>JAGFBZ010000688.1:0-627500 GCA_018398805.1 Hirundichthys speculiger | reverse complement strand
ACACCTCCACACCACCACGCAACACCATCTCAACCGCACAACCAGCACCATGCCTCACCAAACCCGCAACCACCACCAAACCCACCCCCACCCACCACCAAAACCAAACCACCAGCCTCAACACCAGAACAGCACCCACAACACCCCCAAACCAGCAACCCAAAGGACCCAACCCTCACCAGCAATCATACCAACACCACCGCCCAAAACCCCAACCGCAACCACACAACCAACCGCAACACACACCACCTCAACACCACCAAACCCTCACCACAAACCCAACCACCACCCCAACACCACAAACGCAAACACCACCACAGCAACCACCCCAACAAAGAAAACACGGGCCTCAACACCATCAACCACCACTCACCACCCTAACCACCACCAACCTCACCAGCACCAAACCCTGCAACACTCAACAACCGCACCAGCACCAGCCGCAACCACCAAGTCACAGCGCCGCAAACACCACCAACCAACACCCAAACACCGCAACCACCCACCGCACCACCACACCCGCAACCCCACCAACCGCACACCCTCCACCGCAACACCCAGCCCCCTGGCCGCAACCCACCAACATTAAACACCAGCAACTCAACACCAGACCACCCGCAACCAGCCACAGACCACCCAGCCGCAACACCAGCAACTCGAACCAGCACCACCAACACTCACCAACCGCACCAGCACCAGCCGCAACACCACCAAGACGCACCAGCACCACCGGCAACAACACCCAACCGCACCACCACCAGGCCGCAACACACCAACCTCAACACACCAGAACCACACACCAGCCGCAACACCACCAACCGCACAGCACCAACCAGCCGCAACACCACCAACCGCACCCACCAGCAACCGCAACATCCACCAACCCAGCAACACCACCAACCCGCAACACCAACCAAACCCCAACACCACCAACACCAGCCACATCACCATCCCAAGCACCAGCACCAACCAGGCAACACCACCAACAGCACCACCACAACCGCTAAAACACCACCCCGAAACCACCACCAACCTCAACCATCAAACCAGCACCGAAACACCAACAACCTCACCACCACCAGCCGCAACACCAACCACCGCCCCACCACCTCACACCGCAAACCAGCAACCGCAACACACCGCCAAACACCACCACCCGCAAACCACCATCACCATCCTCAACCAGCCCAACAGCACCATCACCACCTCACCACCACCAACCAACCAACCCACCCCCGCAACACCACCACCGCAAACCCCACCACACCACACCAGCACCAGCCGCAACACCAGCACCACACCGCAACACCACACCGCAACACCCCCGCACCCCGCACCACCAGCAAAACCAACACCACCAACCGCACATCACCCACCGCAACACCACCAACCTCAACACCACCGTCCTCAACACCACCACCCTCAACCCCACCATCACCATCCTCACCATCACCATCCTCAACACCAAAACACCACCAAACACCGCACCACCCCAGCCCACACCATCAACACCACCAACCTCACCACCAACCACCACCACCACACCTCAACCAACCACCACCCCTCACACCACCACCCTCAACCCCACCATCACCCCACCAGCACCATCCGCAACACCACCAACCTCAACCACCACCTCAACACCACAACACCACAAACACCACCAAACCCCCAACCCAATCCTCACCACCACCACCACCAACCTCACCATCACCATCCTCAACACCACCAACCTCAACACCACCGTCCTCAACACCACCACCCTCAACCCCACCATCACCATCCTCACCATCACCATCCTCAACACCACCACCCTCAACCCCACCGTCACCATCCTCACCATCACCATCCTCAACACCACCACCCTCAACACCACCATCACCATCCTCAACACCACCAAACCCACCACCAATCCTCAACCACCAACCACCACACCACCCAACACTCACCACCAACCTCACCATCACCATCCTCAACACCACCACTATCACTTCATCATCACCACCACCAACCTCAACACCAACCAACCCTCCACCACCACCACCACCTTTGGTGGATTGAACTGTATGTGATGCAGACCTGACAACGTTCCTCCTGCCGCCACACCGGCAGGTCGGATGAAGGCTGAGCACTCGTGCGGTGTGTCACGTCGATGGCTGACGGATGAAGTGTCGATTTAATAGACTTTTCCGTCAGGCCCACACCCGTCTGCTGACCTCCTCCTGCGGTCCAGGGATACTGACCACGTCTGTCTGGGCGATGCCAGCGGATGACGCCGTTCCGTTGGCATCTCTGGGTGGGCACCTCCAGCTCTGACTGGAGCGCTTCGCTGCCCAGTGAGAAGTAAATAGTCGGTGTTAGAGCACAAATACACAAGTGCCAAATGAATATGAGCGGTACAAATGTTCCTATTAAAAAAGATCACGTAATTCCTCTGAGAGCAGATGATGAATCATCAATCATCCTCTGAGTTTAGTTCTAGAATATATTAGAATGGATCTTTTATTCAAGCTGATTGTATGTAAATATTTCTCCATAAATCCTCTTGTTACACGACAGCTAAACATTTCCTCTGATCAGCGTTTCCCTCCAGCATCCGTTGAGCTGCAGCGTTAACAGGTTTTATCTGTTCACTGGCGGCAGGTCCGACCGGTCTGATGGCGTAGCAGCGGCTTTGAACTCCAGATAACGACGCTCCACACCTGCATTTCTTTCCTTTTATTAGCCGTGCGTTCTTTAGCGCAGACGGGCGGGTCCTGGGTCGTCAGCGGGCCTCCACAGTCGGACTCGTGGTGCGTCGTGTACCGAACGACTGAGCATTGTTGTAGGGATGTGACAGGTGCTTCGTTTTGATCGATGCTTTACACTCGATGCTAAAAATCTCCCAGCAGCCAGCTGGAAATTCTTGTTTGTGCGCTGCAAATATTTGGGCTCAGAGGATGATTCAGGACACGCAGCCGTTTTCCAGGATGGTCGTTTAAAGATCGACAGCTCGTTTGTCCGGTTGCTCTGTAGGTTTTTCCTTCAGCTTTAATCCTGTAACTAGTTTGACTGAAATGTAAAAACTGAACACGTTCGTGCACGTTTTATGTCTGTCTGGGTTCATTCACAGAGAGGATAAAGGCAGCGGGTTGTGGCACAGCTGCTCCCCCTTGTGGTGACTGAGTATAAAGGCAGGCTGACGGAGGGCCGACCCGTCGACCCGCTGATCCTGTTACACGCGCTCCTTGGCCCACTTTGACCCGTTTAACGCTGCTGCTGAAGCAAATTAGACGTGTCAAAGCGACTCTATTTCCGTCCATGTTGTTTTTAAAACCGCTGTGCAGTGACACATCTTCTTCTTCTTCTTCTTCTTCTTTTTCTTTCACCACAACAGATCATTCGTTCCCATTTCACCTCGTCTTCTGCTTCTGTCCTCAGATCTCCTCGTTGATCTGCCTCTTTTCTGCTTTTTTCGCCGCTCCTCCTCTTTATCTGTCCAAACCAGGGGTCGACAACCTTTACTATCTATTAATAAAATTCATCTGGAGCCGCTAAACTTATTTGACCCATAAAATGAAGATAACAGTGTATGAAGTTTTATATCTAGTTATTCTGTATTTTGTGCTGAACACACTCATTCTGCCCCCTGCTGGCGAGCAACACTTTGTCGCAACAAGGTGGATTTGAGTTTGACTGATTTATTTCTGTATTTTTCTTCCATATTTATCACCACATTTACACTCCTGTCTGCTCAGAGATGAACACAGACGTGACCGCTGGCCAGCGTCGTACCTGAACACGTTCATTGAGCGAAAGTTCACGAACTAGTTCATATTTTTCGCTAACGTGAACTGAGCGCGCTCTCTTCCTCCTTCACCAGCGTTGGCTGTGAACGTTCATTTAAGCAGTTGTGAACGACGCTCTTTCAAAGTTCACACACGGTCAAAACCGTTCCAGGTTTCCAGCGAACCCCATTTAAAATCCACCACAAACGAGCCTGATATGTATCTGAGGAAATCAATCAAACATGGCAACACGGCTGTCGCTGCTGTCACGCTAACAGTTACGTCATCAAACGTTTAAAACGAGATGGAGAAGCGCCCTGACTCCTGGGATTGAAATATTGAAATGGGGGAAAAACATTTTCACCTTAAGGACCTGTTTTTGTCTGATAATAAAGACCATTTAGCAGCAAGTTTTTCCTCATATTTTTAATCTACTGTAGAGCAGGGATTCCCAAAGTGTGGGCCGCGGCCCCCTGGTGGGCCGTCGTGGGACTGCAGGTGGGCCGTGAGAGGTCATTTAAATTAAACGAATGTGTTAAATCCTCAATCTTTTTAAAATATGTTTTTAATTACTGTAAAATATTCATGACATCATTAAGAAGTAATAAAACAAACCAGTTAAGTGTTATTCTACTGTCATCTTAACTTAATATGACAAGTGTCACCTTATTTGTTGACCCCTCACATTAATATCGGATCATGGTTCCTGGTCCTGTATATTGATCACAGTTGTGATTAAAGGTTCTGGTGGGCTGAGGAGATTTTTCACATTTCAAATTGGGCCTTGGTGTTCTGAAGTTTGGGAATGGCTGCTAATGCTAATGCTAATGTGAACCCTGGTTGGTTAAAGATTCAGAATTGAACCAATAGTTTTCGACAGTTAAATGGATAAAATAATTGCTGTTTGTGGTGGGGTAGTATATGGGCAGCGGTGATCATTTTGACAAATAATTGCTTGCAGCAACATTAAAAAAAAGAATAAGAAAAAAATAACTAAAAATGAACTATTTAGTTCATTTTTTGAAACGATGAACTGAACTAGTTGGTGTAGAAAGTGAACTCTGCCGCCGTCCTCTCGCCGGTCGTGAATGTGTCGCAGTAACGTGGCGTCCGTTTCCCTCCCAGAACCACGGCCACAGCCACTACTCCGGCACGGATCACTACTCGGCGCCGGACAGGGACGCCGAGGGGGGGGAGAAGGAGAAGCTGCAGCAGAACGGAGAAGCCGGCAGCCTGGCTCAGGCCAAGGTGGACGCGGGGGAGGGCGAGCTGATGCTCAGCCCCGCCCAGACGCCGCAGGTAGGTTCTGGTGGCGTCGGCAGCAGAGGTAGAATGAGTCTTATTTGGTACCTGGGAGGGAACGATGACCACGCTGCTCTCTCAGGACGCCCAGATCTCGGACGGCGGCGGCGGCGGGCGGTCCGGCAGGCGCGGCGGCGGCTGCTACTGGCTGAAGGGAACCACCTACTCCGACATCGGCACGCTGGCCTGGATGATCACGCTGAGCGACGGTCTGCATAACTTCATCGACGGCCTGGCCATCGGCGCCTCCTTCACCGCCTCGGTCTTCCAGGGCATCAGCACCTCCGTGGCCATCCTCTGCGAGGAGTTCCCTCACGAGCTGGGTGAGTCTGCGGGGCGCCGCCTCCATGCGTTCGCCGCCGTCGCTCATTTGAAGAGCGCCGCTGACGCTCTCGACTTCCTGTCCTCGCCACCAGGAGATTTTGTGATCCTCCTGAACGCCGGCATGAGCATCCAGCAGGCGCTGTTCTTCAACTTCCTGTCGGCCTGCTGCTGCTACCTGGGCATGGGCTTCGGCATCCTGGCGGGCAACAGCTTCTCCCCCAACTGGATCTTTGCCCTGGCGGGGGGGATGTTCCTGTACATCGCTCTGGCGGACATGGTCAGTACCTCTTAAACCGTTTATGAACCGTTTATGAAGCATAAATGACGACAACCGAAAACCTTTTATTTCATAATGAAACTCTGGCGCCTCCCTGATGGTATTTGATGATGGACGAGTGTCTCAGCGTTGAGGACCCGAACCCGCTAGGAACTAGAGCTGAGGGATTTTAGCGATTCTGCGAATATGTATCGAATAGGCAAGTTAACGCGTTATTATCGCATTAACACATTAATTTATTAATGCCGACATTTATTTTATCGTGCGTTAACGCATGTTGCTCACATGCTTTTGTTTTGAAAAGTCTGTTTCTGGCTGCTGCAGAACCGGAAGATAATTAACAGGTAAACAAGAGAAAGCTAAAACAGACATGGAGAACGGTAAAAATCCGTGAACTTTACAGTTCAGCTAGCAAATATTAACAATTCTGTCTGAAAAAAATTAATTCTGGACTGCAACAAAACTTGCACATTACACATCTGTGCACTGGCACAGATGTGTAATGACAACAGAAAGTCCAGTCCTCTATTATAAAACAAATTCAGTTCTGTGGCCCGTTTTTTTATTTCGTATTTTTGATCCAAGTCTAAAATTAAAATATATATATAAAAAAAGAAGGCATTTTTTTTGTTTTTTGTGTTAGATTAAAGAACGAAAAATATTAAAAAAAAAATGCCACTTTTTAATTTTTTTTTTTTTTTTGATTGACAATTGAAAATGGAAAGAATGATTGATACACGGATTGATAAAGTTACTGAACTTTAACGTGGACATTTTCATTTTAAAGTTCTCCCAGACGGAGGATTCAACAGAAACAAGGTTATTTGTAACAACTGACAAGTTGACAAGTTGAACTCCCCGTTAAAAGTTTCTGCTGTTACCTCAGAAATTACCTGTTTTAATGTTCTGATTGTGCTGAGACACAATCATTTTGTTGGATTTTGTTTGTAGACTTTTTTTTAATTTTTTATAAAAACAGGATGACATTAATGTCCTGGCAGTGGCAATAAGCTTTATTTTATTTTACATTTTTTTAAGATGAGATTTACACTAAATATGTGTTACTGACAAGTGCTGATGTTAAAAGTGTTTGAACAACAAATGTTATGACACTTTAGTTCATATGGCAGCAGAACATTTAAATAAAAGTGACCTTTACACTACTTTTGAATTCATTATTTGATTTTCCGTATACAATGTGATTAATCGCGATTAATCAGGGAAATAATGCGATTAATCGCGATTAAAAATTTTAATCGTTGCCCAGCCCTACTATCGATATTTTATTTCCTCAGAGAGTATCGATTTTTCACCCGTGGGTATCGATATTCTAAGCTTCTTTCTAAACCCCCGTGTCCCACCTTTAAAAGCTCACAAGCAACAATTTCCACTGTTTAAATAAATGAAACTATTTTTCTCAACAAATCTTTTATTCATTTTGTCCAGCATTTGCAAGCTGCCTGTCAGCCATATAATGTGGAATTGATGCTTTCAGTTCAGTTACAGTGATCCCTTATTTTTCACAGTTAATGGGGACCCCCCGTGAAGATCAAAATCTGCGAACGGGAGCCGGAGCCCCCCGGGCATCAATAATATGTTTAAAATATGTCTAAAAACCCCAAAAAAGTAGTGAGATACTGCAGTGAAACAAGACAAAGGCTCAACTGTGGTCTTTCTGTTTCCTTCACAGCCTCCGGTCTCTGAACCGTAGTAAAGAAACTGCTGGTATTGTGCTATTTTTAGCTCGTAATTAGCAGCTAACACGATAACAACAACAAAAGAAAAAGTCCGGTTTTCTCTGCAGGAACTTGTAACATCACACAGGTTGTGTTGTTGGGCTCCTGTCGGTTAACAGAGAATGTAAATCTATACACGCTGGGCTGCTGTTGATGCTCACTACACTTTTCATCTAACCCCGTTTTTGTTCTGCCGTCCCACGACACACACACTCCATTACCCATAAGGCCACCTTCTTAAAGGGGCCAGGCTGGCTCACAGCATTTCTTCACTGTGAGAGAACGCGCACAACATCCTGTGATGTTTCCGCCATTTTTTTCTTGATTTTTTTTATTACATTATATATTTCTGAAAAATCTGTGAATAACTAAAACCGCGGAACTTAAACCGCGAATTGGCGAGGGATCGCTGTAATTCAAACAACGTCATTGGAACACTCACAAGACATCACCAAAATCACTTTGAAACCCCCAAAAATTTTAAAATCTTTCGGAAAAGGATGTAAATGTATTGTAAGATGAATATTGATATATATCGTATCGTGAGCCGAATATCGTGTATCGTATCGCGGGATAAGTGTATCGCTACAGCTCTACTAGGAACCTCATTATTGCTCTTTAAAAAGCTTTAAAGCCCCTCCCTGTCTCTGTGTCTCTGTGTCTCTGTGTGTCTCTGTCTCACATGTCTCCATGTCTCCGTGTCTCAGTTTCCAGAGATGAACGAGGTATCTCGGGAGGAGGAGGACGCCGGCGGCAGCAGGTTCCTCATCACCTTCGCCATCCAGAACGCCGGCCTGCTGACGGGCTTCTCCATCATGCTGCTGCTCACCATGTACTCGGGTCAGATCCAGCTGGAGTAGAACCGGGCTCCGAGACAGACTGATGGATGGAGGGAGGAGGGCGGTTGCCTTTCTTCACCTCCGTGGGGGTTTTGGGGGGTTTTGGGGGTTTTTATTTGTGCGGCAGGTTCGCACGGTCGTCTGGTGACGGAACCTGAGGTCCAGTCTGTTCAGGGACGAGTCCTCCAACGGTTCCTCGCTGCTGCTCCCGCTAGGATCTAAAACATCGTCCGGACCGCCTCTCAGCCACTTCTTTGGTTTCCGTTCTTGGTTTTTTTACGGTTCTTGCGTGTCCCCTCCCTCCGTGGACCCGGTTGGGGGGTCCGGTTGAGATCCGGGTCAGATGTTTCCAGCCGCCTGTGAAAAGCACAATCAAGGGAGCAGCAGCTTCTAGAGTCTTCAAACTTCCCTTCCAGACTTTTCATTCCAACCAAAAAAAAAAAACTAAATCTCCAAAGACCTCGAGTTTATTTGATACGAACAAACTGACATCCAGCTGGACTTTGATTATATGATGGTTTCTTTTATTTTCTTTTATTTTTACTTATTAAAAGACACGTGAGAGCGTCTGAAGAAGACCAACGACAGCCGGATGTCTGAGCGCTGAAGGGCCTGGACCGACCTTCGTCCGTCCTCGTCCTCGTCCTCGTCCTCAGCAGGACTCATGAGACACCTGCAGCGTCCATAGTTTGAATTTTTAGACGCTTTATTGATACGAGCAGCGTTTCTCTGTAGTTTTACCGTCTGTGACCTTCATCGATCCAGAAATGAGTCGTTCCAGCTTGAACCTCTGGTCCTTTACATCCTTTACATCCGTTTATCCTCTAGAATTATTAACATTTTAACATTTAGTAGATTTTTTTATTAAATACTGTAAGCTGCACGCTTTGCCTTCCATAACGGCTGCAGAACATTTAATATTTTGTTTCTTGAGGCATCGGTTTCCTGTTTTACACTTCAAGTCCAAAAGTATGTGGACTTGAAAGCTTTTACTGTTTTTTTTATTAATCTTTAGACTGTTTCTTGGCTCATCTCCAAATAAATATGGAATTACAGCTCCTGGAAGACGTTTATTCAGCTGTGCTATCATGGATTTTTTTTTTTTTTTTAATCACAGATATAACATTTTTTGTTTTATTAAACAACTGAACATTCAGCTTTACAAAAAAACAGTTGTTAAAGGCTGGCTAAGCAATTTTATGTAACCCTAATTAGCAGTTTCCCATGTTTTGTTCAACTTTCAGTAGAAGTGATGTTATCCAGAAACTACTTACCCTACCTTTAATGTTCTGGTTTTCTGTTTGTTTCAACATGGAGTCAAAACCAAAATAACCCAGTTAATGCTCCTCTTCTGGCTTTTATCATAAAAATTCAAAAATATAATCTTAATAAATCAGACTCCAGTTGACTGGAACCTTGTCATTTTCTATTTTTTTTTTTTTAATTTCTGCCATTTCTGTCATTTCTGCCAATTTTACAGAAGCTTCTCTCAGAAATCCATATTTTCCATATTTTCTTTCCTCCGCCTGATCTAAAAAAACCACAAAAAACCCACTTCTGTTAACTGTGACAGTTTTTGTTTAATTCTACTTTTCAAAGTTGAAATGTTCAGCTGTTAAAGTCCATAAATATCACAGCTGGACGAACGTCCTGCAGGAGTTGTAGCTGCATGTTTTCTCTGACAGGAACCGAACTGGAACCAGGAACTGGAACCAGGACATCCGCTGATGAGCTTTAATAACTTAACTGAGTCGTCACTGACTTCGCTTTGATGCTGGAAGGTTTTTTTTTTAAAGATACTTCCTTAACTGATCCCCCCTGTTGTCAATTATTATTATTTAATTTTCTTTTTTTTAGTATTTTTAAGTGTGTGATGCTCTGACTGGACCAGCACATCACCATCACTGACGGTCAACTTCTCTCCCAGTTGGACCCAGTTGACGTTCTCGTGACAGAGTTGACGACAACAACGGAGCTTCAGTCGCGTTTGTGATGTTAAAATGTCGGTTGGTTGTCGGGGGGATTCAGGAAACCTGTCAGTGTTTGCTTCGGCTTCAGCGCCCTGTGGGAAACCCCGTGGGAAACCCCGTGGGAAACCCCGTGGGAAACCCCGTGGGAAACCCCGCGGCTCTGCTGTGGGAGCACGTGTTTAGCTGCTGCAGTTCCAGATAGTTCTGCAGAGGTTCACCAGAACCGAATGATCCAACTAGAGCTGTAGGATTTTATTTATCAGATAGAAAACTTGAACCAGTTCACGCTCACTGTCGGCCATTTCTGTTGCTCCCCGCCACTGAAGCGGCGCCGCGTTACTGACGCGTTACTGACGCGTTACTGCCGCGTTACTGACGCGTTACTGCTGGATTTATGGGATTATTTATTTTTTCAAGCCATAAAATATTTATGCTTTAAAACCCATGAAGCCGTGAAAGCAGAGGAAAAGTCCGGTCTGTTTTAGTTTTATGTTCAGGAGATAAAATAAAGACGCCATCATGGACACGTGTCCTCTGATGGACAGATGATGATGCTTCAGAGCAGCAGCTGTCCAGATGTTTCCGCGGTCGTCACGCTCTCTCGTTTTTGAAAACTATTGTACTTTTTGTTTTCTGTCGTTAGCTCTCTCTCTGTCATGGAATCATTTGTTCTGTTTATTTTTTAAAATATAAATATTCTTTTCCAAGAACATCACGTCTGGAGTGTCGTCACTGATTCAGCGTCTCTGTTTAATAAATGTGACCAGATTTGCAGTTTGGTGCAAATGACCTGTTAAAGGTTTGATTTCTCAGTGGATTTCTGGACGGATGGACGGCTAGGTCCAACGGAGGATCTATCTCTCTGTGTGGAGGAGAAGATTTAAAGAAGCAGCTGGTTCCTCTGGATCCTCCTGAGATTCTGCAGAAGCAGCTTCAGACTGAGACGAAGCAGGAAAACACCGGACTGATGGGTAAAAGCTCAGAGATGCTCCGGTTTAAGAAGACGAGATGATCCGAGTAACTGACGGAAATGTACCTGAGGCTGCCTGGAGGCAAGAAAATAAAAAATACTGACTTTATAAGCTCCCAAATGTGAGTTAAATAAAATCAAATATGAAGAGAAAAAAATATATATTTTGTTCACTAAAACTTATGAAAAACAAAAAGCTAAACCTCTACTTTCTAAATTTATAAACTCAGCTTTTAACGTTTTAACGACTCAGAATTTCTGATGGGAAATTAGTGAGTAAAAAAACTGCAGCAGGAATGGATTTAGATAAACTTTAAAATTCTGACTGACAAATACATAGAAGATAATCAACCAGTTACTGCAAAGAGACATACAGTCATGGAAAAAATTATTAGACCACCATTTTTATACCTGGTACCACTAAACGTCATCATGTGACTAAAACAGACAGAAAAGAAAACACTGAATGCATAAAAGCAGTGTGTTTTTGGCAGTACAACGCCATAGCTATTGATGTAAAAAACTTAAGTGATTTAGATTATAATCAAGAAAACCATGGAAAATGGTAAGATATCAGCTCTTAAATAAAACTCTTATGAGCAATCTTTGTGGTTATCGTTATGTTTGTCCAAACAAATGAACCTTTAGTTGTACCAGGCATTAAAATGAACAAGAAACTGAAGAAAACAAGATGGTCTAATAATTTTTTCCATGACTGTAGCTTCAAATACGAATACACCATCTGTTATTGTAGACGGAGAAAGTACAGCAGAAGATCCCTTTGATACAGCTCAGATATTCAATGATTATTTTTTAAATTCTGGGTCAAATTTGGCAAAAAAAAAAAAAAAAAAAAACATACCATGCTCTAATGCAGAGCCACTGGAATACATTAAAAATGTCTATCCAAACATTTTTGTCTTTCAGCCTCATTACATTAAAGAAATAACTGAAATTATTGATCAATTAAAATCATCTGCACCTGGTCATGATGGCATATCTGCAAAAAAAGAAATCAAACAATTTATTCTAATGCCGTTGGTACAGATCATTTCATTGTCTTTAAACACTGGTGTTGTACCAGCTGATCTAAAGGTAGCTAAGGTTATTCCTTTATTTAAAGCGGATAACAGACGGTGTCTTAATAATTATAGACCCATATCTATTTTGCCATGTTTCTCTAAAATATTGGAAAAGGTTGTACACAATAGAATTCTCATCCATTTAAATAACAATTCTGTGTTTTACAGACATCAATATGGTTTTCGTAAAAATCATAGTCCATATATGCCGTTGGTTCATTTGGTAGATAGTGTTCCCTCTGCATTAGACAAAAGCGACTATATTTGCAGTATTTTTCTGGACTTGTCAAAAGCTTTTGATACAGTCAATCATAGCATTATACTTGCAAAATTACATAAATATGGTTTCCATAACATAGCCTTCAAGTGGTTACAAAATTACCTTAGTAATAGGTCTCAGTTTGTGTGTATCGATGGCTGCAATTCAGACAGAGACAGTATACACTGCGGAGTTCCACAGGGATCCATTTTAGGGCCTTTATTATTTTTAATTTATATAAACGATTTAAGTGAGGTATCACATGAACTTACTCCAATAATGTTTGCAGATGATACCACTTTGGTTATATCCAATTCAGACTTCAACACACTGAAGAAAAAAGCCAGTACCGAATTATCTGCATATGACAAATGGAAACTATTTTTAAATATCAAAAAATCTAATTATATTATTTTTTGTGGTAAAAAATTAATTCCTGTTTACACCTATAGTTTCAAACTTTCAATCACTTCAGATGATTTAACTCGTGTCTCATCCAGCAGATTACTGGGTGTAATTATAGATGAGAATTTGAGTTGGAAAGCACATGTGGACTAAAAAAGTTAACAAATTACTTGGTATAATTCGAAAAGTAAGTCACCAGATGAACTCTAACTACTTGCTAACGCTCTATTACAGTTTAATCTATCCATATTTGTCATATTGTAGTAAAGTGTTGGTGAGCACTTTTCCATCTACCTTAAAGGAAATTTTAATTCTGCAAAAACGCTTTGTTAGAATTGCAGCAAACACCATCAGCAAGTTTATTTGTCAAGCTCAGTGTTCTTAATATTTATTATTTAAATGCGTATCAAATTTGTTTATGCACAAAATACAGTTCAATCCAGGTATTATACCGGAGCATTTTAGGTTTTATTTTAAAACTAATGCAGAGGTTCATCACTACAACACACGGCAAAGTAAAGATTTAAATTTACTAAAATCAGTCACATCTAGGGCTCAGTTTCTTCTGAGATACAGACGTTGGAAGTTGTGGAGTCAATTTTCCATACCAAAGGGAACATCTTTGATGTCTTTAAAAAAAAAAATACTACGGGTCTTTTGATTGAGTTGTCTTAGTTCTATTTCTATCTTTATGTTTTTAATTCTTACTTTTGAGTACTGTATATTTTTATATGTATTGTTTTCTTCATGTATATGTATGTAAATGTGACCCACCTGCAGCTCCGGCGCTCCCTGGCGGCCGCAGAGAGGAACCGCCGGTGAGCGTCTCTCCTCCCGCCACCAGGGGGCGGCGCAGGCCGACGTGCTGCGTCATCACGCCCGAGAAGAAACGCGGCGCGTCACCTCCGGCGCAGCGCAGGTGCTCGGAAAGGTTCTGGAAACAGAAACCGGAGAAGCCGCGTCGACGCGGCTGTGATGGCCGGAGGGAGTCACGGAGACCCGCGTTAACACGTAAGTTACGTTCCGGTCCGGTCGTTTCTGCCGAGTCACGGTCGGTCCGGTCGGTGAAGTTCGGCGGCTGTCGGAGTTACCAGCTAACAGGTTTCCTCGCAGACGGACACGGGTTTTTTATTTATTTATTTAAAGTAACACAGCAGCCGGTTGGAATTATGTCACCGGGTTGAAGGAGCTCCGACCGCCGGTGTCGGTGGTTTACGGGCCGGAGCTGCCCGGTGTTTTCTAACGATTAACCGGTGAACTGAGCCCGAAGACCTGAAACGAGACGAACAGACTAAACTTCTGCAGTTTTGGGTCAGTTAGGAAAACTGAAACTGTTTCTAGAGAGAATATTTTATGACTTTATTCTCAGTCAGAAGTTCGCATACACCGAGATTACTGTCATGTGGAGCAATGTGGGAAAGTCGAGGTGATGACGTCATGGCGTTGGAAGCTTCTGATTGGTTAATTGACAACATTTAAGTTAAATGGAGTCACTTGTGGATGTGTTTTAAGGCACACCTATAACACTTTGCGTCCTCGTGTGACGTCATAGGAAAATGAAAAGAAAATCAGCCAAGATATCAGTCTGGTTCATCCTTGTCTACAGGAGCCACGTTCCTCTGCTCCAACATAAACCAGTAGAACCACCATGGGAACGTCCACCATCATGGTCCTCAAGACGGTTCTGAGTCCCAGAGATGGACCTGGACCAACCCCAGAACAGAAGCTGAACATCTGGTGAAGATGCTGCTGAAGCTGGTCAGAGGAACCAGTCCTGGACCAACATGGACTGAAGGACCACTCAGCCAGGAAGAAGACATTACTCCAGAAGAGACAGAACAGAGACAGATTACAGGACATTTCTGGAGACATGTCCTGGTCTGATGGAACTGAAACTGGACTGTTTGGACATGATGACCATCGTTACATCTGGAGGAGAAAGACCTGAGAACACCATCCAGCTGTGGAGCACGGGGGTGGCAGCTTCATGATGTGGGAGGGACTGGTGGACTTCATTAGATAGATGACATCATGAGGAAAGAAACATTCTGGAGAAATATTGAAGCAACATCTCAGCCAGGAAGTTAAAGCTTGGACACTAATGGGTCTCCAGATGGACGACGACCCTGAACGCACCACCAGATTAGTTAGTGAGAGACTTCAGGACCACAGAGTCCACGTTCTGGAGTGGACACCACAAAGACCCGATCTCAGTCCTGGAGAACATCTGTGGTCAGAGCTGAACAGGAGACCTCCAGACCTGACCCAGTTCCTCCAGTTCTGGACCAGAACCCAGAAAACTACTGAGAGAAGCTTCTGGAAGGAACCCAGAACCACTGAGCCGAGACAGACAGTTTAGAGACAACGATAGCAGATACTGAGGAGATGATGGAGACTCTCATCATTCTGGGATTTAGCAGATAAATAACTTTGACTGACCTGAAACTGGAAGAGTTTAGTCTGATTTAATTAACTTCTGGTTTCAGCTGTAGATGGACGGCAGCAAGTTTAGAAGCTCAAGATACTAAAAAGACAAGAATTATACCAGGAGAACAAAAGGACCGTAAAGTACCTAAAGTACTAAGTATGAAGGACTGTAAAGTACTATAAAGTAGGACTATAAAGTACTTTCAGAGAGGTGAACTGGGGCGGATATTAGTTAAATAAAAGAGTATAAAAGCCAGTTTAGACGACAAATGCACGACAATCCAGTTTTATGGCAGTTTGAGGCAAAATTAGCGGTACACGATAACTATCGGGGCGATAACAGGAAATTATGATGTCATTCCGATAACTCCGATATCACGACGAATAGCCCCGATAACATTTATATATTTTTGTCAACACGGCAGTGTCTCGCTCCCTCTGAGCCTTGAATGACCGGCAGTGAATGTTATGTTCAAGTGACATCGGCATAATCAGAAAAACGATTTCTCAATCAGGAAAATCAAGAATACCCCCTCATACCAGAAAACAACTCGTTAACTCGGTCATAATTTTAGTAGTTGCTGACTTTAATTGATATTCGCAGTATTTCCTCTCATGTTACACATAAAAAAAGAAAAAAGGCTGAAAGAACGACTAGCAAACGAGGGAACGGAGGAATTTACGTTACACCTTGAATGCAGCACGCAGCACAGCGCTGATCACAACAAACATGGCGGCGTGGAACTTCGTTAAAGTTTCAGAAGAAGATAGTTTGGTGGTTATTTGTGACGAATCCTCCGAGTGAATTCTACGAGGAGGGAAGCACAAGCTTTAATACGTAAAACCTGATCAGCCACCTACAACATAACAATCACTTCCATGGAGTTTTGAAATCACGCTAACGCGAGCTAACGGAAGCTAATGCTAACGTGTGCAAGCAAGCAGCAGTCTCTCCTCTCCCTCATTCCTCTCATCTAAAGCTTCCATGAGATTAAAAAATACAAAACAAAAACTACTGAACCTCATTTACTTTAATTAAAGGTATTAATTTAAATGGAACCACAAGCCAAAATCCTTTAAATGTTAATCTTTTTCAGTTAGTAATTTTGATGCATGTATTTCCATCAGTTCAAGGAGCCTTTATTTTTTATATCAGTCAGTAATGAACCTTATTTAAGTTAATGTGAGATATCAAATAGGTTTGTTTGATAGCTTTATGAAAATGTTTGAGAGGCTTGACAATAGTTTTTCATTGGAAAAAATAAATATCTGTTCATTTAAAGAGTCCAAACTATTTTTGGTTTTGTTCGTAGTATTGATGTAATGATCTTAAGTATATGTGTCCGTTATCGGTATCAGTTTTAAAAACAGTTATGGTGTACCTGTAGGCAAAACAAATGATGAGTCGGTCGCTGATTCTGATTTGAAGGAACTTTAAAACTGTTTCCTGCCTCACGTGTGTTTGTCCTCATTGTTGTCCAGCGGTAACCATAGCGGCGGCAGTCATGGCGTGTGCTCGCGTGCCTCTGGATGAGCAGCAGGTGACGGAGCCCGGTCCGCTGGGGAAGGACCGGACGCTGCCCGCGCTGGTGAGTCTCCCGTGGCGCCGCTGTCTCCACGTCTCCATGCTTGATCAGACTCAAACCCCGCCTCCTCCCGCCAGCACCCGGACAGGAGAGAGGAGCGCTGCTTCGTGCCTTACAAACCTCCTCCGGAGGACGCCTCCCCCGCCGGCGCCGAGGAGTTCCTGGAACACGCCAAATTAATCACGGAGGACCTGGAGTGGCTGCTGGCGCTGCCTCACGACCGGTTCTGGTGTCAGGTAAGAAACTTGACCACGGCGCTGCTGGGGGGGGGGGTTAAATCTTCTACTTTCCCGTCCTCCGCCGTCATCCGTCTCTCCAACCAGGTGGTGTTTGACGAGTCCCTGCAGAGCTGCCTGGACTCCTACCTCCATCACGCTCCCCGGGGCCTCGACCTCGCCGCTCTTCCCCCGTCGCCGGCGGTGGCCGACGTGCAGCGCGCCGTCCACAGGGCCGTCTTCCTGACCTTCCTCCGGATGGCCACGCATAAGGAGTCCAAGGTGGGAGCTAACCTCGTTTTCATTCTGCCGTCCCACGACACACACACTACATTACCCAGAAGGCCACACCATTACCCATAAGGCCACCTCCTTAAAGGGGCCAGGCTAGCTCTCAACATTTCTTTGCTGCGAGAGAACGCGCACAACATCCTGTGATGTTTCCGCAATTTTTTCTTGATTTTTTTATTATATTATATATTTCTGAAAAAATGCAAATAACTAAAACCGCAGAACTTAAAGCGTGAATTTGCGAGGGATCACTGTATATCGCGATTTTTGGCCGCCTAATATAATATCGATTTTTCGATTTTTTTTCAAAAACACCAATAATAAACAATAAATAGGTTGTTTTGAAGCAAATAGTTTTGACTCAATTTGTCCTCTGAATGATCAATATCATCTGATGAACATATACAGCAACTTGATCTTTCATCTCTACTTTTAATTTTGATATTAACTGGGTAGAATATCGCAATATATCGCAATATCGCGATAATATCGTATCGTGACTAGGGTTGGGCACCAAAAACAATTCCTAACATCCGGTTCTGGAATCGTTTGGAAGATTTTTGAATTTCGATTCCTTTTTTCAGTTCCTAAATGTCCGCGCTATTTGTTTTGTTTGTTTTGTTTTGATTTACTGCGCTAGTTTGTTTACGTTACTCCGCCCAGCGTACTCAACTCCGTGCTAGTGGCGACGTCACGTCCGTCGCCGACGGGACTTCACGAGATGCCGGTCTCTAGTTTGGCTGCATTTCAGTCCGGGAAATGACGGCTACCTGGCGCAGTGCAACACCTGCGGGAAGCGTGTTACCGCCAAAGGAGGGAGCACGACTAATATGGCAAAACACCTTCGCCTGCATCACAAAAATAAACGAGTGTAGCGTATTTAATTCACTGCGTTGCTCCCGTCGCTTCTTCGACTGCAACAGAGTCCGTCTTCATCCAGAAACTCTTGCCTTCTCATCTACAGTGGTACCTCTACTTACGAACGTTTCTACGTACGAAGTTTTCAGGTTACGGAACGCATCAACGGGAAAATATTACCTCTAGTTACGAAAGAAATTTCAGGATACGAAAGGCAAAAATACAGTAGCGCTGCTACTCGCAGCTCCCAGAGTTTACCAAACGTAAACATACTTGTAGCTGGTCTGCCATTGGCTATCAGCTAGCATCTTCCTGGCATCCCATTGGCTAGGAGGGCCCTTGTCTGTATGAGCGTAACCCAGCAACCCAGGTAAACAAACAATTTGGTTCTGTTTTTGTCAGCGTTTATCTGTCTGTTTCTGAAAGAGCAGATATGGTCATCTTCCTAAACAAAAACAGTTTATTTCGTTTTTTGTTGGGTAAAATGTATTTTAGAGGCCAACTGCCAACTGTGAGTTGTTTAACATTTAGGCTGTAAGTGAATTCTGTGTGCGCCTATGTGCATTAGGGCTGCTCCAACAAGGGTACCTAATGATTCGATTCGATTTCGATTATGGGAGCTTCGATTCTTTGATTATAACGATTGTCCATTCGATCCGATTATTGGTGCCATGATTATTTGATTATTGCGATTTTTAATGCGTTTTTCCATATAAGATTGATTTTGTCTTTATCTGTAGCTACATTTGTAAATAACTAGCCTATCAATTATAACTTGGTTCCTCTATAACTACACTCAATAAGTAAATAACAAGGTTTTTTGAACATTTGACTTGTATTTTAAGACACAAAATATTTTATTTTATGATTGTTTTGTAAACATTTGCACTTTGACCTACTTAACTTTGACTCGGCAACATTTGCCCCGGTGTGACTCTCACTCATCTCTTGGGTTTGAAGAACGCGACCCAACAACTTCCATCCGTTCTTGTCCGACGCGAGCACAAAATGCGCTGTTAAGCGCTATCTTGCTAGCCTTCCTCATGGACGCCAGGACGTCTGCTTTGGTTTCGTTGTAGAGGTGGGGGATTTCTTTCTCTGCGAAGTGTTTTCGGTGAGGGGGGTTTGTAGCGCGGCTCCATGGTGCGCACCGCTAACCGAAACCCCCTGTTGTTAACTACTGAATACGGGCGTAAATCCATCGCAATGAAAGTAGCTATTGCTTTTGTAATGCTCTTCGCCTTCTGCGAGTTCTTGGGAAGTTTGGAGATAGTCTCCAGGATGGTCCTCTGTGTGGCGGACACATACGAGGTGCTGCCTCATGTTTGTGGTGTTGCTTTATTTTTACTTTGCAGATCTCGTAAATCGCGTAAGTCTTGTCCGTTGTCTCGTTTGCTCCCTGATAAAATCCGAAGTATCGCCACACGGTTGCAGTCAGCCCCGGTGGCGAGTGAATCTGCCGCTCTTTGGAGGCTGCTAACGTTGCCATTTTGCAAAGGAAGTGCTCTGTTTGTTGTGGTCCCACTCAAACACGCGCGTTACGGTGCCGGTTAAGTGTTTTTTGTTCCGGTCTTGCGGCAAAGAATTTTATTTTATTTTTTAAACATCGACATTAATTAATCGATGCATAATCGTCACGTGCCGCATCGCGATGCATCGCCACATCGATGAATTGCACCCACCCCTAATGTGCATGCTAGCATGTGTAAGAATAAAAATGGCCTGTCGCCTGTGTAAATGTGTCACAGTTTTTTTTATGAAAAAATTCTACTGTTAGATAAGTCGCGATCTGTTGACCAACACATCAAAGAATCGGAATCAAGAATCGTTTTGAACAGGAATCGAAACAGAGAATCGGAATCAGAATCGTTAAAATCCAAACGATGCCCAACCCTAATCGTGACCCAAGTATCGTGATACATATCATATTGAGAGCTCCTTGCCAATACTCACCGCTAGTAGGCGCTCCACGCAGGAAACCCCAGTTTCACCAACTGTTGGGCTTCTGTTTCCCTCCAGGAGAACTTCTTCACCCCGGCTGTGTTTGGAGAAATCATCTACGACAACTTCCTGTTTGACATTCCTAAAATCCTGGACCTGTGCGTGCTCTTCGGGAAGGGCAACGCCCAGCTGCTGCACAAGATGATCGGTGAGCTGCGCCAGTTTGGCTTCGGTCTGTAGTTTGAGTCCGGTTTCAGCCTCATGACTGTCCCGCTGACGCCCTTTCAGAGAACATCTTCACCCAGCAGCCGTCCTACTACGGCGACCTGGACGAGACGGTCCCCACCGTCCTGCAGGTGAGGCCTTCGGGCGGGACGTCGCCACCTGTAGCGTGTTGTGTTTGTGGAACGCTGGTCGTGACTTTCCTCGTCGACTCCAGGTGTTCGACACGATCCTGGACAAGTGTGGTCTTCAGTGTGAGGGAGCCGCGGCGCTGGAGCCCATGAAGCTGAACGCTCACCAGCAGCCCAGCGCCATGACCATGGACCCGCAGGTCAGAGACGCACACACACACACACACACACACACACACACACCTGGAGGGAGGACACTTTTTTGTTTTAATTAGGGATGCACGATAACTGTTTTTTAAAACCGATAACTGAGAACTTTCAGCTCCTAAAGGCCGATACCGATAACCGCTAACACACACATATACCTAAGATCATTACATCAATACTATGAACAAAATCAGAAATAGTTTTGACTCTTTAAATGAACAGATATTTATTTTTTCCAATGAAAAACTATTGACAAGACTCTCAAACATTTTCATAAAGCTATCAAACAAACCTATTTGATATCTCACATTAACTTAAATAAGGTTCATTACTGACTGATATAAAAAATAAAGGCTCCTTGAACTGATGGAAATACATGCATCAGAATTACTAACTGAAAAAGATTAACATTTAAAGGATTTTGGCTTGTGGTTCATTTTTTCCACTTTAATTACTGCTGGGCGATATGACGATACATATCGTGGAGACAATAGAAAAGTGTGTATCGTGCCATTTCTCTTCTATCGTTTCTAATTTTATCAATTATTACAGCAAATATGTAATTAAATAACCTGCAACGATAAATTTGATAGAATCATATCTACTTCTACAAAGTAGCCTTTTATGTTTGCACTTTTATTCATGGTTAATGCCTTAAACAGAGTTCTCTTCAACCCTGATGTTTACTTTAGACACTTTATATTGGTTTGCAAACTTTGCACTACAAGGTTACAGATTTCTGAAAGTTGAAAAATAATTTGTGTTTATTTTTTATAACTGAACTTCAGTGCAAAAATGTGTTTTTCCTCTCAGAAACTGTTGTGCACTTTAAAAAAAATGTGAAAGCTACTGTACCTCTGTACCTACCTGTTTTTGCTGCACTAAAATGTATGTTTGTGACAGTTCAGCTAAATGTCCTTTCAAAATAAAGTTGAAAAGTAAGCAATGAAATATTTGTCAAACTTTCAGAGAATAACTGAAAACATACTTTATTATGGTATATCGTGATATATATCGTTATCGTGATATAAAATAGTCCATATCATGATATGATTTTTTCCATATCGCCCAGCACTATCTTTAATTAAAGTAAATGAGGTTCAGTAGTTTTTTTGTTTTTTTATCTCATGGAAGCTTTAGATGAGAGAAATGAGGGAGAGGAGGGCACGCTAGCATTAGCTTCCGTTAGCTCACGTTAGCGCGATTTCAAAACTCCATGGAAGTGATTGTTATGTTGTAGGTGGCTGATCAGGTTTTACGTATTAAAGCTTGTGCTTCCCTCCTCGTAGAATTCACTCAGAGGATCCGTCACAAATAACCACCAAACTATCTTTTTCTGAAACTTTAACGAAGTTCCACGCCGCCATGTTTGTTGTGATCAGCACTGGGCTGCAGGCTGCATTCAAGGTGTAACGTAAATTCCTACGTTCCCTCGTTTGCTAGTTGTTCTTTCAGCCTTTTTTCTTTTTTTATGTGTAACATGCGATTCAAGTCAGCAACTACTAAAATTATGACCGAGTTAACGACGAGTTGTTTTCTGGCATGAGGGGGTATTTTTGATTTCCCTGATTGAGAAATCATTTTTCTGATTATGCCGACGTCACTTGAACATAACATTCACTGCCGGTGATTCAAGGCTCAGAGGGAGCGAGACACTGCTGTGTTGACAAAAATACAGTCATGGAAAAAATTATTAGACCACCATTTTTTTCTTCACTTTCTTGTTCATTTTAATACCTGGTACCACTAAACGTCATCATGTGACTAAAACAGACAGAAAAGAAAACACTGAATGCATAAAAGCAGTGTTTTTGGCAGTACAACGCCATAGCTATTGATGTAAAAACTTAAGTGATTTAGGTTATAATCAAGAAAACCATGGAAAATGGTAAGATATCAGCTCTTAAATAAAACTCTTATGAGCAATCTTTGTGGTTATCGTTATGTTTGTCCAAACAAATGTACTTTTAGTTGTACCAGGCATTAAAATGAACAAGAAACTGAAGAAAACAAGGGTGGTCTAATAATTTTTTCCATGACTGTATATATGTTATCCGGGGCTATTCGTCATGATATCGGATTTATCGGGATGACGTCATAATTTCCTGTTATCGGCCTGATAGTTATCGGGTCGATAATTATCGTGCACCCCTGTTATTTTCTCTTCTAGGAGCTGGGGGATGTGATCCTGTACCTGTGTGACTCCACCACCACCGTCCAGGCCTTCCTGGACATCTTCCCAGCAGCCTGCAGCAGCTTCCAGTCCCACAGCTTCCTCAGCAGGTGAGCAGACGGTGATCTCTCAGCTGGATGAGTCGTTCCTCTTGAGCCTCAGGTGAGTCGCATCGCCATCGAAGCGTTATGTGATTCTCATTTTTCTTTCCGGCAGGCTGACCTCGTTCTACGAGACCTCCGTGCCCGACCTGGAGAAGGCGCTCCGGAAGAGGAACTTCGACGACAGAAGGTGAGTACCTGCCTCCAGGATTCAGTTGGTTCTGGAGGGAGCGCTGACGGAGAACTGTTCGTCCTTGCAGCCTGCAGGAGGCGCTGTGGAAGCGGCTGAGTCACTCGTGCAGGAAGATGGTGGAGACGGCTCACCTGCTGCTGCACCACACCTGCCTGCAGCCCATCCTGGAGGGGTGAGGACGCCCAGCACACCTTCAGGTCCACCTGTACGTGCCCTGAATGATGCTGATTCTGTTGCCTTGCAGGAAAGAAAACACGCAAACGTTTGCAGAGGAGCTCCTACAGTATTTCACCTCTTTTTTGCCCGAGAAAAGGTAAGAAGATTTTTTAATTTTTTAATTAAAAAAAGGAGCACTACTATAATTTTAAATTTTGACCGCTTGTTCGTCTGTTCAGGTTCTTGGTGGACTACGATGAGCAGTTTCCCATCGCAGACGACGTCAGCCTCCTGCAGCAGGCGCTACCAGTCATGTATCCTCCTTTATACTGACGGTTATTAGCGGGAACAATAACTATCGGGCCGATAACAGGAAATTATGACGTCATCCCGATAAGTCAGATATCACGACAAATAGCCCCGATAACATATATATTTTTGTCAACACAGTGTCTCGCTCCCTCTGAGTCTTGAATGACCGGCAGTTAATGTTATGTTCAAGTAAGGTCGGCATAATCAGAAAAACGATTTCTCGGTAAGGAAAATCAAGAATACCCCCTCATGCCAGAAAACAACTCGTTAACTCGGTCATAATTTTAGTAGTTGCTGACTTGAATCGATATTCACAGTATTTTCCCTCATGTTACACATAAAAAAAGAAAAAAAAAATAGAAAAGGCTGAAAGAACGACGAGCAAACGAGGGAACGTGGGAATTTACGTTACACCTTGAATGCAGCCTGCAGCACAGCGCTGATCACAACAAACATGGCGGCGTGGAACTTCGTTAAAGTTTCAGAAGAAGATAGTTTGGTGGTTATTTGTGACGAATCCTCCGAGTGAATTCCAAGAGGAGGGAAGCACAAGCTTTAATACGTAAAACCTGATCAGCCACCTACAACAAAACAATTGCTTCTATGGAGTTTCGAAATCGCGCTAACGTGAGCTAACGGAAGCTAATGCTAACGTGCGCAAGCCAGCAAGCAGTCTCTCCTCTCCCTCATTCCTCTCATCTAAAGCTTCCATGAGATAAAAAAACAAAACAATCACTAAACCTAATTTACTTTGATTAAAGGTATTAATTTAAATGGAACCACAAGTCAAAATCCTTTAAATATTAATCTTTTTCAGTTAGTAATTCTGATGCATGTATTTCCATCAGTTCAAGGAGCCTTTATTTTTTATATCAGTCAGTAATGAACCTTATTTAAGTTAAAGTGAGATATCAAATAGGTTTGTTTGATAGATTTATGAAAATGTTTGAGAGGCTTAACAATAGTTTTTCATTGGAAAAAATAAATATCTGTTCATTTAAAGAGTCAAAACTGTTTTTGGTTTTGTTCATAGTATTGATGTAATGATCTTAGGTATATGTGTGTGTTATCGGTATCGGCCTTTAGGAGCTGAAAGTTATCGGTTATCGGTATCAGTTTTAAAAAACAGTTATCTTGCATCCCTAATACTAACACAGTTATTCAGATGTTTTTTTTTTCTAGTAGTTTGCAGAACTGTAGAGGAAACTCGTGTTTCTACAGGTCACCTGACGTGTTTAAAGTCAGAAACCTTTGCTGTGATGTAAAGCAGGTGCCTCAGCTCTAGCTAGGAGCTCACCTTGACATGAATGAACACAAACGTCTTTACTGAGTAGAAACGATGCAGTGGGAACACGTCTAGTGTTGCCCGACAGTTTTATTATTATTATTTATATCTGATGTTGCTGCACCATCTGCTCACATCCTGTTAAGACGACCTTTGATCGTAGCCGTTGGGTCCGGAACTGTTTGTTTTGACGACGGACCATCTTACCGTTGAATTATTGGCTCCCTCTGGTGTTCTACTTGGAGGTATCAGGTAGGGGTGAGTATCGGCAAGGACCTCGCAATACCATATGTATCATGATACTTGGGTCACGATACGGTATTATCACAATATATTGTGATATTCTACGCAGTTAATATCAAAATTATAAAGTAGAGATGAAAAATCAAGTTGCTGTATATGTTCATCAGATGATATTGATCATTCAGAGGACAAACTGAGTCAAAACTATTTGCTTCATTTTCATCTCTTTTGGCCTGAAGGTTAATACTCTTAAAATGGAAAGACTTCCTTCTTTTATCCAGTGGGTGAGAAGTCATGATTTGTTTACAGATGGAGAACTTAAGAAATAGCTCACAGGGCTCTCAAAAAATACTATAAGACTCTTTGTGGAATATGTCAAGACACTGCCGTTTACTAGGGCTAGTCAACATTACCATTATCATGCGTAAACTGCAGACTTTTTTTTTTTTTGGCACTTTGATTCTTGCAATTTATGTATTTTGTATAAAACAGGAAAAGTTATGAAGTTTTCAAAAAAAACTATTTGCGTCTAAACAACCTATTTATTGTTTATTATTAGTGTTTTTGCACATTTGAATTTTAAACAATTTAAATGTGAAAAACAATTTTCCTAAAATAATCGATATTAGGAGCTGAAAAATCGATATTATATTGGGCGGCTGAAAATCGTGATATATCGCCAAATCGATTTTTTTTCCCCACATCCTCAGTATCAGGTCCCCTGATTAAAAAGTGGATGTTCTCAAAGCCCGTCTCGGGTCTCGGGTCTCGTCCTTGACTGCTGCCGTCCCTCAGCGATGAGACCAGGACGTCGTACCTGCTGAAGGGGGTGGAGAGCGCCTGGGACAGCGTGGGTCGACGGAGACCGCAGAGCCACGCCCACAATACAGAGCTGTCATCGCGGTCGGCCAATGAGGAAGCAGCAGGAGCTGCAGCCGCCTCCTCCTCCTCCTCCTCCTCCACGTGGGGTTTGAGACCTTCAGAGGTCAGAGAGTCTGAAGGAGGAGACGAGGTCCTGCTGAACCTTCCAGAGCAGGGGAACAATGTGAGAACTTCATTTATTATTTCTTTACAGTTAAAGTTTAATGTCGGCCATTAACTGAACATCAGGTCGTTGGGGCCTCCAGCTGCTTTAACACGGAGCTGGACCCGACTAACCTGAAGGTCTGGGGTGTTCTGGTGTGCCTCCAGGGGGCGGCGTGCCCGCTGAGCGGCGCCCAGCTGGACTCCCTCCTGTCCTGCATCAGAGACCTGCTCCCGGACCTGGGGGAGGGCTTCCTGCTGGCCTGCCTGCAGGAGTACGACTACAGCTCCGAGCTGGTCATCAACAACATCCTGGAGGACCGCCTGGCCCCCCACCTGGACAAGCTGGACCGAGCCATGCCCAGGTGACGCCGCACCTGCACACGTTACGCTCATTAAAGCGTCCACATGTTGGTTTAGATTAAATGAGCTGTTTAACCCGTAACCCCGTCTTCTGCGTCTGCAGGCCAGTGAGGGAGGAGCTTCCATCCGTCCTCAACAGCAGGTCCAACGTCTTCGACGATGACGAGTTCGACGTCTTCCGCAGGGACCAGGTGGACAAGTCCCGCATCTGGAAGGGCAGGAGGTACGGCACCAAGAACTGAACCCATAAAATATACAAGAGAGAGTCGCCATCAGGATTTAACTCAGCAGGTAGATGAGAGGCTCCCATTACTGGTCCGGAGTCTGAGTCCAGATCTACCCTGGTCCAGAGTCTGGTGGTCTGATGAGTCCAGATCTACCCTGGTCCAGAGTCTGATGAGTGCAGATCTACCCTGGTCCAGAGTCTGATGAGTCCAGATCTACCCTGGTCCAGAGTCTGATGAGTCCAGATCTACCCTGGTCCAGAGTCTGATGAGTCCAGATCTACCCTGGTCCAGAGTCTGATGGTGGATCTACCCTGTCCAGAGTGACCCGTCCAGAGTCAGATCTACCCTGGTCCAGGTCTGATGAGTCCAGATCTACCCTGGTCCAGAGTCTGATGAGTCCAGATCTACCCTGGTCCAGAGTCTGGTCTGATGAGTCCAGATCTACCCTGGTCCAGAGTCTGATGTCTGAGTCCAGATCTACCCTGTCCAGAGTCTGATGGTTTGATGAGTCAAGATCTACCCTGGTCCAGATCTGAGTCTGATGAGTCCAGATCTACCCTGGTCAGAGTCTGATGGTCTGATGAGTCCAGATCTACCCTGGTCCAGAGTCTGATGTCCAGATGATCCAGAGTCCTGATGATCTACCCTGGTCCAGAGTCTGAGTCTGATGAGTCCAGATCTACCCTGGTCCAGAGTCTGATGAGTCCAGATCTACCCTGGTCCAGAGTCTGATGGTCTGATGAGTCCAGATCTACCCTGGTCCAGAGTCTGATGGTCTGATGAGTCAGATCTACCCTGGTCCAGAGTCTGGTGGTCTGATGAGTCCAGATCTACCCTGGTCCAGAGTCTGGTTGATGAGTCCAGATCTACCTGGTGGTCCTGATGAGATCTACCCTGGTCCAGAGTCTGGTCTGATGAGTCCAGATCTACCCTGGTCCGGAGTCTGATGAGTCCAGATCTACCCTGGTCCAGAGTCTGATGGTCTGATGAGTCCAGATCTACCCTGGTCCAGAGTCTGATGAGTCCAGATCTACCCTGGTCCAGAGTCTGATGGTCTGATGAGTCCAGATCTACCCTGGTCCAGAGTCTGGTGGTCTGATGAGTCCAGATCTACCCTGGTCCAGAGTCTGATGGTCTGATGAGTCCAGATCTACCCTGGTCCGGAGTCTGATGAGTCCAGATCTACCCTGGTCCAGAGTCTGAGGTCTGAGTCCAGATCTACCCTGGTCCAGAGTCTGATGGTCTGATGAGTCCAGATCTACCCTGGTCCGGAGTCTGATGAGTCCAGATCTACCCTGGTCCAGAGTCTGATGGTCTGATGAGTCCAGATCTACCCTGGTCCAGAGTCTGATGGTCTGATGAGTCCAGATCTACCCTGGTCCAGAGTCTGATGGTCTGATGAGTCCAGATCTACCCTGGTCCAGAGTCTGATGGTCTGATGAGTCCAGATCTACCCTGGTCCAGAGTCTGATGAGTCCAGATCTACCCTGGTCCAGAGTCTGATGGTCTGATGAGTCCAGATCTACCTTGGTCCAGAGTCTGATGGTCTGATGAGTCCAGATCTACCCTGGTCCAGAGTCTGATGGTCTGATGAGTCCAGATCTACCCTGGTCCAGAGTCTGATGGTCTGATGAGTCCAGATCTACCTTGGTCCAGAGTCTGATGGTCTGATGAGTCCAGATCTACCCTGGTCCAGAGTCTGATGGTCTGATGAGTCCAGATCTACCCTGGTCCAGAGTCTGATGAGTCCAGATCTACCCTGGTCCAGTCTGATGGTCTGATGAGTCCAGATCTACCCTGGTCCAGAGTCTGATGAGTCCAGATCTACCCTGGTCCAGAGTCTGATGAGTCCAGATCTACCCTGGTCCAGAGTCTGATGGTCTGATGAGTCCAGATCTACCCTGGTCCAGAGTCTGATGGTCTGATGAGTCCAGATCTACCCTGGTCCAGAGTCTGATGGTCTGATGAGTCCAGATCTACCTGGTCCAGAGTCTGGTGGTCTGATGAGTCCAGATCTCCCTGGTCCAGAGTCTGATGGTCTGATGAGTCCAGATCAGTCTGAGTCTGATGAGTCCAGATCTACCCTGGTCCAGAGTCTGATGGTCTGATGAGTCCAGATCTACCCTGGTCCAGAGTCTGATGGTCTGATGAGTCCAGATCTACCCTGGTCCGGAGTCTGATGAGTCCAGATCTACCCTGGTCCAGAGTCTGATGGTCTGATGAGTCCAGATCTACCCTGGTCCAGAGTCTGATGGTCTGATGAGTCCAGATCTACCCTGGTCCAGAGTCTGATGGTCTGATGAGTCCAGATCTACCCTGGTCCAGAGTCTGATGAGTCCAGATCTACCCTGGTCCAGAGTCTGATGAGTCCAGATCTACCCTGGTCCAGAGTCTGATGGTCTGATGAGTCCAGATCTACCCTGGTCCAGAGTCTGGTGGTCTGATGAGTCCAGATCTACCCTGGTCCAGAGTCTGATGGTCAGGTGAGGCCTCCGGCTCAGGTGTTTCAGGTGTTTCTCCTTCATCCTGCAGGAAAGCCGAGGGCGTCCGGGAGATGCTCGACGACAAGCAGCACATCGCGGAGCAGAAAGCTCGCTACCAGGCGTACGAGACGGTGGTGGACGAGGTGGAAGTCCAGCCCGGCGAAGCCGCGCGTTCGGCACAGACGACTACGACGACGAGTACGACGACACCTACGACATGAACCAGGTGGGAGCCAACGACCTGGACGGAGACACGTTGCTCAGCAGAAGGTGCGTCTTAGCGACTTCGCCGCCGACCGTGATGTGGTGGAGACGGAGGGAAGTTACTGAAGCTAGTCTGAATGTTTTGGTTTTCCTGCAGGCCGTTCACCGGTTCCACAGGTCCTCAGGAAAGGATCCAAGATGGAGGAAGAGGAGGAGGATGAAGAGGAGGAGGAGGATGCTGCACAGGTAGCACACCTGCTGCGCTGGTTAAATGTCCTCATGTCAGCTTGTCTCTGATACCTGAACGGTCCTCTTAGAGTCAACGTAGTAAGATCGGCGCATAGAGGAAGTTATTTTAGATGCACGATAACTGTTTTTTAAAACCGTCTTTGTTCCAGAACAACGTGAACAGGGACCAGTTCGTCCAGGACCCGGCCCTGCTGAGGGAGCGGGCCGAAGCCAGAAGAGCCGCCATGCAGCAGAGGAAAGGGTAAACACGGCGCTTCGTTGAAGCGACGACGGCACCAATAAACCTCCGCTCACTCGTCCTGTCTCCATCTTTCTCCTCCAGCTTCCGACCCGAGCGGCCCGGGAACGTGGTGGGCCGACCCAAAGGCCAAGGACAAACCCTGGAGACATTCCTGGACCGCCGCAAGAAGGAGGCCAACAAGAACCGCGTGGGCAACCACAACCAGGCGCACCATGGCCGACCGCAAGAGGAACAAAGGCATGATCCCCTCCTGACCCGACGGTGGGGCTGGAGCAGGGGGAGGAGTCAGGAGCAGGGGGCGGAGTCAGGGCTCTGCTGGTCCTCTGGTCTGAGGGTGGTGACTTGAACTTTCCCGCCTCCTCAGTTGTAGATGAAGACGTTTGATTTCAGTTTCATTTGTTCAGAAGTTCTGAAGATTTGAACTTCTACCTTTAGTAGCTCATCAAAAGGAAAAAAAAAAACAAAGTTCTGATAACAAAGAGCGACGCCTATATTTTTGCCAGGTAACAAATCTGTTTTTATTGAGCTATTATTAAGCTTTTGTGACATCATCATTATCAGCAAATATACAAGGGAGGAAAAAAGAAGAAGGAAGAGACGTCCGAGGTTTGGACTCTTCAGCTGGAAGAACAATAACGGACCAGATGAGCGAGTCGTCACGGAAACGAAACCCTCCCCGCGAGCGTTTCATCACGATGCCGCTAGTCTGGAAGCACCTGCCGTGACGAGGGACGTCACGTCTCCAGGACACGAAACTATTTTCTATAAAGAACAGATCTGCCGGAGCGTTTTGTAACAAAGGAGATGCATATGTAACTGTTTCTTTGGAGTTTACGAGGCAAAACCTAAAATAAATAAGACAACGTTTTTGACATCCTTCTAGTCTGAGTCGTCTGTTATCAAATAAAAACAAAAAAAAACTAAGCGCCGCTAACGCTAACCTGCCGTTTGGCCACATGTTATGTTTCCTCTGCTTCCAATCTAATCAGAACTGGGCTTGATTCAGCTCCGGAAGGTTCTACGCTGTACTGGAAGAAACAAATGGACTGTTGGTGTCAGTGCTGGCCACCACAGAAACATAAGGGTTACAGGGTAAGATATCAGTCATTACCTTAGTACAGGTCAAAAAGATGTTAGCTCTTCCAGCTGTTGACTGTACGCACCTGATTTCATGCTACAGAGTTCATCTCTAGATGTTTTGAGACGTGAAACATTTTCTGTTACTGACCTAATTTTTTTTTGGGGGGGGGGACTGCGCCCCATCCAGAGCTCACACTGTACGTATCGCCGATCCTTTAAAACAGCGACGCTGCAGTTAAATTAACGTTAAATACAAACGTGAACTGATAAAACGAGTTTTATCGGAGTGGTGCGAACCCAAGTCACTGAAGCTACGTTAGGAGGCTGGTTGAGGACTGACCGACACCTGTAGACCTCCAGGTGGTCCACGCTGCTCGTTTCTGACACACTGCATGGACATATTCATCACCAAGGTGACTCACAAATACTCAGGTATTTCTACCTGTGAAGAGCCAGAGGGTTTGATGCTCAGCTGTCCAGAGAGAATCACAGATACACAGAAAAAACTGCACAGTTTTTAGACGTAACAGGTTCCAGGAAGTACAAACACACACACATACATGTACTATCGTAGTACCTCAAAGCACTGTGTTTATACCACCACTTTGTGTCTATGAGAAGCTTAGATTTGATCCCACAATCCTTTGTTGGAAGGGAGGAGTGTTGAGGTGAGGTCAGGTTTAAACAAAAAAAAAAGGGGAAAAGTCTTCTGGAGTGTTAAAGTGGAGATGAGAAGATCCCTAAAGCTGAAACGGCTGTTAACTGTCTCTGCAGACGCTGCCTGGAGAGAGTTTATAAAGGAAAGAAAAAACAAAGATACACATTAAGAGCGAAGGAAAGACACGAATCAACAGGGTGGATAACAAAAAGACAATGTATCATCTAAATCAGCCTTTCTCAACCTTTTTCAGTCACGACACCTTTTAAAAAGTGAATAAAATCTCATGACACCCCAGAGTAAAATATAATCCGAAGCTACGCTGCATCGCTCTGACTGTAAATGTATACGTCCCGTTTATTTAGTTTAAATAACCTGAACAGGATAACTGCACCAGAGTAGGCCTCAGCAGGAAAGCTTCTTTCCATCCGTGATGTGCTTGCTTCCATCCATCATCCTTGTATTGCCTCTTTTTAGCCTTATCGCTAGCAGCTAGCTTTGGTTCCTATGGAGCAGATTCAGAGCTGGTGGATGAAGGCTTGATGAAGAAGTCGGCTCCTCTGTGATGTTCCGTTCCTGTGGGGCTTTTCTTTTTAGAAAACCATCCATGATGCTGCTAAAAAGTTCTCTTTGCTATCTGTGAAATAAAATTCCAGCGGTTAAATGATATTACGACATAAGCTAACTGGGCAGTCACGTTGACCTTACGCTGACCCCGTACTGACGTTGTTAACGTTGGGAAATGGGCATGTGAGACATATTTTTATTATTCATTTCATGTCCAATTATGTATCTTATTTATTTATTTATTCATAGGCAAAAAGTATGTATTTATGTATGCATTCATATATTTATACAGTGCTTCCTAGTTTCGTAACCTGAAAATTTCTTAAGTAGAGATGTGTTTTCCATGTAAATGTTCCTAATCCGTTCCAAACCCCCCAAAATTCAAAACATTTTTTTTTAAATATATTATAAATAATACATGAAATGACATAAAAACCTGTCAGAAATACATGTTAGAACTAGAGAAGCACTCAGAGAGCGCAGACCTCCACTAAATGCAACAATTATGGAAAAATTTATAAGTGATCCAGAATCCAGGATTTCTTCCGGATCAGAACCAAAATGAAATCAGTTCTTCCTTTTCACATTTCTGACAACTCCTGAAAATTTTAATCAAAATCCATCCATAACTTTTTTTGAGTTATCTTGAGCACAGACAGACAGATTAATGCTGGTAAAAACATAACCTCCTTGGTGGAGGTAAAATTGTTTGTTTACCTGGTTGCTGGGTTACGCTCATACAGACAAGGGCCCCTTATAGCCAATGGGATGCCAGGAAGATGCTGAGCGATAGCCAATGGCAGAGCAGCTCGGACGCACCGCTTTCAAACCGAGATACAGAGCCGACAGCTATGTTTATGTTTAGTAAACTCTGGGAGCTGCGAGTAGCAGTGCTACTGGATTTATGACTTTCGTATCCTGAAATTTCTTTCGAAACTAGAGGCAATATTTTTCCCTTTTGAGGACGTTTCGTAACCTGAAAATTTCGTATGTAGAAACGTTCGTAAGTAGAGGAACCACTGTATATGAAATATCAGTCATTTTTTTGACGACACCCCGGTTGAGAAAGGCTGATCTAAATGGCATTTAAACATTATACCTAGAACTTTAAAAGACACACTATAACAGTATGTCTTCTGACCACATGGGGGCAGCAAATCACAAAGTTCATGTGTTCAGTGTTTGGCTGAGAGACAACCAAGGCCACCCCTGGTGGCACAAAGTGGTATTACAAGACTACAAGACGTGCTGGACCGTCGTCGCTCATCAACACAGCAGATCTGGACGCCCCCATGTGGTCAGAAGTGGAACTGCTCTGCTTTTTAATGTACTTTATTTGAGTTAAAAAGGTTGACAGGAGCTAAAACGTTTGGGTCTGTTGTTGTTGGGAGCGAGGCTGGACTCACCGAGGATGCTGCGTTTGCAGAGAGGACAGGTGTGCTGCAGCAGCAGCCAGGGGTCCACGCAGTCCCGGTGGTACTCGTGAAGACACGGCAGAACCCGCAGACACTGAGGACCGGGTCAAAAACAGAGGTGAAGCTCCACCCCCTTCACCGGCCTGAGACGAGGAAGACGGACTCACCTGGTTGTTGTTGAACGGCTCCAGACAGACGGCGCAGACGTCCGTCTCCGACGCCTGCGACGGGTCGCACCAGGGTTTGGGCCGGCGGTACGTTCTAGTCTTCAGCAGCGACATTCGCTTCAGGACGTCCTGTTTAGGGAGGAGCTGAGGAAGACAACGGACTCAGAGCTTTAGTTTTGTCCTCGCGTGAACAAAAACAGACGGAAACAGGTGAGAGGCTTTTAAAGTGAAGGACCGGATCCGCCTCCAGGTGGAGAAACTAGAGCTGGAGCTGACATGATCGATCCAGGACTCACTGGGAGACCAACATACGACAGGTCCAAACACTGAAACCTTTGTTTTTTTCAAACTTGAGACGAAATGTTAAAACTGCAAAGAGGAGACGATACCAGCGATACTAGCTAGTACGACACCGCTGCTAAAGCTCAGAGACGGTACCTCCAGGTTGTCGTTCAGCTGGCGGTCCTGGTACTGCCAGCGAGCCTGAACGATGACGCCGGTGCAGAGGATCAGCGCCACCAGGAGGACGGTGTCCCACAGCTGCTGCAGGTACTTCTGCAGGTGAGACAGCAGCATCATCACCTTCAGTTCAGCTCAACTCCCATGTTAGCATTAGCTTCCGTTAGCTCATGTTAGCGCGGTTTCAAAACTCCATGGAAGTGATTGTTATGTTGTAGGTGGCTGATCAGGTTTTACGTATTAAAGCTTGTGCTTCCCTCCTCGTAGAATTCACTCAGAGGATTCGTCACAAATAAACACCAAACTATCTTCTTCTGAAACTTTAACGAAGTTCCACGCCGCCATGTTTGTTGTGATCAGCGCTGTGCTGCAGGCTGCATTCAAGGTGTAACGTAAATTCTTACGTTCTCTCGTTTGCTAGTCGTTCTTTCAGCCTTTTCTATTTTTTTCTTTTTTATGTGTAACATGTGAGAGAATACTGCGAATATCAATTAAAGTCAGCAACTACTAAAATTATGACCGAGTTAACGAGTTGTTTTCTGGCATGAGGGGGTATTCTTGATTTTCCTTATTGAGAAATCGTTTTTCTGATTATGCCGACGTCACTTGAACATAACATTCACTCATGATATCGGACTTATCGGGATGACGTCATAATTTCCTGTTATAGTTATTCGTGCACCCGTACAACTAATGATTAAACGAAGTGGAAAATGCTTCAGGGATGTTTTGCAGCAGTTAAATAAAAACTAACATGGACCGTTAGCTTCAACGTTTGACGTGTGAAACCAGCGGAGGTGAGTCCGGTGTGTTCGCTGAGCCTCACCTGGACCTGAGAGTTGGTCTCCCCCGTGCAGATGACCCCCTGCCACTCCCCGTAGAGGCCTCCTCTGGACCGGCCACAGCTGGACCACAGCGTGAGCGTGGCTCCCTGCCCGGACACACAGCAGCGTGAGCTCAGCGGGCCCGGCCCGTCACCCCTTCAATCACCACTGGGGGGTGCTAACAACTGAGAAACTGCTCACCAGGTTGTCCTGCAGGATGGTCTCGTACGTGACCTTCGCTGTCGCCCGCAGGCCCCTGTAAAAAACACCAGCGCACGTTTAGAGTCGACAGTAGGGGTGAGTATTGGCAAGGACCTCGCAATACGATATGTATCATGATACTTGGGTCACGATATGATATTATCACAATATCGTGATAATATCATATCATGATACTTGGGTCACGGTATCATATCATCATGATATCGCAATAATATATCATGATACTTGGGTCACGATATCGTGATAATATATCATGATACTTGGGTCACGGTATGATATTATCATGATATCGCAATAATACATCATGATACTTGGGTCACAATATGATATCACGATATCGCGATAATATCATATCATGATACTTGAGTCACGATATGATATTATCATGATATCACGATAATATCATATCATGATACTTGGGTCACGATATGATATTTTCACGTTATCACGATAATAGCATATCATGATACTTGGGTCACAATATATCACGATATCGCGATAATATCATATCATGATACTTGAGTCACTATATGATATTATCACAATATAGCGATAATATCATATCATGATACTTGGGTCACGATATGATATCACTATATCACGAAATTCTACCCAGTTAATATAAAAAAATTAAAAGTAGAGAGGAAAAATCAAGTTGCTGTATATGTTCATCAGATGATATTGATCATTCAGAGGACAAATTGAGTCAAAACTATTTGCTCAAAAACAACCTATGTATTGTTTTTATTAGTGTTTTTGCACATTTAATAAGTAAATAAAATAAAATAAATTGTATAAAATTTTCCTAAAAAAATCAATATTAGGAGCTGAAAAATCAATATTATATTGGGTGGCCGAAAATCGCAATATATTGCCAAATCGATTTTTTTTCACACCCCTAGTTGATAGATTCATCTTAAGTTTAAGGAAGGCCTGTTTTTATGGGATTTGATGGCGAAGAAGAGAAACGGTCATAAACGAAACAGCAAATCTACATCTGAGGGGCCCAGAAAGAAAAGAGGTAAGAGGGCGGAGCCAGCAGGGATGAAACGCTGGAACACGCCCACCTTACATCAGGAACCGGAGCGCCTGCAGACTGACGTTCTGGAATATTCACAGAAACATGAAACCCCAGATCTACCCTGTTTTCTAAAACTAAAACTGTAAATATGTTTATTTCTGCTGTAAAGTTGACATTTTAACGCGGAGGTCTGTGGAGACCTGCTCCGTTTCGGAGGCGCCCTCTAGTGGCCAGCAGAGGAACAGCAGTACCGAAGGCGGGTCGTACCGAAGCAGGGCTCCAATCAGCTTGGTGACGTTCTCCGATGTCTGGATCACGATGATGGGCTTGGACAGAACCTGAGACAGGTCCATCTGCAACAGAGAGACGAAAGCTGCAGTTTGACGGGATCGCTTGCGTCATAACTGAAGTGACTGAGCGTTAATGAGCGTTAATGAGCGTTAATGAGCGCTTACCTCGCTGACGGTGTTTTGGTTGAGCGCCAGAATGATGAGCGCTGAAGCTCCCAGGACCAGGGCTCGCTTCATCTGAGTAGAGACAACACAGAGTTACGCTTCACTGAGCTGAAACTGAAAACGCTCGACTGGTTCCAGACTTTCAGGGAGGAAATCTGAATGTGAGTCGGCGGTGCAGCAGAGGATCAGAGCTCCTAAACTAAACCGGACTTACTTTACTGACCACCGCATCAGCGAACGACTCCTGGTTCCCAGTGGAGGCCTTGCTGTCGTCCATCTCCACGGGAACCACCCCGATCCAGGGCTCCTGCTTCTCGCTGCTGTCCTCGTCGTTTCCTCCGCTGACCCGCGTCTCCTCGTCTGGCACCTGGAGGCGGGAAACTCAGATATGAACTTCAGGTTCACAACCCCGACCTGTTTTCCAGTCTGGACACATTCACCAAGACCACCTGCTGAACATCAGAGGACATCAACAGCTTCCACCACGAGTCATGAGAGACACTGATACTAGAGGTGAACGATAACTATCGGGCCGATAACATGAAATTATGACGTCATCCCGATAACTCCGATATCACGACAAATAGCCCCGATAACATATATATTTTTGTCAACACAGCAGTGTCTCGCTCCCTCTGAGCCTTGAATGACCGACAGTGAATGTTATGTTCAAGTGACATCGACATAATCAGAAAAACTAATTCTCAATCAGGAAAATCAAGAATACCCCCTCATGCCAGAAAACAACTCGTTAACTCGGTCATAATTTTAGTAGTTGCTAACTTGAATCGATATTCGCAGTATTTCCCCTCATATTACACATAAAAAAAGAAAAAATAGAAAAGGCTGAAAGAACGACTAGCAAACGAGGGAACGTTGGAATTTACGTTACACCTTGAATGCAGCCTGCAGCACAGCGCTGATCACAACAAACATGGCGGCGTGGAACTTCGTTAAAGTTTCAGAAGAAGATAGTTTGGTGGTTATTTGTGACAAATCCTCCGAGTGAATTCTACGAGGAGGGAAGCACAAGCTTTAATACGTAAAACCTGATCAGCCACCTACAACATAACAATCACTTCCATGGAGTTTTGAAATCGCGCTAACGTGAGCTAACGGAAGCTAATGCTAACGTGCGCAAGCCAGCAGCAGTCTCTCCTCTCCCTCATTCCTCTCATCTAAAGCTTCCATGAGATTAAAAAAATACTGAATCTCATTTACGAACCACAAGCCAAAATCCTTTTAATCGTTAAATTAATCGTTTTAAATGTTAAACTTTTTCAGTTAGTAATTCTGATGCATGTATTTCCATCAGTTCAAGGAGCCTTTATTTTTTATATCAGTCAGTAATGAACCTTATTTAAGTTAATGTGAGATATCAAATAGGTTTGTTTGATAACTTTATGAAAATGTTTGAGAGGCTTGTCAATAGTTTTTTTATTGAAAAAAATAAATATCTGTTCATTTACAGAGTCAAAACTGTTTTTGGTTTTGTTTATAGTATTGATGTAATGATCTTAGGTATATCTCTGTGTAATTGGTTATCGGTATCAGCCTTTAGGAGCTGAAAGTTATCGGTATCGGTTTTAAAAAACAGTTATCTTGCATCCCTGACTGATACAGATGTTCTAGTTAATGGGAAGACTGTTGGAAACTGACAGGGAAGGATGTCACAGATATGAGGGACAGAAATATTTTATCCTGCTCAAACCATCAAAAACAGGTTTCTTCACTTCCTCATCAAACAGCCTCTATACATGTGTTAAACTTTAAACCACACCCCTTTTACCTGTTCAACCAAAAAGAACAGTAAATTCATACTGGAGCCCTTATTTATGGACACATCACACTGTAGTTTCACCAAACATGGCCCCACAGAAACGCCGGTACCGGCCCTGTCCCGGGAGACTCACCAACACCAGGTCCCCTTCCAGCTCTCCTTGGTCCTCGACCCGCGGCTCGGAGCTCCTGCCACCCATGCTGGACTCCAGCACCTCCCCCCGGAGCAGGGCGCTGACGCCCGGCCGGTGCTCCAGGTAAACTTCCACCACCGCTACCTGCTCGGCGGCGGCCAGCAGCCCCGGCCACCGCAGCAGCAGCAGCGGGAGCAGCGGGACGGTGGCTGCGAGACCGGACCAGCCAGCGGAAGCCATTGGCCTCTCAAATCCCCCCAGAAAATATGTTTAAAACAGGAAACGGTGATATATGCACAGACCTCATCGACTGTCACTCATTATTTTCAAAATGCTGCAGGAGATTATTTTCCAGAAGCAGCTCGCGACCCTCTGAAAAATGTAAACAGAAGCCAAAAAAACAACTTCCGGCCGTAACCGGAAATGCAAATAAGTATTTATCTTGTCGATAACCTACCAAACTTCCAGACAATGTTTCTAATTTATTACATTTCAATAAACCATAATGGGTTCCAAAAGATATCTAACTCTAGTAGCAGTATTGTACTGATAAACCATTTTTGTCCGTTGAGCGTTAATCGCTCGAAGAAGAAAAGCGAGAGAAACTCCATCCTGCACTTCCGTCTTCGCTTTAAAGGCACAACTCGGTCCAGTCTAAATACGGATGGATGACCGTAAAACATCAGTCCGCTCAAGTTGAGGGTACATAAAATAATTTGCCTTGGAGATAATATTTTTGTTTAAAATTGCTTATGAATGAGAACAAAAAAACAAAAACAAAAAAAAAAAAAACTACAACAACAACAACGACGACGCGTACCAGTACCTTTTGCGCTTGCGCAGTTGGATTAATTCGCTCTGCTCAGATTAGACTATCCGAAGAAAATTATCATAAATTGAGCGCACGGAAAAGGAGTTACAGAATTAATTTAATCACCAACAAAAACCCCACGCATTTATATTACAAGATTTTTCTTTATAATAACACTTATAGTTGTACATACGCATGAACGAGACTTTTGGATTTATGACCAAAGATGGTCTATTGACCAATTCCGGAGATGAACGACTCAATGGCCAATCAGTGGACCCAATAAATTATATTAAATTAGAAAAAAATGCTGATCTCGATGTTTGCAAATCTCCTATACCCTTTAATTAAATGGATTAACTTTATTTTCAATCATACAGTTTAATGAGGAAGATATTCTGTCAATACTTTTATATAAATAAAGTTAAATTAGTGACAACAGTCCGTAAAAACCCTTATAATTGTGTCAGAAGTCACTTATTATCATTATTATTATTTTGAATCACCTTCCTACGAATAAAAAAACAAAATTAAAATTAAAAATTAAATGTTTTTTTGGAGTTATTCCAACATTGGGCGGGTCCAGTCTGTTCTGTGGTCCACCTCTAGAGAACCGAGTCAACCCTCCTGTCATCCTCCCATCTTTGGCCGAGTCAGCCGGTTGAACCAACCGAACATCATACCGGACCCTGTGAGAGTCGTGTTTACATTTTTTTTTTCTTTCCTGGCCGTCTCAGCACCTGCAGGCGGCTGACAGCTCAGGTAACCGGATACCGGCGGCGCGGATGAGCATCGCGGGGCCGCGGACGCAGAAAGGCGGCTGTCGCGGTTAACGGCGCGTGTCTGCGGGTTTGACTTTGAAGAAGCGCCGCTGTGTTTTTATCTGTCAGCTTGAAGACGCAGAAATGAGCGGAAGAGTTGGAGACCTGAGTCCCAAACAAGCTGAAGCTCTGGAGCAGGTGAGCTGAGTCATTTTCATATTCACTAAATCATGATGATATTTTTATTTTATTATGGTTTATTCTGGCTAGAAGCCTTACTCTCCTTATGTAATTCCATTTTATTTGGTCACGTGGGTCTGGGCTAATCTGGAAGTCTTTAATCACACCTGTAGGGATAAACAGCGGCTCACATCAAGGCCGTTTCTACATTTTTGGCGGTTCATTCCTATTTAGTAAAACTGGGGGGCGGGAGGAGAATTCAAACACTTTCATGCATTCATTTGTTGCACTTTGAGAAGAAGAATGCAGGATAGATCTGTTGATTTAGATAAACAAACAATCAGCCAGTAATTAAAATCATCTGAGCTAACATGACAGCGTATTAGGACCATTTGGAGAAAGATAAAGATGATGGCAGGTAAAATCCTGAGGCAAAGCCCTTTCAGGTTTTCCGAGTTAATAAACTCAAAAAGGAAATAAATTCGGATTTTATAGACTTGTAATTCCAGATCACAACACAGACGGCGCATATTTGAGGCAGGATTTCAGAGCTTCACAGTTAAGTATTTAAAGGTTCTTATTAAAGCCTAATTTATGCTTGTTGTGCTACTTGTTCTTGTTGTTTGTGTTGCCCTGTAATTACATCGCCGACCGCTAGAGGGCAGCGTAGTTTAGACTCTTGCCGATTGTGCTAGCATAATTTTTGGCATAATCTGAGGAATTGAGCATAATTTTTGCCCTTTTTCCAAAAGTAGCACTGCTAGCATAATCTGTATATTTTCTTGTTTTAATAGCACAATTTTAGAATAATTCAAGAAAACGAAGATTTCGGCTACTAAAAACGATAGATTACTATTAACAGTTGGTTCCACTCCTATTTTGCGATTGCTTTTTAGTTGTGTTGAGATACCGCGGGAATTAGATGAAACGGAACCGGAAGTCTGTGTCTCGGTCCCAGACTCCTTAGTCTTTCTCCCAGTGCTCGTTTCAAAATGGCGGCCGCCACGCCAAACAAGTCAAGTGCAGTGAACTTACATCCAGATAGTTTACAAGGAAGCGAGATTCTCCCTTTGACTTTAAAATTTGTTATTTAACTTTTAAATTTGTTATCCAGGGCTTTGTCAGAAACTGCATGGTTTAGTTTTCACTATATTTGTTTTTATTTGTTTTGAAAACCAGCCCGTGCTGCTAGCACACGCACAGTTCGTTGTTTACTCGAAATTTGCATACTTTACCATGGTAACTGGAGGCCATTTGAGTGCAAAACCTTGCGCAAACTGTGTCACGCTGTGCTACATGTGATGGTTAGCAAGCTATCCGCGGATAGTTATCCACCACACTATCCAGGCTTTGTGCAACCTATTTTTGTTCGCTGGATAACTATCCGCTGGACAGCAGATTTATCCGCCGTATAGGCCTAACCACCGGATAAAGTTACCCAGGTTTTAAACAACCGGGCCCAGAACGTCAGGCCAGGGTTAATAAAATATATTTTCAAACTTGTCTTGTGAGTTGTGAAGTTTGTGCACAGAATAAATTCTTTAAAAAGTAGCTTAATTTTGAAAAGCGAGCATAATTTGAGCATAATTTGGGCAAAAAAACGAGCACTACCACTAGCATAATATGCCACTTTTACTAGCACAATCGGCAAATGCCTAGCGTAGCCTCTTTTCTGCAGCGCTGTAGCCAGCAGTGCTGAGCTTCCTTTTGTTTACTCCCTTTATGTTGGTCAAACTTAGCAACAAAGCACATAAATAACATCTTGCTGATAAATGCTGACCACCGACAAACTCAGGATATTCTTCTTTTGCTACGTTAAGTTTGAGCTACTAGCACCGCCACTTAGTGGTTGGTAGTTCAATTACAAAGCAACGCAAACAACAACGCACAAATATAAACAGCAAAGACGGCGAACAGCCTGGATGTCCAGTTGTATCTGGAGCATCAATCAGGCTTTATACATCTGCTTCGTCTTCATATAGAAACAAACAGCTCTGTTTGTAATTAAACCACCTGTTCACATTGATTTCCTCCCAGTGTTCCTGTAGATGTTACCTAAAACCGCTCGTTCACTGCTGACAAAGGCTTTACAATGTGTATTTAAATAATCTAATTATTAATAATCATTTATTATCCTGTAACTCAACAAGCCATTGCAACAAAATGTTTAAATTTTGCTTTAATAGTTCTATTATATAATCAGCTGAGATATCTAAAATAAATCTAAATTCATGGAAATTAAATGACATAATTGAGATCCGTAACGAACCCCTTTAAATGTCCAGTTTGTCTCATGTGACTGAAACGACAACATAAAACAAGTAGCAACAAATGTTCAAGTTGCTTCAGATTTTTCCCACCAGCCAAATGGCCACGCTTTGGAGCTCTGAACCTTTATGTGCTTTTACAGCTAACAGGTAATGTTTAAAGAATAATCAAATGTTTACTTGTGACTGACTGAGTTGTTTACATGGGGAAGTTTAAATTCTCTTTAATTCAGAATTAAAATTAAATCCGATTTAAAATGATTAAAAATTACCATGTAAACACCTAATTCCATATGAAAATGTCAATTCTGAATTAAACTGAATTCCGAAGTAAGTGGCTGGTTTATTCTGATTTTAAATCCGAATAGAATAATTCCGCGGTCATGTTTACACTCATTCCTGTTTAAATTAATTCCCGTCTTTCTGCGCATGCTAGTTCTCTTGCCCGTCTGTCGCGATGACGCTAATATTCCGCGGTGGGCTTGTTTTCAAAACAAAGTTTCAAGATGGCAGCACGCAGTAAACGGTGTTCAAGAGCAAGAGCAGAGACGATTTATTTAATAAATAGCTTGGAGGAACTGGAAATAATTAAAAGAACAGATGGCAGGAAACATAAAAATTGTGAGCTTTTTAAAGTTGTAGCGGCTAGGCTAAATGAAGGAGGTTTCGCAGATATGTTATACATGTTGCTAATCGAGTAAGTTTGTTTTCTTCCGGTAGACGTAAATACGTAAAGACGTCCCCCCCCCCATCCAATCAGAACCCTTCCCAACCCCCAGACCTTAAGCTGAATTGGATAAAGCTGATCAAACGTGTTTTCCATGTAAACGTCAATTCGGAATTACTATTTCCATGTAAACTCGAAGAAAAATAGTTTAATTCTGAATTATTTAATTCTGAATTATTAATTCATCATGTAACCTCCTCCAAATAACACAAAATAGATGAAAGAAGATCCATCCTGGATGCCGATAAAAGTGATTTCACTTCCACTTTTAGTGAAATCACTAAAAGGTGGGGGTGGGGGGTGGGGGGGCATTGAGCTACAACGGATAAAGTTTCTTTTGCACAACTTTCAGCCATTAGCTTCAACTTTGACACGTCCAATTAAAGCCACTTGTAGTAATGTCAACACCAGATCTTTACATGCTCATGTTGGTTTGAGGTTAAATTTCTACATAGGGTGTCTTTAAAGGCTGTCAAGTTGTTCATCTCCATTTCTGGTGGCTGGCGCTGGTCGTTTGGCGCTTGTCTTTCAGTCAGGTGGTCAGTTGTTCGGTCCCCAGCTGCTCCACCGGTCAAAGCGCCCTTTGGTAAGACGCTGAACCCCATATTTACTCACTGGAGATTGTGTGTAGTGTTGTGTGGGTGTAATTGAGAAGAACTGGATGTTTATCCGACCGGATCAGTGAGAATCACTCTGGATCAGCGTGAACGGTTTAACGACGCCCTCAGTAAAGATGCAGTGTTATGCAGCAAAGCTTTGGTCCGTTTCTGTTGGAGCAACTTCTTTTCTAATCATTTTCCCGGCTGGTTAAAAGGGACAACAAGACTCATTTCCGTGAGCAGCTTTCAGCCTCAGTTATTCGTCTGTCACCGAGTAAACCCGGGACTGGGTTTCAGGTGCAAATCTCACAGAGTCGCTCAGAGCTTAAGGGTTTATGTCAGGGGGGTCAGACTCATTTCCACTGAGGGCCACATCATGAATGTAACAAAATGCAATGTAAATCAAAATAAATTAAACTACACCTCATTAAATTGTTAAATGAAGATTTCTGTATTTATTATGTGTTCAAGTTTAAAATATTTAACTCATTTTATTATATTAAACTCTAGGTTTGTGTTTGTAAGAGTACCCATTACCTTGGTTTCAGCTTTGTTTTTCTTGTAGGCTAAATTTAGCATACTTAGCTCCGTGTTTGCTGTCAAAACGCCGACGTAGATTAAACTCTTTCACGACTGAAACCGCCTCATAACACAAAAGACATACTGTTGTTTTCCCGTCTTTCATGAAACAGTCTTCCTTGTGCATCAATTTTTCTTTTCTTGGACATGTTGGGGTTAGTTTGTAAAGGTTTTTCTTAAGTCTATCATAGCTACCATTATCGTTGTGGGTAATGACGAAATGCATGATGGGAGATGTAGTTTATTGTCAATGTGCACTTTAAAGCAGTGTAAGCTTATTTTAAGTGTTAAAATATTGGTTTAAAATTGAAGCCAATAATGCCCAAGCTCTTGAGGGCCACATAAAATGACGCGGCGGGCCACATTTGGCCCGCGGGCCTTGTGTTTGACACATGTGTTCTAACACGTGGGAGCCGATGTACCTGAGTCTGAGCTTCACAAACTAAGAACGGCCTCAAATGCTTCAAGTAACCACCTACAACATGTATTTCTCCACATCTGTTATGGCCCTCAAGGAGAGAAACTCCTATTCAAACCAAGTCCTCACTCTTGGGCTCCTGATCGTACACTTCTCGCTAGCCGCTACCCAGCAAATTACGGGTTTAGGAACCTCCGCTAACCGCTAATGCAATCTTTTTGTAAAGGTAAAGTCCATAAGTTCTGAAAAATCATTCGCTCATAGCTACCGTTATCGTTATGGGTAACGATTAAATGCATGATGGGAGATGTAGTTTTTTGTCAATATGTGCTTTAAAGCAGTGTAAGCTTATTTTAAGTGTTAAAATATTGGTTTAAAATTTAAGCCGATAATGCCCAAGCTCTCGAGGGCCACATAAAATGACGAGGCGGGCCACATTTGGCCCGCGGGCCTTGTGTTTGACACATGTGGTTTAGAGGAAGTCTTAACGCTGGAGCTTACAGCTCCGTTACAACAGTTCTGCAGGGGCACTTCCTGTTTCAACACACCCGGTCCCTGCAGGAACCCCCCACCAAGACTCCGACTCCATCCAACAACCTCGGGACGAGGCTAAATGCTGGCGGAGGCTGAGGCGGCGCTGCACATCATCTGGCTTTGCTCTAATAAAAATCCTCCCGTCCTCATGGAAACAAATAAATAAAGCACTCTTCAAAATCCAGGGTCCCATGGATATATATATATATATATTTTTAATTGGTGCATAACATGTTTATGAGCAAAGAAACAAAAAACAAAGAAACTGCCAATAAAGTATGGAAAGTACTTAACCGGAGCAGAAACTTGGGTTTTAAAAGCTCCACGGTTAATGACACAGAAAATCACACAGTGTTTCCCTCCTCCAGGCTCTCAGCTGGAAAGCTTTGGTTCAAAAAAACTTCCACCAGAGTCACATGGTTTCTTCTTCTCTCCTTTTTCTGACTGCAGTTTCGAGAGAGGATCCAAGATGTCCTCCCTCAGCTCCCAGCGCAGCACGACCACTTCCTGCTACGCTGGCTCAGAGGTGAGTCGAGAACCAGGCAGCACCTGAGCGGGACCCCTCCCCCGAAGCCTCCGTCCGGTTAACGAGATCCGCTGGCGTCGCCGCGTTTGAGCAACAGGCTCAAAGTGGTTTATTGCACGAAGGGATGTGATGCAACGCGTCATCAGGACGCAGGAGTTGAGAAAGAGGCTGGTTGTTTTTACGGGTAGAGGACAGATTCCCAGAGTCAGACTCTCCCCTGGGAGGGTTGACGGTTCGAGCGCCTGCTCCGGTGGAACAGGGATGCCGAAGGCTCTGATTAGCTCAGCAGCGGGGGTGTAACACGCCGTGCATCAAGCAAAGCCGGAGCTAATCGCATTAAAGGTGGACTACGGCGGCTGCGGCCCGTCTGCCGTGTTTCTTACCCGGAGGTGTCAGTTCCCCGAACTTTGATGACGCTGCAGAAAAGCTTCATACCCAGAACTCAGCGCGGCAGCGTTGTCCTCTCTAATTAGGCTTTACTAAATGACCGTGGCGGTTGTGGCGCGCCTACTTCGCCTCTCAGAGAGACGGGCGCCAGAGCTCCGGACCGGGACAATAAAGCTCTGTTTGGATGACAGAGGCTCTAAATTATTTGCGTTATATAAACCACCCACCGCAGTCATGAGGATAGAATCACTGTGGACGCTGTGGGACTCGTCAATTTACTGATTTCAGATGATTAGTGACCCTTAAATAATCAGGGTCAGACCATATGGTGGAGTTTATGCTAACGCATTAAACCTCTTTGTGCCCAGAACACAAAGAACGATCCGTCACATCAGGCTGAGTTGGTCGAACGACCACGCTCTCGTACCAACGGTGTCAGAATATTATGGTTGCAGGAATCGAATAGTTTTGTTTTAAAATGGGATTTAAGTGGAACAGAAGGGTCACGTGATCTGCAACTGACCTTTCAGTAAGCACCGCCCCCTTCCTAGTTACTGTTGCTAGGTCGGACAAACTTGCTGCTCCTGCATTAAGGACTGTGTTAATTCCCTATTTTTCCAATGTGTGTAATCAGTGTTAATATTATACTATAATAACGCCGTGGTGAAATATTGCTGCTGGGGACCTGCAACAGTGACTCGAGGTGTTCCAGAACTTTGGAGGGACATTTTTATTTTCTTTCCTAAGATAAAAACAAATGCTAGAAAAATGCAGCTGTAGGTTAAGTTGTGTTTGTCCACAACTGAACGTGGGGAAAGTTACAAAACACACCTACATTTACTCCAAGGTAAGTTTACTTTGTTTATTAGATGACTGATTTAACCACCGTTTAGTAAAAGTAATATGATTTAGCAGCAGGGAGGGTGATGAGTTCTCTGTTAGCATTAGCTCCGGTCCAACACCAGAGCTATGTTAACATCAGACAGTCACAGCATTGTATTAATATAATTAATAAAGTGACATTAACATCACTAGCCTCACCTTATACCTAACAAAATAAATATCCAAGCCCATATATATTTGTAGACAACAAGGTAGGCTTATAGCTGGCTAGCTAGCTCTGGTCCATAGTGGAGAAGTCATTGAGCCTATGGACCAGAGCTAATGCTAATGCTAACGGAGAACTCATCACCCTCCCTGCTGCTAAATCATATTACTTTTACTAAACGGTGGTTAAATCAGTCATCTAATAAACAAAGCTAACTTACCTTTGAGTAAATGTAGGTGTGTTATGTAACGTTCCCCACGTTCAGTTGATTGTGTGGACGGACACATAACTAAACCCACACTGCATTTTTCCAGCGTTTGTTTTGGCTTGGGAAAGAAAATAAAAATGTCCATCCAAACGTTCTGGACACCTCGAGTCACTGTTGCAGGTCCCCAGCAGCAATATTTCACCACGGAGTTATTATAGTATAATATTAACACTGATGATACATATCGGAAATATGGCGAATTAACACAGTCCTTAACGCAGGAGCTGCAAGTTTGTCCGACCTAGCAACAGTAACTAGGGAGGGGGCGGCGCTTACCGAAAGATCAACTGCAGTACTCTGTAAATGTCTGAAGCAGAAGTACTATAAAGGAAGTGTGCTTTTGAAAAATATAAACTTAACGTACAATTTTTTTTTTGAATTTGCAAGATGGAAATTGAGAAAACGGGAGAAAAAAAAGTCGAAATCAAATCAGTATTTGGCGTTGCCTCCCTTTGCCTTTCAAAACAGAATCAGTTCTTCCACTACAGTCAGAGATTTTGCAGCATCTGGGTTATACCAACCAGCTGCTCATGACCTTTAATTTCATACGTAGGTTTTAAATAGTCGCCCTGTGATGGACTGGTGACCTGTCCAGGGTGACCCCTGACCCCTGACCCCTGACTTTCACCCAGAGAGCCGACAAATGTTCAGCGAAGAAAATTGAATGCTCGATGTATTTACAACCTAATGTTTGTTTAACACACTTTTAAAACATGCGTAAAAGCAATAGATCCCTCTGGGAGTCACAGTGATATGACACATAATGAAATACTACAACCTGACCTTCAGGTCTGCTGTTGGAGCAGTCACCTCTCCAGACCTGCCACCCTTCTTCGTCTCCCACCAGAGATGGAGCAGCTGCTCTGCTGATGCATGCTGGGGGTTTGTTGGAGGAGTGGGTTTTTAGTAAGGAGGCAGAATCAAAGACGTCCAGCATCAGCTGCCATCAGCTCAGAATGATCAGAAACCAGCAGGATGAGATCGACCCAGTCTACTGGCTGGAGACGTCGCCCCAAGAAGCCACATCTCCAAACAAACAAGGCCAAGCAGCTCACCTGTGCGTGGAAACACAGGAAGTGAGGTGGCTGATGAGTCTAAACCTTCATATTTGGTTGCAGCAGTGCGTCTGCTGGCAGGCTGGAGAGTGTGACAGATACCTACCCATCATCTGGTACCATCACCCCAAATTTATTCTCCAGCAGCACAATGAGCCCAAACACAACATAAAAAAACAGACGTCCTGGAGGAGACGGTATGGTTGGATTTGGTTGGATTTGAAGCAGCCTGGAAGATCTCCGGTTAGTTCTCTGAGATGTTCAAACCTACCTGCTGAGCTCCTTCACGTGTCCCTGGAAGATTTAAACATTAGAAGATTTAACGGACAGCATTTCATCACACCTGTCTAAAACGTTTGCACTTTTAAAGTCTAAGGGCCCGATCTTCCGCCAGATCTGCTAAAGCCGCTAATTAGGGATAGCGGGTAGCGGGAGGGGCGTTCAAAGAACGCAATCTTCCACCTTGCTAAACCCGCTATCCCACCTGTGCTACCTGCTACATTATCCATAGGAGTGGTTAGGGCTTTCCACCTGTTAAACTAATCAGTGCATCAGCAGCCGTTGCCTTTAAGAGCAGGTTGCGCTACCCGCTAACTGCTAGCAGCTCTCATGCGTCCAGGACTCTGCTGTAGAGCTTCCTCCTCTTCCTCCTCCTCCTCCTCTGCACTGATATGTATACATATAAATATTTCTACATAGACAATTCCTATCAGCTACCTGAAAGTCCCAGATAGTTGGTGTCCTCCCAGTAAACACGCTCTGGTCGTCTATGGTTTAACTGGCGATCAAGCCGTTTAAGACAATCTCTGCCATCTTCCTAAGGGTTTTAACTGAGGCCAGATCACGCTTTTTATACAAGAGTTAATTCGAGAGGTGGAGCCATTTGTGCACGACCACATGTGACCAGGTGGACTCACATTGATGCCATTTGAACGCGCTCTTGTAGGAGCCGACATGCGGGTAGCGGGAGGTCTGACCCCCGGCTACCCACAACCCTATACCCGCGATTGCAAGACACAGAGTTCATGGAAAGGGCAAGAGACACGCCCATTGCCACACCTACAAAATGAGTAAGGGAGTCGGCATAACGGCTAGCAGCTTTAGGGAGCGGAAGATTGCATTAGCGGTTAGCGGAGCTTCCTAAACCCGCAATTTGCGGGTAGTGGCTAGTGTTAACGGGTAAGGGGAAGTGTACGATGGGGGCCTAAAGCCTGATTTATACTCGAACGTCAAGACGCAGACGACGCAGAGATGCCCCCCCACCCTATGGCGACACTACACAGACACTTCGGTGCACCTCCCCAAAATTGTAGGTCGACGCAGACAGTGTCGCAGAGAGGAGAGAAAGGAGGCCTCTGATTGGTCTGGTCTGGTTCTCCACGCTACAAAGACAGCACATATTCTAGTAATTCATGGAAGGAGATAGCGATGAATGTGGGTCTGAACAGCTCCACCTCCACAGGTAAAGAGCAGAGGAAGTGACACCGGTTCAGTCCGTGGTGATCTTCATGCAGCAACGTCTGCTTTCACTTGACCCCTTATTTTCACATTTAGATGGCATTAAATGTTGTGAGTTTTGTCATTCTTTGATTGGTTTTTAAGTAACACAGACAGTTATGAATGTTCTCTTTCAGGATGGAAAGTTAAGCAACGGATCAGATGAATAACACATGACACTCACTGTTTATTTCACAGAGCCTAAACCGAAATGCAGAGGTAGTGTGTGAAAACTAAGTACACCCCGTGATTCAATTAAATAATTCCTTTATCCATCCCTGAAGCCAAATTATACGATTCAAGGGCCTTTAATCACTCTTAGCAGTAATAACCTTAAATAATTGATTTCTGTATGGTGGTATCAGCCTCTCACATCATTGTGGGGGATTTTGAATCCATTCTTCTTCACAGAGTTCAGGTAGTTGAGTTTTTTAATGGGCATTTATGAACGGTTTTTTTTTTCTGGAGTGTTTGGGATCGTCGTGCTGTTGCACGATCCAGTTCTGAACTTGTTTACAGCTCACATGTGACCCTGGTTCCTCTGCTGTTCAGAGATGTTGTGGTGCCAGGGTCCCGTGGGCTGCAGGAACCAGATCAAATCATCCACGCTTCACCTTCGTTCATGCTGCGTTTACACCAAACAAGCTGCTGAGGGCCAAACATCTCCACTCTGCTCTCATTCATCCAAACGACAGTTTTACAAAAGCATGCAGAGTTCAGAGAGAAGAGGTCAATCCTTCTGAACAACCCTAACATCTGCAGTTCTCTTTCCTGATTAAAACATGCAAACTGAAGCTTGTAGATGATGTAGCGCTTGATTTTTCTTTTTTAAATGCCAGCTGTCCTGAATGTTTCCCACTTCTGAATAATCTATCAAACCGTAGAAATGATGGGCTTTTGTGCTCTAACCCAGTGATTCCCAAAGTGTGGGCCGCGGCCCCCTGGTGGGCCGTCGCGGTACTGCAGGTGGGCCGTGAGAAGTCATTAAAATAAAACAAATATGTTTTAAATCTTTGATCTTTTTTAAATATGTTTTTAATTACTATAAAATATTAATGACATGATTTAAAAACATTAAGAAGTAACAAAACAAACCAGTTAAGTGTTATTGTACCGTCATCTTAACTTAATATGACAAGTGTCACCTTATTTGTTGACCTCTTACATTAATGTCAGAACATATAGCTTCTAGTTCTGTAGTTGTGATTAAAGGTTTCTGTGGGCCGCGGAGATTTTTCACATTTCAAACTGGGCCTTGGTGTTCTGAAGTTTGGGAATGGCTGCTCTAACCAACAACTGGTTTCTCTGAAGTCACTGCTGATGTCTTTCCTTCCTGGCAGTGTTAACGCGCCGCTGGCTGCCCCAGATCGGCAAACTGCCAGAATTTCTGCTTTTATGGAGGCACTCACAGTCAATTAAGAGCATCTCATTAGGAGCGACTGGCTGCTAATTACTGACTCGTTCAGGTGCATCAGGATTCCTGGTCTCTGGAACGAAGAGATGATGTCATACGTCCATGGGGGCAGCTGGGAGGGGCTGGTCACCTGGGTACAACGTGCCCCAACTGCGTCAGACACCAGGAATCACACCTAAGACTTAACACTGGTCAAACCAACCAGACTTTGGGGGTCGACTGTGCGTCAACGGTAACGGATTACCTGGTGTCAGGGCACCTGCAGTTCCTACAGAATCAGGCAGGTGGCAGTGTGCTGGCCAGGGGTGGTGTCTCTTCAGGGAGGTGTCTCAAGCATGTCCAACTGTCCCCAGGACAGACCCGGGACACGCTGGAGACATTATATTCCCTGGCTATCCTTCCAGAAGAGTTAGAGGACGTGGACGGGAGAGGGAGGTCTGGGCCTCTGCTGCCACGGCTAACTGAACTCGGATAAGAAAATGGAGGGATAGATGGATGATTAAAATAAAAAATTAAAGCTAATTGATTTTAAAACCTAGTTAGGACCATCATTCTTCACATGACTACACACTAAATAAAACCTCTCAGCATGTTTTAACTAGAGCTGGGCAACGATTAAAATTTTAATCGCGATTAATCGCATGATTTCCCTGATTAATCACGATTAATCGCATTGTATATGCAAAATCAAATAATGAATTTCAAAAGTATTGTAAAGGTCACTTTTATTTAAATGTTCTGCTGCCATATGAACTAAAGTGTCATAACATTTGTTGTTCAAACACTTTTAACATCAGCACTCGTCAGTAACACATATTTAGTGTAAATTTCATTTTAAAAAATGTCAAATAAAATAAAGCTTATTCCCACTGCCAGGGCATTAATGTCATCCTGTTTTTATAAAAAAAATTTAAAAAGTCTACAAACAAAATCCAACAAAATGATTGTGTCTCAGCACAATCAGAACATTAAAACAGGTAATTTCTGAGGTAACAGCAGAAACTTTTAACGGGGAGTTCAACTTGTCAGTTGTTACAAATAACCTTGTTTCTGTTGAATCCTCCGTCTGGGAGAACTTTAAAATGAAAATGTCCATGTTAAAGTTCTGTAACTTTACCAATTCATGTATCATTCATTCTTTCCATTTTCAATTGTCAATGAAAAAAAAAAAAGTGACTTTTTATTACGTTTTTTGTTTTTTAATCTAACAAAAAAAAAATTTCAATTTTAGACTGAAGTGTTTTTAAATACGAAATTAAAAAATGGGCCCCAGAACTGAATTAGTTTTATAATGGAGGACTGGACTTTCTGTTGTTATTACACATCTGAGCCACTAGATGGAGCCGCACTGCAATAACCAGCTAGAGAACAGCAGGACAGTGAACACATGGAGCAGATCTGATGGAACATGGAGGAATGATGCCAAAGTTTTGGTGCAGTCCAGAATTTTTGTTTTCAGACAGAATTGTTAATATTTCTACCTGAGTTGCTACCTGAACTGTAAAGTTCACGGATTTTTACCGTTCTCCATGTCTGTTTTAGCTTTTCCCTATGTTTACCTGCCAATTATCTTCCGATTCTGCAGCAGCCAGTAACAGACTTTTCAAAACAAAAGCATGTGAGCAACATGCGTTAACGCGCGATAAAATAATTGTCGGCGTTAATAAATTAATGCGTTAATGCGATAATAACGCGTTAACTTGCCCAGCCCTAGTTTTAGCATTATATTTTCAACTAACCACTTCAGCAGCTCGTTGGAGTGAAGCTCAAAGATCTTTGGTGCATTTTCTCCTTCAGTTAGCACCACTGCTCTGAGACATCTTGGCAGCTTGTTTGGGTGTCATCAGATTATAACGTGCACGTCTTTGTACCAGCCACCAGTAGTGTTGTAAACCGTTATCACAGCTTTGACTTTATAAACTATATCTCGGTGTTATGGGGCAGCAGAAGGTCCTTCCATGTCTACTTCCCTGTTTCGAAGGTACTGAAGGCCAAAGCTCATGTCACAGTGAACCGTCAGCGTTTGTCATCCGTATCTCAGACACAATAATCTGGAGTCAAACCGTTACAGCTTTTACTAACATTAATTGCTGTAAATTGTAAGACTGAGTGACCTGATCATCCGCCAGATTCTTTGAATTTAGGTCTGAGTCTCATTTAGGTTCCTGATGAAATCTGCCAGGATTGAACGTTACCTGCAGCGTAATCCACAGCTAGCGTCAGTGGTGCGTCTGACGTCACAGCGCTGAGGTGCTGCTGCAGATTTAATCACCTTAGGGAGTCTGAGACACAGTCCTCTCTGCTCAGCATCGTTCATGCTAACGCTGGGTTTTAAGGTCTTTTTGGATGTTGATGAAACTTTGTCCCCGTGTCATGCAGGTGATGGAGATACTCATGGAGTATTAGGATCTTAATACATTGTAAATAATCACATTAACTAACTTAAGGCAGCCATTCCCAAACTTCAGAATACCAAGGCCCAATTTGAAATGTGAAAAATCTCTGCGGTCCACCCAAACCTTTAATCACACCTGTGATCAACATACAGGACTAGAAGCTATGATCTGATATCAGTGTAAGAGGTCAACAAATACGGTGACACTTGTTACATTAAGTTAAGCTGACAGTAGAATAACACCCAACTGGTTTGTTTTTATTACATCTAAATTAGGGCTGGGCAACAATTAACATTTTTAATCACATGATTTCCCTGATTAATCACGATTAATCGCATTGTATACGCAAAATCAAATAATGAATTCAAAAGTAGTGTAAAGGTCACTTTTATTAAAATGTTCTGCTGCCAAATGAACTAAAGTGTCATAACATTTGTTGTTTAAACACTTTTAACACCAGCACTTGTCAGTAACACATATTTAGTGTAAATCTCATCTTAAAAAATGTCAAATAAAATAAAGCTTATTGCTACTACCAGGGTATTAATGTCATCCTGTTTTTATAAGAAATAAAAAAAAAAGTCTACAACAAAATCCAACAAAATGATTGTGTCTCAGCACAATCAGAACATTAAAACAGGTAATTTCTGAGGTAACAGCAGAAACTTTTAACGGGGAGTTCAACTTGTCAGTTGTTACAAATAACCTTGTTTCTGTTGAATCCTCCGTCTGGGAGAACTTTAAAATGAAAATGTCCACGTTAAAGTTCTGTAACTTTACCAATCCGTGTATCATTCATTCTTTCCATTTTCAATTGTCAATCAAAAATTAAAAAAAATTCAAAAGTGACATTTTATTTTGTTTTTCATTTTTTAATCTAACACAAAAAACAAAAAAATGCCTGTTTTTTATATTTCAATTTTAGACTTGGATCAAAAATACGAAATTAAAAAACAGGCCACAGAACTGAATTAGTTTTATAATGGAGGACTGGACTTTCTGTTGTCATTACACATCTGAGCCACTAGATGGAGCTGCACTGCAGTAACCAGCTAGAGAACAGCAGGACAGTGAACACATGGAGCAGATCTGATGGAACATGGAGGAATGACCACAAAGTTTTGTTGCAGTCCAGAATTTTTTTTCAGACAGAATTGTTAATATTGCTACCTGAGTTGCTACCTGAACTGTAAAGTTCACAGATTTTTACCGTTCTCCATGTCTGTTTAAGCTTTTCCAAATGTTTTCTGCCAATTATTTTCCCATTCTGCAGCAGTAACAAACTTTTCAAAACAAAAGCATGTGAGCAACATCCATTAACGCACGATAAAATAAATGTCGGCGTTAATAAATTAATGTCTTAACACGATAATAACGTGTTAACTTGCCTAGCCTTAGCCTAAATATTTTTTTAATTCATGCCATAAAAATTTTACAGTAATTAAAAACATTTGTAAAAAATCGAGGATTTAATACATACATAATGTTAATGACCTCTCACGGCCCACCTGCAGTACCATGACGGCCCACACTTTGGGAATCACTGACTTTAGAGTTGCTTCCAGGTATGTTGACTGTCTCAGGCTCCTTTAACTCCTTCCTGACTGGGCCTGTAATCTCAAATGAGTGTCTCAGCAACAACAAGGTGTTTTTTAACACATCTAGGATCAAAATAAAGGTAACAGGTGTAAGATTATAGTACAAGTGTAAGATTAAGTAAACACATTACCAGGCCAGGGTAGAAGAAGATGGAAATAAAAAAAAAATGCTCTTCATCTGACAACATAGAGTGCATTTACATGTCGTAAACACTCAAACGCAAATCCGTTCTGGAACAATCTTCCATTTTATAATACCAAGATTGATTTTCCTATCATGTAACAGAATTTTTAGAAACTTTTGAGGAAGCCTGTTAGACAAACTGTCTAAATTGGCCACTTTGGCACATGTAGGGTTGTTTCATATCATGTTTATACTGTTTGTTAGGTTTGTTCGTATCAGCTGACCTCTGAAGTATGTGAACTATGCGCCCTCAGATGAATGCGCTCAGCGAGCTGTGGGTGAAGCAAAATTTCACCGATTTCAGTGATTGACACCTCTATAGAATCTACAGAACCAATGGGAACTCCATAAATCCATGTCACTTCAGGCATTATCCAATCAGAACATTGAAAAGATTGTGTTTGCTCAAGATGGCCGTTAGCTTTGTTACCCTCCTACCGTCAGCAGATATGATTCAAGACAGCGAACGTGATTTTGATGTTTGTCTATCAAGTGTTCTGTACTGGAATATGTTGGCGTTGAAACTCTTTATAGAAAGATCTCTTTGTGAAAAGGCCTGTGGGAGTTTGTGTTATGTGGCAGTAGGTGTCCTTGTTGGAACAATAGCTGAACGATGAAGCAATGACTCTTCATCTGTTTGGACCAATCAACTTTAAATTTTGACATCCTGCTTCATCGCTCTAAATTAGCTCTAAGTTTAAAAATCATTTGAGGAATCGACTCTTAATAAGGCTGCAAGATGAGGCGTAGACTGGAAAAGAGAGCGACACCAAAGAGTTTAAAAAATGTTATTATTCCATAAATGATCGCAGATCTTTGCAGGAAACATGTTAGCAGTGTGTCGATAATCATCTTTATTAGCTGGTTCTGCTTTTCCTTCACGTGTTCATAAACAATCCCTGGTGAAAAATAAGCACAGTGTAGATGTTTAAGGTTTTGCTCAACTTCTACTTGTGGACAACGTCATTAAACGTCATTAAATGTTGCCACTTACAACATTTAATGCTGCAGTGCGTTCAAGGTCGTGGTCCATGTTGTACATTAGAGCGCTGAGGGGACAGTCAACGATGTGAAAAGACTGTGGCAGTAAAGGAGAACAGCATCCTTCCACTAACCGTCCACTGACCCCAGTGACCTCCCAGTTTGGCTCTTTCAGGAGGTACAAAGCCCGCTAACTTCCAGACCAGATGTTGGGAGTCCAGTAACGGCACACACAGTCCTGTAACAACCACAGAGGGAGATTAGTCATTTCTGCCTTCAATCGATCATAAATCTGATTCTCTGACCAGGTGTGTAGTCCCTCCAACATCTGCGGCGCCGCGCTTTGACTACACTCAGTTTTAACTAGGGATGGGCATTTGGTCGAGATTTATTCGTCGATCTTCGGGAGAATTAATGATTAATAATCGATTAATCATTAACATTTTTATATTGAAAACTATCACAAATATTCTCGATATCGGCGTGACGTTTGTTTTCCCCTTTGGCCTGGTTGCTATGGCCTGCGCATGCCCAGATGTGTTCAGTGAACCGGATGTTTGTGGTTGAGAATAACGTGACATTTCCTGTTTCTTTTCTTCAAAAAAACAACGATAATAAAAGAAGAGATATTGAGGAGACTACTTAACAATGACAATTTATATCAAGGCGCCAGTATTACAGGCTTTTTGTTTCTTAAAAAGATGCGCTAGTTGTGTGCTCGATGTGCGCTGCAGCTCCTTCTGGTCCGTGCTAACACCGAGTTGAGGCTAGGCTAGGCTAGGCTAGGCTAGGCTGATGATGAACCGCCTCCACCGTCCTTTACAAGGCTTGGATGCGCGTTGTTCAAGTGATACATCATTGTCGTTGTCGATTAATTGTATTTGTAATTAGCATTGCAGTGATTGCAGTACACTTGCTCATTTTCTAAACTAAAATGGTTCCACGCCACACTTCACCGTACCGCTTCATGATTAGGCGACGACCTACAGAAGCTCGCATGTAACAACTGAGTCCAGCCAGGGTACGATGGTGAAATGTTGCCAAATTTCTATCAGTGGCACAGCTAAATGCATCGCATTGTTTGAGGACGTGCACTGATGACCTACATTCGGATTGTTTAAAAAAAAAAAAAAAAAAACCTTCGGTTCATCGACGAAAATTAATTTCTTCGACCAAATTCTTAATGATCAATCATCGATTAATCGATTAATTATGCCCATCCCTAGTTTTAACCCAGTTTTTCTTCTTTCCGTTATTCCTCTGCATTTTAAGTAAACTGGGTGAGTTCTACTAATTATACATTGCTAAGTATTTGCCTCCTGACCTTTGGTCTCACATAAAGAAGTTTGAATTGTGTCCTCTAGGAGCTGCTGTGTAAAATACGTTTCAACAAAGCGAGTTATGTTTAGAAATATGCTGAGTCAAAGTTGAATCTGATTTACACGACCTCCTTTATTTATCATATCTATTTATTTTTTTTGTTTCTCTTCCTTTTTCAGCCAGAAACTTCAATGTCCAGAAGTCTGAGGCCATGCTGCGAAAGGTACTGGGCTTAAATTCCTCATTCAATGGAACTAAATATTTTTATGTAGCGCCTACATTTATAGAAATGCAGCGCCTGTTATGTAATGAGCCAAAGCAAAACCATGTAGGTTTCTCTCTAAGTGATTAGATCTTGTGGAGGTGCAGACTGTAATACATCAGTGTGGGAGTGGCCCAAGATTAGAGAAGCATGATAAAGGGTCACTGTGGACAAACTGACTCATAACTGCAGCCGGAGGAGATAAAACATAAAGAAAAGAGGCTAAATAAGGGTTGTTTTTAGAGTTACAGTTGACTCATTTGCAGTTAATTATCCACAAGTGGGAAGAAGATCATGAAAGCTAAGTGATGGACACGTGACATGGCTAACTGAAACTAATATTCTTATTTACTTACTTATATTATCTTATTTAGTATAAGGTTAATTTGTTCCTTTGAAAGTGCCTTGTGATCCAATCAAACTTTATATTCCTGGTAAATATTTCTCAGTGAGCATGTTATAGTGTTTACGCTGGTGTAAACAGTTTACTCACTAAATCCTGACAACTTCTGTTTTATTTTATCTTTTGTCTAAAAACCCTCAAAGACAGTTAAAGGAACGGTCGAGATCTGAAACAACCCCCGGGTCTAATATGTGAATCAAAACAGCTTTAAGTCGGAGCAAAATATGTTTGTTGTAAAATAGCCATTAATGTTAGCACAGGGGGAAATCAACCTAGATCAGAATAAATTGGTATTTTAAGCCTCTAACTCAGTCCTTCTCAAACAGTGAGGCGCGACCCCTTAGGGGGGCGCTGTGACCCCAGGGAACATGTTTTTTTTAGGGCTGGGCAAGTTAACGCGTTATTATCGTGTTAACGCATTAATTTATTAACGGCGACATTTATTTTATCGCGCGTTAACGCATGTTGTTCACATGCTTTTGTTTTGAAAAGTCTGTTTCTGGCTGCTGCAGAACCGGAAAACAGTAAACATAAGGAAAAGCTAAAACAGACATGGAGAATGGTAAAAATCTGTGAACTTTACAGTTCAGGTAGCAACTCAGGTAGAAATATTAACAATTCTGTCTGAAAAAAAATTCTGGACTGCAACAAAACTTTGTGGTCATTCCTCCATGTTCCATCAGATCTGCTCCATGTGTTCACTGTCCTGCTGTTCTCTAGCTGGTTACTGCAGTGCGGCTCCATCTAGTGGCACAGATGTGTAATGACAACAGAAAGTCCAGTCCTCCATTATAAAACAAATTCAGTTCTGTGGCCCGTTTTTTAATTTCGTATTTTTGATCCAAGTCTAAAATTGAAATATAAAAAAAATAGGCATTTTTTTTCTTTTTTTGTGTGTTAGATGCCACTTTTCAATTATTATTATTATTATTTTTTTTTTGATTGACAATTGAAAATGGAAAGAATGATTGATACACGGATTGGTAAAGTTACAGAACTTTAACATGGACATTTTCATTTTAAAGTTCTCCCAGATGGAGGATTCAACAGAAACAAGGTTATTTGTAACAACTGACAAGTTGAACTCCCCGTTAAAAGTTTCTGCTGTTACCTCAGAAATTACCTGTTTTAATGTTCTGATTGTTCTGAGCCACAATCATTTTGTTGGATTTTGTTTGTGGACTTTTTTTTATTTCTTATAAAAACAGGATGACATTAATACCCTGGCAGTGGCAATAAGCTTTATTTTATTTTACATTTTTTAAGATGAGATTTACACTAAATATGTGTTACTGACAAGTGCTGATGTTAAAAGTGTTTGAACAACAAATGTTATGACACTTTAGTTCATATGGCAGCGGAACATTTAAATAAAAGTGACCTTTACACTACTTTTGAATTCATTATTTGATTTTGCATATACAATGCGATTAATCGTGATTAATCAGGAAAATAATGCGATTAATCGCGATTAACAATTTTAATCGTTGCCCAGCCCTACTTATAAGTTGATCTATATTTTTTTTTTTGTTTCCCTTAAAACAGTGTTATACAGAGGTGTACATATAACACATTTATAGACAAATAAAATAGCGAAATGTTTTCTTCCTTAATAATTGAGAAGCGCTGCTCTAACTAGACTCAAAAATGTAATTCCACCTCAGTGACAGTGTGTCTAGAGTCTCCACAGATAAAACAAGGTCATTTTAACCTGAACAGGCAGAACAGTTTCTACATCCAGTTTACTGAAATCTCATCAGTACTGCCATAAATCATAGACGTAAACTATCAATGTGGCACAAATTACTCTCATTAGATGTAAAAGGAGAATAATTCATTGCCTCTGCTCTATAGAGCTGGATCAATACTTGTATATTTATGGTGGGAAGGCTTGTGCTTGAAGCTGAGGCCTTCAACTCTCCTGTATTAGTAGTCGACCAGACAGAGGTGGCTGCACAAACAGTCCTTTGTTTTCACTTTTTTGTACATTACGAGGTTGAAATGACCTTGGTTTGTCTGTAGGAGCCTTATCCACACTATTACTTCAGTGGAAAACCATTTTTGAGTCTTCTCAGAGGCTTAAAATAGATATTTCTTTGGATTTAGGTTGACTATGGGTTGGGCTAACACTAATGGCCATTATACAGTCATTACTATCTAATAATTTAATTTAAAGGCTTAATTTAACTCCTATGTCAGTACAATCAGTTTAAAGTCAAGAAAGTAAAAAAAAAAAACACTACTACTACCTCTGAACTAGAGTTGTGAAAAAAAATTGATTTGGCAATATATCGCGATTTTTGGAAGCCCAAAATAATATCGATTTTTCAGCTCCTAATATTGATTTTTTTTTTTTTCAAAAACACTAATAAACAATAAATAGGTTGTTTTGAAGCAAATAGTTTTGACTCAATTTGTCCTCTGAATGATCAATATCATCTGATGAACATATACAGCAACTTTATTTTTCATCTCTACTTTTAATTTTGATATTAACTCGGTAGAATATCGCAATATATTGTGATATCGTGATAATATTCGCATCGTGACCCAAGTATGATACATATCGTATTGCGATGTCCTTGCCAATACTCACCCCAAGCAAGGACCTCGCAATACGATATTTATCATGATACTTGGGTCACGATATATTATCGTGATACTGAACTCATCAAGCTCTACTTCTTTTGCAGCATTTAGAGTTCAGGAAGCAGATGAAAGTGGACACGATCATCACTGACTGGCGTCCGCCTGAGGTAAAACAGGAAAAAAAAAAACATTTTCCTGCGTTTCCTGAACACAACTGACAAAACAAGTCGTTTGTTAATTAAGAATAACTTTCCTCCTGCAGGTGATAGAAAAGTATCTGTCCGGAGGGATGTGCGGCTACGACCGTGACGGCAGCCCCATCTGGTATGATGTCATCGGGCCCGTGGATCCCAAAGGCCTCTTCCTGTCCTGCCTCCAAGCAGGACTTCATCAAATCCAAGATCAAAGACTGCGAGATGCTGCAGAAGGAATGTAGCCTCCAGTCAGACAGAGTAAGACGAAAATACACCTACACCCCTCTAATGGATTCGTTTCGTACGAGTCGTTATGTTGCCTTTCTTTAAGGATTATCCTTCTTAGTCTGCCTTAACCTTTTGTTTCTCCTACAAAATACCATATAATTTGAACAAGCAAGGACGGCGCCTTCAATGAGAGGTGCTCAACTGTTGATTGAAAGTGTTATATTAGATAATTTTGAGATGAAAATTGAGATGAAAGGAAGGTTTGTTGGGGATCATCAGCAGATTTTGGGATTTCAAATCCACCATGTAACAAAAGAGAGAGGCAGAGGAGAAGAAGGGAATACGTAAAAACAAGAATGAACAGGTGTGCAGGGCAGGTGGACAGTGGTACTATGGGTATTCCTCACGTTTGTGGATTGCAGGAGCCAAAACTGAACCATGGTTGACAGTGATAAACTACAGTTCTCATTAGGACTTAAGAAAGGGCCTTAGACAAACATTATGTACTGAATGCCAGTATTTATTACAGGGGTCCCCAACCCCCCAGTCCCTGACCCGGTACCGGTCCGTGGGTCATTTGGTTACCGGGCCCCAGAGGAAAAAAAAAAAATCACTTCTATTATTACAGTTTGATTTACTATCCGAGTCTAAATGATGTTTTATTTTGAAAAAAGACCAGATTCTCCCCGTTACACCCGTCTATGACTTACTCTTGACACATGACAAGAGATCGAGACCCGAGTCTTCGGTCATGTGACATGTTTAAACCCCCAAACTGGCAAAACGACTAAAAACAAATGTCTTCAGAAAGTGTCTTTCTGAAGAATGTTACCGATGCTACTAATAAAGTTGCACCCGAATGCACAGCAGATTTACGTTTATTATAATATAGAGACAATACCACAGGTTTTATGCTGGTCCTATCATTTTATTTTGTGGTATCTATCTGCGGCACATTTTACAGACCGGTCCGTGAAAATATTGCTCGACATTTAAAACTGGTACAAAGAAGGTTGGGGGCCACTGATTTATTAGATGAGGCCAAATGCAGAACCACTGTGTGATTAAAAAAACTACACTCCATGACTCAATGCCTTATAGATCCACCCTGATCAGTAACTAGAAGAAGGTTACTTCAAATATAAACAGTAACTTTCTCCCCATCTGTCCTTATCAAGTATTAACAACCAAGTACCCAAATCCAAACTTATTCGAAACTAAGAAACGGCAGGTGATTCTCTTCTCTTTCGTTCATCCTGACGTAGATCTGCTGGTGGGTTTGGGATCATTGTCCCTGTTGCATGTCAGTTTGGTCTACATGGGTCTAGGTTCTCAATCATCAAAGTCACAATTAAAGACAATTAAAAGAAAATTTGAATCAAAGGAACCGGACTTCCTTTTCTAGAATCAAGAAGGAGGACGTCTACTTGCCTGGATCGAAGCCTTTGAGGTCGTCCCTTTGGTCTACAAGGGAATCCAGGGTTTACTCAGTGCTGTTACAAAACAACCCCAAACCATCATACCTCCACCACCGTGCTTGATAACTGGTCAGAGGTGTTTGTGCTGATATAATAAGTCATCTGCAGAAAAACTCAGATGACTCTTCAGCTGTATGGTGTATCGTTGATCGACTGAGTGCAGAGAACTGGTGCGCTGCTTTGTGGCTAGGGATGTGAAAAAAAATCAATTTGGCAATATATCGCGATTTTTGGCCGTCCAATATAATATCAGTTTTTCAGCTCCTTATATCGATTTTTTAGGAAAATTCATGCATTCATGTATTAGACGCATTGTGAATACTTAAATGTGCAAAAACAATAATAATAATAAAAAACTAATAATAAACAATAAATAGGTTGTTTTGAAGCAAATAGTTTTGACTCAGTTTGTCCTCTGAATGATCAATATCATCTGATGAACATATACAGCAACTTGATTTTTCATCTCTACTTTTAATTTTGTTATTAACTGGTAGAATATCGTGATATATTGTATCGTGACCCAAGTATCATGATGCATATCGTATTGCGAGGTCCTTGCCAATACTCACCCCTATTAGTGGCATGCTGAGGGAACAATCATCTCACCTTGAATGTGAACAAGACAAAGAAGATGATTGTGGATTTTAGGAGAGCCAGGATTAAGTCAAAACAGTATTTCCATCATGGGGGAGGTGAAGGTCATGGAAGAAGCCCAGCAGATTGATAGATGGTCTTTATTTTCATTACCCAGTCGCCTGAAATTATAAAAGCTTCTCTGAAAATGGAGCAAATAAGCTCAGACTAGACGTAAAATCAGAGACAAACACATACAAGATGCACAAATAGAGTAAGAAATGTAAATTACACATTAGATTAAATATGTGCACATATGAAATAAATATTAAATAACAGTTGCAGACTGACCTTGCTGGGATTTATCTTTCTAAGAAGATTTACAACTGAATGTTCTCCAGTTGTGAAAGATCTTTCTCAACTGTCTTACAGCTTGACAGTCACTTCTCCAAGACCTCTGTTGATTAGGGGTGTGAAAAAAAATCGATTTGGCAATATATCGCGATTTTCGGCCGCACAATATAATATCAATTTTTCAGCTCCTAATATCGATTTTTTAGGAAAATTGATGCATACTTAAATGTGCAAAAACACTAATAATAAACAATTAGTAGGTGGTTTTGAAGCAAATAGTTTTGACTCAATTTGTCCTCTGAATGATTAATATCATCTGATGAACATATACAGCGACTTGATTTTTCATCTCTACTTTTAATTTTGATATTAACTGGGTACAATATCGCAATACATCACGATATTGCGATATATCACAATATATTCTACCCAGTCAATATCACGATATATCGCGATATTGACTGGGTAGAATATATCAATGATAATATAATATCGTGACCCAAATATCATGATACATATCGTATTGCGAGGTACTTGCCAATACTCACCCCTACTGTTGATGTCGTTTTCGTCTTTTGCATCGTGTTAGCAAATTCCTAACGCTCCTGACCTGGTTATACTCGCGAATGATTACTTACTTAACTGTATTTAAATAGCAGCACCTTGGTATCCTCTTAATTGTTATGGAGTGTGTACGCTCTAAGACCCTATTTTTGCATTTTGTATTCGTCTTTATTACGTTAACAACGACATTGTATACTATGTCATCTGAGTTATTTAATTTCTAGGCCTGGTATGCGCAAGATACCTTTTTATTTGGTCTTCAAGAAGTGAAATGGGACGTCATGACTGTATATTTAATATGTCGGAGGTCATTTAATGCATCAGTTTTTCGTATTTTTCTGTCGTATTTTTCAACCAGCTGGGTAAAAATGTGGAGTCCATCACCATGATCTATGACGTTGAAGGTCTGGGACTGAAAACACTTATGGAAGCCTGCTATAGAAACATTCGGAGAGGTAAAACTCTGTAGATGTTCACTGAAGATCTCACAACAGTAACCAGTTTAAAAGGTTTGATGACATCTTTGTTTCTCTGTTGCTCCAGATACTCCAGATGTTTGAAGATAACTACCCCGAAGGCCTGAAGAGGCTGTTTGTTATTAAAGGTCAGTTTGTCTGAAAAATGTTTCAATACTGTTTAAAATGAGGAAAGTAATGAATCAAGTCCACTCCATATTTCATATAAAAATAAACCCTTCCCTCCTGCAGCTCCTAAACTCTTTCCTGTGGCCTATAACCTCGTCAAGCATTTTCTGAGTGAGAACACGCGACAGAAGATCAACATCCTGGGGGGTGAGACTCCCGGACGTCAGTCCGTCCGGACTCATATTTCAATCCAAAGACTTACTTCAGATCACCTACAGTCACAGTTATGGTTTCTGTGCTTTTACAGCGAACTGGCAGGAGGTTTTACTGAAGTACATCGATGCAGAAGAGCTGCCGGTGATCTACGGGGGTAAACTGACGGACCCCGATGGAGATCCTCGCTGTCGAACCAAGGTGAGTCAGAACACCTGTCCATGCTGATTTAGAGAGTAAATGATGGCTGATGAGTTGGAGCAGACAGGCCTCCATCACAGACATCCAGTCGATACTTTCTGACTCAAGAGCAGCGTTATTCTCTTGAGCTGGTACTGAACTTTACACATCAACCTCACGTGTCAGTGATTTAATCGCTTGTTCTTATTATTGCTTTGAGGTGCAGGTGTAACTTTATCAGCAGTAAAGTTGGCAGGCCGTGGCCAAAATACAGCTAACAACCTCATATCCTCAGTTGTAGCCAGAGTCTAATGTTTTAGCCTGATTCTTAGATGATTGTGATCAGTAGATTTATCTTTATTATCTTTATTGTTCACCAACATTTGTTGTAAAGCTTTTATTGTCCTTGCAGTAACGTCATCATCAGTAACATTATCCTTCCGTCAGTCAGTCAAGTCTGATCAAATTTTCAGCCAAACTTCTTTATGACGTCAGACAAAACTAAACAAATTAGTTAAGTCTATTCTGGTCAATGTTTATTTACATAACACACACACATACTAATATATATATAAAAATATAAACGACCTAGACCGAAATCAGAAAAAGCAAATAGGTTAAATTAGTTTCAAGGAATATTCTGGAGTTAAATCAACCCTAGCTCTATTTCTAGACGGTAATCAGCATAAACTGTCATTAGGGATCAAAACGACATGAATTAATGTAGTTTTGATTTTAAACGTAATGGTTTTAATGGTAGCCTGCAGGGCAAGGAGCAACATCAGCAAAAATTATATTTTAAGCTGCTGGGAAGACTCAAAAATGTTATTGATAATACACTGATAATATAGACACGGATCCTCCAGATGTATCAACATAATTTTAACTTTGTGAGTGTACGTAAAGTGTTTGAAAAAGGAGTTTTTGCCCATCTGTTGGCTTCGTTCTTAACTCTATAACAATAGACTGCTGATTGTCGGATATAATATTGTCAGTAGAGACTCATACTGAGTTATAATTCAAGAAATGTCCTGAAAAACATGCTGACACGATTGCAGACAGGAGGAAAAATGAGCACCAAAGACACGATTCAATCATTTATCAAGCTGTTCAGTCACAGAAACCACATTATAAAGTCAAATTTTCCCAGTATGTCAATAAAAATATCACAACAAAACTAAATGTCATTTTTAATGGTAATCATTAACTGTGAGCTGTCAAACATAATCAGAATTAAACATGTCAGTTACTGGATGCCAGTCTGACTCCAACTTCAGCCCATCAGCTGTCATCATCACTGTTACTGGTCACCAGTTCTGCTTCCTTAGCATCGTTAGCATCATTAGCATGTGGACTGACTCTGATATGAACTGCTACCTTGTTGCTCTCTTTCACTGATTTGCATCCTGGGCTCATGTAGTTTTTAGTAGCTTTGCTTTGGCTGTACACCAACAAACTTGTGGGTTCACATTTGAATAGCAAACCATGTTTCACATGAGCTCTATGAGCACCAGTGTTGGCTTTTAGGAAATCATTTTCCAAAACAGGAATGAACTGTCACCCAGGCTACAAAAGACCAAGGAGACAGAGGACATTTTTTTTTTTCATTAAACTGTATGTTGTGACTGTAAAGCTGGATCCTGTTGAATGAACCAGTTTGACCAGTTAACAAAGACTATTGTTGACTTGAATCTGAAACACTTTTTGTGGCCCAACAAGGAAACGTCTCTCTTTCGGACCGCTCAGTTACGCTGAAAGGACAAATGAGAAATTGATGATGAAAAATATTTATCACCATCAACTCATGCAAGACATACTTCTTTTGTTCCATTGCTTTGTTTAAGCCATGTAGAGGTAAGTTAAAAAAAGAAAAAGGAAGCTACAGCGGTGCAGAAAAGATCGTGCACTGCCCTCCAGTGGCTGTTGGTATAATTACAGAGCGACGCGGACAACGCTGCACAAGTATAAATGCCAGAGATGGAGTCGTGCCAGTATGTAGCCCACCTCAAGTAGTCTTAGATCCTTTTCACTCTGCTTTGCTGAGTCATCAACACAGAGCATTCTGCTAAACGTAGCACCAAGCAAAAAGCAGCCGCTTAAGTAGTCCCGCGCTAGCAGATGATGACGAAACTGACTGTTTGTCACCGTTTCTATAGATAAAAAATTGCGCCCGGACAGATGAGGAACAGGAGGAGAAAAATTGAAGAATCTTGGAATTGAGATGCTCAGCCTCAAAGTGTTTTGTTTTTTTGTGTGTGTGTTTAACTTTTTATCTAGTTAGCTGTGTCTCTTTTTACCGTCGTATTTTGTTGGAGTTTTGACACTGACCTGTTTTTATTGATCTTAATTTAATAGACCAAGGGGATGCAAACATCCCGAGTCATGTGACGTTAGGTTGCAGTGATTTTAAAGGGGACATATTATGGAGCTCTGAACCTTTTAAAAGAACACGACCCTTTTGTTTTGAGTGGGGCTACATAGGTCATTCATTTTCATTCATTCACCCCGTGGAAGAGGAGGGGAGTTAAAATACTGACTCCGCCCCCTTAAACCAGCCGCTATGAACAGAGCTGCAGAGACATGATTGAAAAGGGAGCTTTTCCACTGTAATTCTGTTGTATTTAGACCAAAACATTAATCCCCAGGAAAGTGTCTCAACTTTTGAAAGAAAAAAAAAACATAATATGTCCCCTTTAATCAAGAAGTTTGTTTAAGAGTGCGTATTTATTTTAAGACCTAAAGGAGACATTCATACAATGCATACAGTGCATTATATAATACTGTTTTTAAAGTGTATTATTATGAGTTACCATGAAAATAGAGGCTTTAGTAGCTGTGTTGGTATGCTTTCTAAAATCACAATATACTAAGTGCTTTAGCAATAAAACACTTGTAGGATGCAAGACTGTAAACCTGAACAGGGTAATAAGGCAACTAAAAGACATCTGAAACTGAAATCGGACTTCCTGTTGCCACCAGATTAGCAGTTAGAAGCCAAGGATTCATTTAAAGCAGCATAAAGGAGTTTTCCCAACATTAAAACTTTTTTTTTTCCCATTTGAGGAAATACTTGATTACTTTCAGGAAGTGTTGTCCTGTTATCCTTAACATCAACAAAAACCAGCTAAAGTAACTTTAGACTCCCATCCCAGTCGTCACTGCTGACCGTTGCTTTACTGTACAATGTCACATTTGTTACATTTTTTAAGGACTCGCATTGACTGAGACTAAACGAGTAAATCTAGCACAGCATCGTAAAAACGACTCAACCTCCACACAACTGGGAGGAGCCTAAAAATAAAAGCTCCTTGGTGTCTGGAATGACAGATACTTCATAATAATAAAGGATAAAGATGCAACGTAAGGTGGCCAGTGGGCCCTCTGGTTTAGTTTCGGCACAATATACGTACAGAGAAAGAGTTTGAAAGTTTCAGAAGCTTCCTGATGCTTTGATCACTGACTGTTCTCTGATTTATTCGTGGAGCCTGCCTTCATTAATTTTGTGTTTTTGTTCTGTTGTCTGTGGAAGTTTTTTTTGATCACAGGTGATTCAAAAAGTCATTTATGCAAGAATTTTTTAAGCGTAATCAAAGATTAGACTTTCAAAAGCAACAAAAACTGTGATAGAAGTTTAATGAACATTCATAGCCATTTGGTTCTGAAGCTGCAGAACTTACCGTATTGGCCCGAATATAGAATGACTCTGATTATAAGACGACCCCTGTATAACTATTAAAGTCGAGTTTTATTCAAGAACAATATAAATAATTCAGTCTGTAAAAAACTAATTCTGGACTCCAACAAAACTTTCAAAGCCCTTTGCTCCAGTTGGCTGCGTGGTTCCTCCATATCCTTACTGGTTAACCTAGGTGCGGGCTCCATCTAGTGGCGCAGATGTGTAATTACAATGGAAAAGTCCTCGATTATAAGACAACCCCCATTTTTGAGAATATGTTTTCTAGAATAAAATATCCTATATACGGGCCAATATGGTAATTTGTATGTTGTTTCAACGACAGAGTTTCTGACTGTAGCTCTATTTACACTGAAAGTTACTTTACGCCTAGTGGACGTGTTGATATTGGTTTAAACAGGATCTGAAGCTTGTTGGGATGTTCATAAGGTTTTTTTTTTTAATGTTTAAAGCTGCTTGAGTGGATCTAATAACGTTAATAACTCATCCTTTGCAGACTTAACAGAACTTTACAACCATGTCTGTTCGCGGTTGATTTCACCGTGAACGATGGAAAGGTCCTGCTAATCTACAGAGCCTTAGAAAGAGTCCATACCAGTACAACTGACTGGTCCTTAAACTGGGACTGTGCCGTTTCACTGCTCTTTATTGTTTCAGTCCTGTACTCCATTGTAGCTACAACTTTTGTGATCTGACTTGTTTGAATCCATGTGAATAAACAGGAAAGTGGAAAAGAGTAAAATGCTTTGCTGTTCACGTGATATGCCTTTGAATGTTTAAATAAGAAAATCTGACCAGCGTTCATAGATAAAAAGTACCGCAGTAAGTGTCACTTCCCTCTTCTTCATTTCTGCTCTAACTTCTCATACATTTTAAATGCCGGTGTTTGAAGTTTGCATTTTGACTCTTTGTGTCTCTGCAACAGATAAACCACGTCGGACCAGTCCCTCCTTCTTACTACGTGCGCGACCACGTTAAGGTGGACTACGAACAGTGTCTGACCGTCAACCGGGGTTCTACCCAACAGATGGACTACGAGATCTTGTTCCCAGGCTGCGTTCTCCGGTCAGTAATTCAAGTCACACTGCTGCTGCATCTGATCAGACATTTACGGATTAATTCTGACTTTAAAATACGAAAGAATTTGGGTCAACGCAATTCATTATAGAGCTGAAGTTGGAGGTTCGACTGGAACTGACTGAAAAGTAAAATCAGAACCAGTGAGAAATGAGAGTTAGAAGTCAAGTATCGTCTCAGGTTATGTGGTCCTTCACCAAGAAACACATTTTTGTTTGGGTGTACAGTAGGGCTGTAGCGATACACTAATATCGTGATACGATACACTGCTCATGGTACGATATATATCAATATTAGTCTTACAATACATTTACATCATTTTCCAAAATATTTTAAATGGACAAAGTGATTTTGGTGACATCTTGTGAGTGTTCCAATGACTTTGATTGAATTTATTGAACTGAAAGCATCAATTACACATTCAGTGCGTTTTAGGGATGCACATGGTTAACCCTTTAACTGTTAACCGATAACAGTAACTCTAACCGATTAATACTAACGGTCAATTTTGTTTTTAAGCTACGTAATTCAATCAACTCATGGGGGCGTGTCAACAGGTACAACAGGCCTCTGATTGGTCAATTCTACATCCACATAGAAAAGAGCGCGTCATCGAAAAAATGAGGAAGCAATGCTAACCGTCTCTAGATTGAGCTTCCCCGTCGCTAGAAGCGTCACGCAGTAGTCAGGTAGAGAGTTGGAGGAGTGGGCCGTCACTCTTTGGGCCTTCGGTAAGTATCAGATCGTCCTCCGTGAGGAAGATGATCAGAGCAGATGGAGTGAGACGTCGTAGACATATGATTTCTGCTTTGATCCAAGTCTTCCTTTTAGTCTTCAGCAGCATCTGGAGGCAAAACAAAAAAACAAATTGCTCTCATTCTGCATCCCTCCACCGGCCCAGAAAGCTCCTGACGCCGCTTTCATCCGATCTGTCTGATGTTCCTGTAGTTCTGGGCGGTAAACCGGTTCATACCGATAACTTATATGAATTTTTTATATACTGTAATACCGGTGAGTATGTACTGTAACGTACACAATAGGGATGCACATGGTTAACCGTTTAACCGTTACACGTTAACAGTAACTCTAACCGATTAATACTAACGGTCAATTTTGTTTTTAAGCTACGTAATTCAATCAACTCATGGGGGCGTGTCGACAGGTGCAACAGGCCTCTGATTGGTCAATTCTACATCTGCGTAGAAAAGAGCGCGTCATCGAAAAAATGAGGAAGTACCCACATCTGTACGATTCTGGTTCTCTACACTACAAAGACAGCACATATTCTAGTAATTCATGGAGGGAGATAGTGATGAATGTGGGTCTGGATACGGCCGAGACGGTGAGGATGTGGAAAAACGCAAGAGATAAGTTTAGTAAGTTTAGCTAGTTCCTGATTGTCGCTCTTGCGTTGTGGCGTGGAATAACATAGCGGAGACCGCGCTAGTATAAATCAAAAGTGACGGTGGCATCTCTACGACAAGCTGACGGCGACACATTGCCGCGAGAGTATACACAGGGAAGTGTCCGCATGTGTCTACGACAACACGTGCAACATCACGGCAGCCAACCCTCCCGGACTTATTGGTAAACGGTTAACAATCGTTAAAGGGCGTCGGTTAACGGTCATAAAAAAATCCAAAATGTGCATCCCTAGTGTTTACCCCTGCGTTTACATGGGAAGTTTAATTCTTCTTTAATTCAGAATTAAAATGAAATCCGATTTAAAATGATTACAAATTACCATGTAAACACCTAATTCCGAATAAAAATGTCCATTCTGAATTAAACTTAATTCCGAAGTAAGTGGCTGGTTTATTCTGATTTTAAATCTGAATAGAATAATTCTGCGGTCATGTGCACACTCATTCCGCTTTAAATTAATTCCGATCTTTCTGCGCATGCTCATTCTCTTGCCCGTCTGTCGCTATGAAGCTCATATTCATCGCTGGGCTTGTTTTCGAAAGAAAATCATCGACATGATGTTGTCATGCTGCTGCTTTAAAAATAAAATCAAAACAAATCCAAAAAGGATGCTAATAATGTAGTCCTCCATGTTGTAGCTAATCGAGTAAGTTTGTTTTCTTCCGGTAGACGTAAATACGTAAAGACGTCCCCCCCCCCATCCAATCAGAACCCTTCCCAACCCCCAGACCTTAAATGGAATTGGATAAAGCCGATCAAACGTGTTTTCCATGTAAACCTTAATTCGGAATTACTATTTCCATGTAGTGCTGGGCAATATGACGATATATATCGTGGGGACAATATAAAAGTGTGTATCGTGCCATTTCTCTTATATCGTTTATATCGTTTCAATCGTTTCTAACCTAATTTTATCAATTATTACAGCAAATATGTAATTAAATAACCTGCAACGATAAATTTGATAGAATCATATCTACTTCTACAAAGTAGCCTTTTATGTTTGCACTTTTATTCATGGTTAATGCCTTAAACAGAGTTCTCTTCAACCCTGATGTTTACTTTAGACACTTTATATTGGTTTGTAAACTTTGCACTACAAAGTAACAGATTTCAGAAAGTTGAAAAATAATTTGTGTTTATTTTTTATAGCTGAACTTCAGTGCAAAAATGTGTTTTTCCTCTCAGAAACTGTTGTGCACTTTAAAAAAAATGTGAAAGCTACTGTACCTCTGTACCTACCTGTTTTTGCTGCACTAAAATGTATGTTTGTGACAGTTCAGCTAAATGTCCTTTCAAAATAAAGTTGAAAAGTAAGCAATGAAATTTTTGTCAAACTTTTCAGAGAATAACTGAAAACATACTTTATTATGGTATATCGTGATATATATCGTTATCATGATATAAAATAGTCCATATCGTGATATATAATTTTTTCCATATCGCCCAGCACTATATCCATGTAAACTCGAAGGAAAATAGTTTAATTCTGAATTATTTAATTCGGAATAATTAATTAAACATCATGTAACCGCGGCCATTATATGGCTGACAGGCAGCTTGCAAATACTGGACAAAATGAATAAAAGAGTGTTGAGAAAAATGGTTTCATTTATTTAAACAGTGCAAATTGTTGCTTGCAAGCTTTTAAAGGTGGGACACGGGGGTTTTGAAAGAAGCTTAGAATATCGATACCCGCGGCTGAAAATTCAATACTCTCTGGGGAAATAAAATATCGATATATATCGCAGAATCGATAAAATCGCTCAGCTCTAGTGTACATCCTAAAGGCATGACGTGGGTCAGCGCTCAGCAGCCAGGTTTATTTGAAGATATTAAAACTACGATTAACTCGTTTTGCAGCGTGATGGAAGCACATCAATGTCAGCTGTGATTAAGGTCAAGGTGTCTCAAGTTATTTATTTTTTTAAGTGGCAACATTTTGGAAATCACTTTTTTTTTTTTTTTTTTTTTTTACATTATGGGGGTATTTTAAAAGGTTTCAGACCTTTGGAAGTGTGGAAGTGAAATTGGTCAGAGCGGTATTAGCTATTCAATTTATAGAAAACGCCATCCTTTTAGGTGGCAGTTTGCCAGCGAGGGTGCGGATATTGGTTTCGGGGTGTTTCTAAAGGATCAAAAAGGTAAGTGGAAGAAGGCGGGTGAGATGCAGGAAGTCGTTCCCACCCAGCGATACAACGCTCACTTAGTCCCAGAGGACGGATCGCTGACCTGTGAGCGTCCAGGAGTCTGTGAGTAGCTCGTTCGTATATCTAAGGCCAGACGAACGTACAGTCCAATCGTTTTAATGTTCAAACCTCTGTCCAAAACAGATGTGCTGAGATTTGACAACACCTACAGCATCTTCCAGGCCAAAAGGATCAGTTTCACTGTTGAGGTCCTGCTTCCTGACTATTTACAGTCCTCACAGACCAACGGGAAGCCCAGCAACCAACCGCAAGCGGAGGGCAACACCAAACTGTAACGACCACGACATGTGGTCAGATTCAGCCATATTTAGCCGTCCATCGTAAGCACAGCCTGATGTACTTGATGTGAAAAAAAAAATATATATATATATATACATGCTGCCTTTTAACTGTGAAGTCGTAGTATTTATATATCTGATGGTTGAGCAAACTTGAATCATCTGCATTAGTCTTACTGGGATGTCATAGATTTGGAAACAGCATTGCACGCCTACCAGAGGTAATTGATTAATGTAATGTTCAAGAACGCAGTTGCTTCACACCTTTATGTTTCACTAGGACACTTAAAAAAAAAAAAAAAAAAAAAAGACCCCGAGTGAATCACATTGGTACTACCAAGATGTAACTGATTTACACTGAAATGTAAAAGATTTCATCCAAATAAAATAGAGAATGAGTGTTTTTTTTCTCTATAAACAGGAATTAGCTGTTTTCAAGGAACCTTTGTGGGAACCTTCTGAGCTAAAAATGGCAGAAGTTCCTTTGTGCCACTTTTGTCTATGCAGATAATAATCGGCTTCATCATAAACTTTCCGTCCACTGCTTTTCCAGCCTTCATGCTGCAGAAATATTAACCATCCATGTTGTCAATGTCAGCATCAAATCACGACGGTGATCTAATTCTTCAGTTCTGTTCTCGGTTCATTGGTTTCACGTCACCTGAAGGCAGACTCTTCCTTTCACTGGCAACAATTATTCCCAGTTGCAGGCAACATTTCAACAATATGTAAAGATTGAAAGCTTGTGTCTGTTTTTAATGGTAATCACTACTGATTTAATCACAATAGCTTTAATATTTCTCTTTTTCTTTTAAGTTTGTGTGAATCTTGTTGTGTAATGTTAATTTCACCAGACAACTACTGAATGTAGATTGTTGCAGAGGGTCAGAGTTGGACATTTTTCGTGATGTATTCGTATTGACTCATTTAGACTTGCTGTAAGATGTGTGTATCTCATCCATCTGTATACAGACATTTAAAATACACCTCAGGTCTCAACGGGTCAGTGAGTTTATAAGGAAAAATGATTTTACTCTGTGTTGGTTCCAGACTGTCACTGTTGAATGGACCCTAAAGAACTCTGCAAATAAAGATCTTCTCGCATACTCTGAAAGTTGTTCACAGTTGTAAAGAAGTCAAATTAATTTTGATCTTTAACCGATGCAACTCTTCCTCTCATAATAGCCAGTCATATGAGACTATTTAGTCATCGAATCATGTGGCCTTTCAAGGAAATTACTATACAGTATTCTTATCAAAATAGAAATAAAATTAAAAAACTGCATTTACCGGCTACTTTTTTGGATACACCTTACATGGTTGGAGCAGTTTTGCCTTCAGAACGGTCTTAATTCTTGGTGTCACAGATTCAACTATGGGTTGGAAACATCCCTGAGATCCTGGTCCACGTTGTTATGACATCACCAGCAGCATCATCTGGACTGAGATCTGGGGACTGTGGAGGCCAACTGCCACTAACTAGGTATCCTCTCTCTCTCTGGGACCATTCTCTGTAAACCCTAGAGATGGTTGTGGTTAATTTTTTTTTTTTTTTAACATATTTTTTATTGAACTTTTTTGCAAAGCAAGTTACATAAAACATACATTAGTAATGAAGAAAAACAAACAAACAAGCATAAAAAAAAAAAAAAAAAATGAGTTCAGGGAGACTGATCCTTTTCCCAGGCCAGGTCCACAAGACTAGACTTCATCCTACAGGATGCAGTGGCACCGAGATAGTCAAGAAACGGATCCCAAGTCCGGTAAAACAAAAAGGGTTTATCCCTCAGTGCAGTGGAGTAGGCTTCAAGTGGAATAATACTAGTCCCAGTTTGTTTCCACTGATTGAGAGTGGGAGCTTTGTCAGAGATCCACAAGACTAGGATACATTTCCAAGCACAGTGTACCATAATATGCAAAAGGTCTTTATTATGAAAATCTGCAGGTAACTCGTCCTCCAGACACAGCAGACAAGTCCGTGCCGTCAGCTGTAGAAGGCTCTTAAAAATCATATTAAACTGGACCAGGCAGAGTTGGACACCAAGACCTTAGAGGGACGACTGCATAGGACATCCCAGTCCTCAGGCTCTATTATACCCAAGTCAAAGTCCCATTTGCTTTTTACTTTAACAGAGTTATCTACATTGAAATGACAGAGAATCTTATACAGCTTCTTAGTAAATGATTTAGGTTGCACACCACTTGCCAGAAGAGATTCTAAAGGAGAAATGGCCAGGCCCCCATTGAAATTTTTCAAACCATGACAAATAAAGCTTTGAACCTGTAGGAATTTAACAAAGTCCTTATTGGTGACCCCAAACTTACGTTTTACTTTCTGCAATGATAGAATTGTGCCTTCCTGAATCAAGTCTCCAACAACCTTAATACCCCTGTGTTTCCAGTCCGCAAGACTGCCCTGAAGTCCGGGAAGAAAGTCCAGGTTATCATGAATAGGAGTCAACAAGGGGAAACAATTACTATATCCTTCCAGTTTTCTGACTTTAGGCCACATAAACAGCATATTTTTCAAAAATTTGCTAATCTTTTATCAGGGTCGTAGCTCTGCCTGGGGAAATATACAGCAAATTGTGCAAGGGGATACCTCCTACAGAGGCAGATTCACAACTAAGCCATGTAGAATCAGTGTCACCTCTGAACCACTCCCAAAGAAACCTGAACTGTGCAGCCCACAGGTAATATGAAAATGATGGTGCTGCTAGGCCTCCATTTTTAACAGGAAGAGATAGAAAACTATATCTCAGCCTATGCCCCTTTTCTGCCAAATAAATGATATGACAGCACTATTCAATTTTGCAAAAACCTTTTTTGACAGTACCAGTGGTAACATTTGAAAAAAATATAGGAGACAAAGAAGGATGTTCATTTTGATCAAATGAATACGTCCTAAAGGTTGTGGTTAATAAAAAAAAAAAAAAAAAAACATCCCAGTAGATCTGCAGTTTTGAAATACTCAGACCCGCCCTTCTGGTACCACCAACACCACTTAAATCCCCTTCTTTTCTATTTTGTCCTCTTGACCACGTCTATATGCCTAAATGCACTGAGTTGCTTTCATGTGACTGGCTGGTCACCTGTTGGGATTACCAAGCAACTGTTAAGTATCAGGTGGACCTGATAAAAGTGGCCTTTCAGTGTGGCTCTGTCAAAGTGGATAAATGATGCCACCTAGTGGCCGCAGGCACAGATAACTATACTGAAGCTCCAAATAATGCGTTTATTACACCTGCCATTCACTTAAGCGTCACATTTAACTACATATGACTTTAAAAAAAATTATTAGAACCATCAGAACTCCTCTATACTTACCTGTGATTAAGTTCTTACCATAAACGTAATGATTGACCGGGTCTGTTTCCTGTTTACATGATTGCCTAAAACCACATCTGTCTCCTTTTAATGTCTTTCTCTCTCTTCCAAGAGGTAAACAAAAGCGCAAAGCTATGGTTTAAGTTTACAACTTAATTACCAAAGGCCATCGCACCAAGTTTAAGACATGATGGCCGATCGTTTTTTTCCCCCTCATTTGCCGCCATCGTTTCACAACTTCCTGCGAGGGCGTGGTCAACCCGCGGAGAGGCACGTAGTTACGTGCAACCGTTACGTTGATTAATTCTTTATTGGATTGCTTGAAGCCGCACATCTCTTTTTTAGTGCCCTGCTTGATTCCAGACAGTAAACAAAACACAAACTACGACTTAAAAAAAAAAAAAGTGGAAAATTGTTGAATAAAATACGACGCAGCCACTTTTTGACTGTGACGTCACTTCCTCCTGCTGCGCAGCGGCACGATGCGAAAGAACGGAACTGACAGAACCAGTTGCTTTGATTCAATAATATTTTATGTACAAAATATTGTTACAAGTATATTCAACATATGTCACATCAGAGTCATGATAAGTACTTTACATACATTTGATCAATTTATATTTCACAGTACATGGAACTAAAAATCACCATTTCAGCAGACTGTGTACAATAAATACATGCTCTTGTCATTGGCTTTCATATTTCTTTTTTTACAAATATAGTTCTGAACAGAGTGCAAGTGTCCAGCGGACACTACAGACATAATCCCAGTCCATTCACTCGCAGCAAACAAATGCTTGTTCAGTTTGATAAATGACATCACTCGGCTAGCTATGGAAAACGTGCGGTAAAACATGGGATTTCTACGAAGGCCACATCTCTCCGTAAACACGCAAGGAGTGTTAGTTGAACATGGCTCGCTGAACACTTGTGTTCCTTGGCACATGATTAACAAAAAATAGCTTAAGTCGGTTTGGTCAAGCCTGCCTGTGTCTTTTATTTTCTATCAGAGCTCATTAAGTGAAAGGGAAAAAAATGAGGTATTGAGAAACGGTTGAAATCGGTACGTAACTAGCATGCATGGCAAGGCAGTGAAATGTGATTTTTTCTCGTAAAATTTTCAGTTTGATTTTCTAAGAGGTCCTTTTGTGGTCCTCCCGACAGCCAGCGTGGGTTGTTTCCCGCCAGAGGAGTCGGGCAGTAGCCTGGCCAGCCGTATCCATTCACCTCACCGAAATTATCTGGGGCTCGTACCTCGGCTTGTCACGACTATTTTCACCAGTATAGAACGTATGAAAAAACATGTAGCAACAGCACTGCTACAGTACTGCTGTAGTTAAACGGTCATTTATTTTTACAACCATACAATCGTAGAGATTTCTTTTTTAAAGTGAAAAATGCAAATTTTTGTCATACAATTGTAATTCTTACAAGATCAGTACTTCTTGTTGTAAAATCAGGGCTCATTGGTCGTTTTGTCATTTTGCAAAATCACAGCGTTTCAGCATGAAATTTCAACTTTGTTGTGAAACTGAAAATTTTGTAGAAGTTTATGTCCTAAAATACATAATTTTTTTCAGTGAAGTTGCAAATTTTTCAGTATTGCAATTTTTTTATTGAAAAAAGCTAATTTTTGACAAAAATCCCTTCCTATTTGTCATAAAAGTCACAACTTTTGTGAAATTTGCACGATTTTCCTGATAATCACAGATGTTTGCTGTAAAACAGGCGACTCGCAAAATTGTAACTTTTTCACGTAAAACTCCTACTTTTGATCATGAGATAGCTTCTCCACAGGATGATAGATCTACGTCTTTTTGTTGCTGTGGCAGGGGGCGGGACTGATGCGGTGCCAAATACAGTCGTAAGCAATTTTTCATCCAAATTAAACTCTGAGAGCTAAAGTAATGTTTACTACTGAGAACCTAAACTATAAATGAAAAAAGTGGTTTGACGTTCTTGCTGAAAGGGCACTTAATGGCGGGGGAGGTGGCTGAGCACCACCTGGAGTCTACCTGTGCCTACGTCGTTTCTCTGATTGGTTGTATGTCTATCCAATATCAGCGGTTTTTCTCTGCACGGCTCTGAACCCTGGAAATCAAAAGTCAAACCCAGAGGAACCAGACACATTCTTGATATCGCAGAAGAAAAGATTGAGGATGGCTGGCCAGGCTGGGTGAACAGGTCTTTGCAATCACAAGGCCTGACGGGCCTTAGTACAGTTGTGAGTCCGATACTCTAGACCCATAATGCTTTGCCTCTTTGTCAAACCAATACCTTTATACTGTACAAGTCAGCGCTTCGAATCTCTGAATGCCACAAAACACACAGAGAGCTCTTTTTAAGGCTTTGCTATTTACAGGAACTCGCTACAAAATCCTGCTGGAGTCTGTGCACTGACCGTTTAAGACTTTAATGAGTTACAACGAGTTATCAGTCATTCCCTATTTTCTGTCAACGGGCATTAAGAGACGTCCCGGTACCCCTTTTCTAGGTTCAGAGCATCAAAGTACACCACAGTCCTGCACAAACATTGTACTTTTAGGAAACTCATGGTGTATCCTAGCAACTGAATCGAGGCATCTCAGCTCTGTAAGACACGTCTGGTGCTACAAGTGTCAATCCATGGATCCGACTTGTGACGCAGCTGATCTGTTTGAAGGTTGAATGAAAAATGAGCAACCCACCGAGCCAGGGGAGTAGTTTAGAGTGAGTTTTCTTTGGTTACCCTCTCATGTGTTGTCGTTCAATGCCGGTCGGCAGTGGTACTGAAGTTACACGGTTTATCCTCCCAACAGCCAGCGCAGGTTGTTTCCAGTCAGAGGAGTCCGGCAGTAGCCTGGCCAGCCGTATCCATCCACCTCACCCAAATTCTCCTGCGTGAAATGGGAGAATTGGAGCCTTTGAGGTCCTCAAAGGTTCCAACAGTCCACGAAAATGGGATCTACTCCCTCTGATAGTTACTGGTCTTTACACGGTAACTTAACCACAGTTACGAATGACCACTCTGGTCCAAGACTAGCGTTTTGTTGTCATCGTCTTGGATTGCCAGGACATTTTGAGGTAAATCAGATTTTATCCAGATAAACTGTCTAGAGACAAGTAAAACATTCAATAGGACATTCTCAAGTTTCCCTCAACATCGGAGAGAGCACCACCTTCCCGTTTAATTCAGAGATTATCCGTCAGAACCTCTGGGAGTCTGTGAAGATCTGTGGTCATAAACAACTGGCCGTTTCGCCTTTTCAACCATATCCGATCCCGAGACGGCACCTCTGCTCATCTGCCCTCCTCGGCAGGGCGGGTCTCAGATTTCAGCTTGACAACTCCTTGGCCACCTCGTCGGCCGGCCGCTGGGACAGGATCCGCATCACGGTCACGCCCGTCTCGTCGGTGTGGATGCACGGCCCGAGGTGGACACCAGCACACGCAGCTCTTACGGTCGGCCACGTCACGCAGCTGGACCACGGCGGCGCCGACCACACGGTCGGCCCGGCCGAAACAGTAATCCTTCACCGTCACCTGGACCTCGTAGCAGTCCGGAGATTCTTTACCCAGAACACTGCAGAGCAGAGGAGGAAATTGCGGTTAATGTCAACTATTAAAACAAGTTTACCGAAATAAAACATGCATTGACTTGAATCAAGTTCAAACTAATGTGATGCATGGCGTGGTCGCGCTCGGGTCCTCCCACAGGCGCCTCAGAATTCAAACTCACAACTGGAAGGCCTCGTTGAACTTCGCCGTCCAGCTGTTGTTCTTAGACTTTGTGGTGAACTTGCGCTTCTTGTCGGCCAGGAAGGGGCCGACCATGGAGACCTCGACGAAGGGCCGAAACATCCCTGACGTCTGCCACTTCATGTCGTTCACCGCGATGACTGGACGGAGACACGCGGCGGAGGGAGGACAGACGAGACGGCATTTTGAGACGGAACGAGAAGGGAGGCTATCCTCATTACAATCACCCTGCACTGGATTTAAATGCATGAACGGTGGACCACTGACGCTGGTAAAATGAACTAAAACACCTAAAGCAGGATGGTGATTTCATTTGGCCCTGAATATATTAATATTTGACTCATGAAGAGTCAAAAAGTAGGAATTTCTAATAACACCTTCAATCAACAAGAGAATAATTAAGATGTAGGTGGAGACATCCTTTGGTGTCTCACCTCTGACGGCGACCTTGCGTTCCTTCCCGAGCATCATATCGATCTGCAACACGGCCTCTCCTATTGGTTTCTCCACCCCTGGACCTGGACGACACAACCAGCACATCGACATGAACGACAGCCGCTTGAAACTTTAAACTCACTTTGGGCCAATTCCAATTCCTCCCTTAACCCTTCAGCCCTCAGTCTTTGGCCCTCCAAAGTAACTGTAAAGACTATCTCGTGACTTAGAAATGGGACACCCCTTGAATGCAGTTACGTCTTCAGACTGTGGGGGGCGACCTTACGCCAAAACTACATCCAGTCTGTCAAGAAAACGACGACGACGAAGAAGGGAGAAGAAGATGTCGAGAAAAAACAAGATAATATAAATATATATATAATGAAGACAGTAAGATAGTTTCGTAACATTTATATCTTCATTAACTACGAAAATACTTACATTTGTAGCTAGCTTTTTTCGGCGTCATCCTTTTCGGAGACTTGGCGAAAATACACAATGCCTTCTGGGTAGCGCTTACTTCCAAGGGTAGTGCCGGAGAATCTAAATAGTGAGGGTGATACAGCCCTCAAACTTGTCCCCCAACTTGATGTTCTAAGAATCGGGGCAGCACTAGCACTTAGCGGGAGCGCACATTTTTGAGATTGAGGGTTGAGATTGAGGGTTAAGGGAGGAATTGGAATTCACCCTTCGCTCATAATTCCTTATTTTAGACCGATCTCATGCTTGATTTCAGGGTGTAGCTGACTCACCCCTGTCAGGTTTGATCTTCTCATTGCCGGTGATCCTGATGCCCATCCCATCATGCACTGAGAGAGTAACAAAGAGAAGAAAACGGTCAAGGGATCTTTACTGAATTCAGTCACATCCGACACCAAAAAAAAAAAAAACACAAACATGACATTGCAGATACATTGTGTGTGAGATCACCTTGGGAGTGTTGTGTGGTGACAAAAGTCTTGATGAGCGCATCGGTGCTCTGGGAGTACAGCGAGAGGGCGTAACGCAGCGAGGCCAGTTCAGGGCTTTTCTCTACAAACGCCTTCTTCAGCCCGTTTCCTCCTGCGTGGAAGTATTGCTGAAGGAAACAACATGTTCACATGTTAATGCAGAATAAAAAGCTTACACAAGATGCTGATGATATGCACAAAATACAGTCATGGAAAAAATTATTAGACCACCATTTTTTCTTCACTTTCTTGTTCATTTTAATACCTGGTACCACTAAACGTCATCATGTGACTAAAACAGACAGAAAAGAAAACACTGAATGCATAAAAGCAGTGTTTTTGGCAGTACAACGCCATAGCTATTGATGTAAAAACTTAAGTGATTTAGGTTATAATCAAGAAAACCATGGAAAATGGTAAGATATCAGCTCTTAAATAAAACTCTTATGAGCAATCTTTGTGGTTATCGTTATGTTTGTCCAAACAAATGTACCTTTAGTTGTACCAGGCATTAAAATGAACAAGGAACTGAAGAAAACAAGGGTGGTCTAATAATTTTTTCCATGACTGTAGATCAATAATTACTTGTTTGCCCTTTAATATATTTTTACTAGGGCTGGGCAACGATTAAAAATTTTAATTGCGATTAATTGCATAATTTCCCTGATTAATCACAATTAATCGCATTGTATACGCAAAATCAAATAATAAATTCAAAAGTAGTGTAAAATGCACTTTTATTTAAATGTTCTGCTGCCATATGAACTAAAGTTTCTTAATATTTGTTGTTTAAACACTTTTAACATCAGCACTTGTCAGTAACACATATTTAGTGTAAATCATCTTAAAAATGTAAAATAAAATAAAGCTTATTGCCACTGCCAGGGCATTAATGTCATCCCGTTTTTTTATAAAAAATAAAAAAAAGTCTACAAACAAAATCCAACAAAATGATTGTGTCTCAGCACAATCAGAACATTAAAACAGGTAATTTCTGAGGTAACAGCAGAAACTTTTAACGGGGAGTTCAACTTGTCAGTTGTTACAAATAACCTTGTTTCTGTTGAATCCTCCGTCTGGGAGAACTTTAAAATGAAAATGTCCACGTTAAAGTTCAGTAACTTTATCAATCTGTGTATCATTCATTCTTTCCATTTTCATTTTGTCTCAGGATGCCAGATAATATAACGAGTCTTCTCCAAGTGCTCTGCATGAGTCTGCAGAGAAAACAGCGTTTGCACGTCTGCACCTACCTTGATCGTCTCCAGGCCTGCATCAATGATTATGCACTGTTTGGGTGTCAAAGTCTTGGTTTCACCTCCTCCCTGCAGCAGCCACAGATCACAGAAAAAAAAACCAAAGACATTAACCTCAACAACAAACAGCATTATTCACACTGTGAGATCAAAATAGCTCCAGAAAATATGTTGGGTTAAAATTAGGCGCTGATCTTTTTAGACAGGAATATAAACTGATAAACACAGAGACTCCAAGGCAAATATTGTTGTTTATTCTCCAAAAGGGTTATTGCAAAATCATAGAGAAAGGTAAGTAAACCAACAATTTGCTGGATTAAATGATAACCAACTGCTTTACCTCTGGAAATATGACTTTAATACGAAAAGTTAAAATGAGGTAAACAAGGCTGGAGGAGGTTCTGGTGATATTTAATAAACTGTGAGAACACACTGGCGTTTTGTAAAACACAAACACACATCGGCCTTAAAAGGTCCCGTCAGAAATATAAATGCCTTCGACAGAACATCTCTGGGTTACCTTGAGATTGGAGAGTCCTTTGGCTGCCGTGAGGAGCTGGGCTCCCTGGAAACGGAGACAGACAGCGAGACAGTTGATTCAATTATACAGGACATAACATCATTTTCCTTAAAATGCAGTAAGTCCACATGAGCGCAGATGCAATAAGGCAAGGACAAAACCAGAAAAATCATTACACTTTAAAGAAGAGAAAGACGCCGCCTGATATCCGCCACCGGAGGGCGCCAGAGCGCCGCCTCAGAGGCCGAGATACAACATACAAGTCACCTTGGTTTGTGAAAGTGCTGTTTCAAAAAGGATGTAAATCCCAGTAAAGGAACCTCAGATGAACAACAAAAGATGTCATTATTTAGGGAAAGACATCAGCCATGATCTAAGAGAACCAACTGTCGTTGGTCAGTCTTGGAAGGATTATAAGACCGTTTCATTTACAAGGGGAAAACAGTTCTGAGGCCACAGGACCTGGACACCTTGAAGCCATTGTTCCTCATTCATGAAGTCCTCGTAACCTCGTGAGTAGGTTTGCTCATAAATCATGTCCTTACTAAATCTGTTCCAGATTCACAAACTGCACATTTAAAAACATGAACGAGGTTCGCTTAGTGGACGGTGAACGGAAACATGACGACTGTAATCTGCTCTGATTTCGGACTACTGTCTGCTCATCGTGGGTTCAGATCACTGGAGCGTTCTATCATGGATGGGAACGGTTGGTTTGGGGTTGGTTTGGCGTTGGGGCTGAGGTTGTTTTGGGATTGTTTGGCGTTGGGGCTGAGGTTGGTTTGGGATTGGTGGGATGGGGGGGGGGGTGGTTTGGGATTGTTTGGCGTTGGGGCTGAGGTTGGTTTGGGATTGGTTTGATGTTGGGGCTGAGGTTGGTTTGGGATTGGTTTGGCGTTGGGGCTGAGGTTGGTTTGATGTTGGGGCTGAGGTTGGTTTGGGTTGAGGCTGAGGTTGGTTTGGGGTTGGGGCTGAGGCTGGTTTGGGGCTGAGGTTGGTTTGGGGTTGGGGCTGAGGCTGAGGCTGGTTTGGGTTGAGGCTGAGGTTGGTTTGGGGCTGAGGTTGGTTTGGGGCTGAGGTTGTTTTGAGATTGGTTTGGCGTTGGGGCTGAGGTTGGTTTGGGATTGGTTGAATGTTGGGGCTGAGGTTGGTTTGGGATTGGTTTGGCGTTGGGGCTGAGGTTGGTTTGGGATTGGTTTGGCGTTGGGGTTGGTTGGAGATTGGTTTGGCGTTGGGGCTGAGGTTGGTTTGGGGTTGGTTTGATGTTGGGGCTAAGGTTGGTTTGGGGTTGGTTTGGCGTTGGGGCTGAGGTTGGTTTGGGGTTGGTTTGATGTTGGGGCTGAGGTTGGTTTGGCGTTGGGGCTGAGGTTGGTTTGGGATTGGTTTGGTGTTGGGGCTAAGGTTGGTTTGGGATTGGTTTGGCGTTGGGGCTGAGGTTGGTTTGGCGTTGGGGCTAAGGTTGGTTTGGGATTGGTTTGGCGTTGGGGCTGGGGTTGGTTGGAGATTGGTTTGATGTTGGGACTGAGGTTGGTTTGGGGTTGGGGCTGAGGTTGGTTTGGGGCTGGTTTGGGGTTGGTTTGGGGCTGAGGTGGGTTTGGGGCTGGTTTGGGGGGGTTGGGCGAGTCACCCGGCTGTGGATGGTTGACGGTTCTCTCACCAGGCTGTCGTTGCTCTGGGGCAGGACGATGGTCTTCTCCAGGCTGCTGAGGACGATCTTCCACAGATCCTTCAAGATCCTCTTCAGCACCGTCTTCTCACAGATGTCAGCGAAGATGCTGAGGCTGGCATTTCACACAAACGAAATAAAGAAGCAATTAAAAAACTGAGATGATGTTGTATTTATTTCTAACCTTACCAGCTCCCACACCCTCAAAACAATTTCAAGAACGGGATAAACTACTGTCAAAATACGTCTGGAAAGGGAAAAAAACCCAGAGTTAAATATAAAACTTGTTTACAAGGTTATTATTGTGCAGCTCAGTTGAGACCATTAATTTACATTATATCTTTAACGAAATCTAGAGCACTGAATAAAGTTATTTCCAGATGATACAACGGTATCCTGCGGAGTCAGAACAACAGCCCAGTCTACGTTTAAGTGAAGCGGGAAAACGAAAACTAGCCTAATGGAGGCTGTTGCAGCTATATGAACAGGGATGTCAATGATCCGATCGTTGTTTCCAGTGGCTCATGAAAGACCTGAGGTGACCTTTGATGCCAGATCGCGACTCAACGAAGAGAAAATTAGAGTTCAGGTTTCCATTCAAAGGTCAGAGCCGTGAACGTTGTGCTTCCACTTACTTCCCGTCCAGGAACTCCATGAGCGGCCTCAGCATGTTGTCGGCGTCTGCTTCGGCAGTGTTGTGGTTGGGGGGGCCTTTTATCTGGTAGAGGATCTCAGCCATCTGACGCATGCAGCCGTTGATACGATTCTGGAAACTGGAGGGAGGAGAGGCGGGAAGTTGCATGAAGTTCCTTTCGCTTTAAAGGTTTTGAATGAGGCCGGCTTTGATATCTGTGCTCAGGCTAATCCTCAGACAGACAGAAATACAGATGTGCACGTTACCTCTTGGCAAACATGGCGCTGAAGTTGTCCAGGACGGCGCTGAGCTTCAGCTGCAGGTCATTCAGGATGTCGGCTGCTTCGGTATCCAGCTGCAGCGCAGGAGAAAACCAAGAAAGGCGAGAACGTGTCAAGTCGCCCAGCTTGGCTAACCTCAAATGATAATTAACTTATCCTTCTAACAACAACACAGAAAATGCAGCCCAGCAAAGAGCACGGTATTCCATCTTTGTGTTCTAGTAAAAACTATGATTAACGAACCTAATACCGATTCTCAAATACAGTGCTACCTCTACTTACGAAATTAATTGGTTCTGGAAGTAGTTTCTTAACCTGAAACTTTCGTAAGTAGAGACGCGTTTTTCATGTAAATGCCCTAATCCGTTCCAAGCCCCCAAAATTCAACCCGAAACCGACACGACCCAAGCTATTATCATAAGTCCGGGGGTCCAAACGCGAATGGATCCGCATCATTTAGACCCGGAACCGACCCAACCCAAGTCTTTAGTTTCTGACCACGAACCAAACCGAGTTACCCGAATAGAACCGAGACAATCCAGCCCATAGTTACTCATGTTAAAGTTGTCTAGCGTTAAATAAAACTTGATTTTCTTACCTAAAGTTGTCTTCTTCTACCGGTTCAGTTGCTACATAGGCTACGTGATGTAAACAACAATAAATCCACGTCGTTATTCTCTTTGTGGATACAGATGCTATTGGTAGCAACTGCTAACGCTAATAGCCTACACCGGTCAGGACGTGTCGTAAATATGTTCTCTCATCCAACGTTATCATGTTGGCGATCCGTTGTGCTTTACAGCTGCCGGGCTAACCGCTAATAACACGCTACGGCAACACGATTGTTTCATGACAAACACGCCACGTTAATGAATAATTAATTAAACTGCCCCGAGTCCTGACATTAGCTGCCACCGCCAATATCTTTACCTCTCTGGAGTAAATGTGGACTCAGTCTGTCAGAGAGCACCGACCGGACCCGAGACTAACTGTACCGATTCCAAGCCCTCCAAAATTCGAACATAATCTTTTAAAATAAATTATAAATAATACATGAAATGACATAAAAACCTGTTAGAAATACACGTTTGAACTAGAAAAGCACTCAGAGAGCGCAGACCTCCACCAAGCGCAACAATTATCGAAAATTTGAAAGTGATCCAGAATCCAGGATTTCTTCCGGATCACACCCAAAATGAAATCCGTTCTTCCTTTTCACATTTCTGACAACTCCTGAAAATTTAATCAAAATCCATCTATAACTTTTTGAGTTATCTTGTACACAAACTGACAGATAAACGCAGACAAAAACATAACCTCCTTGGTGGAGGTAAAAATTGTTTGTTTACCTGGTTGCTGGGTTACGCTCATACAGACAAGGGGCCCTCATAGCCAATGGGATGCCAGGAAGATGCTAAGCGATAGCCAATGGCAGAGCAGCTCGGACGCACCGCTTTCAAACCGAGATACAGAGCCGACAGCTACGTTTACGTTCAGTAAACTCTGGGAGCTGCGAGTAGCAGCGCTACTGGATTTTTGCCTTTCATATCCTGAAATTTCTTTCGTAACTAGAGGCAATATTTTCCCGGTGAGGTGTTTCGTAACCTGAAAATTTCGTATGTAGAGATGTTCGTAAGTAGAGGTACCACTGTATTAAAGGTCATGAGCGGAGACGGTCCGGCACGTCTCCCGCCACGGGCTGACACGTGAGCTTCCCTGTGATGCGCCGCCCCCCACGTGGCCAGAAGGCGTGTTACTACATACAGTGGCTTTAAAACCCATCAGCCACCAGGGAAACGCACACAAACTCCACACAACTGCTCCAGCCAGGAGTCATACCTGCAACCAAACCTTCTCACTGTGAGGCAGCAGCAGGAACTAACACGTATGTGTTTATGGCCAAGAGTCATACACCGTACACGAGTCACATCCTCATCCAAACTACGGCTGCAGCTATGAAGGTATTTACTGTAAAAGCATTTTAGCGCTGCACCTATCAGGGTTTTAACAGGTCCGTGCAGCCGTAACAACTCGAGCCGAGACCTCGCTGAAACATTTATATTCCTCAGCTTTGTGTTGCCACACAGAAACATCACTGCATCTCTTTCACGCACCGCTCTGCAGCCCAGATGATGGAGTTGCCTGGTAACAGACACCATGAACCCGTAAGACACCGTCTGAAGGCCGGGGGCTCATTACGATGCGGGACCTGGCGTCCGCTCCGCGCGGTGCGCCGGTCGAGTGGCTGGACGGCTACGAGTCTTTATAGAAAGTGTCCCATTAATAACCGTGGAACTGTGTTATTAGCTAAAAGACTCCTGGAACGCTGCCACATTGTATAAATGGACCGGTGGGGGGGGCTTTGACTTTCAAATGACAGCGCTTTAGGTTTCTCCATTTTAACCGAGTGTTGCGATGAGTGAAGTGAGAGGTGACGGCGCTCGTTTAGGGAGCCTCGTCTGGTCTGCGTCCAGTAATGAAAGGCAAATCTGTGTTTATGTGGACGACACCTTTTCAGGGCGATAAAACATTTTTATGGGGCGGCTGTTTGGAGGAGAAGCTGCGCCTCTGGCGTCCTTGAAAACCCGGAGTGGCGGTCCGGGGGTGCAACGACCTTTGTCGTACCCCAAGATGGAGTCACGGGCGGCTTTTAAGACGTATTCTAGATTAAAACGTGAAGCTTGTTGGGGCTCAGTTAGCATTAATGGCCTCGGTGCAATTTAATGTGGAGAAAATCCAGTGCATATAACATCTGGAGCGGCAGCTGGATGAGGGCTCAGCACTCTCTCCTGTAAAACAGTCGCCAAAATCTGGGGTCACGCTTTCTAACACGGCTGCTGAAAGATCGAGCAACCGGCCGCATGTATTTATTTTAAGTAGGACACGGTAACTATCGGGCCGATAACAGGAAATTATGACGTCATTCCGATAAGTCTGATATCACGACGAATAGCCCCGATAACATATATATTTTTTGTCAACACAGCAGTGCCTCACTCCCTCTGAGCCTTGAATGACCAGCAGTGAATGTTATGTTCAAGTAACGTCTGCATAATCAGAAAAATGATTTCTCAATAAGGAAAATCAAGAATACCTCCTCATGCCAGAAAACAACTTGTTAACTCGGTCATAATTTTAGTAGTTGTTGACTTGAATTGATATTTGCAGTATTTTCCCACATGTTACACATAAAAAAGGCCGAAAGAACGACTAGCAAACGAGGGAACGTCATAATTTACGTTACACCTTGAATGCAGCGCTAGTTTGACAGTGCGCTGTCAAAAAAAAACCAACATGGCGGCGATCGTATGGAACTTCGTTAAAGTTTCAGAAGAAGATAAATCGCTGGTTATTTGTGACAAATGCTCCAAGCGAAGGAGGGAAAAATAGCACAAGCTTTAATACGTCAAACCTGATCAGCCACCTGAAACATAACCAGGGCTCGACACTGACACCGGCCAACCGGACAAATGCTGGTAAAATTTGGCTGTGGCTAGTAACAATTTCTGTCTCACAAGCAACTTTGGCTGGTAACTTATTCTTTGATATGACACATCACAATACTTGTACCAACTGTTTGTATTTAAAATGTAAATGCAAGAATATTGTGAAGAAGAAAAAACTGACAGCAAAACTGTGGCTAGCATAAAGACTTAATGGCTAATGACTGAGGAAAAACACTAGCCACAGTGGCTGGTGAGCAAAAAAGTTAGCGTCAAGCCCTGAACATAACCATCGCTTCCATGGAGTTTTGAAATCACGCTAATGCAAGCTAAAGTGAGCTAACGTGAGCAAGCCAGCAGCAGTCTCCCCTCACTTACCCTCCCCATCATCTCTCATCTAAAGCTTTAATGAGATTAAAAAAAAACCCAAAAAACTACTGAACCTCATTTACTTTAATTAAAGGTATTCATTTGAATGGAACCACCAGCCAAAATCCTTCAAATGTGATTTTATGTTACTATGGAGTGCACTTTTTCAGAGGCTAGATGGTGCTCACAGAGCACAGAGAGAAATAGAGGATTATGGATGCATGATTCAAGATATCCATGGAGGTTTGGAGTCATGATGGAAGTAAGAGAAGCTTAATCAATATGAATAGGGACGTAAATTACAGAATGCAGGACCTTGAAACACTGCAGGACGTTGGCTTCCCTCCAAACTAATGACAGCCTCTACCATCACACAGCTCCAAAAACAATCCATCAAACTATGAGGATAAAACATCGGACTCTTATCGTCTCCGTAAATCAGCAGGTCTGGACCATGATGAGGTTTCTGAGGTGCAACAGTCTCATTTCACACAGTCTGATACTGAAAACTGGTCCTTTAAGGGTAACAGGTACCTTTTTCGTGACGGCAGCAGTGGCTTCAGTCTTCCCAGAGAGAACGGAAAGAAAAGGAAAGGAAAGACAAGAAAAGACATGATGGACAAAGAAGCAACCATCCAACAGTGAGCAGGGCACTAGAGGCTAAAAACTAAAAGTGAAAGTACAGGGACATAGTGCTGGGCGGTACGACCAAAAATTTATATCACGGTATTTTTCAAAATTATATCGGTTTCACGGTATATCACGGTATTTTTTTTTGAAGGCACAACTGGGTGTTAACCACATTTTCTAATAATTTAGAGGAATTGCTGCAGTAAATTGGTCTTAGAATGACCTATTTTACTGTCACGAGAAGTGAATATTGTAGAAAAACATTCATATCTACACTAGTATTAATACAGGTTTGCATGGCCTCACAAAATGATGCTATTTACAAAGAGGTGGCACTCGTTATTCTGATTAAGTGAAGGAATCAGAATGATGATAGTTGCAGTTAAAATACAGAACCCTTTTATTTTTCAAATTCTGCAAACAACTTGAAAAAACATATTTTGTAAAAAATCAACATTAACTACACAATGTAAACAACGTTCTAAAGTTGTAGCCGCGGGAGGCTACACCAACCGTAGCCTCCCGCGGCTACAACTTTAGCTCGGCAACATTTGCAGATTATTCTAGTTTGTTGGACGTCGTCTTTTTTAAATCCACGGCTCCTCGTTTAGGAAGAAGTTCCTCAGTCTCATGTTACCGTTCTGGAGCTTCCACTTCGGGACTTTCTCTGTTTGCAGCCATCACCGTTTAACCGTAAGCTAGTAGCGTGTTGTGCCTCCAGTGCAACTGCAAAACAGTCCCCTGTCAAACAATGTTCTGCGGCACTTACGTTCCGCCGCGCGGCGTTCCCAACGTCGGGTACTAGGGATGCACATTTTGGATTTTTTTTTATGACCGTTAACTGACACTCTTTAACGATTAATAACCGTTAACCGATAAGTCCGGGAGGGTTGGCTGCTGCGATGTTGCACGCGTTGTCGTGGACGCATGCGGACACTTCCCCGTGTATACTCTCGCAGCAATGTGTCGCCGTCAGCTTGTCGCAGAGATGCCGCCGTCACTTTTGATTTATACTAGCGCGGTCTCCGCTATGTTATTCCACGCCACAACGCAAGAGCGACAATCATGAACTAGCTAAACTTACTAAACTTATCTCTTGCGTTTTCCCACTTCCTCACCGTCTCGGCCGTATCCAGACCCACATTCATCGCTATCTCCCTCCATAAATTACTAGAATATGTGCTGTCTTTGTAGTGTGGAGAACCAGAATCGTACCGATGTGGGTACTTCCTCATTTTTTCGATGACGTGCTCTTTTCTACGCGGATGTAGAATTGACCAATCAGAGGCCTGTTGCACCTGTCGACACGCCCCCATGAGGTGATTGAATTACGTAGCTTAAAAACAAAATTGACCGTTAGTATTAATCGGTTAGAGTTACTGTTAACGTGTAACAGTTAAACAGTTAACCATGTGCATCCCTACTGTGTACGCTACAGTACATACTCACCGGTATTACAGTATATAAAAAATTCATATAAGTTATCGGTATGAACCGGTTTACCGCCCAGAACTACAGGAACATCAGACAGATCGGATGAAAGCAGCGTCAGGAGCTTTCTGGGCCGGTGGAGGGATGCAGAATGAGAGAAATTTGTTTTTTTGTTTTGCCTCCAGATGCTGCTGAAGACTAAAAGAAAAGGAAGACTTGGATCAAAGCAGAAATCAAATGTCTACGACGTCTCACTCCATCTGCTCTCATCATCTTCCTCACGGAGGACGATCTGATACTTACCGAAGGGTCAAAGAGTGACGGCCCCCTCCTCCAACTCTCTACCTGACTACTGCAGGACGCTTCTAGCGACGGGGAAGCTCAATCTAGAGACGGTTAGCATTGCTGCGTTGCTACAAGGGGTCTTAACACCTACGGGACGCATGTCAGGGGGGAGACGGGGACGTCTACTGGGGGACAGACGTAACTCAGGCGACGGGTTTACAGGCGGGAAAGCGGGTCTACAGAGGGAGGAGGGAGGTGAGCAGACAAACCTTGTTTACTTCTTCTTTTGACTGTAAAGAGCACAAACAAAAACTCATAAATAAAGCTTCAGATAACTGCCTTCCAGGACACTTATTTAAAAAAAAACACATTCACCGAGACGAAGCTTAAAAGAAGGAAACTGGGGTTCATTCATGTGGAAAATAAGAACGATTCTGAGTGAAAGGAGGCAGCAGACAGGGCCGTCAGACTCTTCATATTTATCTGCAAAACCTCCTCACAGCCCCAAAATATACAGAAACGAGTCGTCGTGACGCAGAACTGCACCAGAACCGTCCAACACCAAGAAAGAAATATGAAAAACCATCATCACGGCATTGCTGGTTCAGGGAAGAAAACACAGAAGGGTCATCACTAGGGTTGGGAATCGAGAACCGGTTCCTGTAGAGAAGCGGTTCCTGTAGAGAACCGGTTCTCTACAGGAACCAGTTCTCTACAGGAACCGGTTCCTATAGAGAACTGGTTCCTGTAGAGAACCGGTTCCTGTAGAGAACCGGTTCCGTGTGTTTCAGTTCCATGGAATCGTTTGTCAGTTTATCCAGCAATTCTCTTATCGATTCCAACCAGCACGAATCTCACATAATTTACGCAAGTTACGCACAGTCAGTTCCAGAAAGCACTTACGTGATTAAGCTACGTCGGTTTAGCACGTTAGCATTGCAGTTGTAAACAACAACGGCGCCCACCAGGTTCAAACGCTCCAAAGTTTGGCTTCACTTCACCAAAGAAAGATGGCAACAAGGCAACTAGCAGTCGTTGTAAAGTGGAGATAACAGCGTCGGGAGGGAACACGGCTAACATGCAGAAACATTTGAACACACAACATGCGATAACGAGTGTCGTGTTTTTGACGCTTCGGACTGATGGATCTCAACCCAGCGGCAGTAGCCAAGCTAAGATCACCTCTGGTAACTCTGGTTAGTAGCTATCCCGCTGCCTATGTGCTTCTTTGTAAAACACGCTATAACATTAACGCTATGCTATTAAACGAATGCCTTCTGCATTACATTTAGAAGATGACCGTGACGAGAGAGAGAGTCTGGTTGGTTCAGAGGCTGGAAGACATGATTATTTTTCTGTAAAAGAATTGTTAATTCTTCATAATATTTGCAGATTTGTACTATGCACTGTTCTGTTGTATTTGATGGTATTTATATTTCTTTATTATTATTTTTGAGTGCTTAGTGAGCTCATATATCCTTTTAAAAGGTAGATTTTTAAAATTTCTATTAGTAAAAATCTGTTAGTTAAATGTTACACATTCTTTTGTATTTGCACAGTTACATATTACAAGAGTTAACACGTTATCCAGGCTTTGGGCCTCTTTTGACCTCGCTGTTGAGTTTGTAAGGTCGTGACTTCTAAGTAAAAAAAAATTGATGCTAATAAAACTGTTTGTTCTCCTTTTTCCTCAAATTAGTATCGATAAAGAATCGATAAAGAATCAAATCATTAAACAGTATCAATAATGGAGTCGGAATTGGAAAAATCTTATCAATTCCCATTCCTAGTCATCATGCTGATGGAGGAGAGGAACTGAGGTGGTTTTTCTACTGACGTCCAACTGCTGCAACTTTGGTTCAGTCTAAACACCAAACTAAAAAACCCCTAACCCTAAAACCCCTAACCCTAAAAACCCTAACAGGGAGCTGTGGGACAAAATGAGGTTCATTACATCTACTGAAACACCCACCTCTTTGCTCTTCGCTTCCTCCTTTAGGAAAGACATTTGAGAAAAGACAATCACTTGTTTTCTTGCACGCAAACAAAAAGCTGTCTTTCAACAATTAAAGACTAAAATCTATCGGAAAAAAAAGGCACTTCCAATGATGTGAATAAACGTCTCTGTGAATATTACAGGAAAACTCAAATTTATTGAGCCAGAAAAAAACAAAAAAGTGACCAACCTGCTTCTCTTTGTCCTTCTTTTCAGCCTGCAAGGACACACATTTATTTAGCTTCGCATTTACATGCCAGACACAAACGCACCATAGACCGTATCAGAAGAACTGGACAAACCTCCTGTGATGTCACCCACTGGTTTCTGACGAGTGATTTTTAACCCTGTTTTTTTTTAACCTTTCTCCTTCTAGCTAACGGGCAACACGAGTGGTCCCTGAAGCCGACTGGAACACGCCCACCTCTTATCGGTTTAAATCTATGATGCTAACTAATATCCCTTCACATTCATGCTAAAACGAGGGTGACCTGAGCCAAGCCAGGTCGAAGTTCCTTGTAGGCCAGAAAAGCTACAAGAACCACCACGGCTCCTTCAGTGGAGCGTTAGAGCTGTCTGCAGCAGAACCACTAGCTCCAGAGGGAACATCAGCAGCGACTGCTGCAGTTAGCCGACGCTAACTGCACATTTATTTAGCTTCGCATTTACATGCCAGACACAAACGCACCATAAAATCACCATTAAATCCTTCTCCTTCTAGCTAACGGGCAGCACGAGTGTTCCCTGAAGCCGGACTGGAACACGCCCACCTCTTATCGGTTTTAGCTAGGCCGGCTTAACTTATGACGCTAACTAATATCAGTTTACATTCATGCTGAAACGAGGGCGACCTGAGCCACGCCGGGACTCGTCGCAGTTACAAGAACCGCCACGGCTCCTTCAGTGGAGCGTTAGAGCTGTCTGCAGCAGAACCGCTAGCTCCAGAAGGAACATCAGCTGCGACCGCTGCAGTTAGCCGACGCTAACTGCTCGCTGCTATGCTGAGTTTGCTCTTCAGACTCTTCGAGAGCAGTCCTACGGACACAATCAGCATCAGGACTAAATATCTACGCTGCGTTAGCTCCTAACTCTCAGCTCTAGGTTAGCGGCGACTGAACCGCTTTGGAGACAGCCCCTAGTGGTCAAAGAACTGCAAAAACAAAAAACAAAAAAAACAAAAACAGCCTACTTCCTCGTTGGATTCAGTCTGAATCTGAACAACCAACAGCTCAGAAACCTGTGGGTGACGTTCCAGCTGCTACCTGAGATTCACCGCCATGTTTGAGGCAAACGCACCTTTTCCACTTTAGACTCAGACTGGAAAGACATGAAGCAAGGAAGGAAAAAAAAGAACAAATGTTTGAGATGTTACATAACTAAAAAAAAAAAGAACAAAAAGAGTCATGTGATCTTTTAATGGCTCACCTTTTCCTTGTCCAGCTTTTGAACAAACAAAAAAAAAAGAAAGAAAGAAAGAAAGGAGGAAATAAATGACATTTAAAAAGGAAAAACATGAGAGAGGACATAAAAGGTAAGAGGACGACAGGTGAGACAGGTGAGGCAACACGAACAAATACAGCTTCAACCACAGATTCATGGAGCAGCTGGAGGACTTGAACCATCAACCACCAGGACGGTGAGACGTCCGTCAGGACGAGGACAGAGGTTAGTGATTCAAACAACAACATGTTTCAGAGACGGCAAACCTTCTCCTCCTCCTCACTGTCATCGTAAGACGAGGAGTCGTCCTGCAGGAGGACAGATGTGAACATCTGGCTTCAGTGGAGCACAGAGACAGTCTGAAACAACTACAGTCAGGAACTTCCACTAACGTTCCTCTGTGAGGAGCTTTAAGTTCTCAAACAGTTTCCTCTGATGAGCTGCAACTGAACTCAGAAGCATTTATTCACTCTGCAGCTAAATACTGAGATGATTCTGTTCAGATCCTGGTTCCTGGTTCAGATTCTGGTTCAGAGGTTAAAGATCCTGGTTCAGTGGTTCAGATCCTGGTTCAGATCAGATTCTGGTTCAGAGTTCAGATCCTGGTTCAGATCCTGGTTCAGATCCTGGTTCAGATCCTGGTTCAGATCCTGGTTCAGATTCTGGTTCAGATCCTGGTTCAGATCCTGGTTCAGATCCTGGTTCAGATCCTGGTTCAGATCCTGGTTCAGATCCTGGTTCAGATCCTGGTTCAGATTCAGATCCTGGTTCAGATCCTGGTTCAGATCCTGGTTCAGATCCTGGTTCAGAGTTCAGATCCTGGTTCAGATTCTGGTTCAGATCCTGGTTCAGATCCTGGTTCAGATCCTGGTTCAGATCCTGGTTCAGATCCTGGTTCAGATCCTGGTTCAGATTCTGGTTCAGATCCTGGTTCAGATTCTGGTTCAGATCCTGGTTCAGATTCTGGAGCAGCGGTGAAACAAGATCCATCCATCCATCCATCCAACCAACTTCCATCCATCCATCCATCCATCCATCCATGCATCCATCATCCATGCATCCAACCAACTTCCATCCATCTAATTTACATCCATCCATCCATCCATCCAGTTCCAAAATCCTTCCATCCAATCCAATCCATGATCCATGATCCATCCATCCATCCATCCATGACAACCATCCCATCCATCCATCCATCCATCCATCCATCCATCCATCCATCCATTCATCCATCCATCCATCCAGCACCATCCAACCATCCATCCATCCATCCATCCATCCATCCATCCAATCCATCCAACATCCATCCATCCATCCATCCAATCCATCCATCCATCCATCCATCCATCCAATCCATCCAGCCATCCATCATCCATCCATCCATCCATCCAAGGACATCCATCCATCCATCCATCCATCCATCCAATCCACATCCATCCATTCCATCCATCATCCATCCATCCAAGTTACATCCATCCATCCATCCACATTCATCCATCCATCCATCCATCCATCCATCCATCCATCCACCATCCATCCATCCATCCATCCAATCCATCCATCCAATTTACATCCAACCATGCATCCATCCATCCATCCATCCATCCATCCAATTCACATCCATCCGTCCAATTTACATCCATCCAATTTACATCCATCCATCCATCCATCCAATTTACATCCATCCATACATCCAACCAACTTCCATCGATCCATCCATCCAATTTACATCCATCCATCCATCCATCCATCCATCCATCCATCCATCCAATTTCCATCCATCCATCCATCCATCCAATTTACATCCATCCATCCATCCAACTTCCATTGATCCATCGATCTATCCATCCATGCATGCATCCATCCATCCATCCATCATCCATCAATCCATCCATCCATCCAATTCCATCCATCCATCAATCATCCATCCATCCATCCATCATCCATCCATCCATCCATCCATCCATCCATCCATATCCATCCAGCCATCCAACATACATCCATCCAGCATCCATCACATCCATCCATCCACCATTTACATCCATCCATCATCCATCATCCAATCCATCCATGCCATCCATCCATCCATCCAATTTACATCCATCCATCCATCCATCCATCCCATCCATCCAATCCATCCATCCATCCATCCATCCATCCATCCATCCATCCATCCATCCATCCATCCATCCAATCCATCCATCCATGAATCCATCCATCCATCCATCCAATTTATCCATCCATCCATCCATCCAATTCCATCCATCCATCCAATTTACATCCATCCATCCATCCAATTCCATCCATCCATCCATCCATCCACTTTATCCATCCATCCATCCATCCATCCATCCATTTACATCCATCCATCCATCCATCCATTCCATCCATCCATCCATCCATCCATCCATCCATCCATCCATCCATCCATCCATCCATCCATCCATCCAATTTACATCCATCCATCCATCCATCCATCCATCCATCCATCCATCCATCCATCCAATTCATCCATCCATCCATCCATCCATCCATCCATCCATCCATCCATCCATCCAACCAACTTCCATTGATCCATCGATCTATCCATCCATGCATCCATCCAACTTCCATCCATCCATCCAATTTACATCCATCCATGCATCCAACCAACTTCCATTGATCCATCCATCCATCTATCCATCCATCCAACTTTCATCCATCCATGCATGCATCCAACTTTCATCCATCAATCAATCTTCAATTGATCCATCCATATATACATCCATCCAACTGTCATCCATCCATCCATGCATCCAACTTCCATCCAACCATGCATGCATCAAACTTTCATCCATTCATCCATGCATCCAACTTCCATCCATCCATCCATCCATACATGCAACTTCCATCCATTCATACATACATCCATCAATCTTCCATTGATCCATCCATTCATCCAAAGTCCATCCATGTATGCATGTATCCAACTTCCATCAGTCATCCATCCAACTTCTATCCATCCATCCACGGATCTATCATCCATCCATCCATCCATCCACCCATCCATCCTGCATGTTTTGGACCATCAGAGGAAAGTAATTTCTAAACCTAAACAGAGGTGTCAGAAATGGACGAGATAACAGAATACAGCTTCTATAAAATCACTTCTTTATTTTCGTGGCAACAGCCATGAAACAGCTGAAACTAACTCACAAAAACACAACACGACACACGAAACACACCGTCCTGACTCCAGCCACAGCTGACCAACCAACCTTGTTCTCCTTCTCTTTGTTGTCGACCTGAAAGCGAACAGCAGGAGCAGTTTGGGAAAGGCAGAAGACCAGAGAGGACAGCGTCATCAATAAAACGTCACCACGCCGAGGAGGTTTTAAAATACATGAGGCTGCATTTTTAGATGTTTCAGGGGAGAACTTGAGCGCGACAGTTGTTGGTATTTGTTTGAAATCCAAGAAGCAACGACACGACTGCACTGTTATTTCATCAGCTTCCTCTCACCTCAATTCCACTGTCATGAATTAAAAAAAAACCCTCCATTCATTAACAAACTCAGTCAAGAAGCTCTGCGGTTCTTGATCTTCTGACTCGGCCCCCCCACAGACTCTCACAGCCAGCTGAAAACTGAACCATTTCAAGGAGCCAATTAGCGGCTAATTACAACATTTTAACATGCCGTCGCATGTACTTTTCAAACAGAGGCCCCGTCTGGTTCTGCTCGGGTCTCGGGAGACGACAGCAGGTGGTACCGAAGACGTTCTGGTCCACGACAGGCTTTATGGGCCGTGTTTAAGAAGATTCAAAAGGGTTACAGATGTTATTTAAATATAAAAATCAATTTAATTATGTATTCATTCTCTGATCTTTGACAGTTAACGATCAGACGTTTCTCGCTAAACTAAAAAAATTAGACGAGCGGCGATTACCAAATCAATTTCTGCCCACGTCTGATAAAAACACAATTAACTGATAATGGCAGAATTGCTTTTTTATGTTTTCTGTTTTGGTTCATTTGCTTCCCGTCACTCTACCAACAATGTGATAAACAAGTAAGTGAACCACTTGCAGTTTAACAATTGCAGGTTTTTTTTTTATGAATTCACTCTTTGTAGAGTTTGTTCATCTAAGTTACAATAACAGATGGGGACGGAGCGCTGACGACATAATTATAATTTCTTGCGTCGTCACTGATCACAGAGATCAAACACTCACAGCACCGGAGGAATAAAGTAAGCGAACATGTGCCTTTAATAGCCGGTCAAACTTCGCGTTCGACAAAGACTCAAGAAATCATCATTGTGTGCTGTCAGCTTCAGCAGATTAAAGGCTAAATTAAAGGTAGGGTAAGTGATTTGGAGTTGTTTGACTTTTTCTTTCCACTATAACTTCAGTGGTTTTAATGAGGACAGGAACAATGTTTGATGAGGCTTAATCACAGCTTCGTCAAAGCTATGCTGCTATAGGCCTACGCTGCAGGGGGGCCAACATGATCTGCTGAGCGCTGTCTCCATTTCTTTCTTTCTTTTCTTTCTTTCTTTCTTTCCTTCTCTGGCTGGTCTTCATCAGGAAGGTCCCCCCATATGATCCATGTCCTGATCAAGGTTTCTTCCTCTTAACGTTGAGTTTTTTTCTTGCCACTGTTTGGCTTAAAGGTTTGTTTTTCTCCCTCTGTGGGAGTTTTTTACCTGCCATTATTCCTTGATTAGGATTTAATATTATAATTTTAGTTAATTGATATTTACTCAGGGGTTATGATCTGGGTCTGGAGACAGTTGACATTGTAACAGACGCTATACAAATAAATCTAAATTGAATTGAATGATTTCCTGGAAATCCAAACCAACCTTTGGTGACACAAACCTCAGCAAAAATGGCTGCTACTCAGGCCTGTCACTAAAATTTAAACTTTAATGACGATTAAATGTCAAACACATAAAAAAACAAAGTATCCGTTAACTGAACAATTAAGTTTATGACTTCTAACTTCTACTTTTGACATTTTTTTCAAACTAGTAAGATCTTTCCTGTCTTACCTCAGATCCTTCAGAGTCTGAGCAGCCAGACTGGAGTTCAGAACAGAAAACGAGACGTAATAAGACACAATAATCCAATAAAAGACCAGTGAAGCTACCAGAAACAGCTGGAAACCCTTCCTCACCTTGGAATCCTCTGACTGGACACGAGAAAGATGAAAACCGAAGACCAAAACAAGAGGTTATTTCAAAAGACAAACACAAGGGCAGGGATTTTTATTTTTATTGTTTTTATTGGCTGAAGCAGCCGACCCACCATGTCGTCCTGCCCTTCGTTGTCTTCGTCGGCCTGGACGAGAGCAGACGAGTGAAAAACAAAGGAAGGAAGAAAATGAAGAGATCTTTCAGAAACAATCACAAAGAAGTGCAGCTCTGCTGGCCGACGTCGTAAGAGGAAGACGATAACGTCGACAGAGCGACGACCAGCTGGAACGCTGATGAATGACTGAGCGGCTCCTCACTGGTCTGCAGTCTGTTTGCTCCTGGTTCGGTACGTTCTGTACCGGGGGATTTCATGCTACTTTTTTTTACTTAAGTGAATCTTTATGGCGAGACGGCTCAGTTTAAAGTGGACACGGCATAGTTTTCCGTATTTGACTCTTTACGAATGTTTGAGGTGTTGTCTTCTCTCTTTTGGGAGGTCGACTAACTTTGTCGATGCTGAGTGCGTTCACAAGAAAGATGGCTTCCGGCTACACATCACGATGTCACCAAGACCAGCCGACGGGAAACGGCGATACCGTTGACTGATGTATGTGGAGACTGTTGTCATTGAAAAAGAGAAGCAAAGGCTTCAGTAGCGCACCTCAGATGTCTGGCTGGATTTCTGGACTCGTCACCGTTGAAATCACCGTAATCAGTCAGACGGCTGACAGGAAACCAACCAATCAGAAGAACCCCCAGACGTTCGACCAATCAGAACTCACTGACGACGACGTCGTCCTTTTTCAGGTAACTGTGTTGATTTTTCTTTATTGCTCTGACGTAGTTGCAAACTCTTTGTTGGACTCGATGGCCACGGTTACATGATGTTTTTTTTAATTCAGAATTAATTATTCAGAATTAAATAATTCTGGAAATAGTAATTCCGAATTGAGGTTTACATGGAAAACACGTTTGATCGTCTTTATCTAATTCAGCTTAAGGTCTGGGGGTTGGGAAGGGTTCTGATTGGATGGGGGGGCGGATGTCTTTACGTATTTACGTCTATCGGAAGAAAACAAACTTACTCGATTAGCAAAAACATGGAGGACTATATTAGCATCCTTTTTTGGATTTGTTTTGATTTTATTTTTGACGCAGCATCACGACAACATCAAAGCTCACAGTTTTTATGTTTCCTGCCATCTGTTCTTTTAATTATTTCCAGTTCCTCCAAGCTATTTATTAAATAAATTGTCTCTGCTCTTGACCACCGTTTACTGCGTGCTGCCATCTTGAAACTTAGTTTCGAAAACAAGCCCAGCGCGGAATATAAGCGTCATCGCGACAGACGGGCAAGAGAACTAGCATGCGCAGAAAGACCGGAATTAATTAATTTAATTAATTTTAATTCATGAAAAATTTCGTTATGCCTGCATAATGACAATAAAGAGACTTGAATCTTGAATGAGTGTATACATGACCGCGGAATTATTCTACTCGGATTTTACATGATGTTTTTTAATTCTGAATTAATAATTCCGAATTAAATAATTCAGAATTAAACTATTTTCCTTCGAGTTTACATGGAAATAGTAATTCCGAATTGAGGTTTACATGGAAAACACGTTTGATCGTCTTTATCCAACTCCGCTTTAGGTCTGGGGGTTGGGAAGGGTTCTGATTGGATGGGGGGGGGGCGGACGTCTTTACATCTACCGGAAGAAAACAAACTTACTCGATTAGCAACAACATGGAGGACTACATTATTAGCATCCTTTTTTGGATTTGTTTTGATTTTATTTTTGACGCAGCATCACGACAACATCAAAGCTCACAGTTTTTATGTTTCCTGCCATCTGTTCTTTTAATTATTTCCAGTTCCTCCAAGCTATTTATTAAATAAATCGTCTCTGCTCTTGACCACCGTTTACTGCGTGCTGCCATCTTGAAACTTTAGTTTCGAAAACAAGCCCAAGCGCGGAATATAAGCGTCATCGCGACAGACGGGCAAGAGAACTAGCATGCGCAGAAAGAAACCGGAATTAATTAATTTAATTAATTTTAATTCATGAAAAATTTCGTTATGCCTGCATAATGACAATAAAGAGACTTGAATCTTGAATCTTGAATCTTGAATGAGTGTTTACATGACCGCGGAATTATTCTATTCTGATTTAAAATCAGAATAAACCACCCACTTACTTCGGAAGTTTAATTTGAAATTAGGTGTTTACGTGGTAATTTTTTAATCATTTTAAATCGGATTTAACTTTAATTCTGAATTAAAGAGAAATTAAACGTCCCATGTAAACGCACTGATTGTCCACTTTAAAGAATCACTGACAGTTTTCATTTTTCCTTCTCTTTCTCCGCCACTTTGAAAGACCCGATTACAAGTATGACTTGAACATTTTTGATAAACTGATCCTGCAGAAGAAATTATAAAAAAATCTACGGTCAGACATTTGACCAGAAGAAGAACGTTTGGACCGGTGGCAGAAACAAGCTCGGTCTAAAACCAGAAACATTACCAGAACTGAACTGAGACAAACAGACCCACCTCCTCGTCACCCTCCTCCGGTTCCTCCTCATCCTCAAGCTTTCAGGAAGGAAGCAGCAGCAGATAAATTACATCAGGTTTATTAGCGGGAGAGAAAAGTGGATGTTCAGGAAGTGGGGTGGGGTGGGGGGTGGGGGGTCTATGATCGACGGCTCACTCGTGGGTAAATTAGGTTCAGCCTAAAAATACACAAACACAAACTAACGGGTGGGAGAAGGCGTGTGGAGCCGCCGCTAGGTTCAGGAGGGGGTTACGTTTGAATGCTGATGTCACTGATGGGGGGGCGGGGGGGGGGGACCCTCCACACATACCCTCTCCTCCTCAGCCGTTATCTGTGGAGGGAAGATCACACACTGAGTCTCCCACGTTACATGATAATCACACCTTTAAAGCCACCCTATGTAACGATACCAGCTCTGACCACATGGGGGCAGAGTAGAGGTCTTCACCGGTCCACTTTCATGGACCCGAACCCGAATGGACCCGTGAAAATTCAACCCGAAACCGACCCGACCCGAGCTATTATCATAAGTCCGGGAGTCCGAACCCGAATGGACCCGGAATATTTGGACCTGGAACCGACCTGACCCGAATCTTTAGTTTTTGACCATGAACCGAACCGAGTTACCCAGATAGAACCGAGACAATCCAGCCCATAGTTGCTCATGTTAAAGTTGTCTAGCGTTGAATAAAACTTGATTTTCTTACCTAAAGTTGTCTTCTTCTACCGGTTCAGTTGCTACATAGGCTACGTGATGTAAACAACAATAAATCCACGTCGTTATTTTCTTTGTGGATACAGATGCTATTGGTAGCAACTGCTAACGCTAATAGCCTACACCGGTCAGGACGTGTCGTAAATATGTTCTCTCATCCAGCGTTGTCATGTTGGTGATCCGTTGTGCTTTACAGCTGCTGGGCAAACCGCTAATAACACGCTAATAACACGCTACGGCAACACGATTGTTTCATGACAAACACGCCACATTAATTAATAATTAATTAAACTGCCCCGAGTCCTGACATTAGCTGCCACCGCTAATATCTTTACCTCTCTGGAGTAAACGTGGACCCAGCCTGTCAGAGAGCACCGACCGGACCTGAGACTAACTGTACTGATTCAGACCAGAACCTGGAGTCACATCTTTTGAATGGACCCGAGACCCGATTCGGGTCGGGTCGCAACCTCGGGTTTTCGGGTTGTTGGGTTGTTCAGAAGACCTCTAGGGCAGAGAGCTCTGCTGTGTTGATAAAAGAGATGACGAGCGGAGACTCATGTGGACGGCCAAGCCAGTTTGTTTTTGTTTTTAACGTCTTTTCATGTAAAAAGTAAGATCTTCCAGCCTTAAATTTGTGGTTAATTAAGGAAGAAAACCCCCATGCTTCATACAAAGCAGTCATTTTGTTAGAGGAGTAGATTATTATTTTACATCAAATACACTGTAGAATTTTTTTTAAAAGTACCGTATTTCCTCTAATAAACGCACCTCTCTAATAAAAGCATCCCTCAGGACTAATCTAAATGAAGATAACTGGTTGACTGTGAATATAAAACTGGACAAGCCTCCGGTAACGTGACCCGTAGGTTTGTACGGAGCCTCTAAAGCCTCTTTGTGCTCAAACTGCACGGCACTCGATCGCTTCATAGCTTCGTAGCTTCATAGCTTCGTAGCTCGTTTTATGTTTTTTTTTAATGTTCGTTTTAGTATGACAAGAAAATCACAAGATTTTGTGAAATTATTCAAATGTATGTGTTTTTTGGACATTTGTACAGCATTGAAGAATACCGCGATAATATCGCAAACCGTGATAATTTGGTCACTATAATCGAGATATCAAATTTTCTATATCGTTACATCCCTAGTTCAGTATCAAGCCAAAAGAGCTGCAAAGAAGGCCACTTCCTGTACTTTAACTCTCCATTGTGTCCTTACTCAGCCCCCTCAACCTGGAACAAGCTTCAGCAGCGCCTAAAACTGTCCAGTTTGATTTCCCTTGCTAGTTTTAAAGTACTGTTAAGAGACTTAGAGAGAGCCTCTATGGTGTGTTCATGCTGACTCTCTCCCACTTTTAACTGTATTTGTTAACATATTTATTATTTTAAGTTTATTTTTATTTATTTTTTTATTTTTTTACAACTATATTAATTGTTTTATATGTATTTTATTGTTATTTATTATTGAACAGGTCACACTTGAAAATGAGATCATGATCTCAATGTGTCTTACCTGTATAAATAATGGTTAAATAAAATAAATACCTTTAAATGCTTGCAAGCAACAATTGTTTAAATAAATGAAACTATTTTTCTCAACACATCTTTTATTCATTTTGTCCAGCATTTGCAAGCTGCCTGTCAGCCATATAATGTGTAATTGATGCTTTCAGTTCAATTAATTCAAACAAAGTCATTGGAACACTAACAAGATGTCACCAAAATCACTTTGTCCCTTTAGAATCTTTCAGAAAATGATGGAGATGTATTGTGAGATGAATATCGATATATATCGTATCGTGAGCCGAATATCGTGTATCGTATCGTGAGATTAGTGTATCGCTACAGCCCTAACTGTCAGTAACGTCTGCAGGAGATTTTAAAAATATGTATTTAAAATATAAACCTAATATTTGGGTAAAACACTGCATCATCTATGGGTAAGAAAGTTTAAGATAAAACCTCTGAGCATGATTAAAAAGCGGTTCAGTTTATTTTAGCGTCGTCTCTCACCTGTTTGGCTCCCATGGACTCGAACATCTTCTCTAAAAGGACCCTCATCTGCTGGATGTTGTTCATCAGCACACAGGGCTGGAGAGAGGAGAGAAAGAGTGAGAAAAACAGAAGACAAACACGGCAACTGGAGGATGAGCTCGCTCTCAGAGTGTCTGGTCTCGATGAGCGCCGTGGCGGCGAGGCGGCTGTACTCACTATCTTCTCCTTCTCGCAGTAGGACGGGAAGCTCTTGGCCAGCAGGGCGCAGTACTGCAGCAGCACCTTGGTGATGGTCTGTGGAGACGAGATAACAAACACCTGATGTCACCCTGCAGCGGCGAGCGTGAACCCCGGGACCGAGTCAGGCTCCACGCCAGCGGTGGGGCGGTTTGGCGGTCGCTCGTGGATTTAGGCCCCAATTAATGCAGTTAGAGCGGGAAAATTTACATGACATCAGAGTTAGTGCTCGTGCAACACGTTTACGCCCCGATTAGGTGCAAAAGTCAGGACAGCGACCTGAAGGACGCGGTAGACATCAGGAGTAGTGGTGATCGATAACTATCGGGACGATAACAGGAAATTATGATGTCATCCCGATAAGTCCGATATAATGACGAATAGCCCCGATAACATACAGTCATGGAAAAAATTATTAGACCACCATTTATTCTTCACTTTCTTGTTCATTTTAATACCTGGTACCACTAAACGTCATCATGTGACTAAAACAGACAGAAAAGAAAACACTGAATGCATAAAAGCAGTGTTTTTGGCAGTACAACACCATAGCTATTGATGTAAAAACTTAAGTGATTTAGGTTATAATCAAGAAAACCATGGAAAATGGTAAGATATCAGCTCTTAAATAAAACTCTTATGAGCAATCTTTGTGGTTATCGTTATGTTTGTCCAAACAAATGTACTTTTAGTTGTACCAGGCATTAAAATGAACAAGAAACTGAAGAAAACAAGGGTGCTCTAATAATTTTTTCCATGACTGTAGATATTTTGTCAACACAGCAGTGTCTCGCTCCCTCTGAGTCTTGAATGACCGGCAGTGAATGTTATGTTCAAGTGACGTTGGCATAATCAGAAAAACGATTACTCAGTAAGGAAAATCAAGAATACCCCCTCATGCCAGAAAACAACTCGTTAACTTGGTTATAATTTTAGTAGTTGCTGACTTAAATCGATATTTGCAGTATTTTCCCACATGTTACACATAAAAAAGAAAAAAATAGAAAAAGGCTGAAAGAACGACTAGCAAACGAGGGAACGTGGGAATTTACGTTACACCTTGAATGCAGCATGCAGCACAGCGCTGATCACAACAAACATGGCGGCGTGGAACTTCGTTAAAGTTTCAGAAGAAGATAGTTTGGTGGTTATTTGTGACGAATCCTCCGAGTGAATTCTACGAGGAGGGAAGCACAAGCTTTAATACGTAAAACCTGATCAGACACCTACAACATAACAATCGCTTCCATGGAGTTTTGAAATCACGCTATGTGAGCTAACGGAAGCTAATGCTAACGTGCGCAAGCCAGCAGCAGTCTCTCCTCTCCCTCATTCCTCTCATCTAAAGCTTCCATGAGATTAAAAAATAAAAAACCGCTGAACCTCATTTACTTTAATTAAAGGTATTAATTTAAATGGAACCACAAGCCAAAATCCTTTAAATGTTAATCTTTTTCAGTTAGTAATTCTGATGCATGTATTTCCATCAGTTCAAGGAGCCTTTATTTTTTTATATCAGTCAGTAATGAACCTTATTTAAGTTAATGTGAGATATCAAATAGGTTTGTTTGATAGCTTTAAGAAAATGTTTGAGAAGCTTGCCAATAGTTTTTTATTGGAAAAATAAATATCTGTTCATTTAAAAAGTCAAAACTATTTATGATTTTGTTCATAGTATTGATGTAATGATCTTAGGTATATGTGTGTATTATCGGTTATCGGTTATCCCTCCTTGACCTCGTTGCTACAGTTAGCGCTCAGACGCGTCTCCTCTGAGGTGAAGCCGATGTTTCAACTGTGTGTCGTAACATTTCCAGCATCGAGAGGAAAGACGAACCGACCCTGAACCGGGGAGGAGAGGGAAAAGGCATGAGGGGGGAAATTAGCATGAGTGAAGCGGCGCAAAAATGAAAAGGCTTTCAGGGTCCTGGAGAGAGAAGTGGACGGCTCAGAGTGATGGCGTACATTAGCCGTAGTTTATTTAATGAGCCCCGCATCGATCCGGCCTCGGACGTCGGTTGGATTTAATGGCGGTGCCTAAAAGCAGTCGCCTTAAATTAGATTTGAGGGGAAAAATATCAGAGCGCACGCCGCTGTGCGTTTAATTCCCACGAATACCTGGAACTTATAGGTCGGTGTCACGGAGGAGCGAATGATTCACCGAGTCACGACCTGCACCAGGAAGAAGCTTCGGGTTGAGAGAAAGATTAGAAAAGAAAAGAAAAAGATGCTCATATCTGCAAGTTCACGCCAAAAATCAATCACTCTGGTATTTCTGTGACCGGCAGGCTCCCTTTAGGGCGCCATCTTGTTCGAGGAAAATTCATCAGACTGTTTTCAACACGGAGGAAAAGCGATGGTCGTGAGGTCACGACTTATCGCTTCATTTTACTTTTACTTTCTTCCCAAGCTGGAGTTGCATCTATGCACATTAAATGAGAGTAAAAATCTTTGGGAAACGTCATGCTTTTTTAAAATTGATCCCAGCTGGAAGTGTGGGAAGGTGCAGTTCCTTGAACGGCCAGTGGGGGGCGCTTCCAAAACATGAATCAATCTCTGCCGAAAAAAGCTCATAATTTCAGTTATTATTCAGTTAAAATAGTAAATTGTATTTATTAACCTATCACAAAATGTTCAATACAAATAGGTTATAATTATCAGTAAATCCATATAAATATATTTCATGCATTTGGGTTTAAATCATAATAAATAACAGAGGAACCAATTTTTGGTTCCGCTTGAGCACTATGTTTCTCAGGAGATTTTAATTTTGTTGCACTCGTAGAGCCACACGAGGCGCTGTACCTGCCAAATTCAGTTATTTTTCAAGAAGAAGAAGAAGCAGCTGTGTTTTATTTCCTTGGAGTTAATGATGCCAATGAGGTACATTTTATTTACTTTTCATCGTAAATTCATGTGAAGCCATTAAGCTTTTAATTTTTCAGTGTTTGCTTATTTATTAGTGTCATGTATTTCTGTTTTTATTAATGTAAGCCCTCTATTCTTTATTCATTTTTAGTTTTGTATTTCTTTTTAAGAGGGCAATAAAGATGATATAAGACGTGATGAAGACGATGTCGTCAATAAAATGGCTGTTAAAACCCAAGAACGATTTTGAGCCTTGATTCGACTCTGAGGGAGAAACATTAACACATTTAATCTTAACGTCCAGGAAGTACTTTATTACATTCTTTATAAGGTAAAATTATATATAAAGCCACACGTTTGTGCATAATTAGAGGGTTTTTTTAAGTGACAGCTGCCTGTCCACCAGGCTTTCTATGTGAAAATAAGAAACATAAGTGTTTATAATTACAAACACATGATAAAACTCATCAGCAGGCTCAAAACAAACCGGCGTGGAGAACTCTGGGAGCTCACCTTGGCGAAGCGGCGGCTGTAATGGGCCACCACGGTGGGATCGGGGCAGTCCAGCTTCTTGATGATCTCAAAGCTCTGGTTGAGCTGAGTGAAGATGTCCACCACCGAGCTGGAGAACAGAGCGTGCTCCGACGTCTGCTGGAACTGCAGATGAAGAAGAAGAAGAAGAAGAAGAAGGAGAAGAAGGAGAAGGAGAAGAAGGAGAAGAAGGAAGAAGAAGAAGAAGAAGAAGAAGAAGAAGAAGAAGAAGAGAAGAAGAAGAAGAAGAAGAAGAAGAAGAAGAAGAAGAAGAAGAAGAAGAAGAAGAAGAAGAAGAAGATGATGATGATGATGGAGAGGACAAGCTGAGAAACTTTCTTTCCCTCCTTTTCAGTCCCGTAATCAGATGCGGCTCATCTCAGTATCGTGTGCTTCTGCGGACAGGTCGACATCCCTGCGGGAGAATTCCTGTAGAGAACCGGTTCCTGTAGAGAACCAGTTCCTGTAGAGAACCAGTTCCTGTAGAGAACCGGTTCTTGTGGAGAACCGGTTCCTGTAGAGAACCAGTTCCTGTAGAGAACCGGTTCTCTACAGGAACCGGTTCTTGTGGAGAACCGGTTCCTGTAGAGAACCAGTTCCTGTAGAGAACCGGTTCTTGTGGAGAACCGGTTCCTGTAGAGAACCAGTTCCTGTAGAGGTTCCTGTAGAGAACCGGTTCCTGCAGAGAACCAGTTCCTGTAGAGAACCAGTTCTTGTAGAGGTTCCTGTAGAGAACCGGTACCTGCAGAGAACCAGTTCCTGTAGAGGTTCCTGTAGAGAACCGGTTCCAGTAGAGAACCGGTTCCCGTAGAGAACCAGTTCCTGTAGAGGTTCCTGTAGAGAACCGGTTCCTGTAGAGAACCAGTTCCTGTAGAGAACCGGTTCTTGTGGAGAACCGGTTCCTGTAAAGAACCAGTTCCTGTGGAGGTTCCTGTAGAGAACCGGTTCCAGTAGAGAACCGGTTCCCGTAGAGAACCAGTTCCTGTAGAGAATCAGTTCCTGTAGAGGTTCCTGTAGAGAACCAGCTCCTGTAGAGAACCAGCTCCTGTAGAGGTTCCTGTAGAGAACCGGTTCCAGTAGAGAACCGGTTCCTGTAGAGAACCAGTTCCTGTAGAGGTTCCAGTAGAGAACTGGTTCCTGTAGAGAATCAGTTCCTGTAGAGGTTCCTGTAGAGAACCGGTTCCTGTAGAGGTTCCTGTAGAGAACCGGTTCCTGTAGAGGTTCCTGTAGAGAACCAGTTCCTGTTGAGAACCGGTTCCGTGTGTTTCAATTCCATGGAATCGTTCGGCAGTTTATCCAGCGATTCTCTTATCGATTCCAACCAGCACGAATCTCATGTAATTTACGCAAGTTACGCACAGTCAATTCCAGAAAGCACTTACGTGATTAAGCTACGTTGGTTTAGCACGTTAGCATTGCAGTTGTAAACAACAATGGCGCCCACCAGGTTCAAACGCTCCAAAGTTTGGCTTCACTTCACCAAAGAAAGATGGCAACAAGGCAACTAGCAGTCATTGTAAAGTGGAGAATTTAGAGAAGTTTTTTTTAAAAAACTAAAATGGCGTCCTCGACTCACCCCTTCTCTCTTGTCTCTCTCCAGGGCTCCGTGCATGAACTCCATGGACACCTCCTCGTTCTCAGCCAACCAGGCGAGGACGAACTGCAGGAACCATCTGCAGCAACGATGACAAAGACAGAAAACACTTTTATAGTTTTAACCATCTCCTGCAGGAAAAATCAAACTGAAAACGTGAGTAAAAGCAGGAAGTGGCCTGTTAAAATGGTGGCTGCACCGCCACAAACTGTCATTCACTCAATGCTTTCTCTCTCTTCTTTTATATTCAGCTCATTTTCCACTTCAGCGCCACATGTTTATGGTAAATTGTCAGCGTTTATAGTCTTTTAAAAACTTTTTAAAACTGTCCACACGGTGTTTCTCTTTGGCACATTTTCATGCAACGCGTCTCATTCTGCAACCGCTGCACATCTGGCCACGTGTGAAGGCGTGAAGACGCCTCCATGTGTGACCGGACCGGGGATCAAACCTGACTGGGTTCTCGGTGGATCGACCACCGAAGGTCTCCTAAACATTGTAGCGGAAACAGGAGTTTATGGAACAAAAGACACGTATATTGTCTGATATTGAGACTCAGCTGTCCCACTACGTCTGCCTGATTTTAGTGAGCAAAAAGAAGAAGAACTTTTTCCACGTTTAAGCACCGAACCAGTCTGGTGGAAAAGTCGGTGTCGGTGCCTTCAGATCCAGCAGCAGTCCTAAAGGTTTTTCATGCTTTGTAGAGTCGGTGTAACTTCAAGCTCCTTAAAGCGCCAACGCCTGTAAATCAGACTCCTCGTTTCCAGACGGATCCGTCTGTCACCTCCAGAACATCAATGCTGTGTTCAACAACAGACCGTAAAGGAAGAACTGGACAAGCCTCCTGTGACGTCACCAACGGGTTTTCAAGCCTCTTTCAGGCAGCCTGGAACAGGTCCACCTGATCTCAGTCAGTAATTTAGTTCAGCTAGCTTAGTTTAGTTAATTAATATTAATTCTGATCTAATCTGCTGAAACATCTGCAGAGCCAAGCTGGAGGAACTGCAGAGCTCCATTTTTTTTGTACTAGGTCGTAAATGTGCTTGTTTCTGCTTCAAAGTTGGACATTTTAGCGCAGAGGTCAATGGAGATTAAGGGTGAATTCCAATTCCTCTCTTAACCCTCAATCTCAAAAATGCGCGCTCCCGCTAAGTGCTAGTGTCCCGATACTAAGAAAGTCAAATTGAGGGACGAGTTTGAGGGCTGTATCGCCCTCAATATTGAGATTCTCCCGCACCACCCTTGGGAGTAAGGGCTACCCAGAAGGCATTGGGTAATTTAGCCAAGACAAGATAAAGGATGGCGCCAAAAAAAGCTAGCTAGAAACGCAAGTATCTTTGTATTTCTTAAAGATATAAATGTTACGAAACCATCTTATTGTCTTTGTTTGAGACTTTTTTTCATGGATTAACATCGTTGTTGCGTAACATTTATTTTTTTACTTTAAGATGTTTGCTGCCGGACCGGCAGTCCCGACCGAGACCGGCGTTCCCGGCCGGCTTCACGTTACTTGTATACCTTGTTGTGTAGCGACGGAGGACTGAATAATGTATCCTCTATTTGCTAATATTATTTAGAGAATATACGGCGCTCTTTTCAATGTTACAGAGACAACACGGCTCTGATACATTTCCGTCTGAAGACGTAACTGCACTCGAGGGGTGTTCCATTTCTAAACCACTAGATAGCCCTTACACTTACTTTCGAGGGTTGAGATTGAGGGTTAAGAGAGGAATTGGAATTGGCCCTAACTCTCTTTTTGGATCCAGCACCTAGTGGTCACTCGAAGGAACTGCAGATTTTCTTTATGGTTGTGCTCCCATACGGCAGCAGGGCGTGAAGGCTACGCCCCCTTTGGCGTTCATGCTTGCACACTGTCTTTTGTGGCTCTGCAATTCCACCACTGACCACTAGATGGCCGTGCCGGTTCTTTTTCTGCAAGCGAGTGGAAACGAGGCGTAAGAGGTGGTTTAGACTGTCGAGATGAAGTGGTATCCGACTTCTGACAAAGTAACTGGTGTCACTCATGCTTCTACCCTCCGAACTCTAAACGTGATCGTGAGCTTTGAGCTGGTGAGAATGACGGTGAAAACGTCGGTGAAGAGGAAGAGAAGCAGATGGACATGGAAGAGTCCTGGAGGAGACGAGGAACGAGGGAAACCGTGACTGAAGGAAACTCTTACGCTGCGTATTCGGGCACCGCGTCCACGAAGGAGGGCAGGTCCTTGACGTACTCGTTGTAAAGCCACTTGACCTTGAAGTGCAGGTTCATGTAGTCGGCCGACTTGCAGAGTTTATGCTTCTCGTGCTCTGGAAAATAAAAAATATAATAATAATTTAAAAAAAAAACCAGCAGCACAAACACACGAGAGTCAGAACCAAAGAAACACAGATTTCTTCTCTGGTAACGTCACACATCCAGACGTTCAGATTTTAGATCATTGTTGGAGTCCCTTTAGATTTTGAGGAGACCTCCCTTTTAGGTCATTTCACAGCTTTTATTTTTTTCATACGACCGAGGTCATAGTTCCGGACCGGGCCGATCCAGAACTATGAGTTTCCTCTTCTGAAGCCATGTGTGTTCAGTTTTAGCTTCTCGACGGAGGTCTTTGCATCGGCACGTCTTGGTGTTTGGAGCTGCTCGTGTTCACGTCTGTTGTGAACGAGAGGCCCCTCCCCCTCCACACTATGATGACGCCCCCACCGTGCTTCACTATCGGCGCAGAACTTTTAGAACCAAGGCCATCGAACCTCTGTCTCTTCAGACGCATTTTCCCACATGGTTTGCGGCGGCGGACTGAGGTCCAAAACATCGGTTTTCTGTGGGGAACAGCCCCCGTCTTGACCCCCGACCCCACAGCCCAGAGCTGTGCAGAGTTCAGGAGTGACCAGAACCTGCCAGAACCTCCTGCAGCTCCTTCAGGCGTCGCTGCTGGATCCTTGGTAGTTTCCTCCTACGGAGTCACATTTCCTCCACTGATCGATGCTGGTCTTGACCGTCTTCTTCACTCCATTCAGCACCTTCACCGTTCTATTACATCCCTCCCCCCCGACTGAAAACGACAGGTAAAGGGGGCGGAGCTCTGCAGACCTGCAGCCTTTCTGCACTACGACTTCCTCCAGTTAATTCAGACAGATCAGAGTCGCCTCTCCGTCGTCGATGACCCTTTTCTCGCCGAACTGACGGAGACACGTCCTCACCTCGGCGTTAGATCGGCGCCTCCTGAATCAGTCGGAGTTTTATGTTGTTTTTTTTTTCCAGTTTTGAATGTGTCGGTTCACTCTGAGGACAGTTGGACCCAGTGAGTGATTCTGACGTCTTTATCTCTAAAACAAACCTGCGTGTGCGTTAGTCACCAACAAGAGTTCAGAGAACGATGGAAAATGGTCCCTAACGTCCTCGACGCAACAACAGAAAGCTGTTACGAATAAATAAGGGCCTGGCAAGTTAACGCGTTATTATCGCGTTAATAACGCGCATTAATTTATTAACGCCAACATTTATTTTATCGCGCGTTAACACATGTAGCTCACATGCTTTTGTTTTGAAAAGTCTGTTACTGGCTGCTGCAGAATCGCAAGATAATTATCAGGTAAACATAAGGAAAAGTTAAAACAGACATGGAGAACGGTAAAAATCCGTGAACTTTACAGTTCAGGTAGCAACTCAGGTAGAAATATTAATTCTGTCTAAAATAAATTCTGGACTGCAACAAAACTTTGTGGTCATTCCTCCATGTTCCATCAGATCTGCTCCATGTGTTCACTGTCCTGCTGTTCTCTAGCTGGTTACTGCAGTGCGGCTCCATCTAGTGGCTCAGATGTGTAATGACAACAGAAAGTCTAGTCCTCCATTATAAAACTAATTTTGTGGTCCGTTTTTTAATTTTGTATTTTTGATCCAAGTCTAAAATTGAATTATATATATATAAAAAAAAAACAGGCATTTTTTTTGTGTTTTTTTTGTGTGTGTTAGATTAAAAAACAAAAAACGTAATAAAATGTCACTTTTTTTTGGATTGACAATTGAAAATTGATAAAGATTGAAGATTGATAAAGTTACAGAACTTTAACATGGACATTTTCATTTTAAAGTTCTCCCAGACGGAGGATTCAACAGAAACAAGGTTATTTGTAACAACTGACAAGTTGAACTCCCTGTTAAGTTTCTGCTGTTACCTCAGAAATTACCTGTTTTAATGTTCTGAATGTGCTGAGCCACAATCATTTTGTCGGATTTTGTTTGTAGACTTTTTTTTATTTTTTATAAAAACAGGATGACATTAATGTCCTGGCAGTGGCAATAAGCTTTATTTTATTTTACAATTTTTAAGATCAGATTTACACTAAATATGTGTTACTGACAAGTGCTGATGTTAAAAGTGTTTGAACAACAAATGTTATGACACTTTAGTTCATATGGCAGCAGAACATTTAAATAAAAGTGACCTTTACACTACTTTTGAATTCATTATTTGATTTTGCGTATTCAATGCGATTAATCATGATTAATCAGGGAAATAATGCGATTAATCGCGATTAAAAATTTTAATCGTTGCCCAGTCCTAGAATAAATACATATATGACACACACTTACCGGCGTAGAAATCGATCCTGCGGACGCGAAACGTGGCGGGAGCTGAGATGGTGACAGGGTTTCAGAGGTGAGTCGAGACAGAACAGAGGAGAATGTTTCACACAGAAAAGATGACAGCGGCTTTAGAAGTGAGAGGAAGAAAAAACACCTGGAGGGATGGATGGGTCTCGAGAGAAAATAAAGAAAAAGGATCTGGGATTTCTTTTTATTCGGCTGCAGAAGTCAAGCTTTCCATGAAACGACTGAGAGTTAATGCGACTAATCAAACTACGGCAGGAGACTAGTTTCTACAAACACCTGGTCACTTTCCTGTTGGAGAAGCGATTATGTTGGTAAAGAGGAGGCTCTGACACAAATCCCTCCTGTTGCAGCAACAATCTTGGCAGTTTACATTTTTTTTTGACGGCATTAAAAGGAATTTTAAATTTTGGACAACACAGCCAATTTGAGACAGGAAACCACCAAGATTCAGCCTCAGCAAACAGGAGACGAGCCTCCAACTATCCCACCAACTCCTCTGACTCTACGGTCGCGGTCTCACCATTCTTCCAGCGCTGGTGGTCGATTTTATCCAGAACTGGAGAAGAAAGAGGGTTGGTGGAGGCGTAAATGTAGGTGGAGACACACACACAGGTGCACAGACGCAGGTGCAGAGATGCAGGTACGCTCCAGGGTTAGTAATAGCTTTGGATTTTCTATTAGTTTTTTCATAATTTGAGCGAGTGGGAGCATGTAGATGTTGAACAGCAGTGGCCCCAAGATGGAGCCTTGGGGAACTCCACCAGGGTTATAATAGTTTTGGATTTTCCATTAGTTTTTGATTTTATTTAGTTTTTAGTTTAGTTTTTCCAAATTCATTAATTTTAATTTTTTAGTTTTTTAGTTTTTAATTTTTTTGTTTTTTCTTTAGTTTTTTAGTTTCGTTAGTTTTTTTTTCATTTGTAATTTAGGGTTGTAAGTTTTCGTTGAAGCACTTAGTTTTAAGTTTATTAGTTTAGGAATTTTTTTTGTATTAGGTTTTGTAATTTGGTTCTGAAATCACCTGAACTTTTTAGGATCCAATCACATAGTCGTGTTTACATTCTGGTCTCAATAAATTATTATCAATTGTGGCTTGTGGTGTTCCCTTACTCCAGCAGCTATCTGGTCTCCATGGAAACAGTCCATTTATAGTTGCTGTTTCTTCCGTTCCTTCCCAACGCTGACTGGCCTGCAGCTGTAGCTTCTCTTTCCAGGGGGCTAGCTTAGGCTAGCTTATCCAGGTAGTCTTGGTTAGCCTTCTTTCCAGGGGGCTAGCTTAGGCTAGCTTATCCAGCTAGTCTTGGTTAGCCTTCTTGTGTGAGCTTTTCAAATGGACTTTCAGATTCGTGGGGTTTTTTTCTCCTTGAGAAGTATTCCACACATTGTATCACCTGCTTCTACAACAAGGCACTTATTGTTATCGTTAACACAGTCATTGTCAAAGAAATCCCAAATAGGACTGAGACGCTTTCTCCCAACTTTTGCTGCAGCCATCACTGATGATAGTTTTTTTTTTTTTTTTTTTTGCGGTTGTTGTTGTTGTACGGCGGAGCGAAGTTAACAGTTTTCAAACGTTTATGAGAAAAAAAATTACAAATACGAAAACGAAGGACGTTCTTGACATTATTATAGTTAATTTTAGTTTGTTTTATAAACACATAATACAGTTTCAGTTAATTATCGTTTTTTAAAAAACTCTTGTTTTTATTTTATTTCAGTTAAACGAAAATGTTTTTTCAATTCTAGTTTTGGTTATTTCGTTCGTTTTCGTTAACGATAATAACTTTGGTACTCTCACCTTCCAGAGCGTACTTCATGTCCTGAGCGAAGAGCGTCCACATGACCTCGGCGCTCACTTTTCCCACGTTCAGCTCCTGAGGAAACCTGGAGGGCAGCGAGAGGTCAAAGGTCCGGGAGAGAACGTTGCACAGACACACATGTGCACACACTGAGATTAAAAAGTCGATTTAATATCGAGCCAGCAACGGCTTAAAAACCACTCCGTGCATGCAGTACTGCTCCCGGCCACACGGGGGCAGCAGATCCACAGGAAGGTTCACGCGTCGGCCCCGGGTTGGAGGGATGCTACATCCGGCCTGCAAAGAAGACGACTGTCTGCCTGAGCGACCAACAGGACCATAGTTTTACGGACGACGGGGCGTCGTCTTTTGATTGACAGCCGCAGTAACCAATGGGTAGCTGCCATCACTTCAGCCACTTTGTGCTTTAGCGCCATCGACATTTGACCTCTGAGCTGTCAAAAAAGGCCTAACAGAGCACAGTCATTAAAACATTTTATTATTTTTAGAGCGGTCCACCTCACAGCGAGAAGGTTCCTGGTTCTCAATCCTGACAGGGATTACCTCTAAACCGGCCATTGCAGTGAGCTAATCTACGATGCTACTGGCGACTTTGAACCTGCAACAAAGTGGACCTCTAGTGGACCTCTAGTGGGACTGAGTGGCATTACAAGACATGCTGGGATGTCCCCAGTGAGTCCATTGGTGAAGTGTTAGGGCAGCATTGTCAGCAGATCAGATGTAGTCGCCCCCATGTGGTTCAGAAGTGGTATTGCTACGGTATTGCTAATTAAGCACAGATTTTCACTGTTAGCGCTACAACAGGACTCACTGGTTAATGACGGGCGTGTACGAGTTCTTGTCTTCCTCAATGATGGACACGATGAGCGTGATGAGCTTCGGCCAAAAGTCCAGGTTCTGGATACTCGGGCCCTGCTCCTCAGGCTGGCTCTCCTCTTTCTTCTCTTCCTCCTCTTCCTCTTGCTCACTCTCTTCTTCCTCTTCCTCCTCGTCCTCTGCTTCCTCTCCTTCAGCTTTGTCCTCCTTCTTCTTCTTCCTTCTTCTCCTTCTTCTCTGGCTCAGCCTGTGAGAGTGCAAGAAAATATGAAATCGACAGAAAATCTCAGCTCTTTTAATCCTTTATTTGCCTGCTGTGCTGTGTGAATGACGTGTTCTGCAGCTGTTACACCTCTGTTCTGCCTCGCCAGGTAGTAACAGAGGTGTAACGGAGCCGTAATGAGTCCTGGACCATCGGTGAGTCCGTACACGGTTGGTGAAAGTGGCTTGGAAAGTCCACTTCCCACAAAAGAAAAAACATTTTTTTGAAGTCATTGAATTTAAATAATTTTAGGAAAAATAACATGTTAAAAATAACATGAATGAATACAAGCCCAAATAATATTTATTTAAAAAAAAAGGAAAATAAAAAGATTGAAGTCGCCGAAAATGTCAAAAAAGAGATAATGAACCAATAAATGAATTGACTAACATTATTTAAGAGTTTAAATTGTAAAGGGAAATTAAATAAATAGGAGATTATATTAAAAAAAAAATCAATAAATACAGGAAAAATGGAGACATGTTAAAGCAACGTGTAAATTATTGTTTCATTTTGACATTTTTTTCGCTGCATTTAGCATATAAATTCAGATACTTCAACCACTACGGAGCCCCGTTTAGGTCATAATTAAATGAATAAATGAGTCTATTATTATGAAATACAGGCATTTATTATTATGAAATATTTCCCATTATTATGACAATGGTTTCGTTTTTCATAAGAATTAGCTTTTACATAATAATGGCTTTTTTTTCATAAGAATGATTGGTGTGTCAATCACAGCAGAGAGGGCGGAGCCATTCATGTGATTGGCTGCTCTTTCATTCAGGCATAAACAACAGAACAGTGAATATCAATAGTGGGCGAGAGGTGCAACGTATATACTCCAGACCAGTGGGTGGCAGAATGCACCTCAGTTTACAGTTAAAAGTTGACATCGACTAAGAAACGTCAAGGTTTTCCGTAGCTCAGTCCAAGCTAGCATAGCTACAATCGGACTAGGAGCGCACCTTGATGACGCCACGGCCCGCTGCTAACGGGACCTCACGGCCAAAACTAGTCGATGTCAGAGCGTAGAATGGAGAAGGATCAGCCAATGAGCGTGCAGGTCAACCACTGGTCCCGCCCACTGGCAAAATGTCATTATTATTATGTAAAAGCTCATTCTTATGAAAAACGAAGCCATTATGTTTTTATTACATTTTATTACATTTTATTACATTTTTTTCATAATAATGGGAAATATTTCATAATAATGAACACGTATTTCATAATAATAAATGCCTGTATTTCATAATAACAGACTCATTTATTCATTAAATTATGACCCAAACGGGGCTCCATAGACCACCCACAACTTTATTTTATTATTATTATTTTTTGTCAGCTTCAGTCCATCCACTCAGCACCTCCAGAAACACGCGTGTTCACGGACTCACCGGCTGGACGGCGGACTGGAACTGGCGGTTGAAGAGCTCCAGGCAGTTGTTGAAGATGTACTCGTAGGTGGAGTTCAGACAGGCTTTGACGCAGTCCCGCACCACGTTGGCCGCTCTGGGCGGACTGGGCAGCTCCAGCACCTGGAACAGGGAGGACAGGATCTTCAGACTTCAGGTCTGTCTGTGCCCCCCCCCCCCCCCCCCCCCCCCCCCCCCCCCAACCCCACCACCCCACAGACTTTCTACCAAACCAACAGCACGAATCTGCTCCTGTGATTACTGTGAAACGGTAGTCTGAGGCGCTTCTACCTTCATCCTGAAGAAGGTGATGCTGGTGAGAAGGTCCACCGTCGACTTGAGGTCACTGAGACGAGGTTTGCTGCTGGCTGGGAAGTTGTTCTGAACACAAACGCACATGTGCACACGTCAAATGACCCATCATGGGGAAAATCTGATTGGTCTTTTTAATGTTCATCCTTTCAAGCTCACGATTCCACAAACGCAACAACACGTGAGACAGAAACGCACATATAAAAAAAAAAACTGAAGCCGTAAAAGCTAAAGAGAAGATTAAACATGTCACCACTGTGCCCACCTAAACATTTCAGTCCTGGTACTACTGGATCTCAGTACTGCATTTGATACGGCTAAAAAACTGGGTAGGACTTTCTGGCACTGCAATAAATTGGTAGGCTCCATCTTGGGGCCACTACTGTTCACTGAAACTAATAAAAACTAAACTAAAACTAACTATTTCAAAACAAAAACGAATAATAACTAGCAAAACTGCTCTAAAAACTAATTAAAACTAACTGAAATTGAAAAACTAAACTAAAAACTAAAGAAAAATTAAACTAATAGAAAATCCAAAACTATTATAACCCTGGTGGAGTTCCCCAAGGCTCCATCTTAGGGCCACTGCTGTTCAAGCATCTACATTCTCCCACTTGCTCAAATTATGAAAAACAACAAAATATGTTACCACAACTATGCTGATGACACACGAATCTACATAACCATCTCAAAAGGAGACTACAGTCCAATCCAAACACTGACCAGATGCATCGATCAAATTCGAGACTGGATGTTAAATGAAGACAAAACTGAAATACTAATTTTTGGAGCCAAGGAAGAAAGATTAAAAGTCAGTACTCAGCTTCAGAGAGCTAAGTTAGAAACCAAAAACAAAGCCAGAAATCTGGGTGTTGTTATGATCTCAGACCTGAACTTCAGTATCACATTAAGACAGTTGTGTAATGGACAGAAGGTACTGGACTCACCCTGTACATGGACAGGTCGATACGCAGGGAGTTGTGCAGCTGATCCAGGAGCTTCACGAAACGGTCTCTCTGTTGAAGAGCAGAAAGACAGAAAGACTTGGAGCGATGCACGTACTGTACATTTGCAGCCTTTGTCGCCCCTGTGTGGCCTGGAGCAGTGTTGTTACATAGCGTGCCTTTAATCACGAGTGCCTAGAACCAGTTCCTGTAGAGAACCGGTTCCTGTAGAGAACTGGTTCTTTACAGGAACCGGTTCCTGTAGAGAACCGGTTCCTGTAGAGAACCGGTTCCGTGTGTTTCAATTCCATGGAATCGTTTGGCAGTTTATCCAGAGATTCTCTTATCGATTCCAACCAGCACGAATCTCACGTAATTTACGCAAGTTACGCACAGTCAATTCCAGAAAGCACTTACGTGATTAAGTTACGTCGGTTTAGCACGCGCATTCCAGTTGTAAACAACAATGGCGCCCACCAGGTTCAAACGCTCAAAAGTTTGGCTTCACTTCACCAAAGAAAGATGGCAACAAGGCAACTAGCAGTCATTGTAAAGTGGAGATAACAGCGTCGGGAGGGAACACGGCTAACATGCAGAAACATTTGAACACACAACATGCGATAACGAGTGTCGTGTTTTTGACGCTTCGGACTGATGGATCTCAACCCAGCAGCAGTAGCCAAGCTAAGATCACCTCTGGTAACTCTGGTTAGTAGCTATCCCGCTGCCTATGTGCTTCTTTGTAAAACACGCTATAACATTAACGCTATGCTATTAAACGAATGCCTTCTGCATTACATTTAGAAGATGACCGTGATGAGAGAGAGAGTCTGGCTGGTTCAGAGGCTGGAAGACATGATTATTTTACTGCTAAAGAATTGTTAATTCTTCATAGTATTTACAGATTTGTACTATGCACTGTTCCGTTGTATTTGATAGTATTTATCTTTCTTTATTATTATTTTTGAGTGCTTAGTGAGCTCATATATCTTTTTAAAAAGGAGATTTTTTTTCATTTCTATTAGGAAAAATCTGTTAGTAAAATGTTCCACATTCTTGTGTATTTGCACAGTTACATATTACAACAGTTAACACGTTATCCAGGCTTTGGGCCTCTTTTGACCTCGCTGTTGAGTTTGTAAGGTCATGACTTCTAAGTGAAAAAAAATGATGCTAATAAAACTGTTTTTCCCCAAATTAGAATCTTCCTTCAGAAGATAGTTTGTCCCCGTTTTCTATCCTTCAACATCAAGCCTGCAGCTCTGGGAGCTCTGGGAGCTCTGGGAGCTCTGGGCGTTCAGCACGCAGACAGACGCAGAAATGAAGCGACAGAGATCACGCAGAGATGATGCCACGTTTATGCCATGTTTTTTATTTTGTTGCATCTTAAAGTGCGTTCTGCGTGGAGCCTGGAGATCTCTTGTCTATTATTATCATCACTGCACTTTCTGCCAACAGTCTGCTCACTGGGAGCAATTTGAGCGGCTTTCTTGAACAAGTGGGGACGCGCTACGACCAGCCAACCACTTCCAACGCCAGTAGAGGTATTCCCAACGCTTGTTTTTTTCTTTTTTTAATCCGCTAGCGTTCATACGGCCAGGCTGAAAGAGATATTAACATGGCACAGTCAAGTAAAGCAGCCTGCAGTTGGGAGGGAGAGTCACGACGTTTCTGACAAAACTGGAAACAGAGTTTCGCCTCACGAAGAGAAAATCGAGGGGGGATTCCAGCCTGGATGAAAACTGGCAAAATTATTCAAAAGGAAACAAAAGTTTGAAGCCCACAGTTATCTAATGATGAATACCGAGCTGAAGCACTTTACTCATTTGACGGTTTGAAGCCTCTTTGGACGTCTCCGGACGCTTCGGACTTTTCAGTCCTCAGAAACGCAGCCAGTCACGGATCAATGCGCAGCAATTAGTTTGTGCATTGTTGGTAAACGCCGTTGTTGAGCAGCGTCCAGCAATAACTGGCACTTAAGGCCAATAAAAAGGAGAAAAAAAAAAGCCAAATTCTGATCAACCCCCAACTGAGCTTCTCCGTCCGGATTTGAGTCGTGAGGTAACAAAAATAAAACGATGAGAGGAGAGACCGGGGGGAAACCCATCAACGGGACATCTCAGAAGAGCAGAGTTGAGATCAGCTCCAGATCTAGAAGATGAGCTTTACGCAAGATGGAAAAAACGACCCTGATTGTTTCTGTTTTCTCTGAGTGGCATCGACGTCAGCTCCAGCGTCAAAAACACCGCAGGGACGTTCACGACCTTTTTTTCCAGAAAACACATATTTCATGTCGCCCGTTCCTTCCTGCTGCTTTTTTTTTCGGCCACATCACAGCACTGAGACTGCTCTACTGAAGGTCATTAATGACATCCACTTAAACATAGATGGTGGAAACATTTCAGTCCTGGTACTACTGGATCTCAGACCATAACATCTGACTAGACCGGCTAAAAAACTGGGTAGGACTTTCTGGCACTGCAATAAATTGGTTTAAGTCCTATCTAAAAGACAGGGACTACTTTGTATCTATAGGTAACTATAAATCTGAGCAAACTAAAATAACTTGTGGAGTTCCCCAAGGCTCCATCTTGGGGCCACTGCTATTCAACATCTACGTGCTCCCACTCGCTCAAATTATGAAAAACAACAAGTTGTTACCACAACTATGCTGATGACACACAAATCTACATAACCATCTCACCAGGAGACCTCTCCAATTTCTCCAATCAAACACTAACCAGAGTTCAAGATTATTATCGTTAACTAAAACCAACGAAATAACGAAAACTAGAAATGAAAAAACATTTTCGTTAACTGAAATAAAATAAAAACGAGAGTTTAAAAAAAAACGATAACTAGCTGAAACTGTATTATGTGTTTATAAAGCGAACTAAAATTAACTAAAATTAACTATAATAATGTCAAGAACGTCCTTTGTTTTCGTATTTGTAATTTTTTTTCTCATAAACGTTTGAAATGTATTAACTTCGCTCCGCCGTACAACAACAACGGCAAAAAAAAAAAAAAAAAAAAATGTGATCAGCAGTGATGGCTGCGGCAAAAGTTGGGAGAAAGCGTCTCAGTCCTATTTGGGATTTCTTTGACTATGACTGTGTTAACAATAAAAATAAGAGCCTTGTTGTAGAAGCAGGTGATACAATGTGTGGAATACTTCTGAAGGAGAAAAAAACCCACGAATCTGAAAGTCCATTTTAAAAGCCCACACAAGAAGGCTAACCAAGACTAGCTGGATAAGCTAGCCTAAGCTAGCCCCCTGGAAAGAAGGCTAACCAAAACTAGCTGGATAAGCTAGCCTAAGCTAGCCCCCTGGAAAGAGAAGCTACAGCTGCAGGCCAGTCAGCGTTGGGAAGGAACGGGAGAAAACAGCAACTATAATGGACTGTTTCCATGGAGACCAGATAGCTGCTGGTCAGTAAATACGCAGGAACACCACAAGAGGGAAGATGCATTGATAAATATGTTTATTGAGACCAGAATGTAAACACGACTATGTGATTCGATAGCCTTCAAAAAGTTCAGTGCTTCACTTCCAACCAAAATTACAACCCTAATTTACAAAATAAAACTTAAACTAACACTTAAACTAATAAAAACTTAACTAAAACGAAGTATTTCAAAACAAAAACGAATATAAACTAACTGAATTTGAAAAACTAAATTAAAAACAAAATAAAAACTAAAACTAATGGAAAATCCAAAACTATTATAACCCTGGTGGAGTTCCCCAAGGCTCCATCTTGGGCCACTGCTGTTTAACATCTACATGCTCCGACTCGCTCAAGTTATGAAAAACAACAAAATATGTTACCACAACTATGCTGATGACACACAAATCTACATAACCATCTCACCAGGAGACTACAGTCCGATCCAAACACTGACCGGATGCATCGATCAAATTAGAGACTGGAAGCACACGGAGAGCATTTGTCAAGTTCTTCAGCGGCGTGGGTGAGCTTGCCATGAAATCCCGTCCCGTGAGAAGCTGGAGCCCCTCAGACAACCTTCTGCAGAGCCTGAGGGTGAACGCACACAGACATGAGGACAACATGAGGACGAGGAACTGGTTTTGACCTTTAGAATAAGTGGCAACGTGACATTTTCCCTCCCTCGGGCGGGACTGGTCCTCATCCCGTCCTACAGGACACGTCAGCTCATCGTCTCATGTTCAGGACGTGCTATAATAATCTCCCCTCACGCTCAGGGACCAGCTACTCCTCGTCCCCATCGTAACGTTGCCACACCTGGATCCTCCGCCGCTCCGACACAATTTATGTGCTCATAAAACACCTGGCAGAAACCCAACTTCATTATCAGATTGTAGATTTCCTTGAAGCTGCGTGATATTGGCAGAAATGAGGAGCATCCCGACGCTAAGGGACGGAGAAAAACTCGGGTGTCCCGTGATTTATCTGAGACGCCGCAAGCTGATTGAAAGCAACGCAGCACGACTTCCGATTAACGGGAGAGATTATACATCTCCAGTTTCAGCTTCCCTATCAAAGCAGCACAAAGGAGCTTTTGAAGCGGCCGTGACCTCGAGTCCCACGGGGAGCAACGAGCTCGCCGGGAGGTTTCAGGATCAGGCAGCCGATCGCGCCGGGGGGGAGTCTGCTCGATTTAAGGCGTTTATCTCGACATGTCTTGTTCCGTCTGGAGTTATTCATATAGACCAGGAGGTGTCAGACTCATTTTCACTGAGGGCCACATCAGCATCATGGTTGCCCTCGAAGGGCCAGATTGACAGCATGAATGTAACAAAATGCAACGTGAAAATCAAAATATATTAAACTACACCGTTATTATAATGTTAAGTAACTGTTTCTGTATTTATTATCTATTAAAGTTTCAAATATTTAACTCATATTAAACTCAGGGTTTGTGGTTGTAAACCTACTCTGGCACAGGTGATGTAAACATCACTCAGAGGATCCATTACCTTGGTTTTAGAAGCGGTTCTTTGTATTTCTTGTAGGCTAAATTTAGCATACTTAGCTCCGTGTTTGCTGTCAAAATACCGACGTAGATTAAACTCTTTCACGACTGACACCTGCCTCATAACACAAAAGACAAACTGTTTTTTTTCACCTTGACGTACAAACTTGTATTCGTTTTCCCGTCGTTCATTAAAACTTCCTTCCTTGTGCATTAATTTCTCTTTTCTTGGACATGTTGGGGTTAGTTTGTAAAGGTTTTCTGAAGTCCATGAGTTCTGAAAATCATCTTGATGTCTTGTTCATGGTGAGCTACTGTTAACGTTGTGGGTGACGACGAAATGCATTGTGGGAGATGTAGTTTATTGTCAATATGCGCTTTAGAGCGGTGTAAGCTTATTTTAAGTCTTAAAATAGCCAATAATGCACAAGCTCTCGAGGGCCACATAAAATGATGTGGCGGGCCACATTAGGCCCGCGAGCCTTGTGTTTGACACATGTGATTTAAATAGTTCTGAGCGATATCAAATAAAATGTATTTTTGGACACATAAACACAGACTCAACCCGTATCTCTGGCGGAGCAGCGCCGACGGCCGCTTCTGGTGCGACTTCTCTCATCGACTTGAACGGCGGCGATTCAAAGCGGCTGGCGCGGCGCCTACGGGCGTGTCCTGGTGGCGCCTACGGGCGTGTCCTGGTAGCGCCTACAGGCGTGTCCTGGTGGCACCTACGGGCGTGTCCTGGCGGCGCCACCTACGGGCGTGTCCTGGTGGCGCCTACGGGCGTGTCCTGGCGGCGCCTACGGGCGTGTCCTGGTAGCGCCTACGGGCGTGTCCTGGCGGCACCTACGGGCGTGTCCTGGTGGCACCTACGGGCGTGTCCTGGTAGCGCCTACAGGTGTGTCCTGGTGGCACCTGAGCTTCACAGACCTCTTCTTCAAGGCCAAGCTCCTTCGTACCCCAAACACCTCGTGGCTCCACGCGACGCCAGCGCAGCAGTCCGCTCTCCGACGGCTCTCGGGACGGTTCTTTATGAGATGACCCGTTCTGATTTCACTGACCGGGACGACGTCGACCCTTTAAAACCCCTGAACGACTAACGGCGCTGCAGCCTGAAGACTCCCAACAACATTCCTGCATGTCTTTTGTTGACACCGGTGCGGTTGCTGCTCTGCTTACGTCACAGGCTTCGTTTTGTCCGACTGGCGGTTACGTCTGCATCTCCTGGAAATCAGGGAGGAATCCAGAGGAACCAGAATAATCCTTTAAATTGAAGAGGAAAGGCGTCATCGTGGACTCAGCGCCCTCCTCTCCCCTGGTGACTGTTGTTGTCTCTGTTTCTTATATCCCTTTCATGACACGAACAAACTGAGCTGAATTACTGCATCTCCTCTCAGGCTCAAGGGCTTCCACATCCAAAGTCATGAGAGGACAAATGAGCGAAAAGAAAAACGACAGGGAAGATTATCAAGGCTCCACTTCAAAAGAAGACATCTAAATTGTTCCATATTCACACAGAATCATGGTTTAAGCATTTCACCTTCATCTACTGAGCCGGCGTGATTTAAACTGTGACCCGCTCTGCAGAGTTTCTCAGAAACCAGACCATCCGCAGATGCTCTCCTTCCTCCTCCAGGAGGACGCCGACCCCGGCGGTCGCAGGTGGGAAAGGTGTCGCCAGAGCAGACGAAGGCGCCGAGTGAAAAATGTTTGTTCCCACCGGCGAAATTCACGCCTGCATCAGCAGCCGCAGATGAAAGAAACCCAGAGGAGGTGTGAGATGCTGCTAGTTGCTGCTGCACATCCACCCACACCAACACCTGAACGATGCAATAACATTAAAACTTCTGCCTGACATCATCCCAGAGATGAAGGGAATATTTCACAGGCGAACAGGGCGCAGGTGGAGGACGGCGACAGTCAGGTGTTATCAGTTAGACGAAAACACTTAAACAAAGAAAGCGAGGACGAGGGTGGCAAACATCACCGCGCTCGTGTGGTTCTGTTTTCTCCGACTCAGTCCAACTCTATGTTCCTTCACTTGTCGCCTGCAGATCCAGAAGTTCTCTGGACATGTAGAGAGTCGGCGTTCTGTTGGGCTCAGGCTGAATTAATAACTATATATCTAAAAAAAAAAAAAAACAATACTCGTAGTGATGCACGATAACTGTTTTTTAAAACCGATACAGATAACCGATAACACACACATATACCTAAGATCATTACAAACAGTTTTGACTTTTTTAATGAACAGATATTTATTTTTTCCATTAAAAAACTATTGTCAACCCTCTCAAACATTTTCATAAAGCTATCAAACAAACCTATTTGATATCTCACATTAACTTAAATAAGGTTCATTACTGACTGATATAAAAAAATAAAGGCTCCTTGAACTGATGGAAATACATGCATCAGAATTACTAACTGAAAAAGATTAACATTTAAAGGATTTTGGACTTGTGGTTCCATTTAAATTAATACCTTTAATTAAAGTAAATGAGGTTCAGTAGTTTTTATCTTTTTTTATCTAATCTTATGGAAGCTTTAGATGAGAGGAATGAGGGAGAGGGGAGGCACACGTTAGCATTAGCTTCTGTTAGCTCACGTTAGTGTTATTTCAAAACTCCATGGAAGCGATTGTTATGTTGTAGGTGGCTGATCAGGTTTTACGTATTAAAGCTTGTGCTTCCCTCCTCGTAGAATTCACTCGGAGGATTCGTCACAAATAACCACCAAACTATCTTCTTCTGAAACTTTAACGAAGTTCCACGCCGCCATGTTTGTTGTGATCAGTAATCAGTGATCAAGGTGTCACGTAAATTCCCACGTTCCCTCGTTTGCTAGTCGTTCTTTTAGCCTTTTCTATTTTTTTCTATTTTTTATGTGTAACATGTGGGAAAATACTGCGAATATCGATTCAAGTCAGCAACTACTAAAATTATGACGAGTTAACGAGTTGTTTTCTGGAATGAGGGGAGTATTCTTGATTTTTCTTATTGAGAAATTGTTTTTCTGATTATGCCGACGTCACTTGAACATAACATTCACTGCCGGTCATTCAAGACTCAGAGGGAGCGGGACACTGCTGTGTTGACAGAAATATATATGTTATCGGGGTTATCTGTCGTGATATCGACTTATCGGGATGACGTCATCATTTCCTGTTATCGGCCCGATAGTTATCGTGCACCCCTAAATACTCGTCCTCCTTAAAGGTGGAAAGACGGCACATTATTTTAATGGGACAGTTGTTTCGTGTTAAAGTCCAGATGTTGGGGGTCCTGCTGGGTCTGATCCAGCGGTTAACTGCAGCAGCTCGGGTTCAGTCACGTTTATCCGACAGACTCCAGTTTGTTCACGCGAACGAGGGGTCTTCCTCACAGACCAGAGTCTGTCACGGCGTTCCTCAGGGCTCTGCACTTGGGCCCTTAGCTTTTTACCCATGTGTCCGACTAGGGACTATAATTAGGCAGCATGATATGAACTTTCAGTGCTCTGCAGATGATGCTCAGCTATATCTGTCCAAGAAGCCAGATGAGACCTGTGATCTAACTGGACGACAGACACGTCTTAATGACATGGATGACTGCTAATATCCTGTTACTAAACTCAGATCAGGCCGAGTTTGCTGTCGTTGGACCTGAGCACTTCAGAAACAGACGGTCTAGTTATTTCCCAACTCTGAAACTCTCTGAAACTCTAGAACACATGTGTCAAACACGAGGCCCGCGGGCCAAATGTGGCCCGGCACGTCATGTTAATAATAATAATAATAATACATTTTATTTAAAAGCGCATTTCAGGACACCCAAGGTCACTGTACAGAATAAAAAGAATAATAAAACACAAATAAAAATTTAAAAAAAAAACACCAACATACATGAAATAAGATGGGGGGCAATGAAATTTTTTTTTCAAAATTTTCAAAATTTCAAAAAAATTTATGTGGTCCCCGAGAGCTTGTGCACTATTGGCTTAAATTTTAAACCAACATTTTAGGACTTAAAATAAGCTTAAGCCGCTTTAAAGTGCATATTGACAATAAACTACATCTCCCATAATGCATTTCGTTATTACCCACAACTATAACAGTATATCACCATGAGGAAGAACTTTTCAGAACTGATGGATTTGAGAAAAACCTCTACAAACTAATCCCAACATGTCAAAGAAAAGAAAAATTAATGCACAAGGAAGGTAGTTTCATGAACGATGGGAAAACAAATACAACTTTGTACCTCAAGGTGAAATAACAGTTTGTCTTTTGTGTTATGAGGCGGTGTCGGTCGTGAAAGAGTTTAATCTACGTCGGCATTTTGACAGAAAACAGAAATAAGCACAGAATCTGTTATTTAACATTATAATAAGGTGTAGTTTGATATATTTTGACTTATATTGCATTTTGTTACATTCATGCAGTTAATCTGGCCCTTGGAGGGCCACCATGATGCTGATGTGGCCCTCAGTGAAAGCAGAGCAGCCTCAGACCCTTCAGAGCGGCGGAGGCCTGGCCCGCGGGTCGCTCTGGTACCGTTGGCGCTCAGCTGGCGGGCCGAGTCTCTGCGAGGTTCACAGCCATGAAAACGAGGGTCTCGCGGCGGTAAGACGTTCACTCGCCGAGTCAGAGCGGATTTCATTTTTATGGCGGATGTGTAGGTGAAGGAGAGAACAGAGGCTGCGGATCTCTTCGTCCTTGCGTGGGAAGACGTCTTTGAGTCGAGCAGCTTTGAAGCCGTTTCAAACGCGTCCCGGGAGACGCCAGAGGAGCTTCTGTTTACAACCGCGAGTACGTTAGCTGATCTCCCTTATAAACAGAACTGGTTTGTTTTCCTCCAGTTCTGATGTAGAAACCGACCAGACCTGCTTTATCAGACATTAATGTAATTTTATCCAGCAGCTCCAGACTGCTTCTTTGTACTGGAATTATGCCTTTCCTGTCATTTACCACTCTGTAAAATAAACCTAAAACGTTTATCCAAGGCAAACCCAAAGTAAATTAAAGCTGTTCTTGAACCGTTTGTAGCGCATGGATGGTTTTGGTCTCTTTTGAAAGGTAACACTCTGAAGTTTTTCCCCCAACTGTCAGAATCACTGGCTGCGGTAACATGATGTTTTTTAATTCGGAATTAATAATTAGGAATTAAATAATTCCGAATTAAACTATTTTCCTTCGAGTTTACATGGAAATAGTAATTCCGAATTAAGGTTTACATGGAAAACACGTTTGTTCGGCTTTATCCAATTCCGCTTTAGGTCTGGGGGTTGGGAAGGGTTCTGATTGGATGGGGGGGGCGGATGTCTTTACATCTACCGGAAGAAAACAAACTTATCTAACTCGGTTAGCAACAAGATTTCACTTATTTTTGACCTGGGTGGCGTCTCTATCTGCGAAACCTCCTTCATTTAACCTGGCCGCTACAACTTTGAAAAGCTCACAATTTTTATGTTTCCTGCCATCTGTTCTTTTAATTATTTCCAGTTCCTCCAAGCTATTTATTAAATAAATCGTTTCTGCTCTTGACCACCGTTTACTGCGTGCCGCCATCTTGAAACTTTGTTTTGAAAACAAGCCCAGCGCAGAATATAAGCGTCATCGCGACAGACGGGCAAGAGAACGAGCATGCGCAGAAAGACGGGAATTAATTTAAACAGGAATGAGTGTAAACATGACCACGGAATTACTTAATGCGGAATAAAATCAGAATAAACCAGCCACCTACTTCGGAATTAAGTTTAATTCGGAATTGACATTTTCATATGGAATTAAGTGTTTACATGGTAACTTTTATTCGGCTTTAACTTTAATTCTGAATTAAAGAGGAATTAAACTTCCCATGTAAACGCACCCTGACTGTAAGTGCTTACTAGCACAACGCACAACTTTAAACCCTTTTCCTGCATTTCAAACATTCACCAACAAACCCGACTGCTCGCCAGGCAGATTATCCATCCTTGAAATGAAAACACAAGCCTTTATCTCTTGTTTTTTTTGTTTGTTTTTTCTTCCAACCGCAGGTCACTTACCCCAAAGTTGGAGGCTGCAAATCTGGCTGGAGCAGAGACGTTTGTGGAGGCGGTGGGGTGGGCGTAGAAGGCATTGATGTTGGCCAGCAGGGTGCTCATCACAGCTGGGATGCCTGACAGCATGTACTTGGAGGACAGGCAAGAAAAATGGCTGGGGAGGAAACAAGAGGAGGAGGAGGGAAAGATAAGTCCGGCGGGCGGAAGAGATTTATGGCACGAAAGGAGTAAGACATTGAAAATTGGCAGGTGGGGCGGGAAGATGGAAAGACGGGATCGGGGTCGGCGAAATGAGCGAGGAAACAACCGTTGAGAGGAAAGTACAGGAGGGTGAAGAGGTCAAGGGGAGGTTGGATGGATGGATGGATGGATGGATGGATGGATGGATGGTGGATGGATGGAGAGGCACAAACAAAAATAAATCAGCAGTGAATATTTACTGCACATGTACAAAGCGTGCCAACAAAACAAAAATACACTGATAACACCATAATTCATTAATAACATCAAACACCAGCGATCATTAATGTCTGATCCCTGAGCTTCAGAGCTTTAAGACACTCAGATAGTAAAAATCCAGTTAGCAAACTACTGGCACATTTGAAGATTTCTCTGCTTTTGATTACTTCGAATGCAGTAAAGATGTTCTGTATCTCTTCTCTTCTGATCCGACCCTTGATTCAATCTCTGGACATTAGGCTCTTGCCGATTGTGCTAGCATAATTTTTGGCATAATCTGAGGAATTGAGCATAATTTTTGCCCTTTTTCCAAAAGTAGCACTGCTAGCATAATCCGTATATTTTCTTGTTTTAATAGCACAATTTTAGAATAATTCAAGAAAACGAAGATCTCAGCTACTAAAAACGATAGATTACTATTAACAGTTGGTTCCACTCCTATTTTGCGATTGCTTTTTAGTTGTGTTGAGATACCTTTTTTTTTCTAATCTCACGGAAGCTTTAGATGAGAGGAATGAGGGAGAGGGGAGACTGCTGCTGGCTTGCGCACGTTAGCATTAGCTTCCGTTAGCTCCCGTTAGCGCTATTTCAAAACTCCATGGAAGTGATTGTTATGTTGTCGGTGGCTGATCAGGTTTGACGTATTAAAGCTTGTGCTTCCCTCCTCGTAGAATTCACTCGGAGGATTCGTTACAAATAACCACCAAACTATCTTCTTCTAAAACTTTAATATAGTTCCACGCCGCTATGTTTGTTATGATTCCCACATTCCCTCGTTTGCTAGTCGTTCTTTCAGCCTTTTCTGTTTTTTTCTTTTTTATGTGTAACATGTGGGAAAATACTGCGAATATCGATTCAAGTTAGCAACTACCAAAATTATGACCGAGTTAACGAGTTGTTTTCTGGCATGAGGGGGTATTCTTGATTTCCCTTACTGAGTAATAGTTTTTCTGATTATGCCGACGTCACTTGAACATAACATTCACTGCTGGTCATTCAAGGCTCAGAGGGAGCGAGGCACTGCTGTGTTGACAGAAATATAAATATTATCGGGGCTATTTGTTGTGATATCGGAGTTATCGGGATGACATCATAATTTCCTGTTATCGGTCCGATAGTTATCGTTCACCCCTAATTCCTGATTCATTGACCTGTTTTTGCCTCATAATTGTGAGAAATTATGCGAATAGTGGTGGGATTAAAAGTCAAATTGAACTTACGTCATGGCCTGGTAGATGGACTCGATGCCGTATCGCATGGCGAACTCGTCCGCGATGTCCTGAAGCACCTCGTCGAAGTAGACCTTCCACGCGTCGTCTCCGACGGCGGCGGGGACCTTCACAACGCCGCCTCCCTCGACGTCCGTGGAGAAATGAAAGATGTTCTGCAGAAGAAGAAGAAGTTGACTTATAACGACCTGTCAGGATGTTTAAAGGAGACCTACGGTCGCCACCGTTGTCTCAGGTATCAGGTAGCTCGGGCAGCGTCCCCTCTTAACCTCACGGCGCCATATCAGCGTTCATTTCTGTTTCAGCTTCCGTGATCTCCTTCGTCCTGACTGACAGACGACCAGTCGCGGTAACTTCACGAAGGCTCGCCGTGAGGACGCCACGTGACGCGACCATAGCTAGAGCTTTGCCCGGCGAGGACACGTCTTACCTCATGAAGGCAGGTGTACTGTACGTGGTATGGCGCCACCTTCTCCTCCCCCTCGATCTCCACGCTGATCTGAAGACGAATGGCGCCCGAGACTGCCGACTTGTCGGTTCTCTTCTCTGCAGGAGAAACAAACGTTGCTCAGTCAAGCTTCGCCTCCGAGGCGACCACCAGTCGCCGCGGTGACGAGCAGACGTCTGAGGCGCTCACCCAGGTTGTACCACACGTCCATCTCCCCGCTCAGCGTTCGGACCTCGATGATGCTCTGACCCAGGAAGTCGTCCGACTCCCTCTTCAGGCGCTGCTTCACGCGCGACTTGATGTCGTCGTCCTCGTCCCAGACGCGCAGCTTGATGCGGTCCGACGAGTTGTGGCACTCGCTGCGGAGACGCAAGACGGGCGAACGTTAGCATCTGAATCTGCTGTGAGATCTGTTGTGCAAGCTTGTAAACTCTTTTGAGTACAGTGATCCCTTATTTTTCGTGGTTAATGGGGACCAGCCCCCCCCCCCCCCCCCCGCGATAATCAAAATCTGCGAACTGGAGCCAGAGCCCCCCCGAGCCTAAATAATGTGTTTAAAATATGTTTAAAAACCACAAAAAAGTAGCGAAAACAAGACAAAGGCTCAACTGTGGTCTTTCTGTTACCTTCACAGCCTCTGGTCTCTGAACCGTAGTAAAGAAACCACTGCTATTGTGCTATTTTTGGCTTGTAATTAGCGGCTAACATGCTAACAACAACAAAAGAAAAAGTCCGGTTTTCTCTGCAGGAACTTGTAACATCACACAGGTTGTATTGTTGGGCTCCTGTCGGTTAACAGAGAATGTAAATCTATATACGCTGGGCTGCTGTTGATGCTCACTACACTTTTCATCTAACCCCGTTTTCATTCTGCCGTCCAACGACACACACACTACATTACCCATAAGGCAGCACCATTGCCCATAAGGCTACCTTCTTAAAGGGGCCAGGCTGGCTCACAACATTTCTTCACTGTGAGAGAACGCGCACAACATCCTGTGTTGTTTCTGCTATTTATTCTTGATTTTTTTTAATATTAAATATTTCTGAAAAATCTGCAAATAACTAAAACTGTGGAACTTAAAGCGCGAATTGGCGAGGGATCACTGTATAACGTTCAAATTAGGGATGCACATTTTGTATTTTTTTTCATGACCGTTAACCGACGCCCTTTAACGATTAATAACCGTTAACCGATAAGTCCGGGAGGGTTAGCTGCCGCGATGTTGCGCACGTTGTCATGGACGCATGCGGACACTTCCCCGTGTATACTCTCGCAGCAATGTGTCGCCATCAGCTTGTTGCAGAGATGCCGCCGTCACTTTTGATTTATACTAGCGCGGTCTCCGCTATGTTATTCCACGCCACAACGCAAGAGGGACAATCATGAACTAGCTAAACTTACTAAACTTATCTCTTGAGTTTTTCCACTTCCTCACCGTCTCGGCCGTATCCAGACCCACATTCATCGCTATCTCCCTCCATGAATTACTAGAATATGTGCTGTCTTTGTAGTGTGGAGAACCAGAATCGTACAGATGTGGGTACTTCCTCATTGTTTCGATGAAGCGCTCTTTTCTACGCGGATGTAGAATTGACCAATCAGAGGCCTGTTGCACCTGTCGACACGCCCCCATGAGTTGATTGAATTACGTAGCTTAAAAACAAAATTGACCATTAGTATTAATCGGTTAGAGTTACTGTTATTGGTTAACGGTAAACGGTTAACCATGTGCATCCCTAGTTCAAATGTTTAAAATACGCATAAATATGCCTAATGGGAAACAGCCAGGCTATGTAGAAATACCGGTTCTGACCACATGGGGGCAGAAGAGGCTTCGCCACATAAACTGGTTTTAAGGCTGTGCTTATATTTGGTGCTTTATTTCTGTTGTAAACTCGTTTCAACAGTTGATTCGAGTTTCAGTTACATTAGTGAACAGATTTGAAGAGGCAAAAGGCACAAAGTTAATTTTTTTTTACTATTTTTCTCTGAGGTAATAAGAATGAGAACCAGTGGCGCGGACGTCTTTACGTATTTATGTCTACCGGAAAAAAACAAACTTACTCGATAAGCAACAACATGGAGCACTATATTATTAGCATCATAATCCTTTAATTATTTCCAGTTCCTCCAAGCTATTTATTAAATAAATCATCTCTGCTCTTGACCACCGTTTACTGCGTGCTGCCATCTTGAAACTTTGTTTGGAAAACAAGCCCAGCGCGGAATATAAGCGTCATAGCGACAGACGGGCAAGAGAACTAGCATGCGCAGAAAGACGGGAATTAATTTAAAGCGGAATTATTGTATTCGGATTTAAAATCAGAATAAACCAGCCACTTACTTCGGAATTAAGTTCAATTTGGAATGGACATTTTCATTTGGAATTAGGTGTTTACATGGTAATTTTAATCACTTTAAATCAGATTTAATTTTTATTCCGAATTAAAGAGGAATTAAACTTCACATGTAAACGCACTGACTGTGACCTCACGTTAGTGGAGCTCTGACGCTAAATATTTGCACTTATGTGTGATTTTGAAGGGTTCTTTTTGCGTTTCATAAGACTCCAGGTGTTAATAAGTACGCTGCAGCGTCATCGGCTGCATCTAAGACGAAAAGGAGATGTTAAATTGCACAAACCCACACAGCTGTGAGGAAAAAGCTGGAACCAGGTGCAACCCACCTGTGTGGGTTTTGCCGTGGCGGCGGAGGCTCATAACGACTGTGTTTCCTTATCCACACTCTCAGAGCTACTGACTACACTCACAAGTTAAACTTCTCCTCCCAGACCGGATTGAGGTTTCCAAAGATGGTTTTCGTCCTCTTCTTGGTCTTGCCCACTTGGATGGTGACGTATGGATCGCTGGAGCCCGTCCGGTCTTTGGCCTGCAGACCCTGGGCGCTGACGACTGACAGCCAAAAAAATAAAAAATAAAAAAATAACACACAAACAAAGAGAGATGGAGACTGAATGAAAGTTGCATAACAACAACAAACACAACACCTACTCTCTGTCATTTCTACGCGTTCACACACAAATCAAAAGCATGAGATGCGCCCACGCAGTTATGTAAAGTCTCGTAACACGATTCTCATGACTCACGGGCAACATTACTCATGATATCTCTTTGACGACTACCGTCACGAGAAGGAAGTGAAAGTAGACTTTAAGCGGTGGCCTCGCCGGCCAACAGTCACGACGGACAAATGTCATGAGTGCGATTAATTCTCGATCACGAGAATTCTGTCTGATTTCGTGCAGTTTACGATAGGGGGAAAGATGGTGAAGAACTGTTGTGTGTTCAACTGCACCAACAATGTTGCTCGCCAGTCGCTTTTGTCATTTTATATGATTCCTAGCGAGGCTACTGAGCCTGAAAGAAGGACAAAATGGCTGCACGCTATTAACAGAGCAGACGAAGATACTCCAGGGAAATTATGGACTATGCGTATGTTTGTTCAGCACACTTTGTAACAGGTAAGAAATCGGATTTTTTCAAGATATTTTAGTTTTAATTTCTATGTTTAGGTCTAATATTTTGACGTGTTTGGGGAGGCCCCATTATAGATCCTTCAGGTCTGGTTAAAAAAAAAAAAAAACTAGGTTTGTCTGCTGGGGCTGCTGACCCAAGTGACTATCGAGAGACAGATAATATATCTATGCCTCTAATTTCAAATTTTAAATATATATTTTCAGGAAGAAAGGTCAACCAGAAGGATCACCCAGATTATGTTCCATCTGTGTTCCCAGACAAACCAAAGTCTGGACAGTCAGGCCAGGGGTCTGTGTCGCGTTTTAGCAGAGCTAAATTTAATTCTTTATGTATTGGGGACTGTGTATTGGTGTATAAATATTTAAAATAGTTTCCAAAAAACTGTTACTTACCAGGAGTTTTTACGAGGTAATGGTACACATCTGGGTACCCCGAACGAGGCTATTGTTTGGGGTTATTTATCCAAGAATCGGCTGTGTGCTTGTATGGACATAAATCTAGACCGACTATGTCCAATTTGGCTTTATACCTCGCTAAAGCCTCTGGCTTCAACTCATCCTGATATTGGTAAGCCATGCTCGCCACCACAGGCACCAGTGACGATCACCAAACTAAGTTAAAATACAATAAAGACGCGAAATAGCTAAAGGAGCTGTGACCGAAAAATACCTGGATAGAATGTTGTTTGCACCCTCACACTAAAACCGGAAGTGTAACCATGGCGCATGACGTCACGCCGATATCGAGAATACGGCAACATTGAAGTTGGGCGTAAAGTTTGTAGCATTTTTTAAAAGCACGTCAGGCTTCACTCCAGCAAAGACATCCAGGCCGTTCAGATTCATTTCTAGAAACGAAGAAGACCTTCACTCTCAACGGCTCAAACGTATTTGGTTGTGGTTCGTTCCCTCGTTACTTCAAGACAAAGGAATATAAATGATACGAGGAACTGCGTTGGTATTTGGCAGCTGTTTGACTGGAAGAGTAAAGTAAAGAAGGCGATCAGACTGAAATAAAAGGAAAAAAAACAACTTAAATCTATATAAAGCCTCAACTGTGGTCAACAACATCAAAAGACCTGGAAGAACCAGAGAGGACAACTAAGAAAAACACCTTTACGACGTCAACAGGAGTCAAGACGACTCTGGAGAAGGTCAACGCGCCATCATCAACGTCCAGCTGAAACATCCGTCGTATCAGAACGATGGAGGGAAAAGCTCTGGAGGAGGGAAAGAAACAGCTCATGCTCCGAAGCAGACCACACCATGGGTGCGTTTCCACCAGAGGGGGTTCTGGGTAGTTTTTCTGGGGGCCTGACCTGTTGACGCGTCGCCAGGAACGGTCCTGCTAAGAAGGCCTTCGGGAACCTTTATAGGCTGAAAATTCGAATCACCTTTAGCTCCTCCGGTATCTACTGAGTCATCCAGGTTTGTTTTTCGTCGCCTCCTTCTCTTATTTGGTGGTCGGGACGCGGCGAAAGTGGCGCACTACCGCCACCATGTGGTCTGGAAGTCTCTCTGAGACGTGAAAGGCTGTAAAGGCTCCAGGGTCCCAGTTTGACCTCCGCATGTGTCAAGCACGGTGGAGGCAGTATGATGGTATGGGGGCTTCATGGCTAAATTTCCTAAATATTATGTGTCATATTCCTGCGAAACCTCTAAAAAGTGCACTTTGGTCACATGTTCAGATCTGCTGCGGTGGTGTAGAAAGAGGAAACATCCAAACGCTTCTGGTCCCAAACAGGCGGAGGTTATAAAATACATTTAAGATAAAAACATTTAGGACGGAAGGTCAACAGGCACCAAAGTAAAAAGGCTGTTTTAATCAAGAAAAACCTGACTTTGCTGAACCTTCACTGCCACTTTAATCCAGGTGGGACGCTCAGTGAGAGAGATGCTTCACGTGACACAACTGCTGCTATTTTTAGCTGCGGATCCAAACCAGAGCTGCTCAGCATCCAGGCTGAGCTGCAGACGCTCTGTCCGGTAAAACCGTGTCCATCTCACCCCCCCACAAAGTTTCAGAGGCTTTTACTCCACGTTATCGTCTCTGGCCTCGTCCACGTCAGCGCGCGATCCACCTGTAGAGGCTCGGATGCCTTGAAAAGGGTCGATGTGTCGTTTGTGATGCTCCGGTTTTGAAAAATAAAGCATGTGTCTGCTAAATCAGGTCACAACGGGTTAAACAAACGCACTGACGTCTCTCAGTGAGTAACTTCAGCATCCTGGAGAGCGCCGCCGTCTGACTCTCTTCTGTGAAGCCGTCATGACGAGGGTTGGGCACCGAAAAACGATTCCAAGTAGGAATCGGTTCCTAACGTCCGGTTCTGGAATCGTTTTGAAGATTTTTGAATTTCGATTCCTTTTTTCGGTTCCTAAATGTCTGCGCTATTTGTTTTTTTGTTTTGTTTTGATTTACTGCACTAGTTTGTTGATGTTACTCCGCCCGGCGTACTCAACTCCGCGCTAGTGGCGACGTCACGTCCGTCGCCGACGGGACTTCACTCGCCACAACATGGATCCCAAGAGTTCTGGAGTTTGGCTGCATTTCAGTCCTGGAAATGACGGCTACCTGGCGCAGTGAAACACCTGCGGGAAGCGTGTTACCGCCAAAGGAGGGAGCACGACTAATATGTCAAAACACCTTCACCTGCATGACATCACAAAAATAAACGAGTGTAGCGCTCCTAACCCTTCTCATATTTATGTGTACAGGCGTCTTCCACACCTAACGAACGAGTGTTTTCCACAGCAGCAACACTATCTGTGCCGAATGTTCATGTTTGAATTCTGAAAGAGCAGATATGATCATCTTCCTAAACAAAAACTGTTGATTTCGTTTTTTGTTGGGCAAAATGTATTTTGAAGGCCAACTGCCAACTGTAAATTGGATTAAATTGGATTAATTAAAAACATTTAGGCTGTAAGTGAATTCTGTGTGTGCATATGTGCATGCAAGCATGTGGAAGAATAAAAATGCCCTGTCGCCTGTGTAAATGTTTCAATTCAATTCAATTCAATTCAATTCAATTTTATTTATATAGCGTCTGTTACAATGACAATTGTCTCTAGGCGCTTTACAGAGACCCAGAGCATGACCCCCGAGCAAATATCATCAATTAAGATTATATAATTAAATCCAATCAATGATAATGGCAGGTAAAAAACTCGCAGTTTTTTTTAATGAAAAAATTCTACCGTTAGATAAGTCGCGATCTGTTGACCTACACATCAAAGAATCGGAATCGAGAATCGCTTTGAACAGAAATCGAAACAGAGAATCAGAATCGTTAAAATCCAAACGATGCTCAACGATGCCCAGTCATGACGCACGGTTGTTGAGAACAGAGGAAGCCGTGCACGCGTTTTGATTCCTGCCGCCAGCCGGGAAAACCCAGTTCACAAATGTGTAAAACAAAAAAATGGTTCCAGAACGTCAAGGAAAACGCTCAGAAAAAAAACCCCAACGTTTACGTTCAGCTTTTAAATGCACCTCGGCCTCATTTGACCCCGGATCGGTCCGGCATACACGTCCCAGGTGTGCACGCACATGCACTCGGGTGCACTCGGAGGACTCCGTGCGCTCGTCTGCAGTAAAGGGCCGCTTTCCTTGTGCAGGTCCGGAGGGTCCAGAAGGGTCCAGAGGGTTCTGGGTGACCCGTCACAACGTCTTCCACCCAGCGGGAGCCGTTACTGGGCCCTTCACTGCAAGTCTAACCACTTTAAAAAGTTCACTCACTCCTACTTCCATCACACTTTGATGCGTTATCACCAGCAGGTTTGATCGGCGTTTCGATCAGCAGTTTGATCGGCAGTTTGATCGGCGGTTCGATCGGTGATCTGCAGGATCTGAGGGTGTGAGGAACGCAGCGTAACAATCATGGCCAGCGGCTGAATCTCCTCAGAGCGGCGGCTCCAAACATCGCTCCCGCATTCATTCGGTCTCATCTCATCGCGGAGACAAGGTGTGATGGCTGCCATGGCAACGCTGCTGCCGCTATGTGGTGTGATGCCTCCGGTTGCTTTGGTAACGGCAGCCTTCCTGACAACGCGGGGCAAAGAGGAGACGGGCTTATTCGGGTCACGCTGGTCTGTTTTGAACCAGCGGATCCTCCAGGTGGGTGGTTACAGTGAAGGAAGAGGCGTCCATGTATGATGTGGAACGTCTCTTCTCGTTTGCATCTGGGGAAACCCGACTAGCTCGGCGACACATCCGCGCTCACGCAGCTGCAGGTGAACAGGTGTTGGTGGCGACGGCGCCGCTGTGCAGCCAGACTCCTTTTCCAGCTCCAACTCCAGTTGTTCCACCACCAGGCTCCCTCGGTCATCGTCCCGGCCGCTCTGGATTAATTAATAAATGCACACCAGCTGTCCAATCAGAGAACCCGACGCAGCCCAGAGCTTGTGTTCAATCTGCAGGCGACTTCACGCCGACATATGAGTGTCATCACACGTCAGGCAGGATCCTGTTGCTACAAGTCTAATGGACCTCAGAGATGCTGCCCAGACACAGAACAAAACAGAACAAAGAGACTGGAAACAGACACTGGAAGTGAACTTGTCGTCCCTCTGACTGTATTTCATGCAGCTAAAAATGTAGGAATCCTCTTTCAAGTAGGGGTGTGAAAAAAATCGATTTGGCAATATATCGCGATTTTCGGCCGCCCAATATAATATCGATTTTTTTCAAAAACACTAATAATAAACAATAAATAGGTTGTTTTGAAGCAAATTGTTTTGACTCAATTTGTCCTCTGAATGATCAATATCATCTAATGAACACATACAGCAACTTGATTTTTCATCTCTACTTTTAATTTTGATATTAACTGAGTAGAATATCGCAATTTATCGTGATACAGCGGTACCACTACTTATGAACGTCTCTACATACGAAATTTTCAGGTTACGAAACGCCTCAAAGGGAAAATATTGCCTCTAGTTACGAAATAAATTTCAGGATACGAAAGTCAAAAATCCAGTAGCGCTGCTACTCGCAGCTCCCAGAGTTTACTGAACGTAAACATACTTGTAGCTGCTCTGTCACTGGCTATCGGCTAGCATCTTCCTGGCATCCCATTGGCTAGGAGGGCCCCTTGTCTGTATGAGCGTAACCCAGCAACCCAGGTAAACAAACAATATTTACCTCCGCCAAGGAGGTAATGTTTTTACCGACGTTTATCTGTCTGTCTGTCTGTGTTCAAGATAACTCAAAAAGTTCTGGATGGATTTTGATTGAAATTTTCAGGAGTTGTCAGAAATGTGAAAAGGAAGAACTGATTTCATTTTGGTTCTGATCCAGAAGAAATCCTGGATTCTGGATCACTTTCAAATTTTTCGATAATTGTTGCGTTTAGTGGAGGTCTGCGCTCTCCGAGAGCTTTTCTAGTTCTAACATGTATTTCTTACAGGTTTTTATGTCATTTCATGTATTATTTATAATTTATAAAAGAAAATAATGTTTGAATTTTGGGGAGCTTGGAACAGATTAGGGACATTTACATGGAAAACACGTCTTAACTTAAGAAATTTTCAGGTTACGAAACTACTTCGAGAACCAATTAATTTCATAAGTAGAGGTAGCACTGATAAATATATGAATGCACACATAAATACATACTTTTTGCCTATGAATGAATGAATGAATAAATAAATAAATAAATAAGATACATATTTGGACATGAAATGAATAATAAAAATATGTCTCACATGTCCATTTCCCAATGTTAACAACGTCAGTACGGGGTCAGCGTAAGGTCAACGTGACTGCCCAGTTAGCTTACGTCGTAATATCATTTAACCGCTGGAATTTTATTTCACAGATAGCAAAGAGAACTTTTTAGCAGCATCATGGATGGTTTTCTAAAAAGAAAAGCCCCACAGGAACGGAAACATCACAGAGGAGCCGACTTCTTCATCAAGCCTTCATCCACCAGCTCTGAATCTGCTCCATAGGTAGCAAAGCTAGCTGCTAGCGATAAGGCTAAAAAGAGGCAATACAAGGATGATGGATGGAAGCAAGCACATCACGGATGAAAAGAAGCTTTCCTGCTGAGGCCTCCTCTGGTGCAGTTATCCTGTTCTGGTTATTGAAACTAAATAAACGGGACGTATATATTTACAGTCGGAGCGATGCAGCGTAGCTTTGGATTATATTTTACTCTGGAGTGTATTTTATTCACTTTTGAAAGGTGTCATGACTGAAAAAAGGTTGAGAAAGGCTGACTTAGAGGAGGGACCAGCTGGAGCCCATCCCCGAGCTCTTCGAGAGAAAGTTAGAGGTCCTCCCTCGACGAGTCCACCACAGCTCAAGGAACTGGTGCCCCCCAAACGGTGACTGGTGGCCCAGTGAACCGGCGAACCCAGGACCTTGTCACTCGGAGTCAGACTCTCAACCAAGTTGGGCCATCATGGCCGCCTGCTACAGGCTGCACCTTCCAGAACTTTCACTCTGTTGGGTCATTGCACTGAGACCTGGATCTGCATCAAGGTCAGAGGAGGAACCACCGACAAAGATGTGAAAACCGACAGAACATACCGGTGATGGTGATCTTGGCCGACCACTTGGAGGTGCCGTCCAGGACGTTCTGCTTGATGCCCTTCATGTGCTGAGCGTGGATCCCCTTGGCGACGTCGAACACCCGCCGGATCTCCTCGAAGATCTCGGGCTTGTTCCTCTCACGGATCTTCATCCTGTCCTTCATGGCCATGATGATGTGCTGCGTCCGGTCCTCCGCCCCGGTCTTGGAGCTCTTCTCCGCCGCTCCTGAGGGCGATTCAGAGGGAGGAGCTCAGAGGGGACAAGCGCCACAACGTTTTCAGACTGGTCAGACTGGTCAGACTGGTCAGCTGGGCTCACTCTGCAGGCAGTCGGCGTTCAGCAGCTCCTGGCACTTCTCGTGCACCTTGACGCCGCACTCGGCGCAGCGCATGCCCTGCCGGGCGATGCCCCACAGCAGACCCTCGCACTCGTAGCAGTAGGTGGGCGTGGTGGCCGTCCAGACCTCGAAGTTGTGGGGCGTGGTGCAGGAGATGGGGTAGATCAGAGCCTGCAAGGTCTTCTTGTACACGTGGTTTTTCTGTTGGCGATAAAGGTGTGAAGAAAAAAAATCGATTTGGCAATATATCGCGATTTTCGACCACCCAATATAATATCGTTTTTCCAGCTCCTAATATCGATATCATCAGTATGTTGTAATGGTTACTTAAATGTACAAAAACTACGGCTGGGCAAAGATTAAAATTTTTAATCGCGATTAATTGCATTATTTCCCTGATTAATCGCGATTAATCGCATTGTATAGGGGTGTGAAAAAAAATCGATTTGGCAATATATCGCGATTTTCAGCCGCCAATATAATAATGTTTTTCCAGCTCCTAATATCAATATCGTCAGTATGTTGTAATGGTTACTTAAACGTACAAAAACTACGGCTGGGCAAAGACTTAATTCTTTAATCGCGATTAATCTCATTGTATAGGGGTGTGAAAAAAATCGATTTGGCAATATATCACGATTTTTGGCCGCCCAATATAATATCGTTTTTCCACCTCCTAATATCGATATCGTCAGTATGTTGTAATGGTTACTTAAACGTACAAAAACTACGGCTGGGCAAAGATTAAAATTTTTAATCGCAATTAATCGCATTTTATCCCTGATTAATCGCATTGTATAGGGGTGTAAAAAAAAAAAAAACGATTTGGCAATATATCACGATTTTCGGCTGCCCAGTATATCGTTTTTCCAGCTCCTAATATCGATATCGTCAGTATGTTGTAATGGTTACTTAAATGTACAAAAACTACAGCTGGGCAAAGATTAAAATTTTTAATCGCGATTAATTGCATTATTTCCCTGATTAATCGCGATTAATCGCATTGTATAGGGGTGTGAAAAAAATCGATTTGGCAATATATCGCGATTTTCGGCCGCCAATATAATAATGTTTTTCCAGCTCCTAATATCAATATCGTCAGTATGTTGTAATGGTTACTTAAACGTACAAAAACTACGGCTGGGCAAAGACTAAATTCTTTAATCGCGATTAATCGCATTGTATAGGGGTGTGAAAAAAATCGATTTGGCAATATATCACGATTTTTGGCCGCCCAATATAATATCGTTTTTCCACCTCCTAATATCGATATCGTCAGTATGTTGTAATGGTTACTTAAACGTACAAAAACTACGGCTGGGCAAAGATTAAAATTTTTAATCGCAATTAATCGCATTTTATCCCTGATTAATCGCGATTAATCGCATTGTATAGGGGTGTAAAAAAAAAAAACGATTTGGCAATATATCACGATTTTCGGCTGCCCAGTATATCGTTTTTCCAGCTCCTAATATCGATATCGTCAGTATGTTGTAATGGTTACTTAAATGTACAAGAACTACGGCTGGGCAAAGATTAAAATTTTTAATCGCGATTAATCGCATTATTTCCCTGATTAATCGCGATTCATTGCATTGTATAGGGGTGTGAAAAAAAATCGATTTGGCAATATATCGCGATTTTCGGCCGCCAATATAATAATGTTTTTCCAGCTCCTAATATCAATATCGTCAGTATGTTGTAATGGTTACTTAAACGCACAAAAACTACAGCTGGGCAAAGATTACATTTTTTTTAATCGTGATTAATCGCATTATTTCCCTGATTAATCGCGATTAATTGCATTGTATAGGGGTGTGAAAAAAAATTGATTTGGCAATATATCACGATTTTCGGCCACCCAATATAATATCGTTTTTCCAGCTCCTAATATCGATATCGTCAGTATGTTGATAATGGTTACTTAAACGTACAAAAACTACAGCTGGGCAAGGATTAAAATTTTTAATTGCGATTAATCACATTATTTCCCTGATTAATCGTGATTAATCGCATTGTATAGGGGTGTGAAAAAAATTGATTTGGCAATATATCGCGATTTAAAATTTTTAATCGCGATTAATCGCATTGTAACATCTTGACCCAACAGACGGGATTAAAGTGGCAGTTTGACGGTGAGGCTACTCACCAGCTCCTGGTCCTTCAGGGAGGTCCGGGTGGCCAGAGTGTGGGCGAGGCCAGCTTTCCTGGACTGGATCATGGACTGGAAACGGCAGAGAAGGTGGAGGAATCAGGTGATTCAGGGCCACAAACGAACAAGCGAGCAGGAAAACCAACAATCAAGGTGACGAGGAGACAAAGAAAATCCGTCAGGCCAGAAAAATTCAAATCGTTCAGGCTCTTTCAGCTCTGAAGGTTGAGGAAACAAACACTCTTTTGTTCTCTTTTTTATTGCTTGTTCTCTTCCAACTGTGTAAGTACAGTTTTGAAGGTTTTCACAATAAGCTGTTGACGAGCTTCAGTTCAGATGAGCTACAGATGTTTAATGAAGGAAGTATCGTGTTTGACACAGTTATCACTTAAAGGCTTTAAATCCACACGAGAATAACTGAGGTTTCATAGATCACATTCATCCATCCATCAACCTACCCATCCATCCATCCATCCATCCATCCATCCATCTCTCCATCTAGCCATCCATCCTTTTATCCATCCATCTATCTAGCCATCCATCCATCCATCCATCCATCTCTCCATCTAACGATCTATCCGGCAATTCATCCTTCCATCTATCAGTCCATCCATCCATCCATCCATCCATCCATCTCTCCATCTAACGATCTATCCGGCAATTCATCCTTCCATCTATCAGTCCATCCATCCATCCATCCATCCATCCATCCATCCATCCATCCATCTCTCCATCTAGCCATCCATCCGGCAATTCATCCTTCCATCTATCAGTCCATCCCGCCATCCATCCATCCATCCATCCATCTACACATCCACTCATCCATCCATTGAGCCATCCATTCATCCTTCCATCCATCCATCTAGCCATCCATCCGGCAATTCATCCTTCCATCTATCAGTCCATCCCGCCATCCATCCATCCATCTATCCATCCATCCATCCATCTCTCCATCTAGCCATCCATCCGGCAATTCATCCTTCCATCTATCAGTCCATCCATCCATTCATCCATCCATCCAGCCATCTACACATCCACTCATCCATCCATTGAGCCATCCATTCATCCTTCCATCCATCCATCTAGCCATCCATCCGGCAATTCATCCTTCCATCTATCAGTCCATCCCGCCATCCATCCATCCATCTATCCATCCATCCATCCATCTCTCCATCTAGCCATCCATCCGGCAATTCATCCTTCCATCTATCAGTCCATCCATCCATTCATCCATCCATCCAGCCATCTACACATCCACTCATCCCTCCATCTAGCCATCCATTCATCTTTCCATCCATCCATTCCTCATTCTAGCCATCCATTCATCCTCATCCTTCCATCCACTCATTCATCCATTCAGCCATCCATTCATCCCTCCTTCTAGACATACATTCACCCCTTCTTCTAGCCATACATTCATCCTCATCCTTCCATCCATCCACTCAGCCATCTCGCTATCCATTCATTCATCCATCTAGACGGCCATTCCTCCAGCCATCCATTTATCAATCCATCCCACCATCCATCCATGTAGCCATCCATTCACCCATCCATCCCTCCATCCATCCATGTAGCCATCCATCCATCCATCCATCCCTCCATCCATCCATCCATCCATCCAAACTAAACTCACTAATCAAACATGTTTTTTTTGTTTCTCTGCTAATGCTTCCACATCAATCTTGTAATTATTCATTTGTTCATGTAGTTTTAACTAAAAAATAAAAAGCCTTTTCATTTTAGACAAAATGCCTTTTTTCTGGCTGTTAAAGTTCCTGCACTGGTTTTTTTTCTTCTGACAGCATCCTCTCGTCCCACAGATGACCAGCTCCTTAGAAAACATCTGTCAGGAGCTTCAGGGAGTCTGTTTCACTTCTACATTAGTTGATTCAAACAAACCTGAACACTGACAAATGCTGCTCAAGGTTTCCCTAAAACAATTAACTTTTTTGTTACTGCGTTGTTATCGTGAGCGTTGTCCTCTTAACCTCCCAACAGTTAACCGTCTCATATCTACTTTTCTAACTACATAATCAGTGCGTTTAAATCACAGTTACTCACCATCGCCTGCAGGCCGGCGACGCCACGGAGACAACGTGCAGACAAGAAGCAAGAAATAAAAAAAGAGAAGTTAGAGACAAATAAACATGTTTGCTTTGAGAGAACTGACAGCAAACCAAGCAGGTGATCCCTGCACGAAGTCATCAAACACTAAATCATTTCTTCAAAGAGCCAATGAGGTGACGGCTGTTTGAACAGCTCCGGTGTCACCTGCTCTTTACTCACATTTCTGTGCAAACACCAGAGACGATGCAAAACGGAGCTGAACGCGACTCTGAATCCCGTTTGTTCGGGACATAGAAAATCGGACTTTGACAGATTAGACAGGCTGCCGGCTCCAGAGGATAAACATTTATACGTTTTTAAACTGCTCTAGTTTAAAAACAGAAGACATTGACGAAATAAAAAAAATATATCAGTGCGTTCCTGAAAGCCTTGTGGTGCTTCCAGTTCAAGAATTTTTTCAAAAACGTATTACAGCCATTTGTTCGGGACATAGAAATCCAGATTTGGACGGACTGGAGACAGTGGAACCTGCGACTGAGCAGGTGGAGCCACGAGAAGACGAACGACGGCAAATATCTACCGCTACAGAAGACACAGCAGGTGTTTAGCAAACAGGAAAGAAAATGATGTGACACCTTTTGTGTCCCCTTTGTGACTTCCTGTTTTACTTTAAATGTCCGATTGCCAGTTGAGTTCTGTTCTACGTCCTCGGTCCCGTCTGTCCTGGTCGGTTTCACCTGTGTCTCCCCTGCCTATACATGTCGCCATCCCTGCTGGTCCGCCCTGTTTCCTGCCCTGTTTCCTCCCTGTTTCCTTCCCTGCTGGTCCGCCCTGTTTCCTTCCCTGTTTCCTTCCCTGTTTCCTCCCTGTTTCCTCCCTGTTTCCTCCCTGTTTCCTGCCCTGTTTCCTTCCCTGTTTCCTCCCTGTTTCCTCCCTGTTTCCTGCCCTGTTTCCTCCCTGTTTTCCTCCCTGTTTCCTTCCCTGTTTCCTCCCTGTTTCCTTCCCTGTTTCCTCCCTGTTTCCTGCCCTGTTTCCTCCCTGTTTCCTCCCTGTTTCCTTCCCTGTTTCCTCCCTGTTTCCTCCCTTTTTCCTTCCCTGTTTCCTGCCCTGTTTCCTGCCCTGTTTCCTTCCCTGTTTCCTGCCCTGTTTCCTTCCCTGTTTCCTTCCCTGTTTCCTCCCTGTTTCCTTCCCTGTTTCCTCCCTGTTTCCTGCCCTGTTTCCTTCCCTGTTTCCTCCCTGTTTCCTTCCCTGTTTCCTGCCCTGTTTCCTCCCTGTTTCCTGCCCTGTTTCCTGCCCTGTTTCCTCCCTGTTTCCTTCCCTGTTTCCTCCCTGTTTCCTCCCTGTTTCCTCCCTGTTTCCTTCCCTGTTTCCTGCCCTGTTTCCTTCCCTGTTTCCTCCCTGTTTCCTTCCCTGTTTCCTCCCTGTTTCCTCCCTGTTTCCTCCCTGTTTCCTGCCCTGTTTCCTTCCCTGTTTCCTCCCTGTTTCCTTCCCTGTTTCCTCCCTGTTTCCTGCCCTGTTTCCTGCCCTGTTTCCTCCCTGTTTCCTTCCCTGTTTCCTCCCTGTTTCCTGCCCTGTTTTCCCTGTTTCCTTCCCTGTTTCCTCCCTGTTTCCTCCCTGTTTCCTTCCCTGTTTCCTTCCCTGTTTCCTTCCCTGTTTCCTTCCCTGTTTCCTGCCCTGTTTCCTTCCCTGTTTCCTCCCTGTTTCCTTCCCTGTTTCCTGCCCTGTTTCCTTCCCTGTTTCCTGCCCTGTTTCCTTCCCTGTTTCCTGCCCTGTTTCCTGCCCTGTTTCCTGCCCTGTTTCCTCCCTGTTTCCTTCCCTGTTTCCTCCCTGTTTCCTCCCTGTTTCCTTCCCTGTTTCCTTCCCTGTTTCCTCCCTGTTTCCTGCCCTGTTTCCTTCCCTGTTTCCTCCCTGTTTCCTCCCTGTTTCCTCCCTGTTTCCTTCCCTGTTTCCTTCCCTGTTTCCTCCCTGTTTCCTTCCCTGTTTCCTGCCCTGTTCCTGCCCTGTTTCCTCCCTGTTTCCTGCCCTGTTTCCTTCCCTGTTTCCTGCCCTGTTTCCTTCCTCCCTGTTTTCCTGCCCTGTTTCCTTCCCTGTTTTCCTGTTTCCCTGTTTCCTTCCCTGTTTCCTGCCCTGTTTCCTTCCCTGTTTCCTCCCTGTTTCCTTCCCTGTTTCCTCCCTGTTTCCTCCCTGCCCTGTTCCTGCCCTGCCTTTTTCCTGCCCTGCCCTGTTTTCCTGCCCTGTTTCCTTCCCTGTTTCCTCCCTGTTTCCTTCCCTGTTTCCTCCCTGTTTCCTTCCTTTCCTTCCCTGTTTCCTCCTGTTTCCCTGTTTCCTGTCCCTGTTTCCTTCCCTGTTTCCTGCCCTGTTTCCTCCTGCCCTGTTTCCTCCCTGTTTCCTGCCCTGTTTCCTGCCCTTCCTGCCCTGTTTCCTTCCCTGTTTCCTGTTTCCTCCCTGTTTCCTGCCCTGTTTCCTGCCCTGTTTCCTTCCCTTTCCTGTTTCCTGCCTGTTTCCTTCCCTGTTTCCTCCCTGTTTCCTGCCCTGTTTCCTTCCCTGTTTTTCCTGCCCTGTTTTCCTGCCCTGTTTTCCTGCCCTGTTTCCTCCCTGTTTCCTCCCTGTTTCCTGCCCTGTTTCCTGCCCTGTTTCCTGCCCCTGTTTCCTGCCCTGTTTCCTTCCCTGTTTCCTGCCCTGTTTCCTCCCTGTTCCTTCCTCCCTGTTTTTCCCTGTTTCCTGTTTCCTTCCTGTTTCCTCCCTCCCTGTTTCCTGCCCTGTTTCCTCCCTGTTTCCTTCCCTGTTTCCTCCCTGTTTCCTGTTTCCCTTCCCTGTTTCCTCCCTGTTTTCCCTGTTTCCTTCCCTGTTTCCTCCCTGTTTCCTGCCCTGTTCCTCCCTTCCCTGTTTCCTTCCCTGTTTCCCCCTGTTTCCTTCCCTGTTTCCTTCCCTCCCTGTTTCCTCCCTGTTTCCTTCCCTGTTTCCTGCCCTGTTTCCTGCCCTGTTTCCTGCCCTGTTCCTCCCTGTTTCCTTCCCTGTTTCCTCCCTCCCTGTTTCCTGTTTCCCCTGTTTCCTTCCCCTGTTTCCCTGTTTCCTCCCTGTTTCCTCCCTGTTTCCTGCCCTGTTTCCTTCCCTGTTTCCTCCCTGTTCCTGCCCTGTTTCCTGCCCTGTTTCCTCCTGTTTCCCCCTGTTTCCTGCCCTGTTTCCTGCCCTGTTTTCCTGCCCTGTTTCCTTCCCTGTTTCCTGCCCCTCCTGTTCCCCTGCCCTGTTTCCTGCCCTGTTTCCTCCCTGTTTCCTTCCCTGTTTCCTCCCTGTTTCCCTGTTCCTCCCTGTTTCCTCCCTGTTTCCTTCCCTGTTTTCCTGTTTCCCTGTTTCCTTCCTGCCCTGTTTCCTCCTGTTTCCTCCTGTTTCCTCCCTGTTTCCTGCCCTGTTTCCCTGTTTCCTTCCCTGTTTCCTCCCTGTTTCCTGCCCTGTTTCCTTCCCTGTTTCCTTCCCTGTTTCCTGCCCTGTTTCCTGCCCTGTTTCCTCCCTGTTTCCTTCCCTGTTTCCTGCCCTGTTTCCTGCCCTGTTTCCTTCCCTGTTTCCTTCCCTGTGCCTGTCCCTGCCTCTTCTCTGTCCACTTGGAGATTCTGCTGCGCGTTTTTGAAAAAGTAAAGACATTTTTTCTTCGTACTTCTGCCTCCTCGTCTCCTGGATCCTGAAACATGACCCAGATGATTTCACATTTCGCTTCAGACCGGGCCTTTGTCACCCCTCCTAAGGTGGGTTTCCATTAGCAGAGGTCTGAGGGTAAAAACATGGAGGCTGGAACTGTGACGAGCTAACCTCCTCCTCGGTCCGTTCAGCTAGCATAGCTCCATTAACGGTGAAGGACCCGGTAGGATCCACTGACTTGGCAAACTACCTCTCCATACCACTTGGTGGCAGTAGTGAACCACTTTTGCCGTTTGCTAATAAATAAAAGAAGACATCCTTGGCATCAACACAGTGCCATATATCTATATTTTTAGGGCTGGGCAACGATTATAATTTTTAATCGCGATTAATCGCATTATTTCCCTGATTAATCACGATTAATTGCCTTGTATACGAAAAATCAAATAATGAATTCAAAAGTAGTGTAAAGGTCACTTTTATTTAAATGTTCTGCTGCCATATGAATTAAAGTGTCATAACATTTGTTGTTCAAACACTTAACATCAGCATTTGTCAGTAACACATATTTAGTGTAAATCTCATCTTAAAAAATTTAAATAAAATAAAGCTTATTGCCACTGCCAGAGCATTAATGTCATCCTGTTTATATAAAAAATAAAAAAAAGTCTACAAACAAAATCCAACAAAATGATTGTGTCTCAGCACAATCAGAACATTAAAACAGGTAATTTCTGAGGTAACAGCAGAACTTTTAACGGGGAGTTCAACATGTATCATTCATTCTTTCCATTTTCAATTGTCAATCAAATATCTAAAAAAAATTATTACGTTTTTCAGTTTTTAATCTAACACAAAAAAATATGAAAAAACACCTGTTTTTTTTTATATTTCAAGTTTAGATTTGGATCAAAAATATGAAATTAAAAAACGGGCCACAGAACTGAATTAGTTTTATAATGGAGGACTGGACTTTCTGTTGTCATTACACATCTGTGCCACTAGATGGAGCCGCACTGCAGTAACCAGCTAGAGAACAGCAGGACAGTGAACACATGGAGCAGATCTGATGGAACATGGAGGAATGACAAGAAAGTTCTGTTGCAGTCCATAATTTTTATTTTCAAACAGAATTGTTAATATTGCTACCTGAGTTGCTACCTGAACTGTAAAGTTCACAGATTTTTACCGTTCTCCATGTCTGTTTTAGCTTTTGCATGTTTTTCCACCAATTGTCTTCCGGTTCTACAGCAGCCAGTAACAGACTTTTCAAAACAAAAGCATGTGAGCAATACGCGTTAACGTGTGATAAAATAAATGTCAGCATTAATAAATTAATGAGTTAACATGATAATAACGCCTTAACTTGCCCAGCCCTACTATATATATATATCGGCTACGGTTACATAATGTTTTTTAATTCTGAATTAATTATTCCAAATTAAACTATTTACCTTCGAGTTTACATGGAAATAGTAATTCTGAGTTGAGGTTTACATGGAAAACACGTTTGTTCGGCTTTATCCAATACCGCTTAAGGTCTGGGGGTTGGGAAGGGTTCTGATTGGATGGGGGGGGGGGGGGGGGGCGTCTTTACATCTACCAGAAGAAAAACAAACTTAGCAACAACTCGATTAGCAACAACATTCCACTTATTTTTGACCTGGGTGGCGTCTCTATCTGCGAAACCTCCTTCATTTAACCTGGCCGCTACAACTTTGAAAAGCTCACAATTTTTATGTTTCCTGCCATCTGTTCTTTTAATTATTTCCAGTTCCTCCAAGCTATTTATTAAATAAATCGTCTCTGCTCTTGAACCACCGTTTACTGCGTGCTGCCATCTTGAAACTTTGTTTTGAAAACAAGCCCAGCGCGGAATATAAGCGTCATCGCGACAGACGGGCAAGAGAACTAGCATGCGCAGAAAGACGAGAATTAATTTAAAGAGGAATGAGTGTATACATGACCACGGAATTATTTAATTCGGAATTAAAATCAGAATAAACCAGCCACTTACTTTGAAATTAAGTTTAATTTCGGAATGGACATTTTCACTCGGAATTAGCCATTTACATGGTAACTTTTATTCGGATTTAACTTTAATTCTGAATAAAAGAGGAATTAAACTTCCTATGTAAATGCACGGACTGAGAATTAAAGTCCAAACTCTGGAAACAAATGGCCTCAGATTATCAGATCCAGGAATAAGTCCAGGGTTGGTTACAACTCAACATTGGTTTTTACCATTTCAAAGTAAGGATGTTTAATTAATTTATCTCTTTGCTGACACTGGATGACATTTTTTTTTCTTTTATTTGCTTTGACAAGATTAATTTCAAGATGTTAGAAACAAACCGGCTCAATGAAAGTCAAATTTAAATATCCAGGCGGATGCTGAAGCGTTCACTCACCAGTTCACTAACAAGGGGGATGGGCCTCCGCTTGCGAAGGTCTGGCATGCTGTCGATACCAAACGGTGCGGTTCCCCTTTAGATACAAAAAGAGATTTAGAACAAATAAAAAAAAACTAACAGAGCGCAGCATCGCCGTCTCGTTCACAAAGCAAACACACCACAAGGGCTTTACTGACCCTGGCTTGGCCCACGGGTGCTTGCTGGGGTCTCCATCTTGATCCCGACTCTGAAATACAAAGGTCAAAGGTCAAGCAACCGGACACGTGAGAGCTCCGTGCACTGATTTATCACAACACTGGAGCATGCGGGAGATGGAGAAGAAAGAGGAGAGCAAACAGCGAGACAGGCTGAAATGCGTTGGTTGAGTTTCAGCTTTGCATGCCGAGACGGACCTTTCAATCTTTCAATAAATGCACCAAACATTGACTTTTGACCCTTTTCGGTCCAATAGCTAGTAAAGACAATTCTAATATAATCTTCTGACATCGCATCCCGACTGTCAGCATCACTGTTCTTGTTGAAGACAGTATTGCGTGCATCTCCTGAACCTTAGTTATTACATTTTTAATAGCTAATAGCAATGTCTCGATTGATCACAGTGCACATGAGCAAAAACAGAAAAAAGGGTAACCTGATCTTCATCTTGACTTCCATCTGTTACACGGCGTAAAGAGAGAAAAGACACAGACAGAAAAGAAAACAAACATTCAATGACTGGTTTTATTGTCGCATGCGTTCGGGTTTGAAAGCGGCGCCGCCGCCGAGCTTTCAGACGGATGGGGTGTGAGGTCATGAACGCTTCATTAACATGTATAATTCATCACGAAAAAAAAAACGGCTCTTGATATTTCCCCTTATCCTTCCTCTTTAACGTCAGCCCGGCTCTCCGGAGAGATAATTGATGTTTTCTAATTCAGCAAATGGACGCCGCCGACACCTCGGAGAGGAGCGCGGGACTCGTGATGCATTGCTCGCGAGGGGATAGAAACGCGCCGTTCCAGAAGAGACCCTTTAAGCGATCACAAACTCTTTGAGTTCCCCCTTCTGGTGGGAAGGTTTATTCATAACCGCGGGACATCAACAGTTGTCCTTTTATCGGAGTAAATAATCCAGAGCAGCTGCGACTGATCAAAGAGTTTGTGCAGCAGCGACAGACTTTGATGGCAGGAAGGTGAAGAGGAAGGAAAAAGGGGAAAAGGCAGCGCCGCTCTAAGCAGACTCATCTGTTCGTGTTCACAGAGGGACCAGAACAGATGAACGTGAACTGGAAATGCATCTATACAACTAGTGAAAGAAAATGAAAGAATGTAAAAAAAGAAGAAATTTCACGATGAAAGAAGGGATGGTCCCAAGTTCGAATCATGCCGTGACTACCTGGATCAAAGACATCTTGGGAGAGGGTGGACATGGTCACGCTGGCGAGGCTGCGTCTGGTCTCCCTCTTCTCCCGGAGGATCTGCTGGAAGCTCCTCAGACACTTCAACCGGCGCTCATCCATCTGGCTCATCTCTGCCGATCCCCCCTCCGGTTCGTCCTCTGGGGCAGCGGCGCCATCTGCGGCGGGCGCCTCGGGTTCGTCGGCCGAGATGGACGCGGACAAGGACTCTCCAGTGGTGCACTGTGAAAGCTGAGCCTTGACGCTCACATGTGCAGGACCTTCTGCAGGTTCTTCCGCTGGGATACCTGGTATCGCCATGCTACCGAGGACTGGGTCAGGCCACGCTGTAGGTTCTTCGGGACACTCAGCTTGTGTGTGGAACTTCTCTAAACAAAGATGATGTTGGGAAGCTCCTGTAGACTCCAATGTAAGGCTGCTGGTTCCTTCAAGCATCGGCTCCACGTAAAAACTATTAGATGTATTGGTAGTGCTAGTTGTGGTCGGTTCTCCAAAAGCCCTGGCAGTATCAACCCGATCATCTCCCTGGACTCTATCTGAGGTTTGATCAACATAGTGTAAAGACTCAGTGGCAGGTAGGTCAGAAGGCATTGATAAATCGAAATCTGTTTCGTCTTCAGGGTTTACAGCTCCGGGTGCGTCAAGTTTTCGCAACGCGCCGCGCAACGCGGAGCTGAAGTCGAGTACGACCCGCCCTATGCGCTTGACATTGAAACCTCCAGCTTGGCCCTCTGCATCAACGGGGTGAGGAAGTCGGGGTCCAAAGCTCTGGTACCCGACTTCAGACTTCTGAGCGAACGGCCTTTCGACGCCGCCTCCAGTCCACTTCGCCGCTGGAGACTCTTCGTAGACCAAATAAGTCTCGGTCTCACAGGTGACGTAACTCAGGTCGCTGGTTTGCTCAGAGTCAAAATCCTCTCCGTCGTGCCCCTCAACCGAATGGTAACCTGAGCTCTGAGGGTAGGACGAATCAGCAGCACGCTCGTACGTCACGGCTGCATTTCCGAGACTGGCATTTGGCGGATCGTGAATCCCGGACTGGCTCTGGGGCCGCCTCATCTGCGACCGCCGCTCCTCCCTGCTGGAAGTGCTGGCGGGGGAGTTGTAATGCTTGGAGAGATGCTCCGAGCTTCCTGTGGAGCGCGGAAGCGATGCGGCATATCCTCCCGCGCCTCCGTAGGGATCCCATCTTTCGGCCGCCTCGTCGTCGTGACCCCCCTGATCTTTTTCCCTGAGGTACGCAGCCTCCCTGTTCCACGCAGACCCCCTTGCAACACCACGAGGTGGGACAGTGTCGGTCCAATGCTCTTCCCCTTCCTGCTGCTTTCTTCCATGACTAGACGAGGGTCTTTCCAGGTCTGACTCAGACTTGGAGCTATGACCAGAGGACAATGAGCTAGTGCTCAGACAGTCCTGACCATCATTCGGTTCCAGGTAGCCAAAAGTAAGTTTTCCCGCAATGGCACCTTCTGGGATATCTGAGCTATGGTCAGAGGCATCATCTGGTTCCTCCAGTTCCTGGTTATTCGCCCATTCAATAACTGGGGACACAGTAGACCCTTCTTTCCCTGGTCGTAGCACTTCGCCGTGTATGGTGTGGCGCTGGCTGCATGCCGGAGCGAAGCAGCGGGAGTCTGACTTCGGTACTGGACTCCCCAAACTGCCGTAAGCGCTGGCAGGTCTCCTGCGCGGCGACGATCCATCACCGCAACCCGTTCCCGACCACGTACCCGCGTGCGTCCCTGAACCGCCCTTGCTGCTTGAGCGAATGCCCTCAATCTCCAACAAGACTGCATCCACGCAGGATGACACCTCCTCAACCGAGCCTCGCACCGAGGTCAGGTAATCCCTGAGATCGGAGATCTCCTCCTGGATCTTGTTGATCCCCCTCAGCTCTTTCAGGATATGCTCTATGACGGCGCTCGACGGCTCCTCTTTGTCCTCGTCCTCCTCAAGGAGCGTATCGGGGAGGTCCCTGCTGAAGTTGTAGTCCGCGCAGTCACCGGCGGAGTACGGTCTCTTTGGTCGAACGCGGGGCGAGGCGAAATCCCTTCGGGTCGCCGATGGAAACTTTGTCCCGTTTACGTCCGGGCCGACCGGAGCGTAGTGCGAGAGTGGCCGCATCTGCTCCGGGGGGTCCCGAAGTCCGCTCTCAAAGGATATCCGTTTCAGGTTTGGGGGTCTGCAGCTCTTATGCCGTAAAGTGCAGGGTATCCTTATACACCCCTCTCTGTTCAGCTCCACCTCCCCCACGCACGGCGGACCCGGCGCAGCCCCGTGTCTTTTAATGCACGAAACTTTCGAGAAGTCATCAGCCCCAGGGCCGACCTTCGGATGTGCCCCCCCGTGCTCCTTTCCGCTCCCGTGCGCCTCCCGCTCCTCTTCCTCTTCGATTCCAGCGTAATAGAGGTGGGATTCTGGGACGTGGTGATCCGCGGACCCTTGCAGCAGGCGGTGTATTTTACCACGAATAACCAGAGCTACCTTGGGATTTGGTGCCCTCTTTTTAGGCGGGTGAACTTTTGACTTCGCCCCTCCTTTCGGCGGAACGCCCGCTCCGTGCTGCCCGTTGAAGCGGTTCCTGGAGAACATGTTCCTCACCTACTTCCCCGCATCATCGGCGGGGCGGACTGTCGCAACGGTATCACGGCTCATTTAGAAGAAAAAAGCCTTATTCAGGTCGGCGCCAGCGGCCCGTGACTGAAGTGGAAAGAAAGAATAAATACTCATGAGTACAAAGAACTCTGCAGCAAAACTGTTTACCGGAGAAAAGATAAGACATTTGAGGGATAACGCTGCTTTTTTAATTTGGTCATGCCTCTTTACATCAGCAGATATTTTACTCAGATTTATAAAAAAATAAAAAACAAATAAAAGGCGAGCTCCGTTCCCATTAGAGCTGAGCGATTTGATCAATTCTGCGATATATATCGATTTTTCAGCCGCGGGTATTGATATTCTAAGCTTCTTTAAAAACCCCCATGTCCCATCTTTAAAAGCTTGCAAGCAACAATTTATTTAAACAATGCATTGTTTAAATAAATGAAACTATTTTTCTCAACAAATCTTTTATTCATTTTTTCCAACATTTGCAAGCTGCCTGTCAGCCATATAATGTGGAATTGATGCTTTCAGTTCAATTAATTCAAACAAAGTCATTAGAACACTCACAAGATGTCACCAAAATCACTTTGTCCCTTTAAAATCTTTCGGAAAATGATGTAGATGTATTGTAAGACGAATATCGATATATATCGTATCATGAGCCGAATATCGTGTATCGTATTGAAAGTAATTCTCCGTGTTCTTTTATCTGGTGCCATTGACGAGACTAGAAACAAAGGTCAATTAAAGAGTTCAATACAACCATGAAAACAAAGAATCAATATGCCACGCAGAATATTTTAATCAGCTGATGGCACACTTCACTGACACCAAAGAGATGCCAGGGAAATGAACCCCGATCTCAAATGGTCCCCAGTTCTTTAAAAAATCCAGCGGAGGCAGATACTTGGTTCTTCTCCTAAGTTTTATGGCCCTTTGTCTTCGAGTCCAGATGGTAAACGGCAGGTCCAGACACATGTGGTTGTGTTTGTCCAGGAAATGAGATGTCTCTCAAATGTTTATCTATGCTGTCACAGACTGTTGGTCGCAAACTGGGTCGGGGGGGTGTTACAGTAATTTAAGTAATAAAATCTAAGCTGAGGAACTCACGGTCAAAAAGAAGACTGCATTCCTACATGTCATAAAGTTTAGTTTTAACAGTCAAACAGTGCTCAGATAATTTTAATGCTAACAGTATCGTATCGGTAGATTAGTGTATCGCTGCAGCCCTAGTTCCATCACATTTCCTCTCTTCGCCCACAAAAAAACAGAAACGAGACGCTGCTCGTGCACGACGTGGAAACGTGATCTTCTCTGCTTTGATGGACGTTTGAATCGTGACACAGAGCGGGACGACCGTGTCGGAGCACGCCGACCACAGCGGATGGATGTCAACGGCGAGCTTCCTCAGACGAGACGATAATGAATTCTGGGACCGAATCAGTTTGCCGGTTTTGTACATCTCAGATTAATAATAACAAAATTACTTTCTCCCTCCGAACCCAATTACAGGAATAACGAAGTAATGCCCGCGGGCATCCGCGCGCTCAGGTGCAGGGACGCATGTTCAAATGTCAAATTAAAAAAAGAAATTGATTAATTGAGGTTCTTGCAGAGATTAATTACGCTTTTGTGTTGCACATCACAACAGGTGGAAACAGTCCTCGTCTGCACAAATATATATATTTTAAATGCATTTGGTAGCAAAGGATGAATTTTACAAGCAAATCACGTTTCAAACTTTGGATGCAGAGCCTGCTGTGTTTACTGGTGTCTGTCTTGTAGCCTCTTCTCCATGGCAACAGCAGCATCGGGTCATGAGGTCTGTTGTTAAGAGATGATCATTATTCTAGCAGGAAAAACTGAAAGATGAAGCTGAAATAAGATAAAACTGGACTGACCACAGCGTGAACTTGGAGAGTTCCTGTTGCGGCTCCCTGTCAATCACATTACATCCAGCTACGCCCACTCGCCCGGGCAGCATCGTCGGCGCGGCCGCGGCGAGCTCAGGATGAATTAGAAATTAGATTTGAAACTGAGAGTTTGAGAGCACCGTTGAAACGAGAGCAAACATGACCGAGGTCTGTTTGACCGTTTTATTCCCTGGTGCAGACGCAGCTGGCTGATGGCGGGTTTGGAAGCGGCATCATCGCCATCCAGCTCACTGATTACTGATGCGCAGGGAGGGTGGGGGGACGCTCCTTCCAGGTGCAGGGGTCTCTCTGGCCACGTCAGGGCTGCAGGCCCATTTACGCTCAAAGCCATAATTATCACAACCTGCAATTTGCACACATGCCGCCTCCTCGTCTCCTCGCCTCCTCCTGATCCGCTTTATTTACGTCCCCCGCTGGCATGGCTCTCCCACTTTCTTTTTCTGCCATCTCACGCTGGACGCGACCCAAATGGAGAGGCTCGCGTTCGAGCCAAGCGGGGTAGATCTTCCGAGTGCCTGCTTCAGTAACGGCAAATGACGGGGATTAGTCGGGAGGGCTTCGTCTCTTCCGAACGCCGTGATGCTGCAACGCGCAGTTCATGTCACGGCAGAGCTGGAGGGAAACGGCCGCGGGCTCAGCCGGACGATTCCCTGATAAATAACACTTTGTGTTTCCACAAGGTAGTTTTCAATGAGGGCATTGAGATGGGTTAGGGGTTAGGGTTAGGGATTAGGGGTTAGGGTTAGGGATTAGGGGTTAGGGTTAGGGTTAGGGGTTAGTGTTAGGGGTTAGGCTACATGGAGAGGAGGAAAAAACAACAGCCACCTCATATTTCTCTTAAAATGAAAGCGTGACGAGAATGCAGCCCCGAACGGCGGCGTCTCTTTATGCCGACGCCGTCTCTGCCTGCACTGTGGCGAGTGAGTCACCTTGCTGTGACTTTCTGGAGCGCTCAGAGTTGATGATTTACTGCTTCTGGCAGTAACTTTGAGGTAATAATGGAATTACGGCGCCGGTTCGATTCCCTCCGGGGACCGGCTGGTTGTGTCATTTACCTCTGATGGACTGGGATCCGTCCTGGCTGCAGGCTCGCCCCCGTGAGTCAAAACAAGGTAAGAGCAGGTGAAGAAAACGACTGGATGGATAAGGAATAAGCAAGGAGCAAAGTCTGAGGTAATTCGTAGACTGAATAAATAACAGGAACAAAGCTTATTTATCTGGTGCAAATTTAAATCAACACTTTTACAACCATAGTAGGTTAAAATATGCAAACAATTATCAGGAACAAAAATTATAGTGAAGTTCAAATTAAATAAACTTTGGACTTTAAGCTGAACCTTAAATACGTATAAATGTGCAAATAAAGAAACAGTTGTTTAGGAGCCATATATGTTGTTCTGAATTGTAGTTCACTCTGTGTGTCTGTGGGTGTCGCTGTGTTGTTACCTGAGGGTCAGGTATAAAGGTAGCTGCCTGATATTGGTTAGGTGTTTGACCGCTGTGGCGCTAACTGCCGGCGTTATGGTTGTCGGATCAGCTAATGGAATAAATTAATATTTTAACTGCATCAGAAGAACATCATTCCGGTCATTTTTCGATGTCATTTTTCAATGTCCTCCGTGCCATGCTAACGTTACGATACCGATGTTACAAGCTACAAATTCACGTGAGACACAGTCGCGAGTCGCTCACAGACTTGAACAAGGCTGATATTACATATCCCGGTAATCGACCGCGATAATGAGATGAAGGTAAACGGTAATCGTTATCGCGTAAAACTTTACCGCGCTTTACCGTAATAGCGGTAACCGTTCCATCCCTAATTTGGTGTATTTGATACCCAACAGCAAGCAAATGGTAATAAGAAAGATGAAAATAAATGGAGCCCTGGGTCGCAGCTTCAGGTCTGCTGTGAACCCCTCAGCAACTTAAGAGCCTGGAATCGGCGCGATTACGCCAATTACCCTCGTAGACGGATGGGTGTTGTCGACCGAAGGAGCTTTACTTTGAAAAAATCAACCAGATTGCTCAACGCCGTCCACGTCGGTCTGAGATGATGCCGTTCATCTCGTAACTAACGTCGCACTGCTGTTTGGTCTGAGAAGGTTCTCTGCATTCATGCATGTTTTTAAACATATTGAACCTGCCTCTGATGAAATGCGCCGTGTGAATAAAACTGCCACCGCTACCGTCTCGGTGAAGGACTGCGTCCCCCGTCGTCCTGTAATCGTTCACAGATCCTCCCGCGAGCGTAGCGGCACAGATCGAAACAGATTAAGTGCGACAGCAAATTTCTTAATGGACTTGCCTGAGTCTTTACGGCACGAAAGTTAAAGGCATCTGTTTAATTTAAGAACTAACTAATTTGAGAACTAACAGAGCAAAGTACCAGAGTAACCGGGAACATAAATCTAACTACAAGTGGACGTCACTGCAGGGATGAGGGCAGATGTGACAGGAAGTGTCTCCTTCTGAACAAGGCTGAAGCTGATGTCTTCCCAGCAAATGTCAGTAAGATAAGACATGAATGGATGGAAAGCTTTAAAAGGCATTAGTCTCATTGAATGTAATGATTAAAACGAGTCAGAAATGGTAGGATGCAGGATGCAAAACTGAAATATTGGCAAACTCTCCACACTCGGCTTCCTGCAGCACACAAATGTCCCTTTTCTGTATTGGTATGGACATGATCCTTGTCTTCAAAGACCAAGGGAAGTTTTATCACTTATAGGATGGCTCTATTGACACGAGGCCCATCGCCGAGCCGTGAATGTGATCCAGGAAGTGGCGGTGGACGGTCTCAGGAATCTCACAGACCTGCTGCGTCCTGCAGCGGTGAATGATGGGTAAATTATGGAAAAACCAATGAACACCAGAGATCTGAAATAAATGAATTATTACGAGACGTGAGGAGGAAAATAAAGGAACCGTCTGCACCGCTGCAGAACTGGCAGTTCCTCAAATGACCACCAGGGGACTGGTTTCAAGAGCAAGTCAGCCCGTGGGGTCCGATACCTGAAAATGTTCAGGATCATTCAGGGAACATTTTCAGGGATCGGACCACCCGCGCTGACTCGCTTTTGAAACCAGCCCCCTGGTGGTCATTTGAGGAACTGCCAGTCCTGCAGCGGTGCCTAGGGTTGGGAATCAAGAACTGGTTCCTGTAGAGAACCGGTTCCTGTAGAGAACCAGTTCCGTGTGTTTCAATTCCATGGAATCGTTTGGCAGTTTATCCAGTGATTCTCTTATCGATTCCAACCAGCACGAATCTCACGTAATTTACGCAAGTTACGCACAGTCAATTCCAGAAAGCACTTACGTGATTAAGTTACGTCGGTTTAGCACGTTAGCATTGCAGTTGTAAACAACAATGGCGCTTCGGACTGATGGATCTCAACCCAGCAGCAGTAGCCAAGCTAAGATCACCTCTGGTAACTCTGGTTAGTAGCTATCCCGCTGAATATGTGCTTCTTTGTAAAACACGTTATAACATTAACGCTATGCTATTAAACGAATGCCTTCTGCATTTAGAAGATGACCGTGATGAGAGTCTGGCTGGTTCAGAGGCTGGAAGACATGATTATTTTACTGCCAAAGAATTGTTAATTCTTCATAGTATTTGCAGATTTGTACTATGCACTGTTCCGTTGTATTTGATGGTATTTATCTTTCTTTATTATTATTTTTGAGTGTTTAGGGAGCTCATATATCCTTTTAAAAAGGAGATTTTTTATTTCTATTAGGAAAAATCCTTTCGTAAAATGTTCCACATTCTTGTGTATTTGCACAGTTACATATTACAACAGTTAACACGTTATCCAGGCTTTGGGCCTCTTTTGATCTCGCTGTTGAGTTTGTAAGGTCGTGACTTGTAAGTAAAAAAAAAATTGATGCTAATAAAACAGTTTGTTCTCCTTTTTCCCCAAATTAGAATTGATAAGAGAATCGAATCCTTAAACAGTATTGATAATGGAATTGAAAAAAATCTTATCAATTCCCATCCCTACGGTGCCCCCCCCCCGGTCGTCAGGGACAACAAGAGCGAGGTCAGAGTCGATCCTTGCTGCAGTCCCAGTTCCACCTGAAACCCCTCTGTCACTCCTACTTCACATCTTGCGCCACGCTAACGCTAACGTACTTCCGTGCCGCTCCAGCTCCCTCGTCACCGACCACAATCCCCCCCTCCGTCGTGCTCCCTCTCTAAATCGAGACGCCGTCTGACCTTTCCCGTGCTCCTCATCTTCATCAGCATTCTCAAACCAAACGCTGCATCTCTCGTGCTCTTCCTCGGCACGAAACTGCCCCGACGAATCGTGACCTTTTTATTCCCTTTTTCTTTCACCAGCAACGATATGCACTTATTCAATAATTAAAAAAAACGGTGTCTATCCTTTCACAATCCGCTCTGCTGATCCATTCTTTACAATCAGTGATCATTAGAGCGCCGAAAAAAGTCCCGCTCCTTTGTGCATCTATATTGACGAAGTTCAAAAAAAAAAAAAAGAAAAAAAAAAAAGAAAAGAAAAGAAAATGCACAACAAAGAAAACAAAGCGCAACACAGCTGATAACTCCCCAGAGAGCATTTGCGTGTCCCTGTAAGGATCTTTACTTTGTAATCAGCGCCCTATTCTGTCTGGGACAAAGGGTTCCTGACAGAAAATAAATACCACCATTAGAGGGGGGGGGGGGGGGGGGGGGGGGGGGGAATGGCAGCTGGAAGAACCGTCGGCAGCTGGGTGAGAAAGAAAAACGGCAAAAAGAGACAGAGACAAAAAAAAAAGTGTCAAAACAGCTGTTTCAAAAGCGCAAAAAAACAACAACTGGAATAATTTTAGAAAGTAAATAAATCATGCTCAGGTGATATATGTTCTTCTCTGTTCAGAGTGAGTTAATTTTTCTTTTCTGACAACCTGAAATCAGGGAATGAAGCTAACTAGGACGACCTGATGGTCTATCCGGCATCGCATCACTGCTAACCTCCGAATAACGTAGTTCCACTTCGTCACACGGACAGAAAACCGACGGCGCCAGCAGGGCGGAGCTTCCGTCAAACAGACCGCGAAATGAGCGGAGAGGCGTGTTAGCGTCAGCGCGAAACCGGCTGAACTGGAGCTAGCATCACGGCGCGACACTGCACAAGAAGGCGAAGCCGTTCACACCAACATCGGGCGACCGACACGGTCCTGAGGTTGAACTGGCTCAGAGAGCTTTAGAGAGGAAAGCTGAAGAAATGCAACAGCCACCCGGTACTCGGTAGACGAGCCAAACCGTGAAAAATACTGGGATGAATCCCAGGTTTTACTGAAATTTACATTAATGTTAAAAACTGCTAACCATACAGACTAGAGGTCTTCACAGGTCCACTTTCATGGTCCCTAACCCGGATGGACCCGTGAAAATTCAACCCTCAATCGATCCGACCCGAGCTATTATCATAAGTCCGGGAGTCCGAACTCGAAATGGACCTGCAATATTTGGACCTGAAACTGACCCGACCCGAGTCTTTAGTTTCCGAACAACGAAGCGAACCGAGTTACCCGAATAGAACCGAGACAATCCAGCCCATAGTTGCTCATGTTAAAGTTGTCTAGCGTTGAATAAAACTTGATTTTCTTACCTAAAGTTCTCTTCTTCTACCGGTTCAGTTGCTACATAGGCTACGTGATGGTAAACAACAATAAATCCACGTCGTTATTTTCTTTGTGGATACAGATGCTATTGGTAGCAACTGCTAACGCTAATAGCCTACCCGGTCAGGACGTGTGGTAAATACGTTCTCTCATCCAGCGTTGTCATGTTGGTGATCCGTTGTGCTTTACAAACCGCTAATAACACGCTACGGCAACACGATTGTTTCATGACAAATACTATTAATATTAATGAATAATTAATTAAACTGTCCCGAGTCCTGACATTAGCTGCCACCGCTAATATCTTTAAACGCAGGCCCAGCCTGTCAGAGAGCACCGACCGGACCCGAGACTAACTGTACTTATTCCGACCCGAACCCGGAGTCACGTCTTTTGAATGGACCTGAGACCAGATTCGGGTCGGAACCTCTGGTTTTCGGGTTGTTCCGAAGATCTCTAACACGGACGCTTTAATTAATGTTTGTAGCATTTGTAATGGCAGGTTCCGTTGCGTTCAGCTCATTTACGACTTCTTTAAAGCGGTCGTACGAGGCCTTTAAAGCGCCGTCAGACTTCTTCAAGTCATATTTCCACAGCAACAACAGCTCAGGTGCTTTATTTGGATTGTCGTCAGGAAGAATCTGACTTCTATCCGTTCATCGTGGTTGAAATCTCTGCTGGGGAGCAGGAAAAAAAAAAGAAAAAGCAGTCCTCCTCGCTCCTGTGTGACACGCCCACCCAGACTGAGTCACGGCCGTCGCCTTCATTAGCCTGATTCTCCTGAACGGCGTAATTGATTTATCATCGCCGCTCCACCTCCGTCCAGCGGCGCCTGTCACGCACCAGACGAGCGCCGCCGTGTCAGTAAAGACACGAGAGCCCTTTCCTTCCCATTAATCTCACTGCTCAGACACAGTCCGCCGCCCCGCTAATGGACACGACGGCGAGATCCAGTTAGCGGCACGAACGCCCTGCCGTCCCGAGCTGACGGGCCCCCCCGGGCGCAGCCGTGACAGCGGCCAGGAGGAACGCCTCTGCGAGGTGCGTCACACGGGGAGGGGAGCGGAAGGTGTAATCACTTTCCAGAGAAAATCGAATGAGCCAGGCCTGCCCCCCCCCCCCCCACGAGCCAAACGTCTGTTGCATGAACCGCCGTTGGCCATCTGCCATCCGTACCCCAGAGAGAATGATGATGCACGGCCTCCTGAGGCTAATTGATTTAACTTTCTCTCAGCCATTTATAGAGATGCCAGACTACGATGCCGCTCGTTGTCCCGGCCGATTCAAGAGAAATTCAACCGGTCTGTACGGAGAACTTCCTCCTCGGTTTGGGCCGACAGTGATGAATCGGTGGCTACGGAGGCCGTCGGTGCCAGAAGGATCAGGTTACAATATAAACACAAAGTTTCAATGATTGACGTGATCCGTTCGTTTGAATCAGCAGTCCCCAACCCCCGGGCCCCAGGCCTGTACTGGTCCCTGGGTCATTTGGTACCGGGCAGCAGAGAAAAAATTAATAACTTCCATTAATACTGTTTGATTTATCATCCGAGTCTAAATGGTGTTTTATTTTGAAAAATTACATTTGACACATGAGAAGGCTTCCAGACCCGGGTCTCAGTCACGTAACAAAATGAGTAAAACAAACATCTTCAGAAAGTGTGTTTGAGGATGTTACCGATGTTCTGTTGTTACACTTATAAAGTTGCACGTGAATCCTCAGCGGATTTACGTTTATTATTATTAGGGCTGGGCAAGTTAACACGTTATTATCGCATTAATTAATTAACGCCGACATTATTTTATTTTATCGCGCGTTAATGCATGTTGCTCACATGCTTTTGTTTTGAAAAGTCTGTTACTGGCTGCTGCGGAGCCGGAAAACAATTGGCAGGTAAACATGAAAAGCTAAAACAGACATGGAGAACGGTAAAAATCAGTGAACTTTACAGTTCAGGTAGCAACTCAGGTAGAAATATTAACAATTCTGTCTGAAAAAATAAATTCTGGACTGCAACAAAACTTTGTGGTCATTCCTCCATGTTCCATCAGATCTGCTCCATGTGTTCACTGTCCTGCTGTTCTCTAGCTGGTTACTGCAGTGCGGCTCCATCTAGTGGCACAGATGTGTAATGACAACAGAAAGTCCAGTCCTCCATAATAAAACTAATTCAGTTCTGTGGCCCGTTTTTTTATTTCATATTTTTGATCAAAGTCTAAAATTGAAATATTAAAAAAACAGGCACTTTTTTGTTTTATATTAAAATAATAAAATGTCACTTTTTTTTTCTTTATTTTTGATTGACAATTGAAAATGGAAAGAATGAATGATACACGGACTGATAAAGTTACTGAACTTTAACGTGGATATTTTCATTTTAAAGTTCTCCCAGACGGAGGATTCAACAGAAACAAGTTTATTTGTAACAACTGACAAGTTGAACTCCCCGTTAAAAGTTTCTGCTGTTACCTCAGAAATTACCTGTTTTAATGTTCTGATTGTGCTGAGACACAATCATTTTGGTGGATTTTGTTTGTAGACTTTTTTTTAAATTTTTTTATAAAGACAGGATGACATTAATGCAGTGACAATAAACTTTATTTTATTTGACATTTTTAAGATGAGATTTACACTAAATATGTGTTACTGACAAGTGCTGATGTTAAAAGTGTTTGAACAACAAATGTTATGACACTTTAGTTCATATGGCAGCAGAACATTTAAATAAAAGTGACCTTTACACTACTTTTGAATTCATTATTTGATTTTGCGTATACAATGCGATTAATTATGATTAATCAGGGAAATAATGCCATTAATCGCGATTAAAAATTTTAATCATTGCCCAGCCCTAACTATTATATATAGAAAATACCACAGTTTTTATACCTGTTGTCTCATTTTATTTTGTTGTATTTATCTGCGGCACATTTTACAGACCGGTCTGCCCGACATTAAACCGGCCCGTTTGTACGCCACCTTCGTACGCCACCTTCGTACGTTCGTACATCCGTCCGTTCCAGACGTCGTTTCCGCTACGGCTCCTCGCGCCTCCGTGTGTTATTTGCGTTTGTATGGTTGCTCAGCAGCACGTCCACCAGGGGGCAACGAAGAGGCAAGTTACTAACGTTAACAAAAGCGGACGAGTGTCAAGGAGTCGGCAAAAGCGGAAATGGCGCTACATTAACAGGGAGCTCCTTTTTTTTGATTTGGGTGAAATTTACGACTAGCGTCGTTTTTTTAAAAAATATTTTTGCTGTGACATCATATAAAGAAAATTACTGACGAGCTCACACGGCAGCTCCTTGAGGTTTTCCACCATCATTGATCCAAATTACTTCTTTCATTTTCTTGTATTTGGTTTACAATCGACTCATTCAGCTCACTACTAGACTGGTAAAAATATCTTTAATAAATTGCTGTGTTTGAATATTTTAATTATTTTCCTGTTTTATTTCCATTTTATCTTATAGTCATTATTGCGCTACATTATGTCAAATGGTAACATATATTTCTTTAAATTTTAACAATTTTTTAAATTACTAATTTCTTGAATTTTTCACGCGACTGAGTGATTTTATTGACTTCCATACACTTGAGTAGGACCCCCAACCCGCTTGTTCCGACATTTCCGAGGCTACATACCAAAAGATGTACGAAATCTACGCAGGAGGACAGAAGGCTACGCCCGTCTCTGTGTCCGTTTCAAACGTAGAGTATTATTGGACCAAAGACCATATTTAGACACCCCCTGGAATAGAGGATCCAGTCGATTTTCAAAATAAAACGCCATGAGCGAGCTCCGTCTCGTACAACGACATGGCGCCAACCCGCGGAGATTTCAACCACGTTAGGAGAGGCTCATTTCACAGTTTTTATTGACACAGTATGTTATTTTAAAATTATAACATCAGAAAAGACATGACACATCTTTAAAACGAGCAGATTATGGTGCGACTCTCATGCGCTATGCTGTGATACCACTTCTGACCACACGGGGGCAGTATATCACAGACGGTTCACGTTTCCCTTATAAAAAGACAAAGGGCGCTTCTAGTGGGACAACATCTGCCAACACAGAGCATCTACGTCTTCAGCGTTGCATCAAAACGGTTGTTTTTATGGATTCACATTCGTTTTGAAACCACGTTAAACTGTAATTAAATTAGCTGCTGCTATCTGAACACTGTTCGCTTTCTCTCAAAACAGGGTTTTAAAAAACAAAGACGCTCGCCCTGCTGCATTAATGGAAGCCAAGTGTGATATTTAATCTTCTCATGCATCCACAGCAAGGTTATTATTGTTAACGAAAACGAACAAAATAATAAAAACTAGAATTGAAAAAACATTTTCGTTGACGGAAATAAAATAAAAACGAGTTTTTTAAAAAACAATAACTAACTGAAACTGTATTATGTGTTTATAAAACGAACTAAAATTAACTATAATAATGTCAAGAACGTCCTTCGTTTTCATGTTTGTAATTGTTTTTCCTCATAAACGTTTGAAATCTATTAACTTCGCTCCCCCGTACAACAACTGCAAAAAAAAAAAAAAAAAAAAAAGTGATCAGCAGTGATGGCTGCAGCAAAAGTTGGGAGAAAGCGTCTCAGTCCTATTTGGGATTCCTTTGACTATGACTGTGTTAACGATAAAAATAAGTGTCTTGTTGTAGAAGCAGGTGATACAATGTGTGGAATACTTCTGAAGGAGAAAAAAACCCACGAATCTGAAAGTCCATTTGAAAAGCTCACACAAGAAGGCTAACCAAGACTAGCTGGATAAGCTAGCCTAAGCTAGCTCCCTGGAAAGAGAAGCTGAGGCTAACCAAGACTACCTGGATGAGATAGTCTAAGCTAGCCCCCTGGAAAGAAGGCTAACCAAGACTACCGGATAAGCTAGCCCCCTGGAAAGAAGGCTAACCAAGACTAAATGGATAAGCTAGCCTAAGCTAGCCCCCTGGAAAGAAGGCTAACCAAGACTAGCTGGATAAGCTAGCCTAAGCTAGCCCCCTGGAAAGAAGGCTAACCAAGACTACCTGGATAAGCTAGCCTAAGCTAGCCCCCTGGAAAGAAGGCTAACCAAGACTAGCTGGATAAGCTAGCCTAAGCTAGCCCCCTGGAAAGAAGGCTAACCAAGACTAGCTGGATAAGCTAGCCTAAGCTAGCCCCCTGGAAAGAAGGCTAACCAAGACTAGCTGGATAAGCTAGCCTAAGCTAGCCCCCTGGAAAGAAGGCTAACCAAGACTAGAGCTAGCTAAGCTAGCCCCTGGAAAGAGAAGCTGCAGCTGCAGGCCAGTCAGCGTTGGGAAGGAACGGAAGAAAACAGCAACTATAATGGACTGTTTCCATGGAGACCAGATAGCTGCTGGTCAGTAAATACGCAGGAACACCACAAGCGGGAAGATGCATTGATAAATATGTTTATTGAGACCAGAATGTAAACACGACTATGTGATTGGATAGCCTTAAAAAAGTTCAGCGCTTCACTCAAACCAAAATTATAACCCTAATTTACAAAATAAAACTAAAACTAACACTGAACTAATAAAAAACGAAGTATTTCAAAACAAAAAAATAAAAATGAGCAAAACTGCTCTAAAAACAATTTAAAACTAACTGAATTTGGAAAAACTAAACTAAAAACTAAATAAAAACTAAAACTAAAACCAAAAACTATTGTAACCCTGGACCACGGCTGCTCTGCTAGGTGAACAGCCCGCTGGTTTTTACCTGCCTAAAGGCAGAAAACGCTCCTTTAGCATTAACTGGGTCACGCTGACTTCCTCGCTGAAAGGTGTTCCTGCTGAAACGATAAAAAACACTGAGTTTTAAACACAGTCTTCACATTCACCGTTGTGCTACTCCGTCAGACGGCCGGTGGCCCTGAGACATCGAATAAAAGCAGAGCGGAAAGATGCAGCAAAAACCGCCTGGATTTAACTTTGCAAACAGACAGAAGAGGATGTGGTTCAACCGGTAAACCAGCGTCTTCCAGGAACAAATGTGGTAACCATGAACCCTGAACCCTGAACCATTACTCCGCTGCTGCGACCCCCAACAACGAGGAGCTGAAATGGAAGTTTATTATGCTAGTTTATTATGCTAAATGTGACGCATCACTGGTGACACTCCAGATCAGTTTAGAGCCGCTTGACCTCGTCAAAACGAGTTAGACGTGAGGCAGCGTCACATTTAAGGGTTCGGCTTCTGAGCCTCTAAAACACCGACCACTAACTAGAGTAGCGGCGGTTGTGTTGCACGTTTTCAGGAAACGTGAGGCAGCGTCACATTTAAGGGTTCGGCTTCGACATCAGGAAGCTTCTGAGCCTCTAAAACACCGACCGCTAACTGGAGTAGCGGCGGTTGTGCTGCACGTTTTTAGGAAACGTGAGGCAGCGTCACATTTAAGGGTTCGGCTTCTGAGCCTCTAAAACACCGACCGCTAACTAGAGTAGCGACGGTTGTGTTGCACATTTTTAGGAAAACGTGCGATCTGCAGTGATGAAATTGCGATGGGGGCGTGGCCTCTGGCGTATAAACCAGTACTTCAGGGCGCGGCGCCAACGTCTGGTGATAAATAGTCTGTTATTCCTGTTTCAGCAGCATGTTTGAATAAATGATAAATATTGATACTGCAGACGCCAACTTTGAGACGTGTTGACGCGTTCATGAGTCGCATTTAAATTAATCTGTCTGTTGACTCTTTACTACAGCGGCTGCTGGGACGACGGAGACGAGAGAGACGACAGAGACGACGGAGACAACAGAGACGACGGAGACGACGGAGACAACAGAGACGACGGAGACAACAGAGACGACAGAGACAACAGAGATGACGGAGACAACAGAGATGACGGAGACAACGGAGACGACAGAGACGACGGAGACAACAGAGATGACAGAGACAACAGACGACAGAGACGACAGAGACAACAGAGACGACAGAGACGACAGAGACGACAGAGACGACGGAGACAACAGAGACGACGGAGACAACGGAGACAACAGAGACGACGGAGACAACGGAGACAACGGAGACAACAGAGACGACGGAGACAACGGAGATGACAGAGACAACAGAGACGACAGAGACGACAGACGAGACGACGACAGAGACAACAGAGACGACAGAGACGACAGAGACGACGGAGACGACAGAGACAGAGACAGACGACGAGAGAGACGACGAGACGACGAGACAGAGACGACAGAGACGACAGAGACAGAGACAGACGACGGAGACAGAGAGACAGAGAGACAGAGACGAGAGAGACGACAGAGACGACAGAGACGACAGAGACGACAGAGACAGAGACAGAGACGACAGAGACGACAGAGACGACAGAGACAACAGACGACAGAGACGACAGAGACGACAGAGACAGAGACGACAGAGACGACAGAGACGACGACAGAGACGACAGAGACAACAGAGACAACAGAGACGACAGACACAGAGACGACGGAGACGACAGACGACAGAGACAACAGGAGACGACAGAGACGACAGAGACAACAGAGACGACGGAGACGACAGAGAGACGACAGAGACGACAGACAGACAGACAGAGACGACAGAGACAACAGAGACGACAGAGACAACAGAGACGACAGAGACGACAGAGACGACAGAGACGACAGAGACGACAGACAACGGAGACAACAGAGACAACAGAGACGACAGACGATCAGAGACAACAGAGACGACAGAGACAACAGAGACAGACAGAGACGACAGAGACGACAGAGACGACAGAGACGACAGAGACAACGGAGACGACAGAGACAGACGACAGAGACAACAGAGACGACAGAGACGACAGACGACAGAGACGACAGAGACGACAGAGACAACGGAGACAGACACAGACAGGAGACAGACAGAGATGACAGAGACAACAGAGACGACAGAGACGACAGAGACGAGAGAGACGACAAGGACGACAGAGACGACAGGGACAACAGAGACAACAGGGACGACAGACATCAGAGACAACAGAGACAACAGAGACAACAGAGACAACAGAGACGACAGAGACGACGGAGACGACAGAGACAACAGACGAAAGAGACGACAGAGACAACAGACGACAGAGACAACAGACGTCAGAGACGACAGAGACAACAGACGACAGAGACAACAGACGTCAGAGACGACAGAGACGAGAGAGACGACAAGGACGACAGAGACAACAGGGACAACAGAAATGACAGACAACAGATGTCAGAGACGACAGACGAAACTTTTGAACGTCACTGATCATTTCTCATACGCTCCTTCCTCACTCCTGTTCTTCCCTCGGTCACTCGTCCATTCCTCCGCCCATTCTTCCATCTGTTCTTCCATCTATTCCTCCCTCCGTTCCTCCGCCCATTCTTCCATCTATTCCTCCGCCCATTCTTCCATCTATTCCTCTGCCCATTCTTCCATCCGTTCTTCCGTGCCTTCTTCCACTCGTTCCTCCGCCCGTTCCTCCGTTCCTCAGCTCCTTCAGCCCTGTCCATCCACCGCCGTTCTCTCCGTCTTCCTGCCGTATTTGTATCTGTATCAACATTTTCGACCCAGTTCAGGCTGTAAACTGGATTTTCTGAAGAGGCTCATTTGCAAACACAAATGTCAACGTGTCTGAAGCCTGAACGGCTGCGTGGGTTCAACGCTCAGACTTCCACCGAAGTCGGCGTGATTGACGGCGTGAAAAACCACTGTGGCCTTTCACGGCACCGGCCCGGCTCTCACGGACGTCTGCAGACAATCAGCCGGGTCAACGCCGCCATGCGTCCCAGAGACGTGCAGCGGTGAAAACCCGGAGGAATCTCCTCAGCAAGACAGAAATGTTTATTCATGCAAGGAGCTGTGAGTCTGGAACGCTGAAGGCCTGTTGATATCCGACATGTCTAATCCCCCCCCCGCCCCCCAGGATGGGAGCCTACAGGTGGAAGGTGGGCCAGCGAGCTAAATCTCTGGCTCAAAATGATAAAGCAGATCAGTCACTTATCAATCACATCTGATTTAAATATATAAACCTGATTGAAAGAAGCAGCGCTGATAAAAGACACAAACGCCCTCTCATTTCTGAAAAAAAAAACAACCTTTGCACGCTTAACCCAGCGGTGATTCACATGCAGCCCCCCCCCCCAGCTCACTATCACAGGTTTCAGCGCCAGCGTCACCACCGGCTGCAGCTGGTGGGCCGAGGGCAGCGCTCTGAGCTGGAGATGAGAAGCTTGTTCCCAGTCAAAGGGAAAGTCTCTGCAGGCGTTTTGTGAACCGACGTGCAAAACTCATCTCCCGTGGTCACGGCGAGAACATTACGTTCACGTAAACGATCTGCACGCGAACGGACTGTTCTCCTTCGTGAAAACTGAGCGTCTCCATGAGAACTGCGCGTCCAAGGGGCTACATCCGGCTCTGGAACAGACCGGGCCCCGAGACCGACCCTGAAGCCTCCGGGTCACCGTTGATGCAGTCTGTCTGCCTGAACTGTAGAGCTGTAGCGATACACTAACATCGCGATACGATACACGATATCCAGCTCACGATACGATATATATCAATATTCATCTTACAACACATTTACATCATTTTCTGAAAGATTTTAAAGGGACAAAGTGATTTTGGTGACATCTTGTGAGTGTTCCAATGACTTTGTTTGAATTAATTGAACTGAAAGCATCAATTACACATTATATGGCTGACAGGCAGCTTGCAAATGCTGGACAAAGTGAATAAAAGATGTGTTCAGAAAAATAGTTTCATTTATTTAAACAGTGCAAATTGTTGCTTGAAGGCTTTTAAAGGTGGGACACGGGGGTTTAGAAAGAAGCTTAGAATATCGATACCTGCGGCTGAAAAATCGATACTTCATACTGGTGGTTCAGTAGAGCTGCACGATTTTATCGATTCTGTGATATATATCGATAAAATATCGATATATATCGCAGAAACGATAAAATAAAAAAGAGCTGAGCAATTTTATCAATTCTGCGATATATTGCAGAATCGATAAAATCACTCAGCTCTACTGAACTGCCCAGCTGGGAGACTCTGGCAAATATATATGGATATTTTATCGATTTATATCACAGAATCGATAAAATCGCTCAGCTCTACATATATATCAATATATAGATATATTTATATATCTATATATTGAAAAAAAAAAATATATATATTGCACAATCGATAAAATCGCTCAGCTATATATATATAACAATATATATCAATATATAAATAAAAAAATAGATATATATTGCAGAATCGATAAAATCGCTCAGCTCTACATATATATCGATATATATCTATATATCGATATAGATATATATCTATATATCAAAAAAAAAAAAATATATATATATATATATATCGCAGAATCGATAAAATCGCTCAGCTCTATTGAACCGCCCAGCTAAGAGGCTCTGGCAGATATATATATCGATATTTTATCGATATATATCGCAGAATAAATAAAATTGCTCAGCTTTATATTATATATCGATGAAATATAGATATATATCGCAGAATCGATAAAATCGCTCAGCTCTACATATATATCGATATATATCTATATATCAATATTGATATTTATCTATATATCGAAAAAAAAAAAAATATATATATATATATCGCAGAATCGATAAAATCGCTCAGCTTTACTGAACCGCCCAGTTGAGAGGCTCTGGCAGATATATATCAATATTCTATCGATATATATCGCAGAATCAATAAAATTGCTCAACTATATATTATATATCGATAAAATATCGAAATATATTGCAGAATTGATAAAATCGCTCAGCTCTACATATCAATATCAATATCATATATATATATATATATATATATATATATATATATATATCGATAAAATATCGATCATCGCAGAATCGATAAAATAGCTTAGCTCTACTGATCCGCCCAGTTGAGAGGCTCTGGCAGATATATATCGATATTTTATCTATATCTATATTCAGAATTGATAAAATTGCTCAGTTATATATATATATATATATATATATATCGATAAAATGTCGATATATCGCAGAATCGATAAAATCGCTCAGCTCTACATATATATCGATATATATATCTATATATCGTAAAATATCGATATATCGCAGAATCGATAAAATCGCTCAGCTCGACTGATCCGCCCAGCTGAGAGGCTTTGGCAGAGCCGGGGTTCTGGCTCTGGCCATCATGACCAAAGCGGCGTCTAAAACTAGTCCAGATTCGGTCAGAACGAGGGTATCGTTGGCTATTTGGACCAGCGGTGGACCAAACCAGTCCCAGTGGTGCTCATCCGAGAGACGATTCTGGACAACCGAGGCATCTGCACAACCACACCTCGGATCTACAAGTCATCAACCAGTGGCTCCGACGCTGCTGCCACGTCACGTTTCCTTCCTCCGACGCAGTGGTGTCTGTTGAGACTGAACCCTGGGAGCTAAAGTTGGACCCAGAGGAACCACAACGACTCCTTGTTGTGAGGCGGAACCAACGTCACCGCTAGCTGTTAGCCAAACGACGGAAACGTGAGCCTCCACCCTCACATCCAGCGACACCTGCTGGCGAGAAACCGCTCTGTCGCCGGCGGCCATGCGACCGGTCACAGGAAGTCCAGTAAGTCCTCCTCTCAGTCCAAACACATTTTACCGCGACTGCGAAGCCTTCGAGGATGCTGAACGTCTCACGTGGAAGATCAAAGAGGACGAGCGGACGCGTCTAAGCGTCCCTCCCCCAGATCGTCCTCGGTGACGGACGCCGTCGCGCAGGTCGAAGGGCTAATCTGACGAGTTAACGACGCTCGTTAATTTTTCACGACCCTCCGCATGAACGTTTGAAGCTCCAGCTGCTCGGAGGCGACCGGAGGCGGCCGGGAGCTCGATGCTCGCCGTGACGCGAGCGGGAAACACGATCGAGGAGCGGAGCGACGGCGCCGGAGGAGACTTTTCTTTTCTTTTGTTGCCTCAGAGCTGGAAGCTAAAACCAGAACAGCAGGTGAGAAGATTAAGAACGCAGATTAAATAAAAGCAGTTTTTGAAGAGGACCGAGGAAGGAAGTTGGTCCAACAGTTGTGCTGGCTGAGCTTTTTTTTATTTTAATGATGGAAATGTGATTTTTTTTTTTCCTGAATCCTCTCACCGCTGAGAAATCCCTCAAATGACTTTGTCTTTTCCGGTACGCAGGAAAGCTGAGCACCTACCTGACCGCGGAGCAAAGTTTGACCATCCGCCCGACGGAGGTGAAGACCAGCGGACCGGCCGGAGCTCCTCACATGATCTTTTTTAGAAGAGACCGGCAGGTCCGAGAGGTTCTGGAGAGGCGGGAGGACCGGTCGTCCTCCGCTCGTTGCCGCGCTGCCATCCGCTCAGCTCCGACATTAATTAGAAGATTAAATATTGATTCAGAAAGAAGAAGAAGAAGAAGAAGAAAAGTTGTCTCCCGCTGCTGCGATGATGGGTGTGTCAGTCACTCCTCTTCCTCCTCCGTCGCTCCGTGACTCACCTCCCAGTCTTGTCTTTCACCTCAGACTCTCAGCAGACGCAGCGGCTCCTCTCCTCTCCTCCTCTCCTCCTCTCCTCCTCAGCATCATCGCATCTTCTGGCTGATCTTCACTCCCTCCAGGCTCTTCCCTTCACCCCCCTCCTCCCCCTCCCCCTCCTTCTCCTCCTTCTCCTCCTCCTCTGATCGCAGCTTGTTGCTCGGCCGACAGAAGAGCGGCGCCTGCCCCCCCCCCTTCCCCTCTCTCCCTCTCCCTCTCTCTCTCTCTCTCTCTCTCTCACCCATCTTCCCTCCTCACTTCACTCCGTTGCCGTCGGTTTTACACTCTTACACACTCCATCAGCCGCACATACGCTCCGCTCCGGTCCGGTCCGGTCCGACGTTGCTCATGACGAGTTACTTCCAGGCGCTGAGTTTCTGTCTGTTCTGGACTACGAGGGTCCAGTTGTTGATTATTTATTTTCTTTCTCCTTCAAAAATCACTTCCAGACCGTTAACGGAGCAGAAACAGCACAAACATGGACATGAGACTTCACCCACACCCTGGACCCCCCCCCCCCCCCTTCAGGACCTCCCACCACAGGTCTGGACCAGAGGTAGGACTGGACCACAGGTTTGGATTACAGGCAGGTCCAGACCACAGTCAGGTCTGGACTACAAGCAGATCTGGACCACAGATCTGGACCACAGGTCTGGACTACAGAGAGGTCCAGACTGGACCTCCAGAGCTACGTCAGACCAGAAACATGTGACCTCAGCGGTCCCGTGGTCAGGGTAACACCCACCCACTCATCAGTCACCGATCAAGGACCCGTTCAGTGACCAATCACAGCAAAGCTCCAGAATAGAGGTCTTCACGGGTCCACTTTAATGGACCCGAACCCGAATGGACCCATGAAAATTCGACCTGAAACCGACCCGACCCGAGATATTATCATAAGTCCGGGGGTCCGAACCCGAATGGACCCGCAATATTTGGACCTGGAACCGACCCGACCCAAATTTTTAGTTTCCGACCCCGAACCGAACCGAGTTACCCGAATAGAACCGAGACAATACAGCCCATAATTGCTCATGTTAAAGTTGTCTAGCGTTGAATAAAACTTGATTTTCTTACCTAAAGTTGTCTTCTTCTACCGGTTCAGTTGCTACATAGGCTACGTGATGTAAACAACAATAAATCCACGTCGTTATTTTCTTTGTGGATACAGATGCTATTGGTAGCAACTGCTAACACTAATAGCCTACACCGGTCAGGACGTGTGGTAAATATGTTCTCTCATCCAGCGTTGTCATGTTGGTGATCCGTTGTGCTTTACAGCTGCCGGGCAAACCGCTAATAACACGCTAATAACACGCTACGATAACACGGTTGTTTCATGACAAACACGCCACGTTAATGAATAATTAATTAAACTGCCCCGAGTCCTGACATTAGCTGCCACCGCCAATATCTTTAACTCTTTCAGGTAGACGTGGACCCAGCCTGTCAGAGAGCACCGACCGGACCCGAGACTAACTGTACCGATTCCGACCCGAACAGTCACGTCTTTTGAAATGGACCCGAGAACCGAGTTCGGTTCGGGTCGGATCCTCTGATTTTCAGGTTGTTCCAAAGACCTCTACTCCAGACTTCTGCCAATTGACTTTCAAACAAAAACCAAACACATTCCCGACATCAAGAGGTGAAGAGAGCTCAGGATAAAGACGACGATGTGCCGCCCCGGACAAAAACGGGTCTGGTACCGCTGCCGGTTCCGGATATTTCCATCGGTACAGTCTGGTTTCTGCTCTGCCTGATCACGTGCTCTGATTGGTTGAATGTCGATCCGACCATGAACCACATTGGTTCTCTGTGTCAACCCTCTGCTGTCAGAAACAAAGAAGTGCACCTCTAGTTCCCCCATGTGGTCAGAAGTGGTATTACTACATAGCGTGTCTTTAAACCACTGGCTTTGACAAACCTCTCTGTACAAACCAGAGATGCAGAAAGAGAATTAATCGCCCCCAGAGATAAAACTGCTGCACTACATTTATGTTTTCTGTTTTTTTTAACCTCTTGATTGCTGCTCCAGTGAACTAATGGCTGCACCTGAAAAGAAACTGCCACCAGTCCGCCAGACGTCGGTCCGCTAACGATCAACTAATCAGAGCATCTTCTTCCGTGCGAACACCGTGTTACTGCAGCTGGAGAGAAACAGCACTGAGCTTTTCCTTTTTACCGCTTTAATTCTCTACGTTCCAACAGTTGCTTTCCAACAGACACTTGTGTTTTTAGTTCACGGCGGCGGCTTTAATCGTGTATCTGATGGAGTAATGAGCCTTCGTTGTGCCGTCTACAGCGACCACGCTGGCGGTCATTACGGCCAGCCGGGACGGTAACGAGACTCGGCTCTGCAGCGGAGCTCACATGAAAGGATACGAAGAAAAACAACAACAACAACAACTAAGAAGTAAAAGGAGGAGTTTGTTGGTTCAGACACAAAACTGGTTACATGAACCACCTGCGTCCAGATGTTCACCCTCACTGACTCAGCATTTCTGAAGACCCCCCCCCCCACCCTGCATGGCACCGCTGACCTCCTACCTCCTTCAATCCTTCCTTCATTCCTCACTTCATTCTAAATCCTTCCTTCCTACCTCCTTCAATCCTTCCTCCATTCTAAATCCTTCCTTCGTGCCTCCTAAATCCTTCCTCCATTCTAAATCCTTCCTTCCTACCTCCTTAAATCCTCCTCCATTCATCACTTCATTCTAAATCCTTCCCTCCTACCTCCTTAAATCCTTCCTCCATTCATCACTTCATTCTAAATCCTTCCCTCCTGCCTCCTTAAATCCTTCCTCCATTCTAAATCCTTCCTTCCTGCCTCCTTCAATCCTTCCTCCATTCTAAATCCTTCCTTCCTACCTCCTTAAATCCTTCCTCCATTCTAAATCCTTCCTTCCTACCTCCTTAAATCCTTCCTCCATTCTAAATCCTTCCTTCCTACCTCCTTAAATATTTCCTTCATTCCTCACTTCATTCTAAATCCTTCCTTCCTGCCTCCTTAAATCCTTCCTTCATTCTTCATTTCCTTCTAAATCTTTTCTTCCTACCTCCTTAAATCCTTCCTTCATTCCTCACTTCCTTCTAAATCCTTCCTTCCTACTTCCTTAAATCCTTCCTCCATTCCTCATTTCCTTCTAAATCTTTTCTTCCTACCTCCTTAAATCCTTCCTGCATTCCTCATTTCCTTCTAAATCCTTCCTTCCTACCTCCTTAAATCCTTCCTCCATTCCTCATTTCATTCTAAATCCTTCCTTCCTCCACCTTCCTCCATTCCTCCATTCCTCCGTCCCCTCCCGCTTCAATCCTTCTTTCCTTCCCTGCTGCTTCAATCCTTCTTTCCTTCCCTCCTGCTTCAATCCTTCTTTCCTTTGCTCCCGCTTCAATCTTCCTCCCTTCCCTCCCGCTTCAATCCTTCTTTCCTTCCCTCCCGCTTCAATCCTTCTTTCCTGCCCTCCTGCTTCAATCCTTCTTTCCTACCCTCCTGCTTCAATCCTTCTTTCCTACCCTCCTGCTTCAATCCTTCTTTCCTACCCTCCTGCTTCAATCCTTCTTTCCTACAATTCCTTCATCATGTTCATTCATCAGTTCCTTAAGACTTATTTCCTTTGTTAAATCCTTCTAAATCCTTCCTTCCTTAGTGTCCTATCCTTCCTTCATTCCTTCCTACCTGCTTAGACCCTTCCTCCACCCTTTAATTCCTTCCTTCCTTCCACATTTTCCACGTCTGGACTTCTGTGATTATTGTTCTCTGGATGAAGCAGTACAGTCTGCTGGTGGAGCGACGGCGTCCACAATGATGTCACAGATCATCGAGCGTGCTCGATGATCTGTGACAATCTGTGACAATCTATCAATAATCTCCTCCTTGATAAATGAACCCTGAATCTGAGGTGAAAACATCTCGAAACTTCATTTGTGACTGAACGTTTCACGAGTCCACAAGAACCCACATGAAGAAACTTCTCCGGTCCTTTCTTCCAGTTTACCAGCATTATCCTTCCTCCCTTCCTTCCTACCTACCTGGAGTAGGAACCATCCTACCAGGAGATAGTCATCAATAACAGCGATCAGAACTGCAGCCCATCCACAGACAAACAGCATCAGGGGACAGAAGTGAAGCTGGCGGTTATCTGATGGTGGAGCCGAACCATCAAACATCCTGATATTTACTGGAATTAACCGGATTCCCCGGAGCGTTTCAGACGAGACGCCAAGAATTTAATCACAGATATGAAAACGGTTTCTCTTTTTTAGCTCGCTGAGCAGCGAGTGTTGCTGGAGATTCACGCTCTCCCAGTCACGTCTGTTTCCACCAGTGCAGAGAGGGGGTCGACCAGTCGCTACGGGGCTGGGGGGGGGGAGGGGAGGGGGCGGGCTGTACGCAACGACCCGTACAGAGCGCCAAAAAAAAAGCCCCGGTTCAAAAGAACCAGGACGCTTGTTTCTTTGGTCACGCTCCGTCGATGTTGCACGCTTCCTGCCTCCAACTGGCGGGAAAATGTCTGATTTGACACGAGCATTCGAGATGACCCACGCAAGACATCACCCTAAAGGTCTTCAGAACAACCCGAAAACACGAAAATTCGAGGTTCCGACCCGACCCGAATCAGGTCTCGGGTCCATTCTAAAGACGTGACTCCGGGTTCGGGTCTGAATTGGTACAGTTAGTCTCGGGTCCGGTCGGTGCTCTCTGACAGGCTGGGTCCACGTTTACTCCAGAGAGGTAAAGATATTGGCGGTGGCAGCTAATGTCAGGACTCGGGGCAGTTTAATTAATTATTCATTAACGTGGCGTATTTGTCATGAAACAATCGTGTCGCCGTAGCGTGTTATTAGCGGTTTGCTAATCTGTAAAGCACAACGGATCGCCAACATGACAACGCTGGATGAGAGAACATATACACGACACGTCCTGACCGGTGTAGGCTATTAGCGTTAGCAGTTGCTACCAATAGCATCTGTATCCACAAAGAAAACAACGACGTGAATTTATTGTTGTTTACATCACGTAGCCTATGTAGCAACTGAACCGCTAGAAGAAGACAACTTTAGGTAAGAAAATCAAGTTTTATTCAACACTAGACAACTTTAACATGAGCAACTATGGGCTGGATTGTCTCGGTTCTATTAAGGTAACTCGGTTCGCTTCGTGTTCGGAAAACAAAAGACTCGGGTCGGGTCGGTTCGAGGTCCAAATATTGCGGGTCCATTCGAGTTCGGACTCCCGGACTTATGAAAAAAGCTCGGGTCCGGTCGGTTTCGGGTCGAATTTTCACGGGTCTATTCGGGTTCGGGTCCATGAAAGTGGACCTGTGAAGACCTCTAGTCTGTATGGTTCGCAGTTTTTAACGTTAATGTTTTAAAAACTAAACGAGCAGGAGAGTGAATTTCACAAAGAAAATAACGACGTGGATTTATTGTTGTTTACATCACGTAGCCTATGTAAAATAAGACAACTTTAGGTAAGAAAATCAAGTTTTATTCAACGCTAGACAACTTTAAAATAAGCAACTATGGGCTGGATTGTCTCGGTTCTATTCGAGTAACTCGGTTCGGTTCGGGGGCGGAAAACTAAAGACAGGTTGGTCAATTTCGGATTGAATTTTCACGTGTCCATTCGGGTTCAGGTCCATGAAAGTGGACCGGTGAAGACCTGCCTACAGGCCTGACTCCCATGGTGCCTTTCAGCCAGCGTCACGCAGCAACGAGACTCAGAAGCCTCAGAGGGGCGACGAATGCTGAGTCATTACCAAAAAACACCACTGACCCTTTTCTTCCCAGTCTCGTCCTCTCCAGTTTGGCCTATCCTCGTGTCCTCTTGTCCACCGCTGTGCAGCTAAGGCTCCAAATATGTCCTATTATGTCGAGGGGTCTGCAGTTGTCTGAGAGCTTCACCTGGCCGTTAAATGATCAGCAAGAGCACATCGCAGCGCAAAATGAGCCGCTGATTGCTTCCAGTCAGCTTTAACGAGTTCAATTATTTGCAGATAAAAGAGGAGAAAAACACACTCCGCCTTACTGCTGGAGATTTGAAATTCAACAGTTGACGTCTGAGCGACTGGGACGAAACTCCGCTAGCGCAGCGAAGCCTCATCTACGAGTTCAGCAGGATTCATGACCTGATTAGTAAGTCGTCTGTATAACGGCGCACGGCCTTCGTTGCTCCTCCGGGTCGTGTCTGAACAAAAACTAGCAAAACTGCTCTAAAAACGAATTAAAACTAACTAAATTTGGAAAAACTAAATAAAAACTAAAACTAATGGAAAATCCAAAACTATTATAACCCTGAACTGGTGCGGACCTCAGACGGTTGCATCTGAAAGGAATTAATGCAGCTGGTGAGGGACGGGTATGACGACATGTTGGACCACAGCAGAACCAGTCGTGGTACGAACACACAGTGAGAAGCTCCAGGAAGGATAAATCCAACAGATACGACCGCTAAAAGAGGAAGACGTGGTCAGGTGCAGATTAATCTATTTTTCATCTTTGCTGTGTTCCATCTCTGTAAACCCATTTTTAAACTGGAAGTGTCATCTTTGAGAAGGGTTAGCGTTAGCCTCATAGGAGCGGATAAAACGGAGGATAAGCGATTAAGTCTGAGGCTTCCAGTCACAGAGGTTCTTTTAAAGGTCAGACGAAACAAAAACTGTCGCATCAGGACTCGAATGTTTCAAACACAGAGCAGAGGAAGGCGGCTGTAAAGTCTCGAACGTGTTTGCGACTTGCCTTAAAAAGCAAATGAGTTTCAGTAACCTCTCAGCCCTCCTCGGGACCCCTCCATCTATTATTCATGACGGCAATCTCACTAAACAAAACTGTTTTGTCCCGCAATCCGCCAGAAAGGCAGTCAGTCAAGTGATGGAACGGAGCAGTTTAACTTCCTCTACGCTCCGGCGGGTCAGAGTTCACGTGAAGACGGAAAACGAGTCAAGGGTCGGACGGACGTCTTCGAGACAAGGACGAGCACGTATTTTGGATAAAGTGATGATTTGATTCCCGACGAGGCGACGGATGCAGCTGGTTTCAGTGCAGCGATTATGAAGCTGCAGCGGGAGCTGATTACCTCCGACGCACCTGAAGTGTTTAACAAAGCATGACCATCAGGCTGGGGGGGGGGGGGGGGGGGGGGGGGTAACAACAACATAAAGGCCTTGGAAACTTGAGCACTGATAATCGTATGGTTCTCTCAGTTCACCACGACAGAAAAAGGATTTCAGTTAATCTGGGTCCATCGTATCCAACATCAAGAGTAAAGAAAGAGGGTGAGGGTGTACTCCACTCAGCTGTCAATCACAGGGGAAGGGGCGGGGCCACCAGTGAGCCATCTCTGACAGATCTCTTAGCTGAATGGATCAACGTTGCCCTGATGAAGGGAAACCCCGCGAACCAAGGAGGAGACGCTGGAAGCTTTCAACAGACCAGCGGCTCCAGCGGCTAACGACGTGCTGATCGCGCTTATAGTCCCTAGGGTTGGGAATTGAGAACCGGTTCCTGTAGAGAACCGGTTCCTGTAGAGAACCGGTTCCATGTGTTTCAATTCCATGGGTTCGTTTGGCAGTTTATCCAGCGATTCTCTTATCGATTCCAACCAGCACGAATCTCACGTAATTTACGCAAGTTACGCACAGTCAATTCCAGAAAGCGCTTACGTGATTAAGTTACGTCGGTTTAGCACGTTAGCATTGCAGTTGTAAACAACAATGGCGCCCACCAGGTTCAAACGCTCCAAAGTTTGGCTTCACTTCACCAAAGAAAGATGGCAACAAGGCAACTAGCAGTCATTGTAAAGTGGAGATAACAGCGTCGGGAGGGAACACGGCTAACATGCAGAAACATTTGCGCACACAACATGTGATAACGAGTGTCTTGTTTTTGACAGACTGATGGATCTCAACCCAGCGGCAGTAGCCAAGCTAAGATCACAAGGTAACATTCATTGACATGAACGGGTCATTAACAGACTTGTGTAGACCCGGATGACAAGCTGATGATGATCCGTTTATTTGAATCAGGTGCGCTGAAGCAAGGAAACCTCTAAGACATGCAGGTTTGAGGCTCTCGAGGCCTGAAGTTAGCCACCCCTGCGCTAGACCAAGAGGAAATGACACAGATAGCCGACAGCTTTAATTTCTATTCAAACGGACCTCATTTCACAGCATCTGAGAGACTTTCTGACAAGTGAACTGGCAAACCCGAGACTCTGTCGGCCGTCTGCTTTCAAAACTTTCAGCATCCAAGCTAATTCCTGCCGCAGGTTTCTGATTTCTTTCGTCATCATCGGACGCCGGCGGCCCGTGGATCAGATCTGCTGTGTTGACTGGCAACGCCGAGCTGACGAGTGAGGATGGTCCGGCACATCTGGGAACAGAGGTGCGCTTCGTTGCGTCTTACACCAGGATGCATGAACTTTCTAGAGGTGTGCTGCCCCCATGTGGTCGGAGGTTTTATTGCCATTCAGAGTGGCTTTGATTTTGTAAAATAATCTCTATCCCGAACATAGAACAGATCTTAAAACCTGCTGTCTGCTGCAGTTCTGCTGCATTTGAAACTATATCATTTAAGGCAGCCTTTCTCAACCTTTTTTCAGTCACGACACCTTTCAGAAGTGAATAAAATCTCACGACACCCCAGAGTAAAATATAATCCAAAGCTCCGACTGTAAATGCATACGTCCCGTTTATTTAGTTTAAATGACCTGAACAGGATAACTGCACCAGAGTAGGCCTCAGCAGGAAAGCTTCTTTTCATCCGTGATGTGCTTGCTTCATCCATCATCCTTGTATTGCCTCTTTTTAGCCTTATCGCTAGCAGCTAGCTTTGGTAGCTATGGAGCAGATTCAGAGCTGGTGGATGAAGGCTTGATGAAGAAGTCGGCTCCTCTGTGATGTTCCGTTCCTGTGGGGCTTTTCTTTTTAGAAAACCATCCATGATGCTGCTAAAAAGTTCTCTTTGCTATCTGTGAAAGAAAATTCCAGCGGTTCAATGATATTACGTCGTAAGCTAACTGGGCAGTCACGTTGACCTTACGCTGACCCCGTACTGACGTTGTTAATATTGGGCAAAGGGCATGTGAGACATATATTATTATTCATTTCATGTCCAATTATGTATCTTATTTATTTATTTATTTATTTATTCATTCATTCATAGGCAAAAAGTATGTATTTATGTATGCATTCATATATTTATACAGTGGTACCTCTACTTACGAAATTAATTGGTTCTGGAAGTAGTTTCGTAACCTGAAAATGTCTTAAGTAGAGATGCGTTTTCCATGTAAATGTCCTAATCCGTTCCAAGCCCCCAAAATTCAAACATTTTTTTTTTTTTAATTATAAATAATACATGAAATGACATAAAAACCTGTAAGAAATACATGTTAGAACTAGAAAAGCACTAGAAAATGCAACAATTGTCGAAAATTTGAAAGTGATCCAGAATCCAGGATTTCTTCCGGCTCAGAACCAAAATGAAATCAGTTCTTCCTTTTCACATTTCTGACAACTCCTGAAAATTTAATCAAAATCCACCCATAACTTTTAGAGTTATCTTGAACACAGACAGACAGATTAACGCTGGCAAAAACATAACCTCCTTGGTGGAGGTAAAAATTGTTTGTTTACCTGGTTGCTGGGTTACGCTCATACAGACAAGGGGCCTCCTAGCCAATGGGATGCCAGGAAGATGCTAAGCGATAGCCAATGGCAGAGCAGCTCGGACGCACCGCTTTCAAACCGAGATACAGAGCCGACAACTATGTTTACGTTCAGTAAACTCTGGGAGCTGCTAGTAGCAGCGCTACTGTATTTATGACTTTCGTATCCTGAAATTTCTTTCGTAACAGGAGGCAATATTTTCCCATTGAGGCATTTCGTAACCTGAAAATTTCGTATGTAGAAACGTTCGTTAGTAGAGGTACCACTGTATATGAAATGTCAGAATAGGTCATTTTTTTGACGACACCTCGGTTGAGAAAGGCTGATTTAAGGGTTCCTTCATTCAAACACACTAAACAAAACTGCTTGCAGATCCCACCCAAAAAATAAATGCAACAGCACATCGGCCCATGCATGTGCACGAACATGAGCGTTAGATTTCCAGCTGCGTGGAGCCCATGTGCCGTCTTTCCCCGACATCTCCTTCCTCTTTTACAGTAACGGCAATGAAAAGGGAGCAAAAGAAGAACAAACTGAAATTCGAGCAGCGTAAACATACGCCTGCGGGTAAATTTAATTTTGCACCAAGGTGCTGATTCACGGCAGAAAGCCTCGCAGCTTCACCGACTCTCACGGAGTCGAGCCGCAGAGATAAGTCATAAATATTTTTAAACTTTACTGGTCCCGGCGGGGCCATTTTGTTTCTCTGTGCCACGTGCGGGTCGCTCACAGGGTGGTCTACCGCACACCGGGGACGCCACGTTCAAGGACCGCTGGACGGGGAAGATGTATGAGCACGTTTGCCCTCCGATCAGTCCGTGTTTCCGGATCAGTTCCCTGCTGAGACGCCCACCGCCCTCAGACAAGCTGCAGGGTTTTGCTCCGAGCATTTGCTTCGACACGTAAGACAGGATTAAAAATAAACACAACCGATCAATAATTCTGATTTTTCTCTCAGCTCTGGGCTTCAACGCGAGCTTCCTCAGTGTTCCTCTGTTTAAAAATCACACTTCTAGATTCTGTTTTAAACAGCTGAGTTTATGAGATAAAAAACCCCGGAGCAAGGTTATTATCGTGAATGAAAACTAATGAAATAATGAAAACTAGAATTGAAAAAACATTTTTGTTAACTGAAACAAAATAAAAACGAGTTTTTAAAAAAACGATAACTAACTGAAACTGTATTATGTGTTTATAAAATGAACTAAAATGAACTATAATGTCAAGAACGTCCTTCGTTTTCGTGTTTGTAATTTTTTTTTCTCATAAACGTTTGAAATCTATTAACTTCACTCCACCGTACAACAACAACCAAAAAAAAAAAAAAAAAAAAAAAAAGTGATCGGCAGTGATGGCTGCAGCAAAAGTTGGGAGAAAGCATCTCAGTCCTATTTGGGATTTCTTTGACTATGACTGTGTTAACGATAAAAATAAGTGTCTTGTTGTAGAAGCAGGTGATACAATGTGTGGAATACTTCTGAAGGAGAAAAAACCCACGAATCTGAAAGTCCATTTGAAAAGCTCACACAAGAAGACTAACCAAGTCTACCGCAGACTAGCTGGATAAGCTAGCCTAAGCTAGCCCCCTGGAAAGAAGGCTAACCAAGACTAGCTGGATAAGCTAGCCTAAGCTAGCCCCCTGAAAAGAGGGCTGCAGCTGCAGGCCAGTCAGCGTTGGGAAGGAACGGGAGAAAACTGCAACTATAATGGACTGTTTCCATGGAGACCAGATAGCTGCTGGTCAGTAAATACGCAGGAACACCACAAGCGGGAAGACGTATTGATAAATATGTTTATTGAGACCAGAATGTAAACACGACTATGTGATTCGATAGCCTTCAAAAAGTTCAGTGCTTCACTCCAACCAAAATTACAACCCTAATTTACAAAATAAAACTAAAACTAACACTGAAACTAATAAAAACTAAGTATTTCAAAAACAAAAATGAATAAAAACTAGCAAAACTGCACTGAAAACTAATTAAAAATAACTGAATTTGAACAACTAAACTAAAAACTAAATAAAAACTAAAACTAATGGAAAATCCAAAACTATTGTAACCCTGGTGGAGTTCCCCAAGGCTCCATCTTGGGGCCACTAACACTGAAACTAATAAAAACTCAACTAAAACTAAGTATTTTAAAACAAAAATGAATAAAAACTAGCAAAACTGCTCTAAAAATTAATTAAACTAACTGAATTTGGAAACACTAAACTAAAAAGTAAATAAAACTTAAAAGTAATGGAAAATCCAAAACTATTATAACCCTGTCCCAAAGAGAGAAAAGCCACATGTAACTGGAGCGTCTGCAACACTCGGACCTGAGCGCCGCGGTCCGTCGGCCGTGAACCAGCCTCAGGTGGTCGGTATGAAACACTCATGGCTGAGTCACGGCCAGATCTGAAGGAGCCGCTGATAAAAAAGTAGTTCTCCAGATCAAAGAGGAAACCCTTAAAGGGGAGGGAACTAAATGTGTGCAAATTGCTGTGGCATGACTGGAAACTCAACCAACGCTCAGCAAAGAGGAGGCAGGGAAAGAGTGAAGAGAGAGAGAGAGAGGAGAGATAAGGTGGCGGCGGCGGCAGCGTGCACGCCTGCATCCGTGGATGTGTGCGATCACGTTAACGTGATGAGGCAGATGTGTGGGGCTTTATAGTCGAGCGTACGGGAGCGTCAAACACACCGGCGCCCGTTGTGATCCGCTGGCGGCTGGACACGTTCTCTCGCTCCCTACTTGTTAAACTTTTCAAAACGACCAGATCTTCTACTTCTAACCCTTACTTCTTCTTCTCCTGCCTGGCAGCTCCATCCCCGCCATCTTTACACCAATGCATTTACTCCTAAGTGCCCAAACCATCTCAGCCTGGCCTCTCTCACTTCACATCTGCAACATCTAACCCAGCTGGTCCTCTAAAGTGCTCGCTAGAAGTCTTCACGGGTCCACTTCATGGACCCGAACCCGAATGGATCCGTGAATATTCGACCCGAAACTGGCCCGACTCGAGTCTTTAGTTTCCGACCACGAACCGAACCGAGATACCCGAATAGAACCGAGACAATCCAGCCCATAGTTGCTCATGTTAAAAGTTGTCTAGCGTTGAATAAAACTTGATTTTCTTACCTAAAGTTGTCTTCTTCTACCGGTTCAGTTGCTACATAGGCTACGTGATGTAAACAACAATAAATCCACGTCGTTATTGTCTTTGTGGATACAGATGCTATTGGTAGCAACTGCTAACGCTAATAGCCTACACCGGTCAGGACGTGTTGTAAATATGTTCTCTCATCCAGCGTTATCATGTTGGAGATCCGTTGTGCTTTACAGCTGCCGGACAAACCGCTAATAACACGCTACGGCAACACGACTGTTTCATGACAAACACGCCACCTTAATGAATAATTAATTAAACTGCCCCGAGTCCTGACATTAGCTGCTACCGCCAATATCTTTACCTCTCTGGAGTAAACGTGGACCCAGCCTGTCAGAGAGCACCGACCGGACCCGAGACTAATTGTACCGATTCAGACCCGAACCTGGAGTCATGTCTTTTGAATGGACCCGAGACCCGATTCGGGTCGGGTCAGAACCTCGGGTTGTTGGGTTGTTCCGAAGACCTCTAGAGCTCGTTCATCTCCATCGTGGCCACCTCCAGCTCTGCTTCCTGTCTCTTGGTCAGTGTCTCACTGCCTTTCCCTTTACTTACGCTGCCACTCTTCTACCACAGATAACCGTCCCTGCACTCTCTTCTTCACCTCTGCTCCTTCCATCCTCTGCGTTTTTCTCTTCCATTCATGTCTGCATTACGTACCTGCATTGAACCTGCACCAGTAACTTATGAAGTCTACCGATGTGTCACTCGTGAGTCACTTCAGTAAAACGCCCCCTAAATCAGGCGACTCAGTGGAGCTAGTTCAGGCTGACAACACGAGCTGCACACGACGCTCACTTTCACTCCTCTGGTTCATCATGGCTTTCATGGTCTACTTAAGGACCAGGAGGTACTTGTCTCTCATATGCTGTCACCCGACAAGATCACTACATGCACGCCTTAAACGTTGGGATCCATTAGATCGAAGCCTCATTACTAAAGCCTTTGAAGTCGTCGTCACAAGCATCGTCTCACTGAACTGATACTCAGCTGCTTTAAAAACACAGCTTTATAGTTTGAAATAGAAAACTGTGAACTTGTGTTCGGGTGCAGCTGCAGCAGGATCATTTAAGACCTGCAGGCGCCGGTGTGTTTTAAGCTCCAGAGAGAGAAAAGAGAGAAGAGAGAGAGAGAGAGAGAGAGAGAGAGAGAGAGAGAGCGGAGAAAATCAGCCTTCCTACCTCAAGTATCTTCACCCTCACTTTGTTGTACGCTTTCAGCCAGCGAACTTTAGACGGAGAGCAGGGTGGAGGGCCGTCCTCGAAGAAACTGAGAGAGATTAAGAGGAAATGAATGAAACACCCAACATGAACATCAAATATGGAGGCCAACGTGGATCTGAGCAGGGTTGAACCTGAACGTGTTCATTGAATGAAAGTTCACGAACTAGTTCATATTTTTCGCTAACGTGAACTGAGCGCGCTCTCTCTCCCCTTCACCAGCGGGGGGCGTGAACGAGTTCATTTGGGCAGTTGTGAACGACGCTCTTTCAAAGTTCACGCACGGTTAAAACCGTTCCAGGTTTCCAGCGAACTCCATTTAAAATCCACCACAAACGAGCCTGATATGTATCTGAGGAAATCAATCAAACATGGCAACACGGCTGTCGCTTCTGTCACGCTAACAACTGCGTCATCAAACGTTTAAAACGATCATGAAGGAAAATGAGAGCTGCAGTTACCCAGAGCTGGAGGAGACCCCGACTGCTGGGGGGATTAAAATATTGAAATGGGGGGAAAAAACATTTGCTCCTTAAGGACCTGTTTTTGTTTTATAATAAAGAACATTTAGCAGCAAGTTTTTCCTCATATTTTTAATCTACTGTAGAGCAGTGATTCCCAAAGTGTGGGCCGCGGCCCCCTGGTGGGCCGTCGTGGGACTGCAGGTGGGCCGTGAGAGGTCATTTAAATTAAACAAATGCGTTTTAAATCCTCAATCTTTTTTAAATATGTTTTTAATTACTATAAAATATTCATGACACAACATTAAGAAGTAACAAAACAAACCAGTTAAGTGTTATTCTACTGTCATCTTAACTTAATATGACAAGTGTCACCTTATTTGTTGACCCCTCACATTAGTATCAGATCATGGTTCCTGGTCCTGTATGTTGATCACAGTTGTGATTAAAGGTTTCGGTGGGCTGCAGAGATTTTTCACATTTCAAATTGGACCTTGGTGTTCTGAAGTTTGGGAACGGCTGCTGTAGAGAGAAACTGAAACTGATAATACAGTTTTACATCGACTGTCCCTTCAATGCTAATTTGAACCCTGGTTGGTTAAAGATTCTGAATTGGACCAATAGTTTTCGATAGTTAAAATGGATAAAATAATTGCCATTTGTGGTGGTGTAGTATATGGGCAGTGGCAATCATTTTGACAAATAATTTTTTTTTAAATGATCTAAAAATGAACTGTTTAGCTGATTTTTTGAAATGGTGAACTGAACTGGTTCATTTTAATTTCTATGAACTATGAACGTAGCTAGTTCGTGTAGAAAGGGAACTTGCCCAACACCGGATCTGAGGCCGAACTCAAACGTGAGTTGACGCGATCAGTTTGATTCTGTAAATCAATCGAACCCCATTTGTTACGCACCTGATCTTGTCTTCCCTCTTGCTGCCCCGGTCTTCCAACGTTGGCTTGGGAAGGACGTCTGCAGAGTCTTTGTTGGAGCCGGGCTCCGGCGGTCCGTGCACCTCCTTCTCGGCCTCTTCGTCCTCATTCCAGCTGGACGACTGGGTGCGGAGAGGAGGGCGGAGGTCCGGCGGGGGGCGGGGCTCCGGATGGCGGCGCTCGTCCGGCTCAGAGCTGAGGTGGGAGCTGACGGGGCTGAGGTTGCCCGACGAGTCAAAGTGACTGCTGTCCGGTGGGCTGTAGGAGAGTCACACCGAAGTTTAAAAAGCTGTGGCAAAGAGTCACCACGCGATGTAAGCTAGTCAGAAACAAGAAGGGAGATGAGGGTTAAACTGAGGGAAGAAAGAAAGTCTTAATTATCAGATATGCAGAAGGAAGGAAGGAATAACTCACAGGGTTCAGGAGGAGAAAGATAAAAGATTTAAACCTGGTTTGGAGAGCAGAAACTGAAATCCGTTGGGATTTTCAGGTAACGTAAAGGTTTTCCCAACCTAACCAGCAAGAGGAGGACTGAAGACGAACGTCACCCACTGACAGCAGTCGGTGAGATAAGACCTTTACTGAACTGCAGAACGTTAAAATTAAGAAGCAGCCGCTAGCTGTTGCCCATAAATCTAACGCTAATTCATTTTTTTGTCCCATGCACAATCAAAATAAATCTAACACGGGTGAGAAGCTTTCCTGCCCGAGCTCCCTTTTTATTTTTTAGTTGACGGTAGGGGTGAGTATTGGCAAGGAACTCGCAATACGATATGTATCATGATACTTGGGTCACGATATGATATTATCATGATATCATATCATGATAATATTATATCATGACCCAAGTATCATGATATGATATTATCACAATATCATGATATATTGCGATATTCCACAATATCGTGATATCATGATAATATTGTATCGTGACCCAAGTATCATGATACATATCGTATTGCGAGCTCCCTTTTTGTTTTTTAGTTGACAGTAGGGGTGAATATTGACAAGGACCTCGCTATACGATATGTATCATGATACTTGGGTCACGATACAATATTATGATATCGCGATATCACGATATATTGCGACATTCTACCCAGTTAATATCTAAATTAAAAGTTGCTGTATATGTTCATCAGATGATATTGATCAATCAGAGGACTAATAGAGTCAAAACTATTTGCTTCAAAACAACCTATTTATTGTTTATTATTAGTGTTTTTGCACATTTAAGTAACCATTAGAACAGCCATTCCCAAACTTCAAAATACCAAGGCCCAATTTGAAACGCGAAAAATCTCTGCGGCCCACCGAAACCTCTAATCATTAACATACAGGACTAGAAGCTACGTTCTGACATTAATGTAAGGGGTTAACAAATAAGGTGACACTTGTCATATTAAGTTAAGATGATGGTGGAATAACACTTAACTGGTTTGTTTTGTTACTTCTTAATGTTTTTTAAATGTCGTTAATATTTTACAGTAATTGCAAACATATTTTAAAAAGATAGAGGATTTAAAACATTTGTTCAATTTTAATGGCCTCTCACGGTCCACCTGCAGTACCGCGACGGCCCACCAGGGGGCCGCGGCCCACACTTTGGGAATCACTGCATTAGAACATACTGTTAGCATTGTAAAAAAATCGATATTAGGAGCTGAAAAATCGATATTATATTGGGAGGCCGAAAATTGCGATATATTGCCAAATCGATTTTTTTTTTTCACACCCCTAGTTGACGGTCAAGAGTTTGAACCAGGTGTTACTTGTTAAATGTCATGTACATTTCAGCAAAAGAAAGGATTGTGTGCAAGAACGTGCTGAGAAAAAGTCAACCCCCGCCCCTACCGGCATGTAAATTATGAGCTCGGGTTCGTGCAAATGCTACACGCAACCTTTTAAATTTACCAGCAACATTAAGAAGCTCTTTAAGGTGATACGCAGACTATCACTGACGATACTTTAAACTAATCACATTTAAAGACACTGGTTAAAAGCTCTCTTAGAGGCTTAACCTGTGCGATGAAAAAGTCCCAGACTGCTGATTACTGGGAGCTCTAATGAAGAAAACAGCTCTGAGTCTTAACTCGAATCACTCACTTTGTCTCGGGCGTGAGCCAAATTGCGTCTCATTGTTCACTTCGCCCCAGCGACCAGCCCTCCTCGGTGGTGTGCGCCGCAACAGCGTCATAAATCTATCAGTCTGATTCATTTAAACAAATTGGCTGAGACCTGGAAATAACTCTGAGAGCCACAGGGGACGGGGAGGGGAGGGGCCCCAACGAGCACCTCGCCACTGAAAAGCCAATAAATAAAACCAACGGTTTCTTCATCCGCCGCCATCAGGAATCCCATTAATGAGGTGGTGTGAAATGGATCCGTTATATTTACACTCGCTGAGCATTTCCTGACATGGGATCATTTCCGTCACCATTATATTTATAATGGCACGTTTTAATTAATTGGTTTGCATTTATGGTGGTGGGTATGTCATAAATAAATAAACTGTTAATAAATGAGTCTGCTGCAATAAAACAGTTTCCCTCACAGGAGGTAGAGGTTTCCGTTAGTGGCGGTAAAACTTGTATCAGGGCCAACCTCCTCTGCAGTCCTACTAGCGTCGGACCTGGTAGGATCTACTGACCGAACAAACTAACTCTCATGCCCCCTGGTGGCAGTAACGCGTCACCTTTCACTGTTTGCCAATCATTAGTGAAATAAAAGAATATGACTTTGAAAAAGTATTTTTAAAAAAGCAAATTAGAACAGCGAGATAAGCGTGGAAGGAGGTGAGATGTTTGCTCGGTTTCTGTTTGCATGTATGGAGACAGTAGCGGTGAATGAAAAGCAACAGAACCACGTCACCCAGCAGTTTTCCAGGGCCCCGCTGTATTTAAGTACGTACACCAAGGCGGGGACTCGTCTCGACCCCATAACTATTATCGTTGCAGAATCGTCACTGGTAATGGAGACACGCCAACAGCTAACAACTACCCCAGACTTATCCTTTCTTATCTGTTCATCTATATGGTTTAATTTAGAAAATAATTTAGTCAAAATGAGCCTATAAATAAAAAATGGGGAAAGGATTAATTAAGGATAAACTATGGGAAAATGGGAATAAATGGGTAAGAAGGGTCAGGAAATTGGGCACAACATCTATCTACAGTTGTATGAGTAAATGAACTACGCCATTTATCATACAGATACTAGCCTTTTTGAAGCTTCCTTCGTCAAGCAGATCCTTTGAGGGACCTGTGGTCGCGTCTGCATGCATGGTGTCAGGTGTGCTTTCTCCGCTCTTCTCTAATGCACACGGGGTGATCGTTAGCTGAGGTTTATCCAGACTTTCTGTTAGGGAACCTGAGTGGGAAGGGAAGCCAGACTGCGGCGTCTGCGCTAAGGTGTCGCAGCTTCCCGTTTTCGATGTTTCTGTTGGACCTTCTGTATCACTAGCATCTGCACTTTCGGTTCCTCCAGAACCTGGGGAGGGTTTGTCAGATTCTGGCTCATCAGCTTCATCTGCAGGTTTTGGACTTTCAGACTGAGGCCGGGACGTGGCGGCGGGAGGTGCGGATTCGGGTTTGGGAGGATCCGAGCTTCCAAACATCGAGCTGAGTTTCACGCCAAACATAGATGAAGCGGGCGATGCTTCTTCCTTTCCAGCTGGCTTTTCATCCTGGAAAATGCCAGCTGAAAGCGTTTTGAAACCTGAAAACAGTCCACTGTCCGTCTGTTGTGGCTGGGGTGTCTTGGCAGCAGGAGCTGGAGATGCTGTGTTGGAGAAAAGGGATCCAAAGGATGATGCGCCTTCAGCAGCTACAGACATAAAGCCAAATTTGGGTGCACCCAAACCAGGTATGTCAAACACGCCTTTGGTATCGGCTGTGTCAGCTGTGGGCGGTGCAGCTTTGTCAGGTGCATCGCTAACTGGCTTTTCCGATTCCCCAGCATGCTCATCATCTCCTTCCTCTTTTACAGGGCAGGGAACTTTTATTGTACTTTCAGTGAGAGAACTTTCTTCCACCTCTGTTTTGTCTTTTCGTTCTGCCTCCTCCATGAGCCCTTTTTCAGGCGCCTCAGAGTCCTCAGTGGCTTTAACATCCTCAGTTATGGGCGTACTCTCTGAATGGGGCTTTTCGGTTATCTCAGAGTTTGTCACATTTTCAGAGGGAACCCCTTGTTTGGACTCTGTGTCAGGCTCTTGAGGTTCCTCAGACTTTGTCGTCTCGGGACCTTTGAACATACCGAACAGGTCGCTGGTAAGGGATTCTGCTCCAATGCTGCTGGGAAGGCCGAAAAATGAGCTTTTCTGCTGCTGCTGTTGTTGTTGCTGTGGTGGCGGCTGACGAGGAGCAGGTGACGATCCAAATAAGTGATCCAGGTGAACTGGAGAAAAATCCACCAACAGTTGACGGTTTACTTGGTGCACTTGGGAGCTGAGAACATAGACATAAAGCCAGAAAATGGAGCAGGTTCAGGTGGTTTTTGTGGTCCTTGTTGCCTTGGTCCAGCCATCCTTGGTCCTGCCATCCTTGGTCCACCCATTCTTGGTCCACCCATCCTTGGTCCACCCATCCTTGGTGGTCCCATTCTCTGTCCTGGTGGACCAGGTGGTCTTGCCATGCCTGGCCTGGGCTGTTGCTGTGGAGGAGGACCAGCAGGCGCTAAAGAGCTGCTCACAACAGTCTTTTCTTCACTTGAAGATGAGACCACGGAGACAACAGTGTCACCTTCACGTGTTTTATCTAACTCCTGAACAGGCTCTTTAGTTGCCTCTACTGTTGCCTCAGTTGGCTTCTCTGTAGTTTCAGGAGAGGCTTTCAAATCTTTTTCAGCTGAGATTTCTGATTCTGAAACTGTACTCGCCACCGATTCTGCAGGAGGTGCCTCTGCTGTTTCTGTGACTGCATCAGTCACAGGTTGCTTCTTTAGCTATTCTTTCTACACCTGTGACCTGCTGCTTCTTCTTCACTAGTAACTTTCAAAGCCTCCTCAGATGATTTTTCGGCATCAGAAACAGCCGGTTGTTCTTCACTAGCAACTGTTAAAGCCTCTCGAGGTGATTTTTTCAACATCAGCAGTAGGTTGTTCTTCATTAGCAGCTTTCAAAGCTTCCTCAGGCGATTTTTCAACATCAGCTGCTGCTGGTTGTTGTTCTCCAGCAACTTTCAAAGCCTCTTCAGATGATTTTTCAACAATGGCCGCTGAAGTTTGATCTTCAGCAGCAACTGTCAAAGCCACTTCAGCCTGTTTTTCAGTTTCTGAATGTATCACCTCCCCCTCAACAACGGCTTTTATCTGTTCCTCAACAACCATATCAGAGCTTGTGGGTTTTTCGGTTGAATTTGCAACAGTTTGTGGTATTTGAATGGTGTCATTTTCCTCTGTTGGGCTTTTGATACCATCTCTGTCAGTTTCATCATCTGTGCTCTTAATTCCTGAAGTATCCGTTTCTGATTCAACAGCTTTTTTCTCGACACCCATCAAATCTTTTGAGTCTTTACGTTCACTTGCAAAGTTGGACTGTGCCTCAATAGCTTGTTTATCATCTTGTTGTTCCATGAGTGTCACTTTCTCTTGTAAATTTTCACTCATGTGTGATGTGTCCGTGGTAGAGGTTTCAACCATGACGGAGGCATCGTGTTCCACATCTACAGATGGTTCTGTTTGGTGAACAGAAGATTCGGCTGCATTTTTAGAAATGTCTTTGGTTGAATCTTGAACATCTTTGAGCTCCTGCTCTTCTTGAGGTTCCTCCTTACCTAATGATGAAGAAAGAGATTCAGGTGGTATAGTCTTTGTGGATTCAACATGATCATCCTTTGTTTCTTCTTTTGCCTCCGTGGATTTCTGTTGCTCTGCCTCCGTTTTGGTTTCTTCTAAGAAGGACATGCCAAACAGGCCAAAGCCAGTTTTAGATTTGTTACTCTCAGAATTTCCACCAAGTGAAAACACAGAGGAAACCTTAAAAACACCCTCTGATTCAGGTGGCTTAGAGGCTGTGGGCGGTGCTTCTGATGACTGTTGGCCTGATCCACCAAACATAGAGAACAGCCCCTTCCCTGAGATCTCTGGACCACTGGGCTTTGGTTGTGTAACTGTTGGTCCAGGTGGACTTACTTTAGGTCCTGTCTGAGGTTGGGTACTAAGACCACCAAACTTGGAAAACAGACCAGTACCCGGGGTATCTTTTTGAGTTGCAGAACCTGGTAGGATGCCACCAAACAGAGAAGATCCAGTGGAAGGCCCTCTAGGTGGGGCACCACCCCCCAGATGGCCTCTGGGACTAGGTGGCTGTTGAGGTGCAGATCCACCAAACATTGAAAACAAGCCTTTTCCAGGAGGTTCTTTGGGTGGAGGGCCTCTGAGTTGCACACCTCCGGGAGTTGGACCCCTTGGGCCAGGGGGTTCTTTGGGTAGGGGTCCTCTGGGTCGCACACCTCCAGCAGTAGGACCTCTTGGACCGAATGGCGGCTGACTAATTGAACCACCAAACATAGAGAATAGACCTTTTCCCTGGGGCTCTTGTGGGGTTGGGGGTGGCGGTGTGTCTTTTGACTCAGCTGAGGAAGAGGCGTTTGATCCGCTAAACATCGACAGTAACCCGGTCCCAGAAGTTTCTTTGGGAGATGAGCCAGGCAGAATCCCACCAAGTATTGATAGTCCAGGTTGGGGAGGCGTTTGTTGTGGGGTTGATGCCGAACCGCTAAACAGGGAAAATATGCCTTTTCCTGCTTGCTCATGAGATGGTTCAGCCTCAGGCTGATCATCCTTGACAGCAGGACTGTCTTCCTTGACGACAGTAATTTCCTCTTTGGGCAGGCTGATAGCACTAGACTCCGGCGCAGTAGGAGTGACGTCCCTTTCAGTTTCTTCACGAATTTCTTGAACTTCTTCAGGTAATTTAATATCTGAAACCGAGGGTGCCTCTTTAAGAGGCAGCTTGTCAAATATTTGACTTTCTTTAGGCAATACATCATGTGAAGATTTGCTTTCATCTTTGTGAATCGATTCCTCAGGTGCTTCTATACCTTTCTGTGGTTTTTCTTCTGAAGTTGTGTTTTCATCTTCACAGACCAAGTCATTGAGAGGTTTGACTACTTCAGGTGGTGTTATGTCTGGAGTGGCTGACTTTATGTCTGTGGAAGCCGGTTGAGGTTGTGACTCCTGAACCCTCAGTTGTCTCTGATGTCTCTGCTGTTTCAACCTCTGAGATGACAGCATCTATAGTTGGGCTTTTCTCAGTGACAATGAGCTGCGAGTCTTGTTGGTTTTCTTGTATTTTATCTGTTGTACTTGGTGCAAGTGACATGTCTGGTGAGCAGGTCTTATCTGCCTCGACAGGAGTTTCAACAGTTGCATCAGTCCTACTAATATCCAGAGACTCAACATCCTTAGAAGTATCGGATTGTGCACCAATAATATCGGGTAAAAGATCCTTAGAGTCAGTGGGAGTTGTTGCACTCGGAGTGGTTTCTTCAGAGACAGCAGTCTTGGGAAAGTCTGGCTTGCTACATTCACTGGATTCAAGCTCATTTGTCTCTTCTTCTGGAGAGCTTGCTGCTGAGACAAAAATATGAGGCAGTCTTATATAAGGCTTCTGATCCCCTGATTCATTTTCTGTACCAACAAGTGGAGCTTCTGATGAATTAATTCCAATGTAGATTGATCTTGGCGGTTTGCCGTTTTCTTGTTGCACGCTGGCTACAGAAGATACCTCACCAAATCTGGCAGTGGCATCAGTAGACTCTGTTGTTATAGTTTGTTTCCTCTCATCTGAACTCTGTTGTTGTGACATGTCTGATTCAGTTTCCTTTGTGACAGATGAAGCTTCCTCAGCAGTTTCTTTTGGTTTTACAACAGGTAACGTTTGTAAAGGTTCTGTTGAACATTCCGTACTTTGACTTCCTTCATGTAATACCGTATCTGGAGATGTAGCTGGTGAAGGTTCAGGAAGAGGCAATTCTTTTTCTGGTGTTTCCATTACCGAGTGTTGTACTTGCACTGCATTTACTATTGCCTGTGGTTGTTGATAGTCTTGAGAAGGAGAAGGAGACTCAAAAGCACACAGTGGTGACATACTAGAAGTAGAGTCTGCCAATGAGACCACTGGGGGTGCTTGGTGGCTCGTATCCCTTGGACTCAAACCGGCTTGTTGTGATTCATCAATCGGTGATGATGCTGGAGCCAACTCTCTCGGCATGGCTGTAGTTTGATCTTTGGGTGATTCAGAAGGAACAGCGACTTTGCTTTCAGTTGTTACTGGTCTAGATTCAGCTGTATCCTGGTGGATAATATGAGCTGGCGTGCAAGGCGGAGAACTTGACACAACAGGGATTTGTGGGCTTGACGGAATTGCCTCTGCCATTTTAGCAGCAGGGGTAACTGGGACAATTGTCTCCTGCTTAACAGTTGCCATTTGTGGTGGAGTAACTTGTGCACTATGGTCTAGCGGTTTAGACACAATCTCCATATGGTGGGATGTAACAGGAGGTGTTTTTGTACTGACAGTGGGTTGTGACTCCAAGCCACTAAACAATGAAATCAAGCCTTTGACGGAGGTACGTCCTGCTGGTGTTACAGGTACCTGTGGAGCTTGCGGCTCAGCTCCAACGTCCTGCCTCTGACAACTACTCTTCATTTGTATAGTTGGCACCGATTGATGACTTTTGGTGTCTTCTGGTGTAACTGTGCTCACTTGTGATCCATGCTGAATTGAAGGCATGGTACTTGATGGTACCGGCGGTACATGATAACGCTGGGCAGAGACATGGCTTTGGCCTAAATCAGGTTGTTTCGAGAGGTGAGCAGGTTCTTTTGTGTGATATGCCGTCGCATGCTGCACAGGCGGTATCCCTCCAGAGGCCAAAGAAGGATCGGTTCTTTGTCTGTCATGTGTTTGCTGAATAACTGAACCATCTGGGGCAGGAACAGTGTGGATACCACCTATGTAGCTGTTGGGTAGCGCACGGGGAGGGTGATGTATTTCTACTTGTCATTGTTCGATTTTCTTCGTACTCCTCATTGCTCCCACAGCTGTCGACGGTAGCCTGCTTGATAAGAGTTTTGGGTCTGTGGGTCAAATTATGCTGAAGACCTGGGTCTTGTTTTTGCAGAGGAGGAGCTTTTGGCTGATAACCTGCATTAGTCCAGCCTACTTCCACACCAGGATGCTGGTATTGCTGATAGGCCACCAAAGGTTGTGTGTGTAGCTGAGGTACTGGAGACATTTGTTCAGGTTTCTTGGAGTCAACTGGTACCCTACTTATCTGTTGATATGTTGTGTAAAATGACAGCTGACTAGATGGTCTGTCCTGTGTAGGCTGGGCAGCATAATGGTGAAGAGGCTGCATCGGCCTTTCAATAGAAGTCATAGTTAAAGATGAAGAAGTCACTGGCTCAGAGTTTGATCCTGTTCCCGACCTCATCCTGTAAAGTATTCCAGGTTGGCCGGTGCTCTGTTTATCATTTGAATATTCCCAATATTGTGGTGGCATTTGAGTTTGAGAAAACATGGTGTCATTTCTCATCTCTTTAGCAGGGGTTTCTGGCATATATTGTTGCGGAGAGTACACATTGTATTGACATGTTAAAGGAACATAGGGAGAGGTAAAATCCCTTGCAATTTGGTTGTCTCCAGTTGTAGTTTTGCTTTGAAGATCCACAGTCAGGTCAACAACACCCACATCTTTTTTCTTTTCCAGCTTCCTTTCAGTTTGCCTTCTTTCAAATGTTTCTTTATTTGCTTTTTTATTTGTAAAGTTCATGGGCTCTCCCTCCTTTACTTCAATTCGATTGGTGGACAGATTTGTTGTAGTTACGCTGTCTTTTGCCGAGAAGTCCACTGGTTTATTTTGTTGCTGTGTGTCCTTGTAGGTGGTCTTTTTCTGAGAAAACTCTTCATTGTAGTGGCAGGTAGATATCCGTCGATGCAAAGTTTCATTTGCGTTGAGTCCACTCATAACTCGTCTCCTTTGCTGACATGTAGATTGCTCCACTATAAGGGGTACGCCGGCAGAACCATTCCTGAATAGGGTCGCCTTGTCTCTGACCAGTGGCACAACTCCAGTTGATGGGGCAGCAGGAGTTGTTTCATACTGTTTCTGCTGGGATTTTGGAGACATGTCTAGGAAGCTCTTGACAGCATTGGCAGGCGCAGATGTTTCTCGAGATCCACTGCGCACAAATCCTTGTTGGATCTGTGCGATTCTGCCACTGTGGGCTGTTGTCTTTTAGATGGCTCCTGGGGGTGCTGAGTCACTACAATTAGTGGAAGACCAGCAGAATCCCCTTGAGAATACGGTAAGCTTGACCGTCTTGTGGGCACCAAAGATACTGGATCTGAAAAGTGTGCCACTGCATCAGATCTAGATGCCCTTGTTGACATATCTATCGTACCTTTAACGGAGTTTGCTGGAGCTGTACTGAGCGAAGGCAAGTGGGAATTGGACTGAGGCACAGCGGCGCGCTGAGTTGCCATGTAGCTGGGAAGTGGCTGCTGCACAATAGGGGTGGTTTTTCTGTCTGTGATTTGCTGTTTTTGGACAGGGACCGCATTCTGAGACTGCATTTGGCTTGCTGATCCCGCTGGAGTTGGATCAACTATTAGTGGAAGACCTACAGAATCTTCCCTGGCAAGTCTTCCTTTTCTTGGCTTATTAACAAGAGAAACTGCTTGTTCTGGAGTACGCTCATTTTCGGGCACTGCCTTAACCAAAGTGGATTGAGATGGCTTGGGTGACATATCCAACACCGTTACTGTGGCATGCTTTGTTGATGCGGACATCTCGTGTTCTCGTCTTGTGACCGATGACAGTGAAGTTGACTGATTTGACTGAGTTAAGACACCAGGCGTTGTCTGCCAAGGTTGTCGTTGATCCAGACAAGACTCTGAGCTGCGCTGAAGCTTATTCTCTACCCCAAGCTGTGCACTTGAAGGTGAACTAATCTTACAGTCACCACTGACTTTTTCAGTGGGCATAGCTACATCAAGAACCCCTTCCTTCGAAGTAGTACAATATTTAGAGGGCCTGTCTTGGGTAGCTTTCAGTGTAATTGCTGGTTCCTCACGAGGAGCTGACTGAATATACTCAGTTTTTTGCTGCTGAGGCACTGCTGGTACGGCTCTATATGTCAGGTCAATTGATTCATGATCACTAGGAACTTTGTCCATCTCCACAAAAGCCAGTGGTTTTCTCCTTGTCAAAGACAGTGCCTCACAAACAGCATCCTTCGACTGAACAACAGGCTGTTGTGTCTGCAGGGCGACTGTCTTGATTGACATATCTAGTGTGGCTTTAGTCAAGTTTGCTGGCGCAGTGGTCTTCTGATACTGCTGAGCTTTTTCATGAGCTTGAGAGTAAAGCGGTGTTGACTCTGGTCCCTTAACGCCGCTGGGAATCTTCTGTGTTAGACCAGCTGTAACTGTTGTTGGGCTCTGCTGTTTGGGCAGTTGGTGCTCCTGAATGTCCACTTGATTTTTCATAACAGGGCTCATCAGTGGTGAGGTGGGCACTGTTTGTGTTGACACAGTTTTCATAGTTTGTTTGAGACTGCCATCAAGAGTAGTTGCTTTGCTGGAAAGATGGACAACTGTAGAGCTTGTTGTTCCCGATGCAACGCTGGCGTCAAAACGTTTCGATAATTCAGGAGATGGACTAGTTGGCTTGGATGCTACATCTATTTCACTCTTGGCAGTGGTTTTGAAATCTGTTTGCTTTGTCTCTGCTCTTTTAGGGGAACAATGAGAGGAAGCCAACTGGCCAACCCCAACATCTGGCCTAGATGCTTGTCTCTTTGATGTGCTGTGTTGATCAGCTGGTAATCCCTCATCAGTCTGAGCGACAGCTGGACTGTCCCGTATGGAGCTCACACCAGGATATTCTGAAGCTGGCCATTCAATTTCATCTTCCTCAGGTTGTTTTGTAAGATCTACTGCAGCTGTGGTCTTGTCACCCACGTCCACATTCACCTCAGTATCAGCCTGTTGTTTCTCTCTGAATCTTTTCGACTTATACTTCGTGAAGTCGACAATCTCATTTCTTTTTGTAGATTCCGAACCAGTAGCAGTTTCGCTGTTTTGTTTGATGTCTTTGTTTTTGTTCATTGCGGACGAGAAGTCAAGGACTTTATTGGGTACTTGGGAGCCAGAGGGGGAGTGAAATGAGCTCTGGTTTCTGTTGTAAAGGTAGGCTTCACTATATGTAACTGAATTGTCATTCAGTATGTGTAGCTGTGGTTTGGATTCCTTTGAGGACTCCTGCAACTGTTTTGGAGGCTCGGTGGATATCTGACCCACTGGTGAAGCACTGCTCTCTTTGCTGATGTTCGGACATCCTCTGCAACTGGGCTCCTGTTTGCTTGCGACAATACTCCAGGTTTATCTGCTTGAGATGGCTGCCTTGACAGCTGGTATCTCCGTGGGGAAACAGAAGGAACGTTTGAGGTGGATGTCATGGCCAAACTCCTAACAGGGGCTGCCTGTGTTGAGGGAGCTGTAGAGCTGCTTGATGTACTAACACTTGGTGTTGTAGGCAGTTTCTTTCCTGGCTGTATAGGTGACGGTATTTTTGAAGCTGGTGGGGTCACAGCCACAGTTTTTGAAGCTTCTGAAAGCTTGTTGGACACCGAATTTGATGTAACGGACATTGAAGGCAGTGTTTGAGCTTTACTTGCAACAGTAATAGCAGGCTTCCCGATGACTCCTGAATGTATGGAGGTTGGTTTTGGTCTTGATTGGTCTGCATGTGCGTCGTCTACATGTGCAATCCTGATTTCAGGAATTGGCGAGTGTATCTTTGGAGAGATTTGTGTCGAATAATGCCCTGGAGGACGTTCAGGTGTGGATGCAAGTGCATCTTTTATCCCCTGATCCTTCCAGTAGGGCCCTCCATGTCCCCCTTTTAAAGACTTCAAACTAAAATCCGCCGCTTCCATTGGTTCCTCTTGGTAGCTGTAAGCATTTTGCACCGATTCCACTTTTATCTTTTTAAGCTTGTATACGGTAAAGTCTACAGGCTGCTCAGTTTGATAAGATACAGACTCCTGAAACATTTGGGAGAAGCTTTCCAAATTCATGTTCATTATTTTTTCACCTTTCTGTAGTGCAGACGTTAGATCCATGGGTGCATCGGGTGAAAATATGCTACTTCGCTGCTGGCCTGGAACCCAGAAACCTTGACCCTCATCACTGAGGGGGATTTTAAAGCCACAAAGAGTCACTTTATCCGTTTCCTTTTGTTTCAGAATGGTAGCAATGTTCTCTGTGATATTTCCTAGAGCTTGCATATCCTCCTCTGTGGCACATGCATACAAATGCCTACCAGATTTGTCTGTTAAAAGAGAATAGATGTAATCTTCATCCGTATAAACATAATATCCACAGTCCCCAGCCTCAGCTGGCCACCACAGCCCTTGTTCCAGCAGTGAAATCCATTGCTGGTACCATTCAGTATCATCAAATAGCATTTCTTCAGCAGCATCCCCTGTAATACCTGCAGAACTGCTTAAATCCAAAGCGCCGCGTCTCAAGTCCACAGGACCCTTTCTTGTGGCAAGTTGTTTTAAAAACTCAGTTGCTGATTTCAGGTCAAAGCCATCCTCTCGTAAATGACTGTTATTCAGTATCCGCCACTTTGTTGAAGTCCTGTACACCACATTCTGTAAGCGACTGACATCTACTCAGGCGAGTCTTTGTTTTTTCTGTGGATAGATTTAGGGCACTACCTCTTGCAATCCAAGGCTTCCTGGTCCCATCGGGATCGTTCAAATGATCACAGCTGTTCCAGGGTTTCTTGTCTCTGCAGCTCATGTCAAATAAGATAACATCTTCGTCTGGCTCGAGAAAGCGATTCCTGCTCTCAAAGAGCTGGGCAGCAGTTGTCCCTCCAGGGATGCGACGGCACATTAAAGTCAGCCAAGTTCATTTCTCGAGGCTTTAACTGTACGTGACTCTCCTGCTGAGGTGTTAAAACTGTGGGTGGTACGTGACTTTGGCTTGTCTGGTTGGCTTCCTGAGCTTGAGTGCCGAGGGCTTCGGCAAGAACATAATCGTTGAGTTGCTGCCAGAGGTAGAGCTTCTATGAGACACTGGTGTTCATACAGCTCCGGGGGAATTACTCCGTGCTCTGTAAAGTTGTACAGCAGATCCTTGTAGCCGTACTCATTGGAGGTCCCATACAAGAGACGCTGAATCTCCTCAAGATAATGTTGTGTTGGAGAAGCTGTTGGAAGTCGCCTAATCTGAGGCTGCAGATGTTCTTGGCGGGCATCAACACCTGGATTGGCTGAACTAGCAGTAGTTGTGAGTGGTGCTGTTGTTGTTGTTGTACTTGAAGGGATATCCTCCTTACTCTTTGGCAGGAAACGATCAATAGAGGTCTTTTCCTTTTCCTTTGCAGGAGCACCACTGTCATCTGTTCCTGTTTTGAAAATTCTGGATAACAAACCAGGAGATGTGCCACTTGCACTGGTTTTCGGTTCCTTCCTTCACAGGCTGAGGCATGGGTTGCTGCTGCATCTTGGACGGCGGCTCTTCTGCAACACTGAAGAGACCTGAGAGAAAACCTTTCTGCGGCGGACCTTTTGAATCTTTTTCGGCGGACGCTTCTTGAGAGGAATGCGCCTCCTACTGGTTTAGTTCTCTGAATCTGTGGTCGGCCCTGACTGGCGCGTGGCTGTTGTTGCTGTTGCTGTGTTGCTTGAGGACTCGTCCGGTCAGCGGCAGGCGACGGCGGTTCTACGGAGGCGGAAATTTTGTTTAAGAGACCAGAAAATAACCCCCCAGATTCTGACTGGGTTGGATTTTGGGCCGACTGAACAGCTGGTTCCCCAACCTTAGCAGGTTGTGGCGATTGATGTTCCTGAGGTGCACTGTCACCAGCTGCAAGCTTGATAATACCTGAAAGCAAGCCTCCGCTTTGAGTGGGCTGCTGACTTGTGGGTTGTTGACTGCTTGTTGTTTTGCCAGGCTGCTGTGGTTGTTGCTGCTGAGGTGATGACTGTCCAAACAAGCCGGACAAAAAACCTCCTTGCTGACTGGTTTGAGAAGGCTGTTGACCTGCAGGCTGAGCAGGTTTGTTGCCTGGCTGAGAGGCAGCCTGAGTGTTCTGCTGCTGTGGTGCACTATCAGCGGATGCTAATTTATTAAAAAGCCCAGATAACAGTCCACCCTGCTGTGGCTCTGGTGCAGAAGCAGCAGGTTGTGATGGTATCTGGTTTTGCCTCCGCAGGGGCTGCCTGCCACCTTGTTGGGACTGCTGCTGGTTTGGCTGACTAACGGGTGGCTGCTGCTGTGCTGGAGGGGTAGGACCTGCTGAGAATAACCCAGAGAGGAAGCCTCCCTGTGGAGCAGGTGGTTGCTGGGTCATCTTAGGGCCTGGCCTTTGACCCTGCTGCTGAGCTGGCTGATTCCCCACTGTGGTCTGTGGCGTACCAACATCTGCAATTTTGTTAAATAATCCAGTGAGCATCCCTCCAGGACCACTGGGGGGTTGTTGTGGTGGTACTTGATTTTGTCTCTGTAGGTTTTGTCTATTTGCCAGACTGCTGCTTGGGCTGGCTTCCAGATTTGTCACTCTGTTGCTGGTTCTGTGGGAACTGGGGTGGGTTTGTAGGAGCAGAGTCTTGGCCCCCAGTTCCAAACAGGCCAGACAGGAAGCCCCCTTGACTGGGAGATGCTTGCTGGGGAGCAGGTTCTGTGAGTTTCAGCAAACCTCCAAACAGTCCACTCGGTTGAGGCGCTGGCGTTGTTCCTTTCGGAGGCAGTTTTACTGCTGTCGCGTCAGTCGTTGGCTGTTGCTTCGGTTGCTGATCGGAGGCTGCAGGTTGCTTCTGTTGCTGGTCCTGTTGACCTTTGTCCGGGGGAAGTCCTTCTGTCGAACCCAGTTTCATCAATCCTGATAAAAGCCCCTTCGACTCAGCTGGAGGATCCATCCCTTGACTTGAGCTTTGCTCAGGTGCGTCTTTCTTCTCCGTTACTTCTGTCGCTGGCTGACTTGGTTGAGACACAGTTACAGTATCTGTAGCTTTTTTCAAGAGTCCAGATAGGAGTCCTCCAACAGGGGGCTGTCCAGCAGGTTGTCCTTGAGTCGGAGCTTGGCCCTTTTGGTCTCCTGGTGATGGCGACGATGGTGGATTTGTAGGAGCCTGACACAGTTTCAGAGGCAAATTTTAGAAATCCAGATAACAGTCCTCCTGATTGCTGTGGAGCAGAAGTCTGTTGTGTTTGGGGAGAAGACGGGGAAGGTGACGAGAACAGGCCTGAGAAAAGACCACCTTGTTGTGGTTGACCATCGCCTCCCTGGATTTTCTTTTCAGCTGAGACGTCTTCAGTTGATCCTAGCTTTAACAGCCCACTAAGCAGTCCTTGAGGCTGTGAGGTTTCTGCTTGTGATCTGCTCTCCTCAGGCTTGGAGGGACCCTGATCTTGAGATGTTACATCGGCTTCAGATTTCGGATCCGCCTCAGATGTCAGCTCTTGAGAAGATTCCTCTGCACCGGAGCTAGTCTTCTCTGTGGTCTCTGGGACCATTTGTTCAGAATGTGGCTCAGTTTGACCGCTAGGTTTGGTTAGCGTTACGGTCGGAGTGATTATTTTCTTTGCGGGTTCCTTGGTTGGTTCACTTGGGGTTACCTTAAAAAGGTTGGAAAACCAGCCCGTTTCTGCGTTTCCCTTTGGTACACTCTCAAGTTGTGCAGCACGACTTGGGGAGGGGGATCTCGCTGGGGTAGGGGATGGACTTTTTGGAGGGGCGCTGGCATCTTCACCCGTTGCAAACTTGAGAATGCCCGACAACATCCCCCCTTCTGCTTTTGTTGGGGTCGGCGTGGCAACATTTTCAGAGAAAAAGGGGATTTTGATTTTGCTGCCTAAAAATGACTCTTCTGCGGGCTTGGTGTCACTCTGTGACGAATTTTCTGGAGGAGCGGTTGATATGAGGGAGGAGAGGGATTTCTTAAAAGGACTGAAGAATCCGGTTTCCTCTGAACTGCCCTGAGGTTTTGAGTCAGACGCTGGAGACGATCCTCTTTGCTGAGCATCGGGCAGCTCACCGGACGACTCGGTCTCTGGAAGAAGCTCTACCGATCCAGTTCCAGTGTCTTGGGACAGCTCAATCGACCCGCTTCCTGTATCTGGCAGTAATTCAGCCGATCCGGTTCCTGAGCCAGGTCTCATCTCGCCTGATAACTGTCGCTCTGCCTGCGAGCCCACTCTACTGGGAGTCGAGCCTCTGCTTAGAGACTCTTGTTGAGAGTCTTTGCTTGCAGCAGACGGACTTCTTTGCTCTGACAGCTGGGGTGATGGTTCTCTAGACGGAGGTGCACTTGAAAAAAGTCTCAAAGGACTGAGCCTCCCTAGCATAGATTCGAACCCAGATGTGGGTTGGTTACCAGCTGACGCGCTGCCCTGCACCTCTGTGCCAGTTTGTGCTGTTGTCTGATTAGCGTCGGCTTGTCGAGCGGGGTCGTTGGACTGAAAAGGCAAAAGTGACTGAAGGGTAAACTTTTTCTCTGTTGTGGGCTCCTGAGAAGCAGGAGGAACTATGGCCACTGGAGGGGAGGTACCGCCGCTCTTGGGAATAAATGCCAGCAGCTTTGAAATACCAGATTCGGGTTGGGGTGACGCTTGGGAGGCTGATGCCTCTGTTGTAGTGGCAGCGGAGCTTTCTGTGGCTTCGGTATTGGCTTTAGGGATGAAAGACAGCAACTTTGAAATGCCAGAGTCCGTCTGTGGCGGTTGGGGGGACGGCCGTCGTCACTGAGGCCTCCCCCTCAGTCGGTGATTTTGATCCTGTGATTGTACTGAACAATGAACTCATGGCGTTTTTTACTCCAGCTATGCCCTGTTCAACAGCACTATCCTCCTTAACATCGGGCTTCACTTCACTGCTGTCACTTTCTTCAGGTTGCACACTTTTAGGATCAGTTGGCAGTGTTGGAAGCTTTCTTCTCGGAGCCTTGGGCATTGAGTCATAGTTGTTGATCTCCTCCTCTTTTACAGCCAGGTATTCAGACACCGAGTCGACTAAGCTCTGCAGTTCACCCATCGGGTCTATGTACTCGTCTTCGGCTTCGTCCTCTGGAGACAACATAGGATCTTGTCTGCCTTTGCATGAAAAGCCCTGCCCTCCAAAAGCGGGCATGTACTTGTCAGGGTGGTAGTAGCTTTCGTATTCATAGCTGGCGTCTCCCTCAATGAACGTCAGATCATCCAGCTCCTCTTCAGAACCGAATGAATACTGCATCTCATCAGAGCCAACCGAGTTGTATTCGGTCCTCGCCCTGATCCTCGCGGCCTCCTCCCAAGCGGCCTCCTCCTCACGAAAGGCTGCGTAGTTCTCCAGCGTGTTCTCTAAAGCCGTTTTGGCCCACAGTCTCGTTTTGTAGAGGAGATTTTCCGTGTCGGTCTGCTGTCGTAGCTGCTTGATGGATGGAATTATATCAATTTCAGGGGGGGAGGATTCATCCTCAAAGCTGCCGGCCTGCTTGTAAACCAGGCGCACCTCTCCGCTGCCAAACCCGTGCTTCTGCTTGCGTCCCCTGGCGTTCGCCTCCAGCGTATCCTCGGGGGACAAAGCGTCGCACTCGACCGTCTGGTAGAACCTGCTGCCTTTCGACTCGCTGCTGTCACTGATGCGGTAGATGATGCTTTTATCCTCATCCTCCCACATTTTCTGCTCAGCGTCCAGATAGTCATCCAGGACACCCGCCTCAGGCACTTTATATTTACCCTCCCAATCCTCCACGCCCATACCGGAGTCTACGGGGATTATTCTAACTCCACCTTTACCGTTTGATCGCCTGGATTCGAATAAAAACAACAAACAGCATGCAGATGGCAGTGAAGCACAAGGGGAAGAAAACAGAAAGAAAGAAAGAAAGAAATTAAGCATCAGACGTGATTAAAAAACAATGGATCATGCAAAGAAAGTATACATTAATGTACATGTTTTAAATAGTAAAAAAGAGCGATGGACAGATGTGGAGAGACTGATGATGACTGAAGACGTTGTCTTAAAGGCAACGTACCCTCCAGCCCTACAGGGGGACCCTCTGAGCTAAATATGGCAAAAGTTCCTTTGTGCTGCTTTACGTGGAAAACGTCAGTTGGTCAGATAAGGACGCCTATACCTGACGTTAACGGCTGAGATTTTGCAACATTTATGCAGATACAAGGGATTTCAGACAAACATTCAGAGTTTTTGGTAAAGTTTGTGTACTTTTGTGCAGAAACAATGAAACATGCAACAACATGGGAACGCCGGTGTCAAAGTTGTCCTGGTGGTACCGAATGCAGCGTGCACGCTTGCGTGGCTCCGGATTTACCTGTGTCCCCTCATTTCTCTGTAATCGAGCTCATAACTCTGTACGGAATCAGAGTCCCTGGACAGGTTCTGACGCTGGACCCTGCGGCCGATGGGGTACTGGTGGACCGACGAGTTCGTCTGCGGCGTGCTGTGGAACCGCGGCGGTCGGTCGCCACTTTCACCGCGGTAGTCCGCGTCCCGCTCGTCCATCACGCTGTCGTGGTCGTCAAAAGCTGGAATGAAAACAGTGAAAAGCTCTTCAGTGAGTTTTACCCTCCTTTGCATCGTAAACTTACCACCGTCTACGAGATTATTTTTTCTGAATGACTCTTCCTTGGTTCTGCTGTTGCGCCATCATTATGGGGGCTGGTGGGGGGGGGGGGGGGGGACTGGGCTCGAGTGGGTTTGGTGTCAGAGTGCAGCATGGTGGGATGGGGGGGTATCCGGGTGCTCTCGGGGTGCACTGTGTGTGTGGGTGTGAATATGCAGAGTGAAGTATATGTAGTATGTACTGTAGTATATACTATAGTATGTATTGTAGTATGTACTTTAGTATATACTATAGTATATATTATAGTATGTACTGTAGTATATACTATAGTATGTATTGTAGTATGTACTGTAGTATATGCTATAGTATGTATTGTAGTATGTACTGTAGTATATGCTATAGTATGTATTATAGTATCTACTGTAGTATATACTATAGTATATATTATAGTATGTACTGTAGTATATACTATAGTATGTATTGTAGTATGTACTGTAGTATATACTATAGTATGTATTATAGTATGTACTGTAGTATATATTATAGTATGTACTGTAGTATATACTATAGTATGTATTGTAGTATGTGCTGTAGTATATACTATAGTATGTACTGTAGTATATACTATAGTATGTATTGTAGTATGTGCTGTAGTATATACTATAGTATATATGATAGTATGTACTGTAGTATATGTAGTATGTATTGTAGTATGTACTGTAGTATATACTATAGTATATATTACAGTATGTACTGTAGTATATACTATAGTATGTATTGTAGTATGTACTGTAGTATATACTATAGTATGTATTGTAGTAATTACTGTAGTATATACTATAGTATATATAATAGTAAGTACTGTAGTGTGAATGTGTGTGTATCAGTATGTATGTAGTTAGATGTCTATGTCTGTCTGGATATGAAATTACAACTAAAATTTAGGATAAGGCCTAAGATACATTTTAAGGGTAATCTTGGAACATTGGAAGGGGTAGGATTAAATAAATTTGACTTCTTCCTACCCCTTTTCTGACATGTTAAACCAGATATGTGTTTTGCATATTGATATGTATATGTATGTAAATAGATCGTTGTGTATACATTGGGTATAAATTTTGTTTATTTTTTTTCTTTCTTTTTGGGGGGGAATATGTCCATTTAATATTTAGATTTATTTACAAGAGGTTCTATATGTTTCTAAATTATGGTTATGCACATGTGTCAGTGTATATTGATTTATGCATTATTATATATTTTATAAATATATTATATATTTTTTCAAATACATAGATTCATGATTAAACTGTCTTTGCTTTTAAAGATTGTTTTGAAATGTTTGGAATGAATCAATAAAATGAAGTAACAGAGTCAGAGGGGAGTCATCACACTGTAAAATATGGGCTGCTGCAGAGATGGACTCTAACAGCGCTGTTAGGATGTAAAGGAGAGACTTCCAGACGATATAAATGTTTGAATAAACAGCTCCCTCTTGAGGTAGCAGACATGCAACGCAACCATAAAGACCACTGAGCTGAAAGTTAAGTCTTTCATAGAAACAGCACACATCAATCCCAAAGCACTAAGTGAGTGAATGAATAAATAAGGACCCAAACGGGCCAAAAGCTGGAGAGAAAGAACGGTGCCAGCATGCGGAGGTGTCATACGTACTTCGGTGGTCACTCCATCCGAAATAACTCCAGCTGCCTGGTGGCGGTTTTTCAAAGAAGAAAAGCACATCTCATTACTGCTCAGTCAAACTGGTAACGTTTTAAAACGAGGGATGAGCACGCACGATGGGACTGTTTATGGAGGCGGTAGCAGTGATGGATGGATGAATGAACGAGGTAATAAATGAGATGAATGCTGCGTGAAGTTACAGGAAGACAGAAGTGATTTCACACCGACGACACAAAATGGACAAAAAATAAAAAATCTTCAGCCCTCAGGGGGCGCTCTAGCAGGAAGAGCAAAAACCAAAAAATAAACCAAGTAGTTAAAGGCTATTCTGTTTTTGTTAAGTAGCCTATGTTGGCTATGCTACTCTACATTCATTTTGTGAGCACCAATACCTGTTATTATTGGACAAACTGATTAATCCAGGTGTGTCTGACCATTGTAGCTACTCAGACACACCTGGATTTATCAGTTTGTCCAGTCAGTTTGTTGGTTCCCCAGCGGATTTCCAGGTTCTGAGCAGACCTGCCACAGAGGTAAGGTTTTAATTGGATGCAGCGTGGAGCCAGCAGGTTCTGTTCAGAAACAATCAGTTCAGGTATGTGAATAAACACTTATGGTACAAAATCTTTTGATGTAAATATCTTATTTCTCAGCCTGGATACCAGCGTCTTATAATCCGGTGCGGCTTATATGTGACAAAACTATATATTTCGTTTATATTTTAATGGGTGCGGCTTATATTCAGGTGCGGCTTATAGTCCAGAAAATACTATAACAAACAATAAATAGGTTGTTTTGAAGCAAATAGTTTTGACTCAATTTGTCCTCTGAATGATCAATATCATCTGATGAACATATACAGCAACTTGATTTTTCATCTCTACTTTTAATTTTGATATTAACTGGGTAGAATACCGCAATATATCGTGATATCGCAATAATATTGTATCGTGACTATAGTATCATGATACATATCGTGTTGCAAGGTCCTTGCCAATACTCACTCCTAGTCAGTGGTACTCATCGAAATTATTTATTATTTCTTTCTATTACCATTCTTGCACTTTGAAACGCGGGCCAGTCAGCGTTGGGAAGGAACGGGAGAAAACAGCAACTATAATGGACTGTTTCCACGGCGACCAGATAGCTGCTGGTCAGTAAATACGCAGGAACACACCAAGAGGGAAGATGCATTGATAAATATGTTTATTGAGACCAGAATGTAAACACGACTATGTGATTCGATAGCCTTCAAAAAGTTCAGTGCTTTACTCGAACCAAAATTACAACCCTAATTTACAAAATAAAACTACAACTAACACTGAAACTAATAAAAACTAAGTATTTCAAAACGAAAAATGAATAAAAAACTAGCAAAACTGCACTAAAAACTAATTAAAACTAACTGAATTTGAAAAACTAAAACTAAAAACTAAATAAAAAATAAAACTAATGGAAAATCCAAAACTATTATAACCCTGGTGGAGTTCCCCAAGGCTCCATCTTGGGGCCACTAACACTGAAACTAATAAAAACTAAGTATTTCAAAACAAAAACGAATAAAAACCAGCAAAACTGCTCTAAAAATGAATTAAAACTAACTGAATTTGGAAATACTAAACTTAAAACTAATGGAAAACTATTATAACCCTGGGAGCAGACGGACCGGATCGCTGGCGTTGCTCGGCTGGTCCAGGAGAACCTCAGTGTTCCCCTGGGGGGGGGGTTTGAGGCTGCTGTGCTCTGTAACCCACCTCTCTCTCTCTCTCTCTCTCTCTCTCATTAAACAAAAGTGAGAACATGGAGGGAAAACGTGCTTTTGTCCAAATCAATCACATGGAAGTGACACAAACCACCAACAGAACACGCATTAAAAAAAAAAAACATGATTTATAAATGTGCCACATTTCTAACGTCTCACATCTATAATTCAGAGACTTACAGCACTGGGAGGGCGCGGGCGCCATGTTTCTTCTCTGGACTTCGTCCTGCGGCAAGAACTGGCGACGGCGTGAAACAAGAGACCAGAACAGAGGAAGAGGGGGAAACGTGAAGAGACTGAGGAGGGAATGAAACAGTTTAAGGCACCAGGTGTTACAGATCCTCTGCTGTCGTGACCGCGGTTCGCCAGCAGGTGGCAGCAGAGGACCAGAGGAGACGCATCACCCCGCCATCTGACATCACGCTGGTAAAACTGAAGCACATAAAACTAACATTTTCCAAAGGTCCACCTTTCTTTACGGTTTTTGAAATCGACTTCAAGAACTACTTTTAATGTATTTAAAGAATTGATAATAAAAAATGTTTACACACTGTTAACATAATTAAAGACATATTTGGAGACATGTAACATGTCCTGCCCTTTTCTTTCTTCTTTTTATTTAAATTAATTAAACTTATATTTTATTTATGATATCTATGTAATGACCTATACACTTTATGTTTCATAAGATGTTTGTATTCTCTTGATGCCAGACTTTTTGTATTGTATATGGTCAATGTTCTGACTTAGTTTGGAATATTTAAATAAAGTTTATTTAAAAAATCAAAAAAAAAGGTAAAACTGAAGTAAGATTCAGATTCTTGAGCAAACTTGTTATTGTTATTGTACAAAACAACCTGCATATTTGTTTCCATGTGGTAATTAATCTGCTAAACGACTGAAAAGTAGCTTTGCACAAATCGTTTTATCTTTAATTTGCTTCTTCACTTTTAGAGGAAGATTTTCAGTTTTATTCCCATTTATATTTTAATTTGTTCATATATCATCCACAGTCATGTCAGGAAGAGAATTTTAAATCCACAGCTTAGATTAATTCAGGCAAAAACATCTCATATATGATCATATATGACACCTCCTTTGCCGATTAAAATAAAACGACAGAGAAGAAATATGAATTATTAACTGCAGAAAAGCAAAAGTGAAATCTAATCATTTAAAGGTACGTCAGCAGCAGAAAGGTTCAAATTTAAAGCCTCGAATAGCCGAAAAAAAAAAAAAAAAAAAAATCAATGTTACTGTACCTCGTCGTGCATCTGCATGGTGTTGATCCGGTCCAGTTTACTCGTCCAGTATTCAGCCTCGACCTCCGGGATGTCTGGACACGTTCACCACAGAGGGAGGAGAAGAAGAAAGTACCAGAAAAAACACTGAGGCAGGTGGATGGAGGGATGGATGAAAAACAAAGAGGAGACGCTGCAGCTCCACCCTCTCCTCAGTCACCTCTCCTCTGTTACCCCCCCCCCCCCCCCCCCCCCCCCCCCCCCCCATCCAGCTGCTAAATGTGCACAAACCTCACATTCATGCATGTTTCATTACTGGAGGAGAGGTTTCCTTTTGGAAGCCCAGAAATAGAGCTGACAGGCGTCTTTGGAGACCTCAGAGGTCCTCCCCAAACCGATAAAAGAGAGAGAGAAGAAGAGGGGGGGAAGCCTGGTCATCCCTCTTTCACTGCTGCAACTACTTCAGGTAACGTGAGTAGAGCTAAAACATGAATTAAGGCGCTTTAATGCGCGTTTGATCTCATGTTCCACTTTTGACTGTAACAGCTCCACATCATCAGCCCTCCACCGCCGTGCTCGACAGGTGCTTCTGATCAAACGCGCTGGTTTTTCCGCCAACGTGGAACACCCTGGTCTCACCTGTCCTACAGGTAGAGGTCTTCGGAGCCACCCGACAACCCAAAAACCCGAGGTTCCGACCCGACCCATTCAAAAGACGTGACTCCGGGTTCGGGTCTGAATCGGTACAGTTAGTCTCGGGTCCGGTCGGTGCTCTCTGACAGGCTGGGTCCACGTTTACTCCAGAGAGGTAAAGATATTAGCGGTGGCAGCTAATGTCAGGACTCGGGGCAGTTTAATTAATTATTCATTAACGTGGCGTGTTTGTCATGAAACAATCATGTTATTGTAGCGTGTTATTAGCGGTTTGCCCAGCAGCTGTAAAGCACAACGGATCGCCAACATGACAACGCTGGATGAGAGAACATATTCACGACACGTCCTGACCGGTGTAGGCTATTAGCGTTAGCAGTTGCTATGTTGCTATCACGTAGCCTATGTAGCAACTGAACCAGTAGAAGACGACAACTTTAGGTAAGAAAATCAAGTTTTATTCAACGCTAGACAACTTTAACATGAGCAACTATGGGCTGGATTGTCTCGGTTCTATTTGGCTAACTCGGTTCGGTTCGTGGTCGGAAACTAAAGACTCGGGTCGGGTCGGTTTCGGGTCGAATTTTCAGGGTCCATGAAAGTGGACGGCTGTTAACGGCAGTTAACTGGAGTTAGCACTCGGACCACGGGACCTGGCATGAAAAGGAGTGCTGGACGCTAGCAGCTCCTCTAGTACACCAGACTTTTTCTGGTGTACTGAAACTTGAATTCCCCCCTTGGGGGATTAATGAAGTATCTTGAATTGAATTTTGAATTGAATTGAACTCCAAATTGTTCAGAAATAGTTCCACAACCGACTTTTACAAGTTGGCTTCTCTAAGATTATTGCTTATATCTTTCCTTTCTGGCGCTGTGCAAGCACACATCTGACCAGCCAACCAACAATGAGCTTCAGCTTGTTCTCATTCAGACGAGTTAAAAACACAGAATGAGCTGAAAGACAAGTTTGTTTGGGTTTTTTTTTCCCTAAAGCTAGTCTATGTAGCAACACCAGTTCTGACCAGAAGGGGGCAGAACAACCCCATCAAAGTTCAGGTGTCCGCCTCCTGGCTGGTACGAGGATCGCAACGGTTGTCAGATGTTTTGTAGACACAGCAGGCCTCTATGACGCCATGTGGTCAGCAGTCACAGTACTACATAGGGTGCCTTTAAGAGATTCACCTGAGAGGACGGTACCACCTGACATGGGTACATGGGTACATGGGTACATGGGTACATGGGTACATGGGTACATGGGTACATGGGTACATGGATGGATGACCTGGGTACCGTCAGATACCAGAGCTGAGTGCGTGAGCGGGAACGTACCAAACGGCAGCTCGAAGCGGGTGTCCAGCAGAACCTGGTGCGGCGTCGGGTTGGCGGTGCCGCAGATCTGATCCTCCTTCATCAACACCTCAGAGTCCAGGCAGGTCCACTCACCTGGGCCCTCCTGTCAAACAGAGGCGGAGTCACTTTAAAGAGCTTTAGGTTCCTGGATCGGTCCGTTAAAGAAAACAGTCGACTGGTCGCTGGCATCGAGACGACGCCCGAGTTAAAGAGTTAAAAAAACATTTAACTGACTTTAGGGTCCTAAACAGGAAATAGATATAGATGATGGATGGATGGATGGGGTGGATGGATGGGTGGATGGATGGATGGAAGGTTGGACAGATGGATGGATAAAGGAAGGAGGAATGGATGCATAGATGATAGATGGATGGATAGAAGGATGACTGGATAGATGGATGGATGGATGGATGTGTGGATGGACAGATGGATGAAGGATAGAGGGATGGGTGGATGGAAGGATGACTGAATGGAAGGATAGATGGAAGGATGTTTGGATGGACAGATGGATGGATGAAGGAAAGATGAATGGATAAAGGAAGGATGACTGGATGGAAGGATGGGGCAGATGGATGGATAAAGGAATGAGGAATGGATGGATGGATGGAAGAATGACTGGATAGATGGATGGACGGATGGAAGAGTGGATGGACAGATGGATGAAGGAAAGAGGGATGACTGGATGGACTATTGAACAGATGAACTGACTGATGGATGGGTGGACAGACAGATGGATTGAATGATGGATGGACAGATGTATAGAAGGAGGAATGGATGGATGGATTGGTAGATTGGATGTTTGGACAGACAAATGGATGCATAAAGGAAAGAGGGATGGATGGATGGATGGATGAAAAAGGAAGGAGGAAGGAGAAATGGATGAATGAATGGACCGATGGATGGATGAAAGGACGACTGGATGGATGGATGGAAGGATGATTGGATAGATGGATGTGTGGATGGACAGATGGATGGATGAAGGAAAGAGGAATGGGTGGATGGAAGGATGACTGGATGGATGGATGGATGACTAATTGGAAGGATGGATGTATGAATGGATGAACTGACTGATGGATGGGTGAACAGACAGATGGATTGGAGGATGGATGGACAGATGGTTAGAAGGAGGATGGATGGATAGGTGGATGGATGGATGGATGGATGGATGGAATGGATGGATGAATGGACAGATGGATGGATGAAAGGATGACTGGATGGATGGAAGAATGATTGGATAGATGGATAGATAGATGGATGAAGGAAAGAGGAATGGATGATGGAAGGATGACTGGATGGATGGATGTTTGGATGGACGGATGTATGGATAAAGGAAGGATGACTGGATGGAAGGATGGGACAGATGGGTGGAAAAAGGAAGGAGGAATGGATGATGGAAGGATGACTGGAAGGATGTTTGGATGGACAGATGGATGGATAAAGGAAGGAGGAATGGATGATGGAAGGATGACTGGATGGAAGGATGTTTGGATGGACAGATGGATGGATAAAGGAAGGATGGATGGATGAAAGGGAGGAAGGATGACTGGATGGAAGGATGGGACTCGTTTATCGGGGCAGACGCTGGAACAATCAGCGATATTCAAAAAGAAAAAAAAAGAAAGAGATATAAATCCTTAACTTTAACGCCTCTACAAATGAAAAACCTGATTAAAGGCGTCGGCTGAGACTTTAACAGAGTCCAGAACCAATAATCAGGTTATTGATCGTAGAGCCAACAGTCATTGATTGTAATTATTCTGCCCGTTCACACCGGCTGTAAAGACACCTCTTTATAACGGAGCCTTAACAGATAAATACACAAACGCAGTTAATCTAATCAAGCGCTTTTTAGAACAGTTTTAATGTTTATTCATAATGGAAATGTTCTAACATCAGACGTGAAAGTCAGACACCACCAATAGATAAAAGAAAACAGTAAAGAAGCGGGGGGGGGGGGGGTGTGGAGGAATAATGCACGACTAGTAGGGAGGCAGAACAAAGATGGCGCCAGCGCGCCTCTGTGTGGGAGGGGCTTGTTACCTCGTCACACTGCTGAACGGCGTCCAGCGGTATCAGCGCCGTGCCGATCATCGTGTCCCAGATCAAACCCTTGTTCCAGATCTCCACCACCAGACCCGAATCCAGATGGTTGATCTCACTGGAGGAACACAAAGACATGTTTCAGATTTGTTTTTCCCAGCATTCCCAGCAGAGGTAGATGTCGCCGCTGGTTCACGTTTTTAGGCTTCGCTCCGTCCTCAGCGTGACCTCCGGCGCCACCAGGAGCGTTTCAGGAGAAGATCTGCCCGGTCAGCTGGATTCACAGAGAAGTTTACCCAAAGGTTAGAAGATCATGGGAGAATCACGCAGTGATCCGCTCATTTAAAGACGTTCACACCTCCTCTCACCTGGATTCACGTCACCAAAAACCAGGTAAACAAGTTTCAGTGCATAAAGACCAACAACCCTCAGAAGACTGACAGACCTCTGGTGAAACAGCTTCAGTTAAATTTGTCTTGATTCAAGCCTTTAAACGTGACCACGATCTGGATGATCTGGATGTTTGAGAATCTACAAAAGCAGATTACAGAAACTAAATACATCATTGTTTTGATGCGTTTTTATGAAAAGGGTTGTTTATCTGCCAGCAGGTGGAGGAATTTAACAATAACACCTGCTGTTGGATCAGCGGGCTGTAAAAAACAACATTTAACTGAGTTTAGAGTCCTAGACAGGAAATAGGTGATGGATGGATGATGGATTAATGGATGATGGATGATTGGATGGATGAAGGAAGGATGACTGAATGGAAGAATGGACAAATGGATGGATAAAAGAAGAGGAATTGATTGATGGATGGATGGATTGATGGAAGGATGTTTGAACGGACTGATGGATGGATGAAGGAAGGATGACTGACTGAGGGATGGGTGGACAGATGGATAGATGGATGGATGGATGGATGGATGGATGGACTGATGGATTGATGGATGGATGGATGGATGGATGGGTGGACAGACAGATGGATTGAAGGATGGATGGCCAGATGGATAGAAGGAGGAATGGATGGATGGATGGATGGATGGATGGGTAGATGATGGATGGATGGATGTATGGATGGATGTTTGGATGGATGGATGGACGGACTGATGGATAGATGGATGGACGGACTGATGGATGGATGGGATGGATGGACTGATGGATGGATGGATGATGGATGGATGGATGGATGGACGACTGGCTGGACGAATGGATGGATGGGTGTTTGGATAGATGGATGGATTGATGGACAGATGGGTGGATGGGTGTTTGGGTAGATGGATAGATGGATGGATGGATGGATGGATGGATGGATGTTTGGATGGATTGATGTATGGATGGATGGGTGTTTGGATGGATGGACTGATGGATGAATGGATGGATGGATGGATGGATGGATGGATGGAGGTTTGGACAGATGGATGGATGGATGGATGTCTGGACAGATGGATAGATGGATGGATGGATAGATGGATGGATTGATGGACAGATGGATGGATGGATGTTAGGTTTCTCATCCCAACATGTCATATTTGAATCTTTTAAATAAAGATTAATAACAAAAAGGCTCTTGAAGCTCCTGATGTTCATGTTGATGAATTTAACTAAAGCAGTAAAAGATCTGGTCCTAATTTCCCTGAGTTTCTCTCAGTCCTCTACCAACTGAAGGTCCGTTCCCTCCATCCCTCCCTCCCTCCATCGGGTCCACCAGCTCCAGTCCTCCTCCTCTGCAGCTGAGCGATGACAGCCGTCGTCTCCTGACAGATCCGTCTTTAAACTGAAAACTCCTCCGCTCATCTGCATTTCCATTTCTACAGTCCCATTCAAACCCATCTCTCCTCAGCCGGGCTGTCAGTCATCCCAGACACCTCACAGCTGGGATGATGGGGGGGGGGGGGGGGCTAGACGCCAGGCTGGAAGTGTGTGCGTTGGCGTAGCTCATTCGCCACACACTGAATTCAGCCATCCGAGTCCAAACGATGATGTTCGTACAAGCGACCGCGACTCCAGCTACCCATCAGCGCTCGTTTACACGCCGAAGATCGACTGCAGCGACGTGAAAGGTCACGCTGAGTCAGCGATTTCCTCGGCTGAGAAAAGTGTAAACGGGTGCAGAGGTTAGAGGTACCTCCAGGGATCAAGTTTAACGAAGTTTGATTAAAATTTCAGCTGGCAGGTTTGGTTTGGTATGAGACTTTTGTCTTCTGTTCTCAGTCCTTTCTGTTTCCTGTTTTATTTTGAAGGTCCCTGGTCTCGTTCTGTTTTACTTCCTTGTGATCATTTCCATCATCACGTTCAGCTGTGCTGCATGTCTTAGACCACATGTGTCAAACACAAGGCCCGCGGGCCAAATGTGGCCCGTCACATCATTTTGTGTGGCCGTCGAGAGCTTCTGCATTATTGGCTTAAATTTTAAACCAATATTTTAACACTTAAAATAAGCTTTAAAGCGCATATTGACATCTCCCATCATGCATTTCATCGTTACCCACAACAATAATGATAGCTATGAGCAAGACAATTTCTCAGAAGTGATGGACTTAAGAAAAACCTTTACAAACTAACCCCAACATGTCCAAGAAAAGAAAAATTGATGCACAGAAGTCTAACTTTTGTGTTACGAGGCGGTGTCAGTTGTGAAAAAGTTTAAACACGGAGCTAAGTATGCTAAATTTAGCCTGCAAGAAAGACAAAGAACCGCTTCTGCCTCTGAAACCAAGGTAATAGATACTCTTACAACCACAAACCCTGAGTTTAATATAATAATGAGTTAAATATTTGAAACTTGAATACATAATAAATACAGAAACTGTTATTTAACATTATAATAAGGTGTAGTTTGATTTATTTTGACTTGCATTGCATTTTCTTACATTCATGCTGTCAATCTGCCCCTTCGAGGGCCACCATGATGCTCTCCTCCTCTTCCAGTCTCTCCGTTTACAGGGACAGAACTGGGAGGAGCTGCCGACCTAAACTACCCCTCCACACCACCTGGTGGCAGTAGTGAGCCACTTTTACTGTTTGCCAACCTCCAAAAAATAATAGATCAAGAAGAAGATGAAGACAGCAGAGATTAAGGAAAATAGCATCGATATCAGTTTCATCTGAGTAAATATTTGTAGGGCTGGGCAAGTTAACGCGTTATTATCGCGTTAACTCATTAATTTATTGACGCCGATATTTATTTTATCGCGCATTAACACATGTTGCTCACGTGCTTTTGTTTTGAAAAGTCTGTTACTGGCTGCTGCGGAACCGGAGGATAATTTGCAGGTAAACATGTGGTAAAGCTAAAACGGACATGGAGAACGGTAAAAATCAGTGAACTTTTTTTCGTTTTTTGTGTTAGATTAAAAAATGAAAAATGAAAAAAAAAAAGTCACTTTTTAGTTTTTTAAATTTTTAAATGAAAATTGTAAATTATAATTTTAATTGAAAATTGAAACTAATGATACACAGATTGGTAAAGTTACAAAACTTTAACATGGACATTTTCATTTTAAAGTTCTCCCAGATGGAGGATTCAACAGAAACAAGGTTATTTGTAACAACTGACAAGTTGAACTCCCCGTTAAAAGTTTCTGCTGTTACCTCAGAAATTACCTGTTTTAATGTTCTGATTGCTGAGACACAATCATTTTGTTGGATTTTGTTTGTAGACTTTTTTTTATTTTTCATAAAAACAGGATGACATTAATGCCCTGGCAGTGGTAATAAGCTTTATTTTATTTGACATTTTTTAAGATGAGATTTACACTAAATATGTGTTAATGACAAGTGCTGATGTTAAAAGTGTTTGAACAACAAATGTTATGACACTTTAGTTCATATGGCAGCAGAACCTTTAAATAAAAGTGACCTTTACACTACTTTTGAATTCATTATTTAATTTTGCGTATACAACGCGATTCATCGCGATTAATCAGGAAAATCGTGCGATTAATCGCGATTAAAAATTTAAATCGTTGCCCAGCCCTAGTTATATATTATAAATCATTTAAAATTAAATAAAATTTAAATATTTTAGAAATAAAAATTAATTTATTTTATTTTAACTCAATTTAGGAAAAACATTGAACATTTTAGATTTTAAAAAATTTGTTTCATGTAGGTGGCTTTTATATTCTTAAAAAATAATTTAAAAAATAATAAAAAATAAATACATTCCTCATTTTAAAATCTGAAATATTTTAAAAGAATCCTCAATATTTTAATATATTTAGTGTCATTCGCGATTAAAAATTTGAATTGTTGCCCAGCCCTAAATATTTGATTACTCGTACGAAGCGTAGCCTAGCCTCAGAGTTCGTACGTTACCGCCCCGTCTAGGTCGGACAACAGCGCATCTATGACGGCGCTACGTCCCGCACCAGCAACGATGAAACTCTCCACACACAGAGGAGACGAGGATGCTCGAGAAAAAGTAACGACGGAGGAAAAATGGGAGCGTGACCGAAGTTCATTCACGTTAGTCTCAGAGACCATCCATCATGAATTAATGACGTCAGTCTCGTTACTCTGATTTACAGACTGTTTCAGACTGTTAGTCACTTCCATTTGCTTCTGTACACGTCTCAATCATTTTTATCGTAGACAACAGCATCAGCGTCACAAACTTGGCTCGGGAGTTTCTAATCTTCTAATCTTCTTTAGAAGTCCAGACCTTTCTGAGCTTAATGAATCATTTTCTTCTAACATCAGCTCTTGTGTTTGAGGTTGTTTTCGTCACAGCGAACTGCCAGACGACAGACTTCCTCCTGATGTAAAATATCATTTGTAGGTAAAAAAAAAATGTGAGGGTGCAAATAAAATCGTTATGTCACAGAGAGAATCGATAAATAAAAAGAGGAAGGGGAAAGGTTGGGATCAGACAGACGCAAATCACTTCTGTTGCTGTAACTTGATCAAGTCGGAGGGAAAAGACTAATAGAGGCTGATGTGGAACAAAGGTCACCTGACGCTTGAACGGACGTTAAAATCGACAGAACTCGAAGGAAAGAGACGACTGTGACCTCCGTCTTCAGACAGGCGGTCGGTGATCTCGTCTGCTCGCTGAATTATATTCTTACGAGCCGCCACATTCGTGTTTGACGTGTCAGTAGGGGCACACGATAACTATCGACCCGATAACAGGAAATTATAACGTCATCCCGATAAGTCCGATATCACGACGAATAGTCCCGATAACGTATATATATTTCTGTCAACACAGCAGTGTCTCGCTCTCTCTGAGCCTTGAATGACCAGCAGTGAATGTTATGTTCAAGTGACGTCGGCATAATCAGAAAAACGATATCTCAAACAAGGAAAATTAAGAATACCCCCTCATGCCAGAAAACAACTCGTTAAGTCGGTCATAATTTTAGTAGTTGCTGACTTGAATTGATATTTGCAGTATTTTCCTACATGTTATATATACAAAAGAAAAAAAATAGAAAAGGTTGAAAGAACGACTAGCAAACGAGGGAACGTCGGAATTTACGTCACACATTGAATGCAGCATGAGCACTGATCACAACAAACATGGCGGCGTGGAACTATATTAAAGTTTCAGAAGTTAGTTTGGTGGTTATTTGTGACGAATCCTTCCGAGTGAATTCTACAAACGCGAACTAATGCTAACGTGGGCTACCGGAAGCTAATGCTAATGTGCGCAAGCCAGCAGCAGTCTCCCCTCATCTCTCTCATCTAAAGCTTCCATGAAATTAAAAAACAAAAAAACTACTGAACTTCATTTACTTTAATTAAAGGTATTAATTTAAATGGAACCACAAGCCAAAATCCTTTAAATGTTAATTTTTTTCAGTTAGTAATTCTGATGCATGTATTTCCATCAGTTCATGGAGTCTTTATTTTTTATATCAGTCAGTAATGAACCTTATTTAAGTTAATGTGAGATATCAAATAGGTTTGTTTGATAGCTTTATGAAAATGTTTAAGAGGCTTGACAATAGTTTTTCATTGAAAAAAATAAATATATGTTCATTTAAAAAGTCCAAACTATTTTTTGTTTTGTTCCTAGTATTGATGTAATGATCTTAGGTATATGTGTGTGTGGTATCGGTTATCGGTATCGGTTTAAAGAACAGTTATCGTGCATCCCTGTGTTTCAGGTTAACAGGAGTAAATCTTTGGGCTCTGAACTGTGACCATCTGAAGACCGAGCAGTGGGAGGAGCTACAGCCCACGACCTCTGACACGATGCGCCAAATCTGATCAAAAGATTAGTCCAGATTCAGTCGCGTGCGACTGCAGTTTATAGAGGGTCTGACAGAGACGGGAAGATGACGGGAAGATCCCTGCGTATCATGGCCAGGAAATGAAATGAAATGGGATCAATCGAGAGAGTGCGTGAGGCCTGGTGACCCTGAACGTAACGGGTTTAGCAACCAACCCACCCGCCGGCTATCACACACAGATAATGACGGGGGTTAAGTGAATGAATCCTGCACGATTTACAGCACTGAGGTTCAATTTACAGCAGTGAGGATCGATTTACAGCACCGAGGTCATCAATGTAAAACAATAAAGAAAATGTTTAAGAAAGACAGTCATGGGAATAATGGATACAAGACTCGTATTAAACCACTAAACAATGCTGCAACAACAGCTTCGTAGGACCAGAGGTGATAAATACCCACAGAGGTTCAGCGAACAACCAACACACCTGGGAGAACAAACCAATCAGGACAATTAAAGGTAGGGTAAGCAATTTCTGGATGACATCACCACCACGTTGCCAGACTTAAAATAATCATTTTTTTTTCTTTTTTTAAATAAGAAACATCAGAGATTAATTAATTATAGCCCCAAACACTGAAGCATGTTTACAATATCGCAGTTTTCACTAACGACTGATTTGAATATTTTAAGAGCCATAATCAGGATTCGTTCTAATCAATTTCACAGTTTCATGACAGTTTATGACCAAGAACCTGCAACAAAGCTGTGAAAGCTGCTTTAGTCAACAGCTGGATGGGTTTGAAGTGAATAAGAAAACCCCACAGAGATGCAGATTCCGGCTCTCGTTTAGTTTTTGGTCTCCATTCACTAATCTACTTTAACGCCAGATGTGCAGCAGAGCGCATCTTCGTTTTCATCTATCCAGTGCAGATGTTTTATACATGAAGATTCTGCAGCTAAAGTGTTTGTTTTCCTGCTTCAGATGTGTTCAGAAACAGATTTGGTGGATGTTTCTGCAGATGGATTCATTGTTAAGGTCCCGCAGGCCTTGACGAGGAAGCAGTTAACTCAGACTTAACTCAGACTTAAACCGGGATTTCAGAATAAAGGGAAGAAGCAGCAAAACTGAAACAGGCCAGAAAGGAATGGGATAAAAATAAATGACAGTAAGTACATTTAAATATTGAGGAAAGTTTTTTTTTTAATATTTCAGATTTTAAAAATGAGAATTTTTTTAAATATAATTTTTTGAATTATTTTTTAAGAAAATAAAAGCACCTACATGAAACTAATTTTTTATATCTAAAATATTCAATGTTTTTCCTAAATCGAGTAATTAAAATAAATTGCATTAATGTTTTTTTATTTTTTTAATATTTAAATTATATTTAATTTTAAATGATTTATAATACAGAATTCTAAAAATTTTAATAAAATAAAAATACATAAATATGAAAATAAATACCTTTTCTTATTTTTGTTTCATTATTTGCTTTTTTCACCCTCCATTTTTAACTTGTGTATCAATAGTCATTTATTTATTTCATTCATTTATTTATTTGTGTTTCCAAAATTATAGTAGAAATCCTTTTACAGACTTATCTTTGTCTGTTTTTTTGTTTTTTTTTTTCAAATGGCATAAAAGTTTTGTAGCGCCAGCAGACGTGACAACGCTGTGAACAACGCAGCACAGAAGCTCATCTTTTACTCCAGCGTTGCCGTGAAACGCTGCGCCACATCAGACAGGTGACCCGTCACTGGACACATTTCTACTCCATGTTGGGGACGCAGGGAGCTTCAGCAGCCCCCCCCCCCTCCCCCCTCCCCCCAGGACCATCAGACCGACCTGGACAACTCATTACATGTATCGCTGGCTCATCCACTTATCTGAGCTCAGCATCCAATCTCTCTTTCAATCCGGCCCACCTGCCCCGACATCAAATTCCCATCTAGTCCCGCCGGACCGGAGTCCCGCCGGACCGGAGTCCCGCCGGCCGCTGACGCTCCCTCTCAATTTCAGTGAAGTCGGTTAACGCCAGTTGACGCGTCAGCTTTCACTGGACATCTGAATCTCCCCGTCCCTCCTACTGCATCAAGAGACCTCGGTTTCAGCGGTTCGACACAACCGAGAGGATTACTGCAGGAAACAAGGGAGAGGACGGACGCAGAGGACCAGATCACTCCATCTCTGGGGGACGGGGAGGGACGGGGAGGGACGGGGAGGGACGGGGAGGGACGGGAGGGACAGTCATTCCTCCATGTTCCATCAGATCTGCTCCATGTGTTCACTGTCCTGCTGTTCTCTAGCTGGTTACTGCAGTGCAGCTCCATCTAGTGGCACAGATGTGTAATGACAACAGAAAGTCCAGTCCTCCATTATAAAACAACCCCCATTTTCCAGAATATGACTTCTAGATTAAAATATCTAGAAAAAATATTGAATCAAAGCCATTTCTGGGTCACGTAAACCAGACAACTAATTATTAAAAACAAATTCAGTCCCGTGGCCCATTTCCTAAAATTGAAATATAAAATAACAGACATTTTTTTGTTTGTTTTTTTTTTTGTGTGTGTTAGGTTAAAAAACGGAAAACAAAATAAAAAGTCACTTTTTAATTTTTTTTAAATTTTTGATTGACAATTGAAAATGGAAAAAAAACAAATGATACACGAATAATTGCGGATTGGTTAAGTTACTGAACTTCAACATGGACATTTTCATTTTAAAGTTCTCCCAGACGGAGGATTCAACAGAAACAAGGTTATTTGTAACAACTGACAAGTTGAACTCCCCGTTAAAAGTTTCTGCTGTTACCTCAGAAATTACCTGTTTTAATGTTCTGATTGTGGCTCAGGATTTTGTTGGTAGACTTTTTTTATTTTTTATAACAACAGGATGACATTAATGTCCTGGCAGTGGCAATTAGCTTTATTTTATTTAAAATTTTTTAAGATGAGATTTACACTAAATATGTGTTACTGACAAGTGCTGATGTTAAAAGTGTTTGAACAACAAATGTTATGACACTTTAGTTCATATGGCAGCAGAACATTTAAATAAAAGTGACCTTCACACTACTTTTGAATTCATTATTTGATTTTGCGTATACAATGCGATTAATCGCGATTAAAAAATTGAATCGTTGCCCAGCCCTACTAAAAACCTTTGAGCCAAACAGTGTCAAGGAAAAACTCCACTTTAAGAGGAAGAAACCTGGACCAGGACCTGGACCTTCCTGATGAAGACCAGCCGGGTATAGAAAGAAAAAGAGAGGATGGAGGACACATATGACTGAATGAAACGACTCCATAAACAGATGCAGGTAGCAGCACTGAGGTGAAATGGTCACATGACTAGATCACTTGTCACCACACCTCCAGACAGGTGGAGGTAAACGCTGGACGATACTCACAACATGAAGTCCTGCTCCCAGCAGGGCTGGTCCCCGCGGACCGTGATGGTCGTGCTCTTCACGTTCTGCACCTTTAAGGTCACATAGGCGTTGAACTTGTCTGGAAGAGAAGAAGGACAGTTTCATTACCGACCAGAACATTTAACGGAGACGTTTTTGTCACAGTCGGGTTTCTTGAGTTTTGGGGGTTTTTTTTTTAAATCTTGGAAGTGAATTGAGCTGAATCTCCTGGTCCTGAGTGACAGGTACAGCAACAATAACAGCATCCTCGATAGTTAAACACAGAGATCAGATAAAAAAAGAGAAGAAAAGAACAACTGCACCTTAAAGTAGCTCAGCATCCTGTAATAATTTAGAGAAATTAACTGAAGAAGCCCAGAATGGGAATCATTTATAATATATATATCTATATATATATATATATATATATATATATATATATATATATATATATATATATATATGTATGTATGTATATATAATAAAAATAAACAGATCACAGTAATGGATCCATCTATGCATCAACGGCCATTAAAATTATATTTCCTGTCCATTTTCTCCATTGATCCAGGTTACGCTGCATTAAATCCCGTTAAGAGGAGATCAACTGCTGCAAAGACGACTTTAAGAGACGAGCTCGTGATATTTACTGATGGAAGGAGAAGATTATTTAAAAATGAGAACCTCTTTACTGCTGCACACACTTAATTTATTTATTTGTCTCTTAGAACGTAAAAATTGAATAACTGACGCGGGAAAGGTTGAACGCCTGTTTCGGATCTATAACGCCCGTGCTTTGGTTTTTAAAACAAAAACATCTGTGACTTATTTAGAAGGTGCAGTAGTTTATGCCATTAAAGGTAGGGTAAGTGATTCTACATGATTTCTAACCCGGAGCTCTTTGTCACTGACAGCGAACAACCTGTGATTAAAATGTAAAGAAGCCTCCGGAAACCAGGAAACAGACAAAACAATAACACGTTGCTCCAGCCAATCACCAGCTGGGGGGGGCGGAGTCACGCTCGTGCTGTTGGCTTCTGTTTGACTTACCCTGCCTTTAAATCTTAGAGTAAGTCTACTGATTAAGTTGAGGTAAGAAATGCTCCAGTCAGACTTTTTTTTTAGGAGTTATTGTGGCAAAGTGAAGCCCAGCTCTCCAGCGCCTTGTTTTTAAGCAGATAAAAGGATGACGGTCTCGTATGAAGCTAACCAGCCCTCTGCTGCTACCTGAGCAGATCTCTGCACCGCAGAACAATGTTTCTTCTCCTCCCGAGAGGGTTAATCTGAGATAATCCATCATTCACTTAAAGCGTTTGCCAAGTCTGTGATTAAGAGGACCGACAGGCTGTCGACGGGCTCGGCCAATCACAGCGCAGCGGCAGGAAGCAACACCGACGCAGAAGTAGGCGACATGAGGAGTAAAGAGACTACGGCATCTACCGGGATGTCAGAGTCCATATCTGAACGATGCTCATCGGAAAACAAAACACACACAAACACCGTGGCTGTGATGGGGGGGGCATATCCCAGCATGCAGCAGGACCCTCTTGGGGAGCAGCCAGCATCATTTATAATTAAGTGGAGATGACTTATGGAAATAAATAAGTTATATTCAGTTACAGACGTGTGCGGCGCGGCCGGGCGAGATGACATTTACTGGGCTGTCTACAGTAATGAATACTCCATTATGGGTGTCGGGAGGGGGGGGGGCTGGAGCAGGGTGAGGAGAGGGAGAGGAGAGAGAGGTAGAGGAGAGGTAGAGAGAGGAGAGGCTAGAGAGGAGAGAGGGAGAGGAGAGGTAGAGAGGAGAGAGAGAGAGAGGCTGAGGAGAGAGGCTGAGGAGAGGTAGAGGAGAGGTAGAGGAGAGAGGCTGAGGAGAGGTAGAGGAGAGAGGCTGAGGAGAGGTAGAGGAGAGAGGCTGAGGAGAGAGGCTAGAGGAGAGGTAGAGAGAGAGGAGAGAGAGAGGCTAGAGGAGAGAGGCTGAGGGAGGAGAGTAGAGGAGAGGTAGAGGAGAGAGGGAGAGAGGCTGAGAGGAGAGAGAGGTAGAGGCAGAGGAGAGAGGCTGAGGAGAGAGAGAGAGGCGAGGTAGAGAGGTAGAGGAGAGAGGCTGAGGAGAGGTAGAGGAGAGAGGCTGAGAGAGGAGAGAGGTAGAGGAGAGGTAGAGGAGAGAGGCTGAGGAGAGGGAGAGGAGAGAGGCTGAGGAGAGGTAGAGGAGAGAGAGAGAGAGGTAGAGGAGAGAGGCTGAGGAGAGGTAGAGGAGAGGAGAGAGAGGTAGAGGAGAGAGGTAGAGGAGAGAGGCTGAGGAGAGGTAGAGGAGAGAGGCTGAGGAGAGGTAGAGGAGAGAGGCTAGAGGTAGAGGAGAGAGGCTGAGGAGAGGTAGAGGAGAGGAGGAGAGGCTGAGGAGAGAGGCTGAGGAGAGGAGGAGAGGCTGAGAGAGGTGAGAGAGGAGAGAGGTGGAGAGAGTAGAGGAGAGGTAGAGGAGAGAGGCTAGAGGAGAGGTAGAGAGAGGAGAGAGGCTGAGGAGAGAGGCTGAGGAGAGGTAGAGGAGAGAGGAGAGGAGAGGTAGAGGAGAGAGGCTGAGGAGAGGTAGAGGAGAGAGGTAGAGGAGAGGTAGAGAGAGAGGAGAGGTAGAGGAGAGGTAGAGGAGAGAGGAGGAGAGGTGAGAGGAGAGAGGTAGAGGAGAGGTAGAGAGAGGATAGAGGAGAGGAGGTAGAGGAGAGGTAGAGGAGAGAGGCTGTGGAGAGGTAGAGGAGAGGTAGAGGAGAGATAGAGGAGAGGTAGAGGAGGAGAGGTAGAGAGGTAGGAGGAGGAGAGAGGAGAGAGGTAGAGAGGAGAGGTAGAGGAGAGGGATTTGGAGAGGAGAGGAGAGGAGAGAGAGAGGAGGTAGAGGAGGTAGAGGAGAGAGGCTTAGGAGAGGTAGAGGAGAGGTAGAGGAGGAGAGAGAGAGAGGAGAGAGGTAGATGAGAGAGAGGAGGAGTAGAGAGTAGAGGAGATATAGAGAGAGAGGAGAGGTAGAGAGAGGATAGAGAGAGGAGGAGAGGTAGAGGTTAGAGGATAGAGGTAGAGAGGTGATAGAGGAGAGGGTGTAGAGGAGAGGTAGAGAGGTAGAGGGAGAGTAGAGGAGAGATAGAGGAGAGGAGAGGGTGGAGAGAGAGAGGAGAGAGGAGAGGTAGAGAGAGGTAGAGGAGGTAGAGGAGATAGAGGGTGGAGGAGAGGAGAGGCTAGTAGAGGTAGAGGTAGAGAGAGGTAGGAGGAGGGAGGAGGTAGAGAGGTTAGAGGTGAGGAGTAGAGAGATAGAGGAGAGGTAGAGGAGAGAGAGAGAGAGGAGAGGAGAGTAGAGGAGAGATAGAGGAGGGAGGAGGATAGAGAGAGGTAGAGGTAGAGGAGCAGGAAACAGCAAGTGTTTGACTGATGAAGAGGAGATACAAAAGTCTGAAATCTTTTCATCTCAGGATGCTTTAATTTCAAGGGTCACTTTCACCTCCTACTGGATTTGATTTTTCTGAATCGCGTCCTCAAACCTCCAATAAATAATAAAAGTACGTTAACATCAAAGCAGACGCTCATATCTCCTCTTTCTGCTCCCACACGACTGAAGGAGGTTGCTGCTAATCAGCCCTTCATGAAGTGACCATCAACAGGTGTGAAGGCCTCTAGAGAAGCAGAGGTCTGCTGGTCTGGAGGACTGTGGTGTGTGTTAACACAATGCCAAGAGGGAAAGACATAAGTAATGCTCTTAGAGCCTCAGTTGTTGCTGGAATGGACTGTAAAAAGAAACTGGTAGATCATATCACAAGTGGAGACACCTGCTGCACATGTATACATCATCAGGTGTGCCGGGACACACCTGCAGTGATGTTCCTGAGCTCACTGGGTGTTTCAGCATCACTCAGGTGGCCCAGAAGCACCGCCCTACAGCCTACTTATCGTCATCACACCATACCAAGGGACCTCAGAGTAACCAGGTGGAGCATGGGCTCACCTGTATGCCAGAATAATGCGTCACAAATATGTATTTTAATCTTCTGGCATCGCATTTTAAAGCCCTGACACAAAAGCCTTCTGGGTTGGAGTTAAAGTTTAGGACATCCCTGCAGAGTAAATGAAGTAAAGTAAAGTGAGCTGCGCTGTAAAAACAATTACTTTCTTTTTTTTAAGCTATCCATCTATCCATTAACTCTGAATTCGGGTCGCTGGGGCAGCAGCCTCAGCAAGGAGGGCCAGGTGTTCCCAGATGTTAATCTCTCCGGCGTGTCCTGGGCCCGCCCCAACGCTAACATAACCGCCGCTACAGACGAGCCGTGTGGTCCGGTATGAAACCTCCGGACCGTCCCCGGCTCAGACAGCGTTCAGAGAATAATGAAAGCAGAACAAACCGACGAGTCAAAACAGAGACTCGCTATTTGAATGTCAGCGTTGTCGTGACTCAGAAGCTACAACGGAGCTTCATCCAGATGGTGACAGGGCTGTCAAAGCTGATGTTTTAGCCCTTTATACCAGCGAAAAGATAAATGTTCAGTTAAACGAGCCTCTGAATGCGATGAAGCAAATTTTATATCCCGACACTGATCCTTTCGCCTCGAACCCTCTTGCGGCTGGTGGAGACCTGCCGCCGCGGACATGGACGGTGTCGCTGGAGGCCGGTTCTGGAAAGCTAAGCTAAGTAGCCCTGAACTGCTACCCGCGGCAACCACCGCCACTGGATCCGGGCTGCAGCGTCACGAAACCGGGACGGGAGCCCCCGACGTGGCGGCGGCGGTATGCTGTCCCCGGATGGGTCAGCTGACCTGGCAGGGGCCGTCTGGTGACCTGGTGGGGTCCAGCACCGCCGGGGGAGACGACAACGGCCTGGTCCGGTCCGCGTGATGAACCGGGCTCTGGGACGGTCGGCTCCATCGCTCGCCGGACTGAAGGAGCTCAGTCTTCCCAGAGGAGACGGTTTGGTTCATCGGTGTTTCCTCCTCTGACCTGGAGATATCTCACTGGTCATCATTATGGAGATATACTGGTTCTAACGGCTGTTAACTGTTTTAACGGATGTTAACGGCTGTTAACTGGAGTTAGCACTCAGACCACGGGACCTGGCATGAAAAGGAGCGCTGGACCCCGGCAGCTCCTCTAGTACACCAGATTTTTTCCTGGTGTACTGAAACTTGAATTTCCCCCTTGGGGGATTAATAAAGTATTTTTGAATTTGAATTTGAATTTGGATTACAAACGACGCCAACAGTCCTGCCAGGTACCGAATTAAAGACAAACGCTAAGATTATGTCAGCAGATGGTTATCACAACGCGACTGCGTCAGCCGGCCAACAAATGTTCGCCGTGAATAGGGCTGTAGCAATACACTAATCTCGCGTTACGATACACGATACTCGGCTAACGATACAATATATATCAATATAAATCTTACAATACATTTACATCATTTTCTGAAAGATTTTAAAGGGACAAAGTGATTTTGGTGACATCTTGTGAGTGTTCCAATGACTTTGTTTGAATTAAGTGAACTGAAAGCATCAATTACACATTATATGGCTGACAGGCAGCTTGCTAATGCTGGACAAAATGAATAAAAGATTTGTTGAGAAAAATAGTTTCATCTATTTAAACAGTGGAAATTTTTGCTTGCAAGCTTTTAAAGGTGGGACACGGGGGTTTTGAAAGGAGCTTAGAATATTGATACTCGTGGCTGGAAAAAAAAAACAATACTTGATAAAATATCGATATATATATCGCAGAATCGATAAAATCGCTCAGCTCTACTCTTGGTGGTTGGACTCTTAGATCAATGCATCAACAAACACGCCTGAAGCTCCAGAAGAGTCCAGCAGAGGCCAAGGCCGACTTCTTTTTCCTCCTTCATCACTTTCACGGCTAGAGCTGAGCGATTTTATCGATTCTGCGATATATATCGATATTTTATTTCCTCCAGAGAGTATCGATTTTTTCAGCTGCTACCTTTAAAAGCATTTGCAAGCTGCCTGTCAGCCATATAATGTGTAATTGGTGCTTTCAGTTCAGTTAATACAAACAAAGTCATTGGAACACTCACAAGATGTCACCAAAATCACTTTGTCCCTTTAAAATCTTTTGGAAAATGATGTTAATGTATTGTAAGATGAATATCAAATGTATATCGTATCTTGAGCCGAATATCGTGCATCGTATCGCGAGATTAGTGTTTCGTTACAGCCCAACTGTAAAGAGCCTTGGAGAACTTGTTTTATAATAATGCTATGCTAATAAAATAAATGTAAGTGAATTGAATTGAAAATGAAATAAATTGAACTAAACTGAATTGAATTGAATAGATGGAAATGTCTGACTTTGAGGGAAGTATTAAAAGAAATCTCATTATTCCAGCATTTAGTAGATAAATATTATTTGTTAATCCTTACGTAAAACAGGAAAAGCTTAGTCTGTTTTAATGTCAGTATATGTATTTTCATACAATATATGTAATCCTGCCTGTCAGCCATATAATGTGTAATTGATGCTTTCAGTTCAATTAATTCAGACAAAGTCATTGGAACACTCACAAGATGTCACCAAAATCACTTTGTCCCTTTAAAATCTTTCAGAAAATGATGTAAATGTATTGTAAGATGAATATCGTTATATATCGTATCGTGAGACGAATATCGTGTATCGTATCGCCAGATTAGTGTATCGCTACAGCCCTAATGAGGAGCCACTTCGGCAAGAGACAGAGAGAGTTTCTTTGAGGATGTGCAGCCAATCAAAATATTCCAGCCCACATCTGGGCGATGACGCAGGAAGAACGGATCCAGCGAACCATCACGCGGTGACACAGATACCAGCCGGCGCCTCTCTGGGGGGGTCGTCCACCGGTGGGGCTTCAGAGGGGCTCTGGGACTTCAGCCAGTTCCCCCTCCGGCATCAAACCTACCGCTCCTCACTACCAAAGACCAATCAGAGCGCGTCTTAAAAAACTGGGGCATCAGAGTGGGACGAAATCCGCCAGTCGTGCCTGACCTGAAACTGATAATCGTGCCGCATACTCTCCTCCGCCTGCACGGCTGGACGCCGCCGCCGCCCCCGAGGGAAAAAAACGGGTGCGCCGTTTTAGGTCAGACTTTAAAAGAAAGTTGAAGATTCCAGGCAGACGGTCTCAGCTGCTCGTTAACACCAACATCTGATCAGCCAATAGGGTGAGTATTGGCAAGGACCTCGCAATACGATATGTATCATTATACTTGGGTCACAATGCGATATAATCACGCGATATCACGATATATTGCAATATTCTACCCAGTTAATATCAAAATTACAAGTAGAGATGAAAAATCGAGTTGCGTATTATGTTCATCAGATGATATTGATCATTCAGAGGGCAAATTGAGTCAAAAATATTGGCTTAAAAACAATCTATTTATTGTTTATTATTAGTGTTTTGCACATTTAAATTGTTTGAAATTTAAATGTGAAAATTAAACAATTTTCTTAAAAAATTGATATGAGGAACTGAAAAATCGATATATTGAGTAGCCGAAAATCCGATGTACAGTGCGATACCTCTACTTACGAAATTAATTGGTTCTGGAAGTAGCTTCGTAACCTGAAACTTTCGTAAATAGAGACGCGTTTTCCATGTAAATGTCCTAATCTGTTCCAAGCCCCCCAAAATTTAGAACATAATTTTTTTTTAATAAATTATAAATAATACGTGAAATGACATGAAAACCTGTAAGAAATACATGTTAGAACTAGAAAAGCACTCGGAGAGCGCAGACCTCCACTAAACGCAACAATTATCGAAAATTTGAAAGTGATCCAGAATCCAGGATTTCTTCTGGATCAGAACTTAAATGAAATCAATTCTTCCTTTTTACATTTCCGACAACTCCTGAAAGTTTAATCAAAATCCATCCATAACTTTTTGAGTTATCTTGAACACAGACAGACAGACAGATAAAGGCTGGTAAAAACAGAACCTCCTTGGTGGAGGTAAAAATTGTTTGTTTACCTGGTTGTTTGGTAGGGATGCACATAGTTAACCGTTAACCGATAACAGTAACTCATTAACAGTAACAGTAAGCTATGTAATTCAATCAACTCATGGGGGCGTGTCGACAGGTGCAACAGGCCTCTGATTGGTCAATTCTACATCCGCGTAGAAAAGAGCGTGTCATCGAAAAAAAATGAGGAAGTACCCACATCTGTACGATTCTGGTTCTCCACACTACAAAGACAGGACATATTCTAGTAATTCATGGAGGGAGATAGCGATGAATGTGGGTCTGGATACGGCCGAGATGGTGAGGAAGTGTAAAAACGCAAGAGATAAGTTTAGTAAGTTTAGTTAGTTCGTGAATTTCCCTCTTGCGTTGTAGCGTGGAATAACATAGCGGAGACCGCGCTAGTATAAATCAAAAGTGACGGCAGCATCCCTGCGACAAGCTGACGGCGACACATTGCCGCAAGTGTATACACGAGGAAGTGTCCGCATGCGTCCACGACAACGCGCGCAACATCGCCGTAGCCAACCCTCCCGGACTTATCGGTTAACGGTTATTAATCGTTAAAGGGCGTCGGTTAACGGTCATAAAAAAAAACCAAAATGTGCATCCCTAGTCGCTGGGTTACACTCGTACAGACAAGGGGCCCTCCTAGCCAATGGGATGCCAGGAAATTGCTAAGCGATAGCCAATGGCAGAGCAGCTCGGATGCACCTCTTTCAAACCGAGATACAGGAACTGACAAGTATGTTTACGTTCGGTAAACTCTGGGAGCTGCGAGTGAGTAGCAGCGCTACTGGATTTCATGCCTTTCGTATCCTGAAATTTCTTTCGTAACTAGAGGCAATATTTTCCCGTTGAGGCGTTTCGTAACCTGAAAATTTTGGTATGTAGAGACGTTCGTAACTAGAGGTACCGCTGTATTGCCAAATCGATTTTTTTTTCACACCCCTATCAGCCAATCACGTTTATCCATGTAGACGTGGTCCAGACGACTCGCTGGATTGAAGTGACTCTGAACGTCTCCTGGTTGTTGGTCTGAGTGTTTCAGGAGCTGCTGGTCTACTGGGATCTTCTCCTCAACCACCTCCAGGGTTTCCAGAGGACGGTCCCAGAAGGAGAAGACGTCCAGCTGTTGACGTTAGAGGAGGATGGACAGACTGGTTGGAGGTGATAGAAAGACCTTCGTCTCATGAAGGTCTGCTGTCTTTGACGGCCATCTTAGTTTAATTCTGTGACATTCAAATGTTTCATGGACACTTAGAGCTCCGCTCAAACCTCTTCCTTCCACCCAGCAGTCGACCAGAGACGACCGGCCGCGAATCTTCCCCCGCGTCTGAAGTTTGCTCGTGTCTCTCAGAGAGTCGGAGGATCTGTCTCCATCTTTTCCTTTATGCCGGGATGACACGCTGTCATTTCAGGCTAGCAGGTGGCCCTTTGTCTGTGATGATCTATTGATTTTTCTCCTCTCCTCCTCCAGCTTTATTCCTCATTCTCCCCCGTCGTAGCCGTCGTCCGTCCCCCCGCCCTCGCCGTCGCCCGCAGAGATGATGGAGGGACAAACAGCTGCAGCCTGTAGAGATGTTTGAGAAAAGAAAGAAACGCCGGGCCCCACTTGTCCTCGTCTCTGAAAACCGACAGGGTGAAAAATGTTTTTTCCTCTTCAGCTCCTGCTCTCCACAGCGACAGATCGGCTCAGCGTCGACTACGTGACCATTTACGTTTATTTATTTTTGGTCAAAATTCAGCTTCTTGCAAAGCAGCCGTCTGAAGGAGACAGCCCTGCGTCCTGTCTGGTACCTAATGTTTCCAAATAAACTACATCCATTTTCTGTTCAAGATTCACATCTTTGCTTATGAAATGGAGGTTTATAGAATCCATCTTTGCAGTTTCACAGCCTTAAACACGTACATCAGGTTAACTGGAGACTCTAAATCGTCCATGTTATCAGGCCTGAGAGCGGTCGTTTGTCTGCATGAGACCCAAGGTCTTCCCGTAAAAGACATCTTTGATCTCAGTGGAACTAACCTGGTTCAAGAAAGCTTCTCCAACTTTGTGCTAATGTGTCCTTTAAGCCCCGCCCATGTAGTCAGGATGGGTTTTTTCCAATATTTTACTTGGCACATTCAGTCTACCTGACCTCACCTTTCCAAAGTCAAAGTGGTCTAGTTTTGCCCCTGTTTTGCAGCTGTTTTGCGCTAGTTTTGAAGCAGTTTTGCTCTGGTTTTGCAGCAGTTTTGCAGCGGTTTTGCTCTGGTTTTTGCAGTAGTTTTGCAGCGTTTTGTAGAGATTTTGCACTTGTTTTGCTCTGGTTTTGCAGTGGTTTTGCTCTGGTTTTGCAGTGGTTTTGCAGCAGTTTTGCTCTGGTTTTGCAGCAGTTTTGCAGCGGTTTTGCTCTGGTTTTGCAGCAGTTTTGCAGCGGTTTTGCTCTGGTTTTGCAGCAGTTTTGCAGCAGTTTTGCTCTGCTTTTGCAGCAGTTTTGCAGCGGTTTTGCTCTGGTTTTTGCAGTAGTTTTGCAGCGTTTTGTAGAGATTTTGCACTTGTTTTGCTCTGGTTTTGCAGTGGTTTTGCTCTGGTTTTGCAGCAGTTTTGCAGCGGTTTTGCTCTGGTTTTGCAGCAGTTTTGCAGCGGTTTTGCTCTGGTTTTGCAGCAGTTTTGCAGCAGTTTTGCTCTGCTTTTGCAGCAGTTTTGCAGCGGTTTTGCTCTGGTTTTTGCAGTAGTTTTGCAGCGTTTTGTAGAGATTTTGCACTTGTTTTGCTCTGGTTTTGCAGTGGTTTTGCAGCGGTTTTGCAGCAGTTTTGCTCTGCTTTTGCAGCAGTTTTGCAGCAGTTTTGCTCTGCTTTTGCAGCAGTTTTGCAGCGGTTTTGCTCTGGTTTTTGCAGTAGTTTTGCAGCGTTTTGTAGAGATTTTGCACTTGTTTTGCTCTGGTTTTGCAGTGGTTTTGCTCTGGTTTTGCAGTGGTTTTGCAGCAGTTTTGCTCTGCTTTTGCAGCAGTTTTGCAGCGGTTTTGCTCTGGTTTTTGCAGTTGTTTTGCAGCGTTTTGTAGGGATTTTGCACTTGTTTTGCTCTGGTTTTGCAGCAGTTTTGCTCTGGTTTTGCAGTGGTTTTTGCTCTGGTTTTGCAGCGGTTTTGCAGCAGTTTTGCTCTGTCCTAAGTGTGACACCAACTTCTGTTGGCAGCAGTTCAGAGCGGATCGCTGGTGAGCACCGTCTACTCGGCTGGATTCGTGACAGATGAGTTCACGTAAACGTTTCAAAGATCAACATGATGGCTAATTTTTGTCGTACACCTCAGAGCACGTTAAAAACATCTTGAGAAACCTAAATATTGTCTGCTTTGCCTGGAATGACTGGAGGACGCCGCTACTGCAGGAAAAGACCAGAAACTCACAGATCTGAAAATCCCAGTGTGAGAGAATGAACTGTTGCCTTACGCGTCATGTCCCGCGGGACTCGGGCAGGTTCTGTTGGTGTATACGTAAATACTCACTGATGGTCACGTTAACTTTGGCAGAAATGGCAAAAGTTTCTGGCACCAAAACCAGAACAACTCCATCTAGAACGATTTTACCAATAATTCTGATCCCAGTTAAAATGTTGATCACTGCTCATCAAACTTAAATAACTATGAGTGGGATCTTACCTGGCGGCCCATGGAGTTTGGCTTTTTTCACTGAAAGAAAAGAAGAGAAAGCATAAATTAGTCACGTTAAGAAAAGCACACTTGTATTTCAGTTTTGGAGGTGCGATGGATTTCTAAACATTAATTAGTTAATATTTATCCACAAACCCAACAACATGCCAGTAAACTCCCATGTTTCTAAAGAAATCGATTACCCTCTCAAATTCTCAACTTGAAAACTTTGAGGCAAACAGCAGTATATTGCAGTAAATAGCAGAATATTGACTCTTTACTGGAATGAAATGAACATCAGCGATCAATCAACAGCTTAAACTCATCAGCTACACCTGTGTTTGACCGCTCACACTCAGGTGTGGCTAATGAGATTATCGTGCCGCCGTAATTGGTGGAACAAAGCCACTAAATTCGTAGCCTGCCCCACACAGCAACCTGCTGTATGAGAGGGTGAAAGAGGATTCTTCAGAAATGCTACAGGTGATGTCACTGCAGGTTTGTCCAGTTCTTCTTATACAGTCTATGCATCCGGGTTGTTCCCCACCTCCTGGACCGATACCCACTCTAATATCGCCCGCAGGACTTTGACAGGACTTTAGCGCCCCATTCCCATCAAGCTGCAAGCGTCTTTGCTAGAGATGCACGACAACTGTTTTTTAAAACCGATAACCGATAACTTTCAGCTCCTAAAGGACGATACTGATAACCGATAACCGATAACACACACATATACCTAAGATCATTACATCAATACTATAAACAAAATCAAAAATAGTTTTGATTTTTTAAGTGAATAGATATTTATTTTTTCCAATGAAAAACTATTGTCAAGCCTCTCAAACATTTTTTTAAAGGTATCAAACAAACCTATTTAATATCTCACATTAACTTAAATAAGGTTCATTACTGACTGATATAAAAAATAAAGGCTCCTTGAACTGATGGAAATACATGTTTTTATTTTTCAATCTCATGGAAGCTTTAGATGAGAGGAATGAGGGAGAGGAGAGACTGCTGCTGGCTTGCGCACGTTAGCATTAGCTTCCGTTAGCTCACGTTAGCGCGATTTCAAAACTCCATGGAAGTGATTGTTATGTTGTAAGTGGCTGATCAGGTTTTACGTATTAAAGCTTGTGTTTCCCTCCTCGTAGAATTCACTCGGAGGATTCGTCACAAATAACCACCAAACTATCTTCTTCTGAAACTTTAACGAAGCTCCATGCCATCGCTGACATGTTTGTTGTGATCAGCGCTGTGCTGCAGGCTGCATTCAAGGTGTAACGTAAATTCCCACGTTCCCTCGTTTGCTAGTCGTTCTTTCAGCCTTTTCTATTTTTTTTTTCTTTTTATGTGTAACATGAGGGAAATACTGCGAATATCGATTAAAGTCAGCAACTACCAAAATTATGACCGAGTTAACGAGTTGTTTTCTGGCATGAGGGGGTATTCTTGATTTTCCTTATTGAGTAATCGTTTTTCTGATTATGCCGACGTCACTTGAACATAACATTCACTGCTGGTCATTCAAGGCTCAGAGGGAGCGAGACACTGCTGTGTTGACAAAAATATATATGTTATCGGGGCTATTCATGATGATATCTGAGTTATCGGGATGATGTCATAATTTCCTGTTATCGGCCCGATAAATATCGGGTCAATAGTTGTCGTGCACCCTAGTCTTTGCAGCAACAAAACGCTTTCCGTTTTTCCTCAGCAATCAAACCGACTCCCAGCGTAAAAACGATGCCGTGTACGACCGCTTCTCGTGCGGCATTGTCACAACTGTCATGCGCCTCTGACTAGCTTCCTGCGACTGCCCTGCAGCGTTGCATCACTATACCGGCTCGTACATCTCAAGATGGCGGCAACACCACAACGGAAGTTGGCCTACGACGGACGTGGACGAAAACATAAGCTGGTGTTGCCTTCAAACGTCTTCGGCTTCTTTGGCCGCCACACCAACATCTGTTTTCGTCCACCTTCTCTTATTTTTTTACCAACTTCTATTGTGGCTTTCTTCTTTCATCTGAGATGTGTCGGCCACCGTACGTCACTTCAGATTTCAATCTTTAATAATGTGTAACTGATCCAAGAACAACAGCACAAAATGCCCGGGAATGCAGAGGGTAGTTTCCTGAAATACCAACAGGTGTTGGACTTCAGGCTAGAAAGTCTCTCGTATTGATCCAACAATCCAATTAGCCTGCTTGGATATGCGGTTTGACTATGCGGCAGCACAAATGTTGATTGCCTCTTTAAGGGTAATTTGGTTAGTTAAATCCTGTTTAAATGCATATCAAAGGGCGATCGATGATCTCATTCGATCACGGCTGAGACGGGCGGACGGACGGAGGGGCGTGCTGGGTGAGAGGAGGTCACCAGGTCATCCGTCTACAGGCTGTCAGCACAGTTTCCCTCCTGTGTCACTCGTGCCAGCTCGGCCAGAGGCTCATGGGAAACCCGGTGACCTCATTGGTCGAGGGCCAACCGGGCTCAGGAAATACCCGCGGGAAAGGTCGGACACTGCGAGGGAGACTCAAAGCGACGCTGCCGTCGGAGGGAGACCCTCCATAGTAGTGGTGTGAAAAAAAAAAAGATCGATTTGGCAATATATCGCAATTTTCGGCCGCCCAATATGATATCGATTTTTCAGCTCCTAATATCGATATTATCAGTATAATGTAATGGTTACTTAAATGTGCAAAAACACTACAACAGTTTTGACTCAATTTGTCCTCTGAATGATCAATATCATCTGATGAACATATACAGCAACTTCATTTTTCATCTCTACTTTTAATTTTGATATTAACCCTTTAGACGCTGGAGTTTTTTCAAGAAAATATACAATTTTGACATCAAGATTTCAAAAGGCTCTAACTTGAAAGCAGTTTGAGATAAAGGGATACTGTCAATGAGTAAATTGTTCAATATGACTCAAAGTCTGTGATGGGAGTGAAATTATTTATCTAGTTTGCATATTATGAGGTCACAAGGTGGCGGCCATATTGGAAAATGTTCAAATTTGATATCAAGGTTTCAAAAGGCTGTAACTTTAAAGTGGTTTGAGATAAAGGCATACTGTAAATGAGAAATATCTTCAGTATGAACCAAAATTTGGAATGGAAGATTTGTCATCTAATTTGATTATTGTGACATCACCTGCCCAAACCTGCCCAGTAGTCCTCAATTTCAGATTTTTCCTCAAACCCCATGCACAATGAAAGCTTTCATTTCAGGGACAATCACATCATAAAGTCATGAAATCTGGAGTTTCGTTTCAATATTTCCCTTTCAGCAAACTGGTGGCCTTTTCTATTTGTTTCATTGGTGACGAGGATCCAGAGTTCATCATTTGGAAAAGGGATAAAATCAATGGGCTCAGAATTTGTCAGATCGTCTCCACAAAAACCAACAGACTCATCAAAATTTAGGCTCCACTTTCGATACTCTTCCTCTTCTCTCAAGAACTCTCAGCAACCACCATCATCATCATCATCACATGATTTCCGGTGCGCCATTAGCGGTGAGTTTTTTTCTCGCTCCTTCTCCCGCGTTGCCAGGACAACCGCGGTTGTTTTCATCCCCGCTACATTTTTCCGTATTTGCGGTGTTATGAGCCCCCCTGACATCTCGACCTGCTTGGCGATCGCAGCACACTTCCACCCCGACCACGCTGAGGCGAAGCAGGCGCTATACTGTGTGCTGATTATGGACGATGGTGAAGATTTAGACAAAAGTATGGCGGTTTGCAAGCTGTGTCACACAAACGTGAAGTACTCTGGAAATACCACCAACCTGCGAGCCCACCTGAAACGTCCCCACCTGGACAAGGTAATGCTAACTGAGAGCTAGCCCACGAAGTTGCGGCGCGATCCGAAACAAACCGCGCTGGACAGTGACGGCGGTTGTTTCCACCAGTTTCCATCTACTTCACCGAGGTCGCAGAAAATTACGGAGTCCATTGCCTACTTTATTTGTCAGGATTTAAGACAGTATTCAGTGGTGGAAAACGCTGGCTTTAAGGGTTGTGTTTACTCTCAAGGCAATGTGTCGCAGTTATCTTGTCGCCGGTATGCCGCAGTTACTTTTGATTTATGCTCAATTTTGAAGCGTGTCTCTACTACGTTATTCCACGCCACAATGCAAGAGGGACAATCACGAACTAGCTAAACTTACTAAACTTCACTAAACCCACATTCATCGCTATCTCCCTCCATGAATTACTAGAATATGTGCTGTCTTTGTAGTGTGGAGAACCAGAATCGTACAGATGTGGGTACTTCCTCATTTCTTCGATGACGCGCTCTTTTCTATGCAGATGTAGAATTGACCAATCAGAGGCCTCCTTTCTCTCCTCTCTGCGGCACTGTGTGCGGTCACCTACCTTTCAGTTCAATTAATTCAAACAAAGTAATTGGAACACTCACAAGATGTCACCAAAATCCCTTTGTCCCGTTAAAATCTTTCAGAAAATGATGTAAATGTATCTTAAGATGAATATCGATATATATCATATCGTGAACCGAGTATCGTGCATCATATCGTATCGCAAGATTGGTGTATCGCTACAGCCCTACTGTATATGTTCATCAGATGATATTGACAGCTCGGTACGTCCAGAAGGTCTGACTTCTCTTCTCCACCTGGACTCCTCCTGCAGCGAGACCCCGCTTTACAACTGTGTCCACTCCAGCAGTAATCAGAAGACAAATAAATATAAATGTCACATAAACCGAGCTGTGCCCGGTGACTTTAATTATTCAGTAGAAAGCTGGAGCCAGTTTGAAAAACATGCTGCACTGCTACCTGATGGCTCCGCCATCGACACTATTGACTGGTCTCATCTCCAGGCCGACTGACGACCGGCACTTTACTTTGCATTTGCCATTAATTGCTGTGTGATTAGTACGACCGATTCCAGGGTGGCAATTAGCTGTTGTTGTTTTTTTTGGTTTTTTGGTCAAGCAGAGGGTAGGACCAGAGCGCAGGATGCATCGCTGATCTGATTGCTGTCTGGCTTTAATTTCTGCCGAGCTTATTGATAAGCCCCTGGAGAGTCCGTCACAGCGGCACGAAAACAATATTTCATGACGCTGTTCATGGTTTAAACACAAACTGAAAGAGGAAGTAGACCGCCCACTGCCCCCGAAGATGAACGTGAACCAGAGAAACCTGCGGCAACGTCACTCCAAACCGAACAAAGGCAAAGAACTGGGTTGATGTTTGCTGTTTTCAGCATCTATCATCCTGGAGAGTAATCCTCTACACTTTTCATTCAAAACTAGCTTAAAAAACACATTTTTTTTTAAAGAGATATGCTATGAGGTAGAGGTGAGCGATTTTATCGATTCTGCGATATAGATCAATATTTTATCAAGTATCGATTTTTCAGTCGTGGGTATCGATATTCTAAGCTTCTTTCAAAACCCCCTTGTCCCACTTTTAAAAGCTTGCAAGCAACAATTTGCACTGTTTAAATAAATGAAACTATTTTTCTCAACAAATCTTTTATTCATTTTGTCCAGCATTTGCAAGCTGCCTGTCAGCCATATAATGTGTAATTGATGCTTTCAGTTCAATTAATTCAAACAAAGTCATTGGAACACTCACAAGATGTCACCAAAATCACTTTGTCCCTTTAAAATCGTTCGGAAAATGATGTAAATGTATTGTAAGATGAATATCGATATATATCATGTCTTGAGCCGAATATCGTGTATCGTATCGTGTCGCGTATTAGTGTATCGCTACAGCATTACCAGCTAGGAGTCGCATTTTTTTCCCTCGACTGCTTGCAGTTGGAATGCACGATAACTGTTTTTTAAAACCGATACCGATAACCGATAACTGATGTCACCAAAATCCCTTTGTGCCTTTAAAATCTTTCAGAAAATGCTGTAAATGTATTGTGAGACGAATATCGTGTATCATATCGCGAGATTAGTGTATCGCTACAGCCCAAACCAACAGCCACTTGGCAAGAGACGAAGAGAGTTTCTTTGAGGATGTACAGCCAATCAAAATATTCAAAGAAAGTAATTGGAACAGTCACAAGATGTCACCGAGCCGAATATCGTGTATCATATCATATCGTATCGCATCCCAAGATTTGTCTATCGTTACAGCCCTACTATGAGGCTACCATTTCACCCCTGACTGACGCCACATTAGGGGTGAGTATTGGCAAGGACCTCGCAATACGATATGTATCATGATACTTGGGTCAGAATATGATATTATCACGATATTACGATATATTGCGATATTCTACCCAGTTAATATCAAAATTAAAAGAAGAAATGAAAAATCAAGTTGCTGTATATGTTCATCAGATGATATTGATCATTCAGAGGACAAATTGAGTCAAAACTATTTGCTTCAAAACAACCCATTTATCGTTTATTATTAGTGTTTTTGAAAAAAATCGATATTAGGAGCTGAAAAATCGATATTATATTGGGCAGCCGAAAATTGCGATATATTGCCAAATCGATTTTTTTTCACACCCCTACGCCACATGTCTCCCTGAAACATATTCTGAGCGCCCAAGCGTTTCACAGCTGTCACTCATTCTCGCAGATTCTGTCTGCAGTGGGAGCATCTGCAATATCTTCCTTTATTTTCCAGAACACCTGCAGCCGTTTACTCGTGCACATCAACACTAATTACGTCTTCGTCTCAGAGGTAATAAATCATCATCATCTTGAGTCGGGCCCGAGGCAAAAGTTGGAAAGCAGCAGAATTGAGTGTGTGGGGAAGGAAACGTCTTTGTGTGTCATTAAATGGGCTAATCTCGCGATACGATACACGATATTCAGCTCACGATACGATATATATCGATATTCATCTTACAATACATTTACATCATTTTCTGAAAGATTTTAAAGGGACAAAGTGATTTTGGTGACATCTTGTGAGTGTTCCAATGACTTTGTTTGAATTAACTGAACTGAAAGCATCAATTCCACATTATATGGCTGACAGGCAGCTTGTAAATGCTGGACAAAATGAATAAAAGATGTGTTGAGAAAAATAATTTCTAGGGCCGGGCAAGTTAAACGTTACTATCGTGTTAACGCATTAATTTATTAACGCCGACATTTATTTTGTAGCGCGTTATGCATGTAGCTCACATGCTTTTGTTTTGAAAAGTCTGTTACTGGCTGCTGCGGAACCGGAAGACAATTGGCAGGTAACATGCAAAAAAGCTAAAACAGACATGGAGAACGGTAAAAATCCGTGAACTTTACAGTTCAGGTAGCAACTCAGGTAGCAATATTAACAATTCTGTCAAAAAAAATTCTGGACTGCAACAAAACTTTGTGGTCATTCCTCCATGTTCCATCAGATCTGCTCCATGTGTTCACTGTCCTGCTGTTCTCTAGCTGGTTACTGCAGTGCAGCTCCATCTAGTGGCACAGATGTGTAATGACAACAGAAAGTCCAGTCCTCCATTATAAAACTAATTCAGTTCTGTGGCCCGTTTTTTAATTTCGTATTTTTGATCCAAGTCTAAAATTGAAATATTAAAAAAACAGGCTTTTTCTCTTTTTTTGTGTTAGATTAAAAAACGAAAAACGTAATAAAATGTCACTTTTTAATTTTTTTAATTTTTTAATTGACAATTGAAAATGGAAAGAATGAATGATATACGGATTGTTAAAGTTACTGAACTTTAACATGGACATTTTCATTTTAAAGTTCTCCCAGACGGAGGATTCAACAGAAACAAGGTTATTTGTAACAACTGACAAGTTGAACTCCCCGTTAAAAGTTTCTGCTGTTACCTCAGAAATTACCTGTTTTAATGTTCTGATTGTGCTGAGACACAATCATTTTGTTGGATTTTATTTGTAGACTTTTATTTTTTATAAAAACAGGATATTAATGCCCCGGCAGTGGCAATAAGCTTTATTTTATTTTACTTTTTTTAAGATGAGATTTACACTAAATATGTGTTACTGACAAGTGCTGATGTTGAAAGTGTTTGAACAACAAATGTTATGGCACTTTAGTTCATATGGCAGCAGAACATTTAAATAAAAGTGACCTTTACACTACTGTTGAATTCATTATTTGATTTTGCGTATACAATGCGATTAATCGCGATTAAAGATTTTAATCGTTGCCCAGCCCTAATAAATTCATGTATTTAAACAGTGCAAATTGTTGCTTGCAAGCTTTTAAAGGTGGGACACGGGGAGTTTTGAAAGAAGCTTAGAATATCGATACCCGCGGCTGAAAAATCGATACTATCTGGGGAAATAAAATCGATATATATCGCAGAATCGATAAAACCACTCAGCTCTAGTCATGACGGCGAGGAAATGCTCTCATTCACGGCCACTTCCACCGGTACAGAACGTACCAAACCGATCACAACACGGCTCCAGCCGTGACGGCTGGTTTTGGATGGTCGGCTTCGTCCAGAGGTCGTTTCTCTCAGCTGAACAAAGTAGCACAGAGGTCAGTGTCACATCTACGCTGGTGTCAGCATCACGGCGAGCTATCAGAGTGGTCCAGATATGAGGCACGTGTCAGCGGCGGCGTGCAGCGGTGGATGGGAGCACTCGGCCGGTGGGATAATCTCTCTGCCCTAATGCCTTAATCTATCAGAAATCTACCAGACCCTGCTGCACTGTACCGAGGAGGAGCTACAGAGAACGACGCTCCAAGAGCTGAAACTTTAATTTATTTTTCATCCCCTTAGATGTGACAGAAGAGCAGTAAACCTTTAACCTAAAAACACAGAAGCTGGCAGAAACCTTTGTTCCAGGAAAGACTTTAAGAGCTGCCTTTTGTGGGAAACGACAGGCTGACGCTCACGTGATGTTAGCCCCTGACTGGATTAAAGCTGCCGCTCCAGAGCTCAACTATTATGTCACCGTCACATCTGCAAAGACTCTGACTCGGGCCGACTTTACCAAAGACCCACATGTGCAACTTTATTTCACTGCAAAGACGCTGAAATTGAATCCACAGCGTGATCAGACAACCAGATTCCTTTGCAAATCAAGACCACAGAGCTTCTGTTGGTCGCTGACACTGATGGAACGAGAACACTAAGGATTTGAGCTAGGGACGGAACGGTTAGCGGTATTGCGGTAAAGCGCAGTAAAATTTTACGCGATTACTGTTTATGTTTGACTTCATCTCCTTATCGCGGTCGATTATCAGGATATGTAATATCAGCCTCATTCAAGTCTGCGAGCGACTCGCGACTGTGTCTTGCGTGAATATGTAGCTTGTACATCGGCATCGTAACGTTAGCATGGCGGAAAGTGGTGATAGCACCCAGGACATTTACCAACCCACTAAAATGACAAAATCTGAGGTCTGGGCTAACTCGCTAACCTGTCTGCAGAGCACTTGTTTACATTTTATTGTAATTTGTAGAAGCAACTTGAAGGAGCTAAGGCTAATGCTTCAAGCTACTGAGATGTTTCACCAAGAGTAACCTGGTCGACGCGCTTCGCTAACTTGCATTTCGTAAACGTTACCGTTGATCTAAAAAGGACCAGAATGATGTTCTTCTGATGCAGTTAAAATATTAATTTATTCCATTAACTGATCCGACAACCATAACGCCGGCAGTTAGCGCCACAGCGGTCCAACACCTAACCAATAACAGGCAGCTACCTTTATACCTGACCCTCAGGTAACAACACAGCGACACCCACAGACACACAGAGTGAACTACAATTCAGAACAACATATTTGGCTCCTAAACAACTGTTTCTTTATTTGAACATTTATACGTATTTAAGGTTCAGCTTAAAGTTTATTTCATTTGAACTTCACTATAATTTTTGTTCCTGATAATTGTTTGCATATTTTGACCTACTATGGTTGTTAAAGTGTTTATTTAAATTTTCACCAGACAAATCAGCTTTGTTCCTGTTATTTATTTTGTTCATTTAATATTAAACCTCTTTCTGTGCCAGTTGTTTGCCCGTTTAATATGAAAGTTTCAGTTTGGCTTCTGATGTTTTAATATGACAAGACAATCACAAGATTTTGTGAAATTATTAAAATGTATGTGTTTTTTAAACATTTGTACAGCAATTAAGAATATCGTGATAATATAGCAAACCGTGATAATTTGGTCACTATAATTGAGATATCAAATTTTCCATATCGTTACATCCCTAATTTGAGCTCAGCACGTTTAATTTCGTCTTTATGATGAAATGCAACCTTGAAATCGCCTGTAAAGCCGTTAAGGTGTGAGATCATGGTTGCAGGTGATCCTGCAGACTGAAATGCATCGATGGATGTGCAGGCGACAGAAGGAAAAAAAAAAAAGTTGTGCATCAGAGTAAAACCTGAAGGGAGACCTCAGCAGAATGATGCTAATTCCAGTAATAAAATAATAAAAGTCTGCTGGACAGCAGCAGCCCTGATGTGCAGCAGCAGCAGCAGCAGACGACAGCAGCGTCATTACAACAGGCCTCGGATCTATTTATAGCTCCGGCCCTTCAGCTCACGCTCAGGTTGGAAAGTGTGCGTGTCAGAAACCCGGTGCCCGTGAAATTAACACCCTTTCACTTCCATTAGACGGCGGCCCCCGCAGACCTCGCCGGGGGGGGGTTCGGTACACGCTGGTCCACTGTCCACCGACTCGGCTGGGTTTCAGCATCCAGGACTTCCAGGACATTTTACATTTTAGCCGCGAGTCAGTCTCCCTGAAAGAGTTTTAATTCACAAACGCGAGCAATAAGGGGGAAATAAAAAAAAGAAAGGAGCCAAACGACATAAGTAGAGGCTGTAAAGTAAGCCCATGAGCTGGCACGCTGCAGCTTTAATCTCATAACATATCATTATCAACGGGTTTTGGACCAAAGTTGGATAAATTAGCAGCCATTAAGCCAGTGCTGATTATTTTTTAGGAAGTGGCAGAGGATGAAACCAGTCCACCGCTGGGCCGTCTGACCACGACAGCCGGGCTCACCCCATTGTTATGTTGTAGGTGGCTGATCAGGTTTTACGTATTAAAGCTTGTGCTTCCCTCCTCGTAGAATTCACTCGGAGGATTCGTCACAAATAACCACCAAACTATCTTCTTCTGAAACTTTAACGAAGTTCCACGCCGCCATGTTTGTTGTGATCAGTACGCTGTGCTGCAGGCTGCATTCAAGGTGTAATGTAAATTCCGTCGTTCGCTTGTTTGCTAGTCGTTTTTTCATCCTTTTCTATTTTTTTTTATTCTTATGTGTAACATGAGGGGAAATACTGCGAATATCAATTCAAGTCAGCAACTACTAAAATTATGACCGAGTTAACGAGTTGTTTTCTGGCATAAGGGGGTATTCTTGATTTTCCTTATTGAATAATCGTTTTTCTGATTATGCCGACGTTACTTGAACATAACATTCACTGCCGGTCATTCAAGACTCAGAGGGAGCGAGGCACTGCTGTGTTGACAGAAATATATATGTTATCGGGGCTATTCGTCGTGATATCGGACTTATTGAGATGACGTCATAATTTCCTGTTATCGGCCCGATAGTTACCGGGTCGATAATTATCGTGCACCCCATTATCATTTCTCGCCTCTGTCATGTGAGTCTCCTTGCTGGTTCGCCTGTCGTTTTCCCGTCTTCACACCCGCGTTTCTGACTTTGTTGATGCTTCCTGTCCCGACGTCTCTCTGTTCAGTCGGGTCATTGGAATCGAGTTTTGATCCGAATCTTTTGGAAAATCAAATAAAAACTGTTTGTTGGAGTCTCCTGTCTCCTGCTCTTCTGCATTTGGGTCCGAACCCTGAAACCTGGCAGGTCATGACAGTCTTCATGCTTAGTTTACGCAAAGTTTTCTTCCATGCAAGAATAAACTCAGTTTCAATTAATTCCATGAAACTCCTCGATAACTAAATTAAACAACAGGACTCTACTTTCTCTCGACTCCAGCGTCTCATTACAGATTAACGCGGACCCATCACCCCCGCCTCGGTCCTGCCTCACCGCGATAATGAGCCAATTAAACCAGAGGCGGCTCAAGAAGTCCAGGTGTGATCCTCCTGGAGGTGGTCCAGGAATGGGGGGGGGGGGGGGCTTTATCGACCCTGGAACCATCTGTATCGCCATCCTTTAAACGTCTGCCTTCTCTTTACTGTACGTCGACGAACACACATCACGAACAACTGGGGGCTAGCTAGCTAGCAGCCACGTATTTAATTACACAATAAAATATCAGAGGACAGAAAAAGGAATCCATTTGCATCCCACCCCCTCCACCCCCCTCAGTATCTTCTCTATCCAGTCAACAGATGCTGATTTATCCACGTAGGAGCACATTTGGCTCAGATCGCGCGCCGAGGTCAGGGGTCACCGGCTACCACGAAATGAGACCATCAGCGTTGAGATTAGTCCGCTGCTTCCGGCCCAAAGTGGAGCCAGGCAGCGCTGAACCAGAAACAAAAAGGGGCCAGAAGTGAGCGTGTCACAGATGGAGTGTGACGCCACTAAAAAAATTTTAAAAATTAAAAGAGCAACAATGATGCGTTCATTGTCAGCTGGGAACTTACAGTCCAGGACTTTTGACATTCATAGAAAACTCCTGAAGAAGTTGGACTTCCTTTCACATCACTTCCCAGGAAGCAGTTTAAAATATTATATGGGGTCAGTGCAGACTGGCTTTTAAAACCAGCTCCTGGTGGTCTGATGGGGGAGCTGCAGTCTTCTACTCTGAACGGGTTTGTGACAGACCTGCAGGCCCGATGTGGCCCCTTGGTCCAACCCAGTTCAACCGCCGTCTGCCAACGGGGCATTAACGGAGCATAAAATGGACTTAAAGAGGCTCTTCTTTTCAGAAACAGCCTTTTTTGCAAAATCAGAAACTAACTAACTTCAGTGTTTTTCAGTCTTTAATAGGGGTGTGAAAAAAAATCAATTAGGCAATATATCGTGATTTTCGGCCGCCCAATATAATATTGATTTTTCAGCTCCTAATAAAGATTTTTTAGGAAAATACTTAAATGTGCAACAACACTAATAATAAACAATAAATAGGTTGTTTTGAAGCAATATATCGTGATATTGTGATAATATCGTATCGTGGCCCAAGTATCATGATACATATCGTATTGCGAGGTCCTTGCCAATACTCACCCCTAGTCTTTAATGCAATCTGGTATAAAACGTTCACTCAAAAAGCCTGTTGAGGCCGAACCACTGCACTCTTGTGGGAGCTGAGGTGCAGTTTTGTGAACCGCGAGTCTTCTCATCCTGCTGTCATGAACGTGAACGGTTTAAGACGTACGTAGCCGTTGGGTTCTTGGCGTTACTCTCTCGCTCCTGAGAAGCTTCCCAGCTGTGGACGATCTCTTGTCGCTGTAAAACGCTCGACCTCAAACCCTCTTAGAAGCAGTTTTACAATCCGTTTCCGGGTCGATGCACGCAGCGACGGCTGAGCCTCTAATACCGCTGCTTATGTCTTTCCCTCTCAGCACTAGGGGTGAATATTGGCAAGGACCTTGCAATATGATATGTATCATGATACTTGGGTCACGATGCATTATTATCGCGATATCACAATATATTGCGATATTCTACCCAGTTAATATCAAAATTAAAAGTCGAGATGAAAATTAAAAAATCAGTATGGAGCCCCGTTTGCGTCATAATTCAATGAATAAATGAGTCTTTTATTATGAAATACAGGCGTTTATTATTATGAAATATTTCCTATTCTTATGAAAATGGTTTCGTTTTTCATAAGAATTAACTTTTACATAATAATGGCTTTGTTTTTCATAAGAATGATTTGTGTGTCAATCACAGCAGAGAGGGCGGAGCCATTCATGTGATTGGCTGCTCTTTCATTCAGGCATAAGCAACAGAACAGTGAATTATGGTCAAGGTTTCCCGTAGCTCGGTCCAAGCTGCCATAGCTACAATCGGACTAGGCAGCGCACCTTGATGACGCCACGGCCCGCTGCTAACGGGACCTCACGGCCAAAACTAGTCGATGTCAGAGCGTAGAATGGAGAAGGATCAGCCAATGAGCGTGCAGGTCAACCACTGGTCCCGCCCATAATAATGTCATTATTATGTAAAAGCTCATTCATATGAAAAAGGAAGCAATTATGTAAAAACTCATTCTTAGATTAAAAAAAAAAATAATGGGAAACATTTCAATAAGGGATATGTATTTCATAATAATAGACTCATTTATTCATTGAATTATGACCCTAACGGGACTCCATACATCAGATGATATTGATCAAATTGAGTCAAAACTATTTGCTTCAAAACAACCTATTTATTGTTTATTATTAGTGTTTTTGCTCATTTAAGTAACCATTACAACATACTGACAGCATTGTAAAAAAAAAAAAAAAAAATCGATATTATATTGGGCGGCCGAAAATCACGATATATTTCACACCCCTGTGTCCACTCGCACCTGAATGCATCAGACCAGCAAACTGCCGAAGCATCTGCTTTTTACGGAGGCCACGACTTCCCCTCTACGATCCTGAGGAGGCAGCGACGGGGTACTTCGTATTGCTCATGTTATTATTATTATTAATATTATTTCTTTTTGTCTTCATTTTTGCTAAATAAATAACGGGTTGATGAAAAAACGTGGTACTGTGTTGTCCATCTGAGATGGTTCTGATGTTTAAATCATCTTTTCACAAAAAAAAAAAACAAAAAAAAAATCAGATTAAAAAAGGGAGGCACCATTTTTTCCGCGACTGTAGACTGACATCAAACTGTAACGTCTATTATTAACCCCCTCAGCAGCTGCTCGTCCCATCTGACACGTGAAATTATTCATTCAGGAACTGGACTTTTTTAAATTTTCCTGCCAGAAAGCGACGAGAAGCTGCAGGAAACGAGGAGGTAAAACCTCATCAGAGGGAAGTGAAGGCCGCTGTCAGTCACACGAGCATGAACAGGCGGCAGATGGCCCGGGGATTATTCCCCCTCTATCCCTCCATCCCTCCCTCCCTTCATCCCTCTCTTCCCGGACAGGCCGCTGAAGCTTTACTGGCGTTTCCGTCATTCCAGCGCGGAGTCGGCTGACCTGCTCCGTCTTTACCTGTTAACACCTGGTGGCCTACATACCGCTTTTACTTCCTGCCCCTCATGAATCTGAGACGCACCTTTATCAAAACAGAAAAAAATAATAATACGTATATATCTGAACTGTTGAGCCCAGAGCTGCTGCGTCCGGCCTCCTCTGACAACCACAGCAGCCTCGCTAAACGCTCAACGCCATGCAGCCGCTCGTTCGACTGCAAACCTGCCGGCCCACGTGCACGGACCTGACGAGGCGCCACGAGGAACAAGGAAGGCGGCGTGTTGAACTGTTCAGCTTTCGAGCGACCGGCATGTCGCCCGGCTGGTTTCTCTGCATTTTTCCCTGAGAAGAGGCTTCCTCTTAGCGGGGGGGGGGGGGGGGGGCATATCTAACGCCGCGAAGGAATGAAACCCTGCTAGCTGACCCAGAACAGGGTCAGAAACTGGTTCTCTGCAAGTTCTTGCCCTCTTCCATCAGTAACCCCCCCCACCACCACCACCACCAGCTAATAGAGCTGAGCGATTTTATCGATTCTGCGATATATATATCGATACCGAAATTACAACCCTAATTTACAAAATAAAACTAAAACTAACACTGAAACTAATAAAAACTAAAACTAAGCATTTCAAAACAAAAACGAATAAAAACTAGCAAAACTGCTCTAAAAACGAATTAAAACTAACTGAATTTGATAAACTAAAACTAATGGAAAATCCAAAACTATTATAACCCTGCCACGCATCACTGATCGGCTTCACCTGGACGACCGCGGATCAGCCGCCTTGCTTCGGGGCACCTCAGCAGCGACTGTGGCCCTCAACCACCATCCGCTCTCATATCACCAGAAACCAGTAGCTCATTGCGGGACGAAGGCCGAGGGGAACTGGTCTCTGTGATATTTTTATTAGCTGATTTTTTTTACTTCTTTTGAATGTCAGAAACGAAGGAGTCGACGGTCCGGGCTGTGGTCTCTGGCGTCGGGGTTAGCATCACTGCTCCAGGCAGGGTTTGAGTCCGGATGTTGCTCCGGCCACGCATTCATTCGCATTCGACGGTTGTCACGCTGGTCTCGCGACCAAAGCGGACAGTATCAGAAATCCTACGTACGATCCAATTAAAATGTAGCGTGAGATGACGTATTGATCATTGCGATCTAGTGTCGCTCCAAAGAAAAACTAAGAAGCCAAAGTTGGCCTCAGTCGTAGCCCACGGTTCAAGAGGACTCATCCTCGTACAGTCCGACAGTCGTCTCCGCGATTGCATGGACTTGGCTGTAGCGATACGCTAATCTCACGATACGATACACGATATTCGGCTCACGATGCGATATATATTTCTATACTCATTTTACAATACATTTACATCATTTTCCGAAAGATTTTAAAGGGACCAACGATATCGAAAATTTGATATCTCAATTATAGTGACCAAATTATCACGGTTTACGATATTATCGCGGTATTCTTAATTGCTGTACAAATGTCCAAAAAACACAGACATTTAAATAATTTAACAAAATATTGTGATTTTCTTGTCATACTAAAATATCAGAAGCCAAAATCTTATCAAAATGAAACTTTCACATTAAAAGGGCAAATAACTGCAAGTACAAGTTCAAATTAAATAAATTTTGGACTTTAACCTTAAATAACGTATAAATGTTCAAATAAAGAAACAGTTGTTTAGGAGCCAAATATGTTGTTCTGAATTGTAGTTCACTCTGTGTGTCTGTGGGTGTCGCTGTGTTGTTACCTGAGGGTCAGGTATAAAGGTAGCTGACTGTTATTGGTTAGGTGTTGAACCTAGAAGGGTAAAAGGTTTTTGACCGCTGTGGCGCTAACTGCCGGCGTTATGGTTGTCGGATCAGGTTAATGGAATAAATTAATATTTTAACTGCATCAGAAGAACATCGTTCCGGTCCTTTTTAGATCAACACGCAACGGTAACGTTTACGAAATGTGAGTTAGCGAAGCGCGTCGACCAGGTTACTCTTGGTCAAACATCTCAGTAGCTTGAAGCATTAGCCTTAGCTCCTTCAAGTTGCTTCTACAAATTACCAGACAGGATAACTGTCCTCCACCAGTTGTCCCTCTGGATTCGTCATTTTAGTGGGTTGGTAAATGTTCTGCGTGCTATCACCACTGTCCGTCATGCTAACGTTACGATGCCTGATGTTACAAGCTACATATTCAAGCGAGACACAGTCGCGAGTCTGCTCGCAGACTTGAATAAGGCTGATATTACATATCCCGCTAACCGACCCGCGATAATGAGATGAAGTCAAACATAAACGGTAATCGTTATCACGTAAAATTTTACCGCGCTTCACCTTAATACCGCTAACCGTTCCATCCCTAAAAGGGACAAAGTGATTTTGGTGACATCTTGTGAGTGTTCCAATGACTTTATTTGAATTAATTGAATTGAAAGCATCAATTACACATTATATGGCTGACAGGCAGCTATCGATATCGATATATATCGCAGAATCGATAAAATCGCTCAGCTCTACGTGGATTTATAACAATGCAGCGACGATACGGCCTCGAACCAGCGTCGCAACTAGATGAACACAATGAACAACACGATTATTGCTGTTTGGTTTTAATTTTTTTAGCCCTCACGAGGTTTGTGCTGCAAATACAATCGACCGTTCAAGCCAAGACAGATACTCCTGTTGATCATTTTGCACATTTTAATGCACATACGAAGCTAAAACCACCTCAGTTTATTTAAGTGGAGAGCCTGTCTGCGTCGTCACTAAAGTGAAATTACATTTTTGAGTCTCGCCAGAGGCTTAGCTGCCATTTCACTGTAAACTTTTGCTTTAATTCACGTAACTTTGGTCTCTAACAGAAGTTTACACCTCCTTCCATCTAATAATAGACCCGGGGGTTGTTTTAACTGCGGAATATTCCTTTAATTAGCCTCATTCATGCATCCACGCATTAAATACGCATTTTTTTAATGGATCCCTAAAATTTGGTAAACTTGCCTACAACAGTGGTTTTCAAACTCTTAATACTGCATAGCACCTGAGAAACTGTTCAGTTCTCTGAGTACCACCATGACGACCAGTTTTAAAATCTAGCCATAAATGCCTTCTCAATTATCTTTAAACACACAGAGATGTTTATTCCTTATTTTGGTTATTTATTGTTACCTGAATTTCATTTGAAACATATTTATAATGCATTGTATGCTTCCGATTTAATAAAAATTTATAAAAAAGTGAAAAATGTGGAAAGTCCTGATGTTCCCCCACGTACTGCCAGTGGTACACGTACCACAGTTTGCGCACCACTGGCCTACAGGGTTTGATGGGAACACACGGCTATTGGTTTAGCCTGAGTTTCCTTAAACTTTTTTTTTATTTTTTTGAACAATTTAAACACCAGCTGATGTAAAGAAACCCCGGTCCAGACTCTCAGGCGGTGCCAAAGAAGTCCACCAACCTCCAACGCGCCTGCGCAACAAAAACGCACCGGAGAGGAACAAAAAAAGAAAACTCACAGTCGGGTTTAGTTTTAAAATCTCTGCAAAAGCCTGCAGCCTGGTCATGTTTCTGCGTCGTAGGACGGATCACCTGTCCACCACGAGCCCATGCGGGCCGCGGAGTTGGACGCATCAACAGGAGCGGGTTCCTGGGGGGTTTTCAGTTTCACGCATCCTCATTAATGAGCGCTCATTAGTGGGATGTTTGTCAAAATGTGTCTCAGTTCAGGGCTGATTCATCTTGATTTTGAGCGTAATATTGGAACTTCACCTGTCCTCTAAAATAAAATCAAATAAAATAAACTTTTTGTTTCCCCTCTGCTCCTCTAATGTCCCCCGGTGCGCCCCGGAGCGCGGTGTCGGTGATGCGGGAACGTACCTCTGACGCACAGCAGCGACATCTCTGCGGGATTTACTGCAACAGTTCCTCCGAAGAAGCTCAGCTGAGTTTCCCGTCCAGTTGCCTGTTGCTGCACCAGTCTCTTATACTGGTCCACCAGTCCTTTATACTGGTCCTACTGGACACTGGCGTCCCGTTTCATGGCTCAACGCCATAGAGGAGGAGGGGGAGGTGAGGGGGGGGGACAAAAGTAGAGATAGGAGCCAGGTGAACAGTCCGGTTTGAGGGATGACGGTCACCGTCGGAGACCGACAGACTGCCGGTAGAAATCCAGCTGAGCGGGGCGGCTCTTGTGCTGCGTTCAGGGACTGTAATCACGCTGGGAATCTGGAAGGTTGTGACGAACGTCGTCCACGGGAGCGGTGGGGGGGGGGGGGGAACAAATACACGACGGGAGAGTTCAAACCTTCTGAGATCATCCATTAATTGCTGAAACCAGAGGATTACATATACTGTATAAAAATACGTATACTGACATTAAAACAGACTAAGCTTTTCCTGTTTTTAATAGGGATTAACAAATAATCTTTATCTACTAAATGCTGGAATAATGAGATTTTTTTTTATTACTCCCCTCAAAGTCAGACGTTTCCATCCGCTCAATGAGGTGGGCGAGCCCCGGGCCCGCCGGCCCGCCGGTGGGCCCAAGGGCAGGGCCGGTTCCACAAATGCTCAACTGTGGTCTTTCTGTTACCTTCACACCTACCTCTGGTGTCTGAACCGTAGTAAAGAAACCGCTGCTATTGTGCTATTTTTGGCTCATAGTTAGCGGCTAACACGCTAACAACAACAAAAGAAAAAGTCCGGTTTTCTCTGCAGGAACTTGTAACATCACACAGGTTGTATTGTTGGGCTCCTGTCGGTTAACAGAGAATGTAAATCTATACACGCTGGGCTGCTGTTGATGCTCACTACACTTTTCATCTAACCCCATTTTCATTCTGCCGTCCCACGACACACACACTACATTACCCATAAGGCCACACCATTACCCATAAGGCCACCTTCTTAAAGGGGCCAGGCTGGCTCACAACATTTCTTCGCTGTGAGAGAACGTGCACAACATCCTGTGATGTTTCCATGATTTTTTCTTCATTTTTTTATTACATATTTCTGAAAAATCTGCGAATAACTAAAACCGCAAAACTTAAAGCATGAAACTGATAAAACACAGAAAATGATGTACAAACATTACTTACTGGCCTCAGCTTATACAAATATACAATTTGCAAAACATAGAATAACATACCACTTTGTCCTACAAGTGGACAAACCAGTGAACTTAAACGCTTATTATCCTTCTTAATTGGCTTAATATCAGGGCCGTTGTATTAAATGTTTACCGAACCATTTAGGACCGGAGGTGACGTCACTGTCATCTTTAACTAAGTTTATCAAGCTTGCTGTTTTACCTTTGCTTAGATATCAAAAATTATTACTTCTTTCCTCAAATAGATGTTATTAAAATATTAAAAAAAAAATAGAAATTAAAGCACTTAAAACAAACGTGTCATTTTAACATTCTCTATGGCATGAATACAGCTACATCCAGTGGTGAAACATGACAAAAAGAAATACGGCAACTGCCGTTACAAAGACAAAAACAGGTACTTGAGGTGCAAATCCCCCCCCGATTTCAATATTTCAATCTGGCTCTGGGTAACTGTAGCTCTCATCTTCCTCAACGCTTGTTTTAAAGGTTTGATGACGCAATTGTTAGCGTGACAGAAGCGACAGCCCGTGTTGCCATGTTTGATTGATTTATGAAGATACATATTAGGCTCGTTTGTGGTGTATTTTAAATGGGGTTCACTGGAAACTTCGCACGGTTTTGACCGTGCGTGAACTTTGAAAGAGCTTCTTTAGTGAGAAAATCATCAGAATTAGAGAAGAAATCAACCGAGCCCAACCACCAACGGCTGTGGGCGTTTACAGCCTCAGTAGCTTCCTCCGGTCCTGACCTTTACTGCACAGACTAGAGCAGGTTACTGGGATTAAAGGGATGGATTAAATCATATCTGACAGGTTCCAGTTCGTTCATGTTAATGACGTTTCTTCCACACAAACGAGGGTCTGCTGTGGCGTCCAACAGGGTTCAGTGTTAGGACTCTATACATGCTGCCCCCAGATACATGACATAAATGTTCATCGTGACGCTCATGACACGTAGCTGTACTTATCCATGAAGCCAGATGAAGCAGAACCACCGGCCAAACTTCAGGCATCTCTGAAGGACATTAGGACCTGGATGTCCACAAGCCTTTTTCTTTTAAATGCTGATAAAACTGAGGTACAAAACTGTGAGAAACCTCTGAGTCATTTTTGATCAGGTTATGTCGTTTTAGCAGCATGCTAATCAGGTTTGTCAGACAGCCTTTTTCACCCTCATAATATCTCCAATATCAGGAGCATCCTCTCCCAGGGTGATTCTGAAAAACTAATCCCCCGCATTTGTCACTTCTAGACTGGCTTATTGTAATGTGTCATTAGCAGGATGTCAAAGTAATTCTCTGAACAGCCTCCAGCTGATCCAAAATGCAGCAGTAAATGCTGGCTAACATGGTGTTAGCCTCTCTTTAAACTACCAAATCAAATTCAAAATTCTGTTATTCTCATGTAAGGTCCTTAACGGCCAAGATCCTGGTTATCTCCCAGACCTGATAACTCCTGATGCTCTTAATAAAGCTCTCTGCTCTCAGAGTGCAGGTTTACTTATAGTTCCTCGAGTATCCAAAAGCAGATTTGGATGACGGGCCTTCTGCTACCACAAACCTTTACTATGGAACCAGCTACCAGTTTGGGTTCAGGAGGCTGACACCACCTCCATCTTTGAAACTAAACTGAAAACATTTGTTCAGTAAAGCCTACAGGTAGTCTAAACTATAGTGTGTTAGGGCCAATAGTCACAGCTACAGTTATAGGAATGGATGAAGACCAGACTAGGGCCGGCTGGTCTGAAACATATCCTCATCATAGCTATGCTGCTATAGGTCTACGCTGCAGGGAGACACCAACATGACACCAATAATTAAACACTAGTCATTTTATCCATCCACACCCTTTTAATCCGTGGCATCTTACAATTACAAAGTAAGCATTTTTGAACAGAATCAAAATTCAAACATTATCAAAGATCCATGGAACTCAAACAAATTGTAATCTCCTTCCCCCTTTTTGAATAATTAGGTCTAATGTTGCTTACATGTTTATTCAAGTACATTCAAGGTCTATAGACAAACTTTAAAATGAAAACTAAAGTCAGTGAACACCCACTTTAATTCAACATAAATGAATACCAGACAAGACTGCATTGTGGGTACAATTTTAATTCACCTCCAATATAACCTGAAGGATGAAAAAGGCAAAAACAAGAGACCTTTTCAGTCTTTTCTCTTATGCTGGAGTTTGATTTGCAGCCAGATCTTCTACTTCCATGGTTGCAGTGATTCAAAGTCAATCTAAAAGAAAATTTCAGGTCTGCAGAAAACAAGAATCAACTCGTGAAAAAAGATGCAATCTTGTCGTCCAGACTCACCTCAAATTCCTTGATCAGGTCACCATCCTGGGAAAAAACGCTTGAGTCAGACATGATGTTGGGCTTCAGATCTGGGGCCCAAAGCTGAGGGTTCTGCTCATGGCTGCGTGGCTGGGTTTGAGAAATCTGTACGTAGCTGGGCCCCCGGGGCAGAGCCCCCTGCTCGTATCTGGTTGATTTCTGCTGGTGGCTCGGAGGATCCAGAGGCTGAGGCCTTTGTTGGGAACCATGTACCTGGTGCTGAAGCTTCTGAGGCTGAGAGTTTTGCTGGTAGCCAAGCTCCTGGGGCTGAGCCCTCTGCGGATAGTCAGGGCCCCATGACTGAGGTTTCTGGGGATGAGGCCTCTGCTGATAACCGAGTGCTTCGGGGTGAGGTTGTCCTCTCGGCTGGTAGTTGGGCGCTTGGGGATCAGGCCTTTGGGACTGAACCCTCGGCTGATAAATCAGTGTTTGGGCCTCAGAACCTTGCTGGTAGCTGTTCCCTTTGGGCACAGGCCCTTGGGGCTGGGGTCTTGTCTGGTAGTTGGGTGCTTGGGGCTGAGGTCTTGTCTGGTAGTTGGGTGCTTGGGGCTGAGGCCTCTGGGGTTGAGGCCTTGTCTGGTAGTTGAGTGCTTGGGGTCTTGTCTGGTAGTTGAGTGCTTGGGGCCTTGTCTGGTAGTTGAGTGCTTGGGGCCTTGTCTGGTGGTTGGGGACCTTGGGGCTGAGTACTCTGCTGGTAGCTGTTCCCTTTGGGTTCAGGCCTTTGGGGCTGGGGTCTTGGCTGGTAGTTGGGTGCTTGCGGCTGAGGCCTTTTGGCCTGAGTACTGTACTGGTAGCTGTTTCTGTTGGGTTCAGGCCTTTGGGGCTGGGGTCTTGTCTGGTAGCTGGGTGCTTGGGGCTTAGGCCTTGGCTGGTGATTGGGTGCCTGGGGCTGAGGCCTCTGTGGTTGAGGCCTTGCCTGGTAGTTGGGTGCTTGAAACTCAGGCCTCTGCAGGTATTTCAGTGGTTGGAGCTCAGATGTCTGCTGGTAGCTCTGCCCTTTAGGTGCAGGCTTCTGGGGCTGGGTACTCTGCTGGTAGCTATGCCCCTGGGGCTCAGGCCTATGGGGCTGGGGACTTAGCTGGTAGTTGTGTACTTGGGACTCAGGCCTCTGGTGATATTTCAGTGGTTGAGGCTCAGATATCTGCTGGTAGCTGTTCCCTTTAGGCTCAGGTCTTTGGGGCTGGGGTCTTGGCTGGTAGCTGGGTGCTTGTAGATCAGGTCTCTGCTGGTATTTCAGTGGTTGGGGCTCAGACATCTGTGGGTAGCTCTGTCCTTCAGGGTCAGGTACCTGTGCCCTTGGCCAGTAGTTGTGTCCTTGGGGCTCAGGCCTCTGGGCCTGAGGCCTCAGCTGGGAGCTGGAAGTTTGGAGATCAGGCCTCAGCTGGTATTTCAGGGGTTGGGGCTCAGATTTCTGCTGGTAGTTGGGTGCTTGGGGTTCAGGGTTTTTGGGCTCAGGCCTTGGCTGGTCACTATGTGGTTGGGGTTCAGGCCTCTGGGCCTGGGGCCTTGGCTGGTAGCTGGAAGGTTGGAGATCAGGCCTCAGCTGGTATTTCAGGGGTTGGGGCTCCGGCTTCTGCTGGTAGCTGGGTGTTTGGGGACTCAGACCTCTGGGGTTGGGGCCTTGGCTCATAACTGGCTTCTTCCTGTTCAGGCCTTTGAGGCTGAGGCCTTAGGTGGTAGTTGGGTTCTTGCAGATCAGGCTTCCAAGGTTGGAGGTTTCGGCTGGTAGTTGGATTCTTGGGGTTTAGATCCTTGCTGGTAGCTGTGCCCTTGTGGGTCAGGTCTCTGCAGTTGAGGTCTTGTCTGGTAGGTGGGTACTTGGGGCTCAGCAGACTGGGGCTCTGACTTTGGCTGGTATTTCAGCAATTTGGGCTCAGATGTCAGTTGATAGCTCGGTGCTTGGGGCTCTGGTCTCTGCAGTTGAGGAGACTGGTGATAGTTGAGTACTTGAGGCTCCACCTTCTGGGGTTGATGCCGTTGCTGGTAGCTGGGTGCCGGAGGACCAGGCCTCCAGGGTTGGGGTCTTGCCTGGTACCTGGATCCTTGAGGCTCCACCTTCTGGGGTTGATGCCGTTGCTGGTAGCTGGGTGCCGGAGGACCAGGCCTCCAGGGTTGGGGTCTTGCCTGGTACCTGGATCCTTGGGGCTCCACCTTCTGGGGTTGATGCCGTTGCTGGTAGCTGGGTACTGGAGGACCAGGCCTCCAGGGTTGGGGTCTTGCCTGGTACTTGGATCCTTGGGGCACTGGTCTCCGCTGGTTGATGGGTACTTGAGGCTCCAGCTTCTGGGGTTGATGCCGTTGCTGGTAGCTGGGTGCTGGAGGACCAGGCCTCCAGGGTTGGGGTCTTGGCTGGTACTTGGATCCTTGGGGCTCCATCTTCTGGAGTTGAGGCCTCTGCTGGTAGTCAGACAGCTGTGGCTCAGCCTTCTGTTCGTGAGTAGCTGGCTGAAGCTCAGGCCTCTGTTGGTAGGCAGACCCCTGGAGCTGAGTATTCTTCTGGTAGGTCTTTCCCTGGAGCATGGGTCCTTGCTGGTAGCTGGTTCCTTCCACCTGAGCCCTGTGCTGATAGCCAGGCACCTGGAGCATTCTGTTCAGCTGTTGGATGGGTGCCTGAGGCTCAGTCGTCTGGGACTGAAGCCTCTGCCGGTAACTGGGCCCCTGAGGTTGAAGATTCTGCTTATGGATTGGGGTTCTGGGGTCGGATTTGGGCTGGTTGCTGAGGATCTGGGGCTGGACTTCATGCCTGGGTGGGTTGTGAATGCGTTTGTGATTTTGGATTAAAAGGGAATGCATCTGGGGATAATCTGGTGGGAAGCCAGGAACCTCTGGACTCATAGGTGAGGTCCAAAATCCCAGAACTCAAAGCCATGATAGGAAGCTGTCAAGTAAAGACCCAACAGTTATAAATCCTTCTATATTAGACACCCAACAACAACATTCAGTATGAAGTTAATTTTTTTTCTTTAACTTTGTACCTTACATTTAATACTTGCATGAAGATCTCCAAAGAACAGTAGCCATAGCAGTACCACACTAAATAGGAAATAAATCATGTTTATCCAAGAGTTTGAGCCATTTCTGACCATCTTGAAACATATATTATCGAGCAGACATGACAAAAATATAACTTTAAAAAGTTACCATTGACTTGGTCCCATTTTTCCAGCCAGAAAACACCACCAAAAAAATTGAAATATGTTTCAGACTTAAACCAATCAAATAAGTTTATGTCCTCTGTCTTCCCTCAGTGTTGAGAAAAATCTTCCAAAAAAGCTTGACTGAAAACAGGTGGAACTAATGGGGGCGGGGCTTATCATGATACACAGGTGCATCATAATTAACGCCCACTTCACCTTCCCACTCTGTCATGACTGGGAGGTACAAACTGATCCAGTGTGTAGTCTGAAGCACAGCAGCTGACTTCGGGAAGAAATTTCCCTTTATCTGATGAAGTTTTAATTAGGATGGATTTCAGTGACCATCCACCCTGCAGAAGATGGAAAATAATTTTTCTCTACACCCACATTCAGATAATTTCAGCTACAAATCATTCTCTGCTGCATATCAGCACCATTCTGATATTTTCTATTGATCCTTTTGAATAATAAATTTAATCAATCCCTGCAAAAATAAAAAATAAAGGGCATTCAGCCCTTTCAAATCGTCAGTCTTGCCTTGTGCTGCAATTAGTAACAACTGGGAATTTGGAAATTCCGATCTCCATCTTAGAAGAAAAAAACCAAGAAAAGATGTCAGATTTCCAAGTCGGGATCTTTGTGACAGTTTTGTACCGTTCTCCGGGCAGCCAGCTTAGAAAGCAAATGTCAAGTCTTTACTTTTCTATTTTGGATCAAATTAAATCCTGAAAAGATTCTTTTAAAGTACTTCATGTTATCTCAAGTGAAGCACACCAAAGTGTGCCATAGCAACAAGAACCCTAAAGGAGAACTAACCTGTATTCTGGCAGCGCAGCCTCAAGTCTTCAGCCCTCCGAACCAAAACCCAAGAGCTGAAGCAGCTCTGTGAAGAGGGATTTGAACCTGAAACTGGGGGAACTGAGTCTGCAAAGTTGCACAGCTTGTGGATAGAGCTGAGCGATTCTATCGATTCTGCGATATATATCGATATTTTATTTCCCCAGAGAGTATCGATTTTTTAGCCGTGGGTATTGATATTCTAAGCTTCTTCCAAAACCCCCGTGTCCCAGGGTTATAATAGTTTTGGATTTTCCATTAGTTTAAGTTTTTCAAATTCAGTTAGTTTTAATTCGTTTTTAGAGCAGTTTTGCTAGTTTTTATTCGTTTTCGTCTTGAAATACTTAGTTTTAGTTTAGTTTTTATTAGTTTCAGTGTTAGTTTTAGTTTTAGTTTGTAAATTAGGGTTGTAATTTTGGTTCGAGTGAAGCACTGAACTTTTTGAAGGCTATCGAATCACATAGTCGTGTTTACATTCTAAACATATTTATCAATGCGTCTTCCCTCTTGTGGTGTTCCTGCGTATTTACTGACCAGCAGCTATCTGGTCTCCATGGAAACAGTCCATTATAGTTGCTGTTTTCTCCCATTCCTTCCCAACGCTGACTGGCCTGCAGCTGTAGCTTCTCTTTCCAGGGGGCTAGCTTAGGCTAGCTTATCCAGCTAGTCTTGATTAGCCTTCTTGTGCGAACATTTCAAATGGACTTTCAGATTCGTGGGTTTTTTTCTCCTTCAGAAGTATTCCACACATTGTATCACCTGCTTCTACAACAAGGCACTTATTTTTATCGTTAACACAGTCATAGTCAAAGAAATCCCAAACAGGACTGAGACGCTTTCTCCCAACTTTTGTTGCAGCCATCACTGCTGATCACTTTTTTTTTTTTTTTTTTTTGCTGTTGTTGTTGTACGGCGGAGCGAAGTTAATAGATTGCAAATGTTTATGAGGAAAAAAAATTACAAACACAAAAACGAAGGACATTCTTGACATTATTATAGTTAATTTTAGTTTGTTTTATAGACACATAATACAGTTTCAGTTAGTTATAATTTTTTGTAAAAACTTGTTTTTATTTTATTTCAGTTAACAAAAATGTTTTTTCAATTCTAGTTTTCGTTATTTCATTCGTTTTTGTTAACGATAATAACCTTGCCGTGTCCCGCCTTTAAAGGCTTGCAAACAACAATTTGCACTGTTTAAATAAATGAAACAATTTTTCTCAACAAATCTTTTATTCATTTTGTCCAGCATTTGCAAGCTGCCTGTCAGCCATGTAATGTTCATTGGAACACTCACAAGATGTCACCAAAATCACTTTGTCACTTTAAAATCTTTCAGAAAATGATGTAAATGTATTGTAAGATGAATATCGATATATATCGTATTGTGAGCCAAATATCATGTATCGTATCGCAAGATTAGTGTATCGCTACAGCCCTACTTGTGGACATGATTTTTTTATTTCACGAGCAGGATTTCACCTCCAGGAGTCAATGGTGAGTATAACTCACCTCATCCCATAATGCAACAGTCATGAAATATTTAAACTTGGCATTCAGGCGTGTAATTTCTCCCACGTCAGCTGTGTTTCATTCACCGCTGCCGTCCCGTTACTTCTCTGCAGGAAAATGCGCTCAACGTTACCACGCAAAGAAAGTTCAGCTTCAACAAAGGCAAGTTGAAGGATCTCTTCTGAGCTGCAGCGGTGACATCGTTTTTTAAAGTTAGGGGTCAATGAACTCAGAGTTGACAGAACCAGCTCTGAGCTCCAGATGGGAAACCAGAAACTCTTGGGTTTCTCATCTCAGGTCTCAGGGAGACGGAGGAGCGAGCTCTGCATGTTTTGTTGATTTATTTCAAATATCAACCGACGCAACGGCATGCAGAAATCCCTCACCCTACCTTTAACTCCAAGGGTTCAGACTTCTTCCTCCAAACTGTGTGTCACGAGCTCCACTACTGTAAAGTTCCAAATTCTTGGCATTACAACTACATTGTGCTTTGTTGTGACTTCTATGAAGATAAAATCTAATTTTATAGAAAAGTTCATCAAAGAGATTGATCTAAAGGGGTTTGCATACCCTTGTCTTGCCTCTGTATGTGCTTTGATGTAAACTGTAACAAGCACAAACTCAGGATTGTCAGTAAAGAAATAAAAGCTGATTTAAAGACCTTGAGATTCAAGACGTCCTTATTGTCATGGCATCTGCATCTCATGTACCACCAACAGCTACTCATGACCCAACATATGCTGAGACTATGTATGGATAAAGTGTGATGATGAATATGGGGTAAAGGCTTTTATTTTTGTGTTTTATCTGGTTGCAGGAGCTCTGATGGCCCTGTGACGAGTCACGAGTGGGTTGGCCCGCAGGTTCCACGACGGTCCTGCCTGCGTTCGCCCATATGGGTTCGGGATAACTCCAACCCTCCTTCGTCCACTTGTGGGTCCGATATGTTTGGCCCACAGACTTCCCATTTGGAGCCTATAATCCTGGATCCACATTCACACCCAACCCGTTCCCAGCCCAGAGGTCTCACTTGGACATGCTGAGTCATTGTCATTTATTTCACTTTGTTACAACTTGAAGCTGTGATAAAGAAAGGGTCACAGGATCTGTGAAGTTTGTGCTTTTCTTTCAAATAGTTGCATCAGTTTGTGCTGCAGCGGAGCTCCATGTCTACATTTACAGCAATTTCTGACTTTTAAAAATGTGTGAAATAGAATTTAAAGTCACATTTAACAGTTCACAAGCACAATACACCTGCTAGTATTACCGGCTGCTGAGTTAAAGGACAGACTTGTCAAATACTGCCATCTAGTGTCAGAAACATTTTACTGCTCTGACTGGATTCTTTACCTGCCCCATGATAAGGGTGTTCCCAGCAGCTATAACCTGAACCAAAACCCAACAAGCAGCACTTTGAGTTTGAGATTCTTGCTTCAAAGACAAGCTGTGATGGCATGTACTCTCCAGAAATGCAACTTCAGATGAGTTTAATCCCTTATATTTAGGCAACCTCATTGACTTAATGGGTAAGAAACTCTTTGGAGACAAGTTTGGAGACTAGTCCCAACGAGTTGATGGGTAGTTGAAGCTGGAGCCTCAAGTACCCATCAACTCGTTGGGACTAGCATTTCAAACTGAAGCTTAAACCTTCCAGAAGGAATCTGCTTCTATAGGAATCAACTGTCAGATGCCGATACCTTCCCAAGGCGGCAGTAGCATTGACACATGCAACATCTGATACAAGTGCGCCATTACAAGATGTGCTGGACCATTTCCCGCTCACAGATTAGTCTTAAAGATCCTTCTCCAAGTCAGAGACCGTTCCTAAATTAAATGAGACTTGAACATATGTAGACAATGCATTTTATTTTCCTCAGTGTGCCCCGAGCAGGTGGAGGACCACCTCCTGTGGTGTCAGGATATAAATGACAGCTGCAGCCTCGCTCAGACCTCCCTAGCCAGCGGTCTGGGTTGAGGCTGTTGGTGGTGCCCCAGGGCTCGGGGGGGGGATCAGGACTGAAGCTCAGCCCGGCGGCGTGGCACACCTGGGACTGGGTCTCAGACTGAGGCCAGCATAGCAAAAGCCTTTTCCGGCTCCGGTTCGGAGGGGGACCAGAGCTCCGGCCAGGGGTCCGACACCTCAGGCAGGGGTTCGATCTGCGACGGGAAGGGCAGGACTTTGCTCTGGGCCTGAGACCGGGGCTCAGCCTTGTAATGCAGCACCTGGGACTGAGGCTGGGAATGGGGTTCGGAGGGGGACCAGAGCTCAGGCCATGGGTCCGACACCGCAGGCAGGGGCTCGACCTGCGACGGGAAGTGCACGACTTGGCTCTGGGCCTGAGACCGGGGCTCAGACTTGTAATGCAGCACCTGGGACTGAGGCTGGGAATGGGGCTGAGGTCGGGGTTCGGGCTGGTAGCGCACGATCTGGGTCTGCTGCCAGGTGCGGGTCCAGGGATCCAGCCTGTAGCGGATCACGTGGGTCTGGTGGCGGGAACGGGTCCGGGTACGGGGTTCAGACTGGTGGCGTGGCACCTGGGTCGTGTAGCCGGCGACCTGCTGAGGCTTCCCGGCGACCTGCTGAGGCTTCCCGGCGACCTGCTGAGGCTTCCCGGCGACCTGCTGAGGCTTCCCGGCGACCTGCTGAGGCTTCCCGGCGACCTGCTGAGGCTTCCCGGCGACCTGCTGAGGCTTCCCGGCGACCTGCTGAGGCTTCCCGGCGACCTGCTGAGGTTTACTGGCATCTGGATTCGGGCCACCTTCTAAGCCATAAGGAGAAGCTGGAAATACAAGATAGCATTAAGAGCAAGAGAGTTTTAGTTTTTTTTTTTTTTTAAGTTTATAGTTTTACCTTCTGTACTTGCTTGAAGCTCTCCAAAGAGCAGCCATGGCAGCATCACACTAGAAAACAACCACGATTAAAGCACACAAACGCATCAAACAATCATCATGAGCTTAAAAGATCAAAATACCATAAAAGAAATCTCATGGCATCAACCAGAGATGTGATCAGTTTCTTATGTGCCAACACAACCAAACCCTCCTTTCCGTCCTTGTGTTGCAATGGCAGCAAAGCTGCGCTGCCTTTGGTTTATATTGATTTGGGAGCCAATCAGCTCTCTCGTCCTAAACGACTGATGGGTTGCAGGTGGAGTCGGTGGCGCTCTCCTCCTCGAGATGTTTCTTTTTCCACATGCCTTCCTTTCACATTTCAGAGCCTCATTTTTCAAACTTGACGTCAAGACGTTCTTTAATCATTTTTTGGGTTAGGGTTAGAGTTCTCAAAAATATAATAATAAACATGATGGCGATGGGTTGAACAGGAATCATAAGTATATGAGCTCTGCAGCGTGCAGTACCACCAGATGGCCAGTAGATGGAGCTCAGTCTACACAAGGGGGGAAAAGGCAACGCACATCAGAGCATGTTGAACTGGCTTCAACATGTTGTTAAAGTGACAAACAGTCATCAAACCCTTATTTAGGAAACTTGACACTCCCTTTAACGTCTTCGCTCTTATATTAGCCTGATCTGTTAATCTATATTTAATTATGACTATTATAAATGTCTGCAGAAAATAATCCTGCCAGACTTCTTCTAAAGAGGCCAGAAAACCATGTGTCTTTTGCTTTTTTAAATTATTTTTGACAACAGTTTCCATCCACACATCGTCGTGCCCCTAAAATAAATCTTAGAGGTGGGGGGAACAGATGTGGAAAAGATGACGCTGGTCAGATAACGTAGACGAGGCTGTTTGAAGGCATTAAACACCACGGTGAGAAATCTGCTCTGTTCCTGTGAAGAGTCAAACGCATCACCACAGATCATCTCAAAGGAGCCACGTGACGACTTCTCTTCATTTTGACAGGGTTAGAGTTTCCCTGGTGCTGGTGAAACACCGGAGACATTTCTGGCCAACATGCCACAGCAGTGGTGGAGCTTCAGGGGGGACAGTACTCCCCCGGAGGGCCCGGTGAAAGACAAAGAAACAGGCCTCTCCTCAGGCATCAGTCACACCTTGCGCACTACTGGATACAACAACTTCTGCGAAAAACAAGCCTCATGTACAAGGTTATATATAGGTTTCTGCAGCCAGAATGAGTCATGGTTGGTCTAAAAAATGTAAGACTGACTTTGGTCATGTAGGTTTCTACATAGTGAATTTAATGTTGCGCTGCATGGCTGGCTTCATGTTCACTCTCACAGTTAACTTTACAATGTGCAAATTTACAAGTAGATTGCCGGTAAGATCTCCAAATGTATTGAGGGTAAAATCATCAGCAGCAGCCGTCCATCAGCGTCATCATTAGTCACTAGTCAACAGAGTCTATGTGGTGCAGGGTAGGTGGATCACGGATTAATTAAATCATGAGTGACAGTTCATACAAACATAAAAGTGGAGCAACAAAAAACGCAAAGAAAAGAAAAAAAAAGAGCGCAAGAAAAGACTAAACTAAAAAAGCTGGATACATATCCTCCTGGAGATGAACCTGACACTGTTGGCCGCGAGTCAAGCCCACCAAAACTGGCACCAGATTTACAGGTTGTAGCGGTTCACCTCGTAATAATTAATAATTCATAATTGATAAAAATAAAAATTCATAATTCATAATTAATAAAATTAAAATCCAGTTGTCTACACCTGTTTCCATGCGCTGGTCCGTTGGCACTCCCCTGGCCACGTGATGGAGCTGTTGCTCCATCCTCCTTTGGGCTCTGTGCTGCTTGTTTTTCCTGGAATTCGTCAACTTGGCAGATGTATTGCCCTGTCCAATTAATGAGGACATTTAATGTCTGATCCTGTCTCCAGCTGCAATTCCAAGCCGGATCAGACCAAGAGTTATGTAGATGCTAAAAGGTTTTGGATTAAAATTGTCATGGTTATTCACGATTTTTGGGTCAGTTCCTTAATTGTGGGGTTAAACAGGATCCATCAGTTCTCGGTTGGAATTTCATCTCCTCAGTTTATGGCCCAGATGTGGCTGTAAGGGTTCAGTCAGAAACTGGGTGAAGGTTCAATATGATTCTGATAAGGGATTTTATCACTTCCCCCTTTTGGTCTCTGGAGAGGAGGTCACTTTTCTGAAATTTATGTTACTCCTAAAAAAAAGGAAAAAGAAAGCTTCTGATGACGTGGATCGCTACACAGGTACAATTTCTCACAATCACTGACACTGAAAACAATATGTGAGTTAGTTGTAAACTGTTGATGTGGTTGTTATCGGAGTAGCCCGACCGCCAAACGTTAATATTAGGGGTCAATTAGCCTAATGTTTTTGTTGTTCTCATGGTTTGTTAGACTTCATGTCGGTTTTGTCGGGTTACTCTTGCAAAAAGGCTCGTACACCGACGTGCTCGGAGTTGGTATTTGTTAACAGCAATGGAAACACATCAGGCGAAATCAGTACTTGGTACCGAGCAGAAAGAATGAATGAATGAATGAATGCCAGTAGCTATTAAATCAATAACAGTGGAGCGTCTCCCGTGTGACGTCACAATCGCATACCGCCAAATACATTTTAGACAAGACTGTTCTGGCTTCAGGACCCACCATCACCCTTAATGACAACCCGTGACCCAAATCAAGGAAAATTTCCAACTTCTCAAATTTATTGAATGAAAAGATCATGCAGTTTGATTTGGAGATAGTAGAATAGAATATTACAGAATGCCAACACAAAAAAAAATAAGTTTATTGGTGAACCAAAATGACTTCAAATGGGAAATATTCCTTTTGATGCTCAATTAGCTGCATTTTAATTAAATCCAAAACACTTCACTTCAGCCTTTTTTAACAGACTCAACATGCACAAACATTAAATAAAACAGTGCAACCACTGAGCAGTAGTTTCAAAAAGAACTCAAAATATATAGTTTTAGCTGAATAACCACTCACTGACCTTTGTCTTCAAGATAAGAAAATCCATATCTCATATATTCTTCATTGTATCTGTCTTTCACCTGAGGGGTATACTACGAAGCGAGATTAGAGGGTTAGCGAGGTATGTTGAGTCTAAAGCCAGGATTTCCGGTACCACGAAGGTGGCTCTCTTTTAACCTGGCTAGATCACCATGGTAACTTACTCTGCAAGCTTAACCTGGTCCGGAGCAGGTTATGTGCAGAGTTTAGGCTCAAAAAGCGCCGCCCTTTCACTTTCACCCAATCCCGTTGACCTGAGCGCCAGGATTGTGCAATGGAGGGAGAGTATTCAGAGACTGGACTGATTCGCTGGCTTTCCATGACCATATTCTCTATGAACGCTAGAGATTTCTGAGGGAATCCGTTACATTTGTAATCTGCTAGAGCCATATATTGGCAGCGCCACCAAACGCAGCCGTGCGCTCACAGTAACGGTGTGCGTTTCTTTGCGTTTCTTTGCCGCGGGAACCTACATGCATTCAGTTGGTGATGCAGAAAATCTGAGCCAGAATACTGGAATAAAGGTTGTACTTGCTCTTACTGAACTGCTGAATATGTTTGTAGTATTCCCTGGCCATCTGCCCACGCTTCAAATAAAAGAAGCGTTTTACTAAATCGCAGGTAACATAAATTAATAGTCCATTATATTGATAATCAGTGTGACGTGGAATTTCATGTGAAATGTTGTAATATAATTCATAGATTCCCCAGGGTGATAGGGTACCTATTAAAGTGGCCGGTGAGCGTATATTGGTATCACAGATAATATTAAATCTTAAATTAATTTCACATAGATTTAGCAAAAAACTAAAGTGATTTTCATTTATCATTCATAATGGGACAGTCAAACCTACATAATGTTTAAATTTGCTGCATTAAGTTTAAAGTTTAAGCGCTCTAAAAGAGGGAGGGAGATTAATTAAGGTGCATTAAGTGGTGAAATAAATATAATTTACTGTAGCAAGAGATACTACAGAGGGCCCGGGCGGGGTTTGATCCCCAGACTCCCGGGTAAAAGTCACGCACATTTGCCAGTCAGCCAAAGGTATATCTCCTCAGCCATGTAGCCAGGACACATCATCAATCGGAGGTCAGTGACAGGACCTCACACTGTCACATACGAATTTACACGATCTGCAATTTTTTGCCAGCACTCCTCTCTGGCTTTATTCGCACCAACAGTATTGCTTTTGGTCGTAAAGATTTCTTTGAAATCCTCATAGCCCTGCATTATTAAAACCTGCTCCTCCTGACTGAAATATACGGACCGCCATCTATCCATTTTATCCGGAAGAGGCGTCAAATGACGCGTCAAACGCCCCCTTTCATGTGAACGCGCACAGAGCAGAAAGCAGAAAGCCGCGGTTAACAAAGATAGTTGATAACCACCGTCGTGGTACCAGTTATCTCTGATCGCGAGTTTCAGGTTTGTTAAGCCAGCTCACCCAAAGAAAGTCTGGCTGTGTCGAACTTGCTTCGTAGTATACCCCTCAGATCAACATATGGAAACAAACTTTGCAGGTCTTTTTCTATGGTGTGAACTGGTCGGTGTCAACTCGCATTATAGGGCACTATCGCCATCTACTGTTAGGAAGTATGAATGACACACTTTTTTTTTTTTTAGTTTTTCCTTCCACAGGCAAAGGCCCACGACCTACTGAAAATGGGTCTGCGACCCACTTTGGGTCGCGACGCACCAGCTGAGAACCACTGTTTTAGACAATATACTAGAAAAGCACTCGAAGAACGCAGACCTCCGCCAAGCGCAACAATTATCGTAAATTTGAAAGTGATCCAGAATCCAGGATTTCTTCCGAATCTCACCCAAAATTAAATCAGTTCTTCCTTTTCACATTTCTGACAAGTCCTGAAAATTTCATCAAAATCCATCCATAACTTTTTGAGTTATCTTGAACACAGACAAACAGACAGATAAACGCCGGCAAAAACATAAGCTCCTTGGCGGAGGTAATTATGCCATAAAACTACAAGTTTGATTGATTTCAGAATGACATGGTCGCTCTTCGTGTTGTTGAACTCTTACTATCAAATGCTTTGAGCTATGTGTCAAATGTAGTAATGCTTGTAAGCCCCGCTGTTGCAGGCATGTGTATGTTGTAAAACGATGTAATCACAAGTTTTATTAGGCTTAAAGGGTCAAGTCATGTGTTTGTGTTGCACATCTAGAAGCAATTTAAGCTCAAGACCCTAAATTTCAGTACCAAGCCCCAAGACCACAATTCCTCCATGAGTATTACGCAGGTGAATTAAATGCGCTTTGTAGACCAGTTTGAATGACAGATCCTGGTCAAAGATGACTTCAAGGTTCCTACAAGTGGTACAGAAGGGCTTCTGGCAGAAAAGTACGAGTCTCTCACCTTAGGGAGTTGCTGTAAGATCATTAGGATCGAGACTAGAGGTATTTCTCAACACGCGTACTTGTCTGGACTTGTTTCTGGAACGTCGTCAGTTGTTAGCTCCAGGTGCTAAATGCTGCATCTCGACGAGTACGGTTGAAATACTCTGATGTGTTCTTGCAACGCTTTGCAATGGAGGCCTGTGTAGACTTGAGGCGGCCCCAGGATACACCTCTGCATCAATGAGCAGAAGTAACAGGGGAGGACAAAGGAGCAAAAGAGGATGTCATAACTTTGCTCGTACCGCAGAAAGACTCAATCGCATCGTCCAGTCCTCCGAATACTTTCTCCAAAGTTGTTTTTGCCAAGCAATCGAACGTCAAAGTACACACCAAGTCCAGACTTGGCATACTTGGCATTGGATTCAAGGGTTCAAGGTTCAAGGTTAAAGGTGGGGTAGGTGTTCTTTTTTTGCAGCACTATTTACAATAGTGCCTGAAAACCTTTTCACATTCCCATTGCACCCACTGAAATGAAATGTTTGCAAAAAAAACGAAACGTTTTGGTCCGGTCTAGAGGGTGTAATCAGAGAATAACTCTGACCAATCAAAATAGTGATCATCATTACTTTCATTGGCTGACTAATACGTCCATCAAATATCAATGCACTGCCACCCACCCCTCCCTCGCTCCCTGCGGTTCATGTAGTCGTGAATCATGTGAAGACGTGGTTTCGAGGGGTGAGCTGAAGAGGAGGAGGCGGAGCCTTTGGGAGGAGGGAGGGAGTGTATATTTTCAAAATCTCACTTGAGTTGGATTGCTGGAACTGTTTTTTCAAAGAACACCTACCCCACCTTTAACTTTATTTGTCTCCCGTGGGAGAAATTTGTCTTGGAGTCACATGGAGTGAATGCACAAGCCCTGTGCATTCACTTCCTTCGGAAGTAGGGGTGTGAAAAAAAATATCGATTTGGCAATATATTGCGATTTTAGGCTGCTCAATGTAATATCGATTTTCAGCTCCTAATATTGATTTTTTAGGAAAATTGTTTAATTTTCATATTTAAATTGTTTAAAATTCAAATGTGCAAAAACACTAATTATAAACAATAAATAGTTTGTTTTGAAGCAAATAGTTTTGACTCAATTTGTCCTCTGAATGATCAATATCATCTGATGAACATATACAGCAACTTTGTTTTTCATCTCTACTTTTAATTTTGATATTAACTGGGTAGAATATCGCAATATATCGCGATATCGTGATAATATCGCATTGTGAGGTCCTTGCCAATACTCACCCCATTCGGAATAGGGGTGAGTATTGGCAAAGACCTCGCAATATGATATGTATTGTGATACTTTGGCCACGTTACGATATTATCACGATATTGTGATATCGCAATACATTGCAATATTGTGATATTATTGCATTGCGAGGTCTTTGCCAATACTCACCCCTATTCGGAATAGGGGTGAGTACTGGCAAGGACCTCGCAATACGATATGTATCGTGATACTTGGGTCACGATACGATATTATCATGATACTGTGATATTGCAATATATTGTGATTCTCCCCAGCCGTTGCCCAGCCGATAGAATATCGGCCGGGCAATTAAAATTTTTAATTGCGATTAATCGCAATTAAAAATTTTAATCGCGATTAATCGCAATTAAAAATTTTAATCGCATGATTTCCTTGATTAATCATGCCATTAATCAGGGAAATTATGAGTCGAATCTATTTATTTTAGGGCTGGGCAACGATTAAAATTTTTTATCGCGATTAATCGCATGATTTCCCTGATTATTCATGCAATTAATCAGGGAAATCATGCGTCAAATCTATTTATTTTGGGGCTGGGCAATGATTAAAATTTTTAATCGTGATTAATCGCATGATTTCCCTGATTAATCATACGATTAATCGTGATTAAAATTTTTAATCGTTGCCCAGCCCTAAAATAAATAAATAAAATAAAAGTACCCAAAGAGGAAAGGTTTAACATGATTCTTGTCAAAGGCAACGTGGAAGGTCAGCCAGCCTGATCCGGTCCCCGGTAGAGGTGACGGGCTCGCGGAGTGTCAGCTGTCCGTCCCGCCCCGGGGTTAGTTAGATAATCCGGTCTGGGACCAGAGTGTGACCTCAGCCTGACGCGCGCCTGCCACCCCGCCCATCCCGCGATGCTCCGCCGCCGACTGTCCGCAGTCTCTCCCGGAGAAAACAACATTCCCGCACGGAGGACCCACCGAGCTCGGTCCGACGCCGCCGCAACGCGCTCTTCGTCGGACACGGAATCGACCGCCGGCCACCTCCGACACGGTGAGTGCGTCGAATCTCCATTTTTGTTTTCTTTTTATTCTAGTTGCGCGTTTGATTTAACGGTCGGAGAGAAGGTTCCGTTCACCATCATCGCGACGGAGGTTGAAGGGGGGGAAAAAAAGATGCGTCGCTCGGGAAGCGTCGGCTTCCGAGCGGCGTTTCGACTCTAAATCGTCTTTACTTTGACCGTCGCCTTGTTTTTAAACGTTTAATTCCGTGATAGTGTTTAGTCAGCTCGACCGGTGTCGTCACGTCGTCCGCCGTTGACGGCAGAGTCGAGGTGGGTAACGGTTTGGTTTGATACATCGGCTGTTAGCTGTGAGCGGTTTAATCGCTGAATATGGATTGTTTATTAATGTTCATTAATGTATAGTCACTGTTTGTGTTCAGGACCGATTAAACTGGTGCAACGTTGCCTCAGCGGCGGCCTGCCACCGTCTCCGATCACCATATTGATCCCACATTAGTTGAAACATCAGCCGTTGTCAAGCTGCGTAGTGGAGAATTGAGACTTCCGGAAAGACTACAAAATAAAAGCACAATGATTAAACAAAAAAAATGTCACGCGCGATATTCAAAAGTTTACGGATACTGATAACAGATAAGTTCATGTATATATTTATATTTAATATAATTCTCATATAATTTGCAAATTGTTCACTCAGGTAAATAAAATAAATCTAAGATGTAGCGATAAAGCTGTTGAACAGTTGATTCTGAAGGTCAGCTTTGATTAATTTTTGATTAATTTATGCAGCCCTAGTGTGTGTGTTTGTGTGTGTATATAGACATATTAAGGCTCAACCATATGATTTCTCGTCTATATCACAATTGATTGAACATTTATCTTGATTATGATTAATAAGAGTGATTAAATGGGTATTGTTTCGGTTTTGCTGCAGACATGCTCAGCTATTAAAACTGGGATGTTTTCCAGCAAAGATGCACGTATCTCTGATTTTAAAATAAGACATGGAAAGCAGATTAACCATATATGATCATAAACTAAATATTTAAAAAAACTGAAATATTTGAAATAATTGAAATGAGCAAAGCTACACTGGTTACAGGTTCGTACAACTTCAGCTTTAACAGCAGACAACAATCCTCGCTTTAAATTATCACTTATTTTTTGTGTGAATAAGGCACCACAAGAAAATGAATTAGCAGTTTTTAATCGAAAAATTCAGCGTTAAAATCAGAGACATGAGAGTTTTTGAGTCTTCCTCACTCATAAAGTTAACGTTACAAATTTGTACCTTTTGTTTTTATTGTCAATCTAATGAAATAACCTGATTTAAGTCATATTTTTAGAAGATTGTCCTCACAGTGCTGCAGTGTTTCTTTTGAGTATATTCTTTTTCAGGGCTTTTATTTTGTGAGGCCGGCTGCGCCTTCTTCCTGTTGCATCCACTGATGTTGAATACGTGCAGTATGGTGGGGATGCAGAATAGTCCTCTGACACAAACAACAACATCTTTGTTTCATGGCTGTCGGTTTGAGTTTGAGAGTTTTGTTATTTAAATCACGTATAATATTAGTCCCTTTTAAACGCACCTTTGCAGAGTCCAGTCACAGCTCTGGAGCTTCCTGCTGCTGTTACTTTCTCCACACGGCTTTTCTTTGTTTCATCCTGAGCCATTTAGTAGGATAATGCAGCGGGTGGTCCGCTAACCTACTTGATGCTGTCCTGTTAGAGATAATCAAATAATCTCAGGAGGAAAAGGAACAAGGGCAGTGCAAGGTCCTGTTACAGAAACTGTTTTTCAGCGCTGCTGTCTGGTCTCCAGAGCACAAATTCAGATTAGTTTACACCAAATTTCTGTTAGATGGACTCACTGAAACTCACTGTTTCAGTTAACTTGACTTCTGAGCTTTGAATCATGAACATGGATGAAGACCTACAACTTAGGGCTGCACAATTAATCGAAAAATAATCGAAATCGTGATTTTTGGTTGCCACGATTAAAATTTTGAAAATCATGATTAATCATGACCATGTACAATGTAGTGTAGGGGACAATGTAGTGACCTGCCTTTGGGCGTTCTTGAAGCTAAGACATGTTTACAGGCTGGTGTTTATGGCCAAAAATCTCTAGGACCGCCTAAGTTTCATGCTATTGCCTTTTATATAATTTGTTCATCCCTTATGCAATACTTTCTTGGTTACATTTCATATCGTGATTTTAAATAACATTCTGAACAAAAAATAATCTTGATTAATAATCGTAATCGTGATTTTGATCCAAATAATCGTGATTATCATTTTTTCCATAATCGTGCAGCCCTACTACAACTGCCCCCCAAGTGCCACCACCCTCTCTAAAACACTCACATATTCTAACACTTCAATATAATATAAATAGCTAAAGTATTAAAGTACAGACTTTGATTTCTACAGCCATACATTCATAGAGATGCTGAAGTGAAGTTCTGACTTAATGCCCTAATACCACATCGATGTTTTCTAACCGTCTTCCAGACTGGTTTGTTCTGCCAGTTTGCATATTTTTGTCTTAACTGTGGAGGAATTGACTGAACTGATCTGATCGCTGCTGGTCTTTTCTGTTGAGAGTCTGGTTCGTAGTTGTCTGCTACTAGATGGTCTGGTTCGTAGTTGTCTGCTACTAGATGGTCGGGCTTGTAGACGTCTGACACTAGATGGTCTGGTTCGTAGATGTCTGCTACTAGATGATCTGGTTCGTAAACGTCTGCTACTAGATGGTTTGGTTCGTAGATGTCTGCTACTAGATGATCTGGTTCGTAAATGTCTGCTACTAGATGGTTTGGTTCGTAGATGTCTGCTACTAGATGGTCTGGTTCGTAGATCTCTGCTACTAGATGGTTTGGTCTGTAGATGTCTGCTACTAGATGGTTTGGTTCGTAAACGTCTGCTACTAGATGGTCGGGTTCGTAGATGTCTGCTACTAGATGGTCGGGTTCGTAGATGTCTGCTACTAGGTGGTTTGGTCCGTAGATGTCTGCTACTAGATGGTCTGGTTCGTAGATGTCTGCTACTAGATGGTCTGGTTCGTAGATGTCTGCTACTAGATGGTCTGGTTCGTAGACGTCTGCTACTAGATGGTCTGGTTCGTAGATGTCTGCTACTAGATGGTCTGGTTCGTAGATGTCTGCTACTAGATGGTCTGGTTCGTAGATGTCTGCTACTAGATGGTCTAGTTCGTAGACGTCTGCTACTAGATGGTCTGGTTCGTAGATGTCTGCTACTAGATGGTGGTTCGTTCTGCTACTAGATGTGATGTCTGCTACTAGAGATGGTTTGGTTCGTAGATGTCTGCTACTAGATGGTCTGGTTCGTAGATGTCTGCTACTAGATGGTCCAAGTTCGTAGACATCTGCTACTAGATGGTTTGGTTCGTAGACGTCTGCTATTAGATGGTCCAAGTTCGTAGACGTCTGCTACTAGATGGTTTGGTTCGTAGACGTCTGCTACTAGATGGTTTGGTTCGTAGACGTCTGCTACTAGATGGTTTGGTTCGTAGACGTCTGCTACTAGATGGTCTGGTTCGTAGACGTCTGCTACTAGATGGTTTGGTTCGTAGACGTCTGCTATTAGATGGTCCAAGTTCATAGATGTCTGCTACTAGATGGTTTGGTTCGTAGACGTCTGCTATTAGATGGTCCAAGTTCGTAGACGTCTGCTACTAGATGGTTTGGTTCGTAGACGTCTGCTACTAGATGGTCCAAGTTCGTAGACGTCTGCTACTAGATGGTCTGGTTCGTAGATGTCTGCTACTAGATGGTCTGGTTCGTAGATGTCTGCTACTAGATGGTTTGGTTCGTAGACGTCTGCTATTAGATGGTCCAAGTTCGTAGACGTCTGCTACTAGATGGTTTGGTTCGTAGACGTCTGCTACTAGATGGTCCAAGTTCGTAGACGTCTGCTACTAGATGGTCTGGTTCGTAGATGTCTGCTACTAGATGGTCGGGTTCGTAGACGTCTGCTACTAGATGGTCTGGTTCGTAGACGTCTGCTACTAGATGGTCGGGTTCGTAGATGTCTGCTACTAGATGGTCTGGTTCGTAGATGTCTGCTACTAGATGGTCTGGTTCGTAGATGTCTGCTACTAGATGGTCTGGTTCGTAGATGTCTGCTACTAGATGGTCTGGTTCGTAGATGTCTGCTACTAGATGGTCTGGTTCGTAGATGTCTGCTACTAGATGGTCTGGTTCGTAGACGTCTGCTACTAGATGGTCGGGTTCGTAGATGTCTGCTACTAGATGGTCTGGTTCGTAGATGTCTGCTACTAGATGGTCTGGTTCGTAGATGTCTGCTACTAGATGGTCTGGGTTCGTAGACGTCTGCTACTAGATGGTCGGGTTCGTAGTATCTGCTACTATATGGTCGGTTCTAGATGTCTGTACTAGATGGTCTGGTTCGTAGATGTCTGCTACTAGATGGTCTGGTTCGTAGACGTCTGCTACTAGATGGTCGGGTTCGTAGACGTCTGCTACTAGATGGTCGGGTTCGTAGACGTCTGCTACTAGATGGTCGGGTTCGTAGATGTCTGCTACTAGATGGTCTGGTTCGTAGATGTCTGCTACTAGATGGTCTGGTTCGTAGATGTCTGCTACTAGATGGTCTGGTTCGTAGATGTCTGCTACTAGATGGTCGGGTTCGTAGACGTCTGCTACTAGATGGTCGGGTTCGTAGACGTCTGCTACTAGATGGTCGGTTCGTAGAGTCTGCTAGTTCGTTCTAGATGTCTGCTACTAGATGGTCGGGTTCGTAGACGTCTGCTACTAGATGGTCGGGTTCGTAGACGTCTGCTACTAGATGGTCGGGTTCGTAGATGTCTGCTACTAGATGGTCTGGTTCGTAGATGTCTGCTACTAGATGGTCGGGTTCGTAGACGTCTGCTACTAGATGGTCTGGTTCGTAGATGTCTGCTACTAGATGGTCTGGTTCGTAGATGTCTGCTACTAGATGGTCTGGTTCGTAGATGTCTGCTACTAGATGGTCTGGTTCGTAGATGTCTGCTACTAGATGGTCGGGTTCGTAGATGTCTGCTACTAGATGGTCTGGTTCGTAGATGTCTGCTACTAGATGGTCGGCTTCGTACACCTCGTTCCAATGGAGACCTGAACCTCCCAGAACTAGATTAGTTGTATCATATTATTATTTGGATGAGACAGTTGTCACCCCGTTGATGATGTCCGGTAACCACTGGTTTGTAAATGAGTCTTTGTGAAAACAGCAATATGAAACGAAAAAGAACTGGAATATAAAAGTATTTCACACCTAATGTGTCTGTTACAGAATAATGTGTGTTTCCATTTACGGACATGTTATTCACTTAGTATTATATTAAGAAACTGGTCAAGTTAATATGAACTATACTCTGCAAAATAATTACTTTTATACTGTATTCTATAGAATAACTTACTTTAAAGTTTAATTTATATCATGCTTATCTACATGTCTATGTTGATTGGTGTAATAATATAATTTTCTTTCTTTTTTTGACCAAGTATGACGTCATTTCACCTCAGAGTTTTCCAGATGTCACTGAGGTTCGTCATTGAGGATCTTGGTTTAGCTCGGTGGTTTCAGCAGGTTCGACTCCCAGCCTGCCACTTGTTGCTGTGTGCCCTCCACCTTCCTTCTCTGCCCCACTTTCCTATCAGAAACACTGTTAATAAAGGCTGCTAGAGCCACAAAATCTTTTTAAAAAGTTAGGGGTGCACAATAACTATCAGGCTGATAACAGGAAATTATGACGTCATCCCGATAACGCAGATATCATGACGAATAGCCCCGATAACTTATATTTTTGTCAACATGGCAGTGCCTCGCTCCCTCTGAGCCTTGAATGACCGGCAGTTAATGTGTTATTCAACTTACATCAGCATAATCAGAAAAACGATTACTCAATCAGGAAAATCAAGAATACCCCCTCATGCCAGAAAACAACTTGTTAACTCGGTCATAATTTTAGTAGTTGCTGACTTGAATTGATATTCACAGTATATTTCCCATATTTTACACATAAAAATGAAAAAAATAGAAAAGGCTGAAAGAACGACTAGCAAACGAGGGAACTTTGGAATTTACGTTAAACCTTAAATGCAGCCTGCAGCACAGCGCTGATCACAACAAACATGGCGGCGTGGAACTTCGTTAAAGTTTCAGAAGAAGATAGTTTGGTGGTTATTTGTCACGAATCCTCCGAGCGAATTCTACAAGCTTTAATACGTAAAACCCGATCGGCCACCTGCAACATAACAATCACTTCCATGGAGTTTTGAAATCGTGCTAACATAAGCTAACGGAAGCTAATGCTAACGTGCACAAGCCAGCAGCAGTCTCCCCTCTCCCTCATTCCTCTCATCTAAAGCTTCCATGAGATTAAAAAATAAAAAACTACTGAACCTCATTTACTTTAATTAAAGGTATTAATTTAAATGGAACCACAAGCCAAAATCCTTTAAATGTTAATCTTTTTCAGTTAGTAATTCTGATGCATGTATTTCCATCAGTTCAAGGAGCCTTTATTTTTTATATCAGTCAGTAATGAACCTTATTTAAGTTAATGTGAGATATCAAATAGGTTTGTTTGATAGCTTTAAAAAAAATGTTTGAGAGGCTTGTCAATAGTTTTTCAATGGAAAATAAATATCTGTTCATTTAAAAAGTCCAAACTATTTTTGATTTTGTTCATAGTATTGATGTAATGATCTTAGGTATATGTGTGTGTTATCGGTATCGGCCTTTAGGAGCTGAAAGTTATCGGTTATCGGTATCGGTTTTAAAAAACAGTTATCGTGCATCCCTAAAAAAAGTGATGGAGATTGGAAATGTTAAATATTCCAAAATTCAGTATTCAGATAACATTCATCTGCGTGTAACGAAACAAATCCGTCTGTGAAGTTTTCTGTGATTTCATTCAGATCAATTCTATTTCTAGTCGGTGTCATTTCCAACTGTGGCAGAACTTTCCTTGGCTCTTCGCAGCTAAAACCGTCTGCGTCAGCCCAGCAGACCTGTGACCACTGAGCTAATCAGCGTGTCCTGACCAGATTAGAGCCTGATCAGCTAGCTGGACGCCTCCGCTGCACCACCACAGATCAGCTCTGTCAGACAACGTGCCTCCTGTCAGCGCTCAGCTGTTATTCTCTGGGAAAGCGTCTCCTGTTATGTAACCGAGGGCCTGCAGAGGCCGGACGTGCATAGCTGCGCTAGCATGCATGACTTTGACATGTGTCGGTGCGCTCTGGTTGTCCGGCTCGTAGCGGCGGTGTTCACAGACAGGATGCAGGATCTATTGGGTGTTATCTTGTTTGCCTGAATAAGCTGTTTCAACATTTTTATCTGCAGCAGCACTCTGCTAAAAAAAAAAAAAAAAAAAAGTCACCCAAATCTTTTGATTAGCTTATTTTGAAGACTGTCCAGCACTGATGAATTGGCTTTGAATTATTTAGAGAAACTTTCAAGGCTTGCCAACATCTGTGAAGCCTTTGCTAGTATTTCTGGATCATCCTGTTCCTCCAAAGTCATTACGGTTTTCAAGGGAATTTATGCACATCGAACTTGTTGTTTAAGTCTTGCAGTAAGACACTTAACCTCCAACACTCCCGTGCTTTTATTTAGAAAAGCTCTGTTTCCAGTGGTGAGAAAGAGTGCTAGTTTGTGTCAGATGTCCTGCTGCAAACCTTCTGCAGAACGTTATGTTACTAACTGCTCTCAGCGATCGTGTATCTGTGCTTTTACGTCGTATCTTGTGAACCAGGAGAGTCCACGTGTCTCCTCTACATTCCTCTGGTGGACTGGCCTGGACATGAGCTTCCCTGTGATGTTACAGCAGGGATTTAGTTTTCTCCAGGGTTTGTGAAAGTCTAAAGGCTCTTCTGTTAGATTCTATCCAGGGACGAAACATCCGAAACATCTTAACTTAACAAGATGTGCATTTACATTTACGTGAGCGAGCGCTTACTTGGAGTTATAATGTGGTTGTTTATTCATTACAGAGCAACCCTTCAACAGCAGTGTTGGCTGTTTGTATTTGAGGGAAAATAATTTGAGCATTCAGTATATTTTCTTGATCCTACTTGTGAACTGAAATGTTTTTCTGCTGAAAAGAGTTGTTTAACTTCTTCCGTACAAGCACCCCCACGTTTGGGCCATTTGATGCAGATATAAGTAGGGGTGCACGATAACTATCGGGCTGATAACAGGAAATTATGATGTCATTCCGATAAGTCTGATATCATGACGAATAGCCCCGATAACATATATATTTCTGTCAACACAGCAGTGCCTCGCTCCCTCTGAGCCTTGAATGACCGGCAGTTAATGTGTTATTCAACTTACATCAGCATAATCAGAAAAACGATTTCTCAATAAGGAAAATCAAGAATAACCCCCTCATGCCAGAAAACAACTTGTTAACTCGGTCATAATTTTAGTAGACTTGAATTGACATTCACAGTATATTCCCATATTTTACACATAAAAATGAAAAAGATAGAAAAGGCTGAAAGAACGACTAGCCAACGAGGGAACTTTGGAATTTACGTTAAACCTTGAATACAGCCTGCAGCACAGCACTGATCACAACAAACATGGCGGCGTGGAACTTCGTTAAAGTTTCAGAAGAAGATAGTTAGGTGGTTATTTGTGACGAATCCTCTGAGCGAATTCTACAAGCTTTAATACGTAAAACCTGATCAGCCACCTACAACATAACAATCGCTTCCATGGAGTTTTGAAATCGTGCTAACGTAAGCTAATGCTAACCTGCGCAAGCCAGCAGCAGTCTCTCCTCTCCCTCATCTCTCTCATCTAAAGCTTCCATGAGATAAAAAAACAAAAAAACCACTGAACCTCATTTACTTTAATTAAAGGTATTAGTTTAAATGGAACCACAAGCCAAAATCCTTTAAATGTTAATCTTTTTCAGTTAGTAATTTTGATGCATGTATTTCCATCAGTTCAAGGAGCCTTTATTTTTTATATCAGTCAGTAATGAACCTTATTTAAGTTGATGTGAGATATCAAATAGGTTTGTTTGATAGCTTTATGAAAATGTTTGAGAGGCTTAACAATAGTTTTTTAATGGAAAAAATAATCTGTTTCATTTAAAGAGTCCAAACTATTTTTGATTTTGTTTATAATATTGATGTAATGATCTTAGGTATATGTGTGTGTTATCGGTATCGGCCTTTAGGAGCTGAAAGTTATCGGTTACCATATCGGTTTTAAAAAACAGTTATCGTGCATCCCTAGATATAAGGTATGATAGAGTTTCCACATGCAGCGTAAAAACTGCTCCACCAAATGAAAAGGCTCAGTCAGGAACGGGTTAAAATCCTTCCATCTCTGGTTCTGTAGAAGGACATTTTTCTGCAAATACTTATGCGCTCTTATTTGAATTAAACCATTTCTGTCCTCGTTTTTGTCAGAAACATGATTTCTTTTTCTGCCACCAGCGGCTGTGATTTGCAGTCAAGCGTAAAACTTGGCTATAAATTGCGTTTCTGAAAGAAAACTAAGTCCGTGTTGGAAGTGCAGCTTCCTTATTTGATCCCTTTTGAGCTGCACACACATGCAGCTCGCTACGCTAGTTTAGCTCCCGGCGCCTCGCTGATTTAAAGGCTCCCAGACCTGTTCTGAGTTCATTGCTGCAGCTGATGGATGTCGCTCTGGCTGCTCTGTATTTCAGGCTCGTTCCTCTGACTGAAGCTGCGACGCCACCGCCGGCCGTTACAGGTCTCAGTACGTTGCTGTTCAGCTGCCTCTTGAAGTAAATTTAAAAAAAAGCTGCCAATCTCCATGGGATGCAGTTATATATTCACAGCAAGAACTGACACTTCATGATGTCATTCAGAGGCAGAAAGGCTGAAAGGCTTCATGGTTTTCTCACGGCTGCATCGATAAGGGCTGGGCTGTGTCTTCTGTTGTGGTAGATTCAAATGTGGGGTAGGAAGATGATCTGAAACCATATACGGAGATGAGAGAGATGGAAGGAGGGAGGAAAGATGATGAGCGAGAGATGTAAAAGAAAGATGTATTACACTGCAGTGCACAAAGTGGATGAAAAGAAGCATAAAGAGCAAAGGAGCTGGGATCTAGTGGAACGAGTGGGGGGGTGCAGGATTGAAAAATGGCAGTAAAGAAAGGAGTTTGGACCAGGACCAGAGAGAGAGGAGAATCACCAAAGTAGGAGACGGAGAAGCAGCCTGAAGATGTGATGACTGGAGGAAGAGAAAAGAGAAATGCAGCTTCTGAGTCCAGATGAGGATGAGATGTTTTCTAGTTGTGTCTCTGTAGCGTTGTGATGATGTCAGCGTCGGTGTTCAGCCGTATCCTTTTAGGTAGGGGTGCACGATAACTATCGGGCCGAAAACAGGAAATTATGACGTCATCCCGATAACTCCGATATCAAGACGAATAGCCCCGATAACATATATATTTTTGTCAACACAGCAGTGTCTCGCTCCCTCTGAGCCTTGAAAGACCGTCAGTGAATGTTATGTTCAAGTGACGTCGGCATAATCAGAAAAACGATTTCTCAATCAGGAAAATCAAGAATACCCCCTCATGCCAGAAAACAACTTGTTAACTCGGTCATAATTTTAGTAGTTGCTGACTTTAATTGATATTCGCAGTATTTTCCCACATGTTACACGTAAAAAATAGAAAAGGCCGAAAGAACAACTAGCAAATGAGGGAACGTGGGAATTTACGTTACACCTTGAATGCAGCCTGCAGCACAGCGCTGATCACAACAAACATGGCGGCGTGGAACTTCGTTAAAGTTTCAGAAGAAGATAGTTTGGTGGTTATTTGTGACGAATCCTCCGAGTGAATTCTACGAGGAGGGAAGCACAAGCTTTAATACGTAAAACCTGATCAGCCACCTACAACATAACAATCGCTTCCATGGAGTTTTGAAATCGCGCTAATGTGAGCTAAAGGAAGCTAACGGAAGCTACTGCTAATGTGCGCAAGCCAGCAGCAGTCTCCCCTCCCCTCTCCCTCATCTAAAGCTTCCATGAGATTAAAAAATAAAAAACAAAAACTACTGAACCTCATTTACTTTAATTAAAGGTATTAGTTTAAATGGAACCTCAAGCCAAAATCCTTTAAATGTTAATCTTTTTCAGTTAGTAATTCTGATGCATGTATTTCCATCAGTTCAAGGAGCCTTTATTTTTATATCAGTCAGTAATGCACCTTATTTAAGTTAATGTGAGATATCAAATAAGTTTGTTTGATAGCTTTACAAAAATGTTTGAGAGTTATTGGTTATCGGTATCGGTCTTTCGGAGCTTAAAGTTATTGGTATCGGTTTTAAAGAACAGTTATCGTGCATCCCTAAGCAGAACTGTATCACAGCTCTAAATGTTCAGTCACACAGTCAAATGCAACACTTTCAGTAACCGACAGGGACAATTAATGCTACAGTTTCGTCGGTCATTGTTCTGGGTTTCTGGCCTTCCTTTGTGGATGTCAGTGATGCTGAGTCACTGTGGCGGTTTATGGCTGTTTCATGGTTCACGACACTTGTAAAGAAGTGGATTTATTCAGCCGAATCACTCCCAACTTCAGGAACCTCCAGGTCCTTTACCAGGAAGGCTGGCAAAGACGAGAGAGGTTTCTAATGCGGGATCAACAAGTAAGTGGACATGAGGGCAGCACGCCACAGATCAACCCTGACGTTCCCTTCAGTGGAAGAGCAGGTTTGTTGCTGCTCACATCCTTGAACATCTACGTCCACAATCCTCCGACCACGTGTGGAGTTGCTGTGGTTGAGGAGCGACGTCTGCATCTTCGTCTGCATCCTCTTGGCTTTGGTTGCGCTGCTTTCCTACAGTTAATACTTAAAACGTAGGAAAAAATGCAGGTTAGCATCAGCAAAAACTGAAAATGACAACAGGTCTTTCCAGTATTTTGTGTCTCATCGCTGAAGCTGTCTGTAGTCATGACTAGGGTTGGGCACTGAAAAACGATTCCAAGTAGGAATCTGTTCCTAACATCCAGTTCTGGAATAGTTTAGAAGATTTTTGAATTTCGATTCCTAAATGTCCGCACTAATTTTTTTTTGTTTTTTTTGTTTTTTTTTTTTGGTTTTGTTTTGTTTTGTTTTGATTTACTACACTAGTTTGTTTACGTTACTCCGCCCAGCGTACTCAACTCCGCGCTAGTGGCGACGTGACGTCACGTCCGTCGCCGACGGGACTTCACTCGCCACAACATGGATCCCAAGAGACGCCGCTTTTCGAGTTTGGCTGCATTTCAGTCCGGGAAATGACGGCTACCTGGCGCAGTGAAACACCTGCGGGAAGCGTGTTACTGCCAAAGGAGGGAGCACGACTAATATGACAAAACACCTTCACCTGCATGACATCACAAAAATAAACGAGTGTACCGTATTTAATTCACTGCGTTGCTCCCGTCGCTTCTTCGACTGCAACAGAGTCCGTCTTCATCCAGAAACTCTTACCTTCTCATATACAGTGGTACCTCTACTTACGAACGTTTCTACGTACGAAGTTTTCAGGTTACGAAATGCATCAACAGGAAAATATTGCCTCTAGTTACGAAATAAATTTCAGGATACGAAAGGCAAAAATACAGTAGCGCTGCTACTCGCAGCTCCCAGAGTTTACCAAACGTAAACATACTTATAGCTTCTCTGCCATTGGCTATCGGCTAGCATCTTCCTGGCATCCCATTGGCTAGGAGGGCCCCTTGTCTGTATGAGCGTAACCCAGCAACCAGGTAAACAAACAATTTTTACCTCCGCCAAGGAGCTGAAAGAGCAGATATGATCATCTTCCTAAACAAAAACTGTTGATTTCGTTTTTTTGTTGGGCAAAATGTATTTTGGAGGCCAACTGTAAGTTGTTTAACATTTAGGCTGTAAGTGAATTCTGTGTTTGCATATGTGCATGCAAGCATGTGGAAGAATAAAAATGGCCTGTCACCTGTGTAAATGTGTCACAGTTTGTTTTAATAAAAAAATTCTACTGTTAGATAAGTCGCGATCTGTTGACCTACACATCAAAGAATCGGAATCGAGAATCGTTTTAAACAGGAATCGAAACAGAGAATCGGAATTGTTAGAATCCAAACGAGTGCACCGTGACATTGGGCTCATTTCCTGGCTGTTTTCCTTCTCTGTGCAGATTTTTGACACACTGTTTCTTCCCGGCTAGATGGAGAATAACTGCTGAGGTATAAACAGCGATGTGAGATAGCAGGATTCATTCTTGTTGGCTCTTTCCCCTCCGACTTTATCTGAGGCCGTCGGGCGGTAATGAACGCCTGCATCAAACAAAAGCTCTATTCAGTGGCGCTGCACAACGCAGGAAGGCTGGAGCTCAGCATCCAGACAGCTCCGGACCGTGTCGGTGCTGCGGGAGATGAGGGGGAGGCGGGGACCGTCCGAACACAGGAAATGGAAATGTGCCGTGACAGTGGCGTTTGTTTTCAGCCGCTGAAAGCCGGTAACTAGAACCAGCTAAACGTCTGTGACATCACAGGCATGTACGGTGAAACGCACCCCAGTCGTGAGGCGTTGTTCTCTTGCAGTGCAGCCAGTTGAGACTATAAGAGCGCTGTTTGATTATTTGAATGCGTTAAAGTGGTTTCCCACCCGACTGTCATCTCTTTCCCACAGGAAGTTATCGAATCCTGTACGAATCCTCACGGTTGTGCTGGGTGGACGGTGAACACAGACTGCATCCATCACCGTAATTATCCTCTCATCTGGATGTGTCATTTAGCTGTTCCTGGCGAGGGTGCGCCCGTTCTCCTCCCAGCCTAACGCTCATTCCTGGAAGTAAAGCCCCGATGATACAAAAGGGAGGATGTCCTTTGTTTCAGCGTTGCTTTTGTATTTCCTCAGTGGTTCATAAATAGGTCAAAGTCCTGCCTTGCTGCCTGAAACGTCGCTATTAGATGTTGGTAATTTCCCAAAGAACCTATTAAAGAGTTGACTGCGGAAAATAAGTCATATCAGACCAGTCACTTTAAATAGTTGACTAGTTGTCAGAGGTCTGGTGTTATTGACTTTTCCAACATTGCTTTTGCACACTTGAAACAAAAAGGCATGATTCCAGCTAGGGGAGAGTATTGGCAAGGACCTTACAATATCAATTTTTCAGCTCCTAATATCGATTTTTTAGGAAAATTATTTAATTTTCACATTTGAATTGTTTAAAATTTAAATGTGCAAAATACTAATAATAAACAATAAATAGGTTGTTTTGAAGCAAATAGTTTTGACTCAATTTGTCCTCTGAATGATCAATATCATCTGATGAACATATACAGCAACTTTGTTTGATATTAACTGGGTAGAATATCGCAATACATTGCTATATTGTGATATTATCGCATTGCGAGGTCCTTGCCAATACTCACCCCTATTCCGAATAGGGGTGAGTATTGGCAAGGACATGCAATATGATATGTATCATGATACTTGGGCAACGATAAGATATTATCACGATGATGTGATATTGCGATATATTGCGATATTCTACTCAGGTAATCTTGATATTACCCGAGTAGAATATTGCAATATATCGCAATATCGCATCATCGTGATAAGATATTATCACAGTTATGCGATATTGCCATATATTGCGATATTCTACTCAGGTAATATCAAGATTAAAAGTAGAGATGAAAAATCAAGTTGCTGCATATGTTCATCAGATGATATTGATCATTCAGAGGACAAATTGAGTCAAAACTATTTGCTTCAAAACAACCTATTTATTGTTTATTGTTAGTGTTTTTGCACATTTAAGTAACCATTACAACATAATGGCAGCATTGTAAAAAAAATCGATATTAGGAGCTGAAAAATCGATATTATATCGGGCGGCCAAAAATCGCGATATATTGCCAAATCTATTTTTTTTTCACACCATGAATGCCAGCTGAACTATCCACATTTCTTCTTCAAACTAGTTTTTTTTTGTTTTTGTTTTTTTTTTTTGCATGATTTTTTAAAATCCTGTTTGCTTTCTGATTTGATAAGGGGTTTAAGATGTTCCACACCAGAACATTTATTTCTGGTAAATAGAATTTATTTTTTTGGTCTACTTTACTGGACAGATGAGTGGTTGTGAATTCAAAGTCATCTTTGGATGATGACGGTATTTTCTTATCTGCTTTCAGGCTGGTATCAGATGACTTCGTAGCACAAAGACAACACTTGTTTTGTTCCCTAATGACCTGCTGCAGATAGAAGCAAATGCTCCGTTTGAGTTCAAAGTTCTGCATTTTCAGTCCCAAAATGTAGTCCCGGGTTTTTCTGGAACTATATTTTGTTCTTTAGCCAGCTGAGTAACTGTACTTCCTCTGTGACTCAGCAGAGGTTCGGCTTTTCTCATATTTATACGTCCATCTTTTAAGTTTTAGTTGGTGCTTGTTTTATGCAGGAGCTTGGTTTTTAAACGTCTAGGTGGTCGGGATGGAACGGTAAAATTTTACGCGATAACGATTACCGTTTATGTTTGACTTCATCTCATTATCGCGGTCGATTACCAGGATATGTAATATCAGCCTCATTAAAGTCTGCGAGCAACTCGCTACTGTGTCTAGCGTAAATATGTAGCTTGTAACATCGGTATCGTAACGTTAGCATGACATTTACCAACCCACTAAAAGGACGAAATCCAAGGTCTGGGCTTTTTATTTTTTTATTTTTTAAGAATGCAGAGGGACAACTGGTGGAGGACAGTTATCTTGTCTGCAGAGCACTTGTTTACATTTTATTGTAATTTGTAGAAGCAACTTGAAGAAGCTAAGGCTAATGCTTCAAGCTACTGAGATGTTTGACCAAGAGTAACCTGGTCGACCCGCTTCGCTAACTCACATTTCGTAAACGTTACCGTTGCGTGTTGATCTAAAAAGGACCGGAACGATGTTCTTCTGATGCAGTTAAAATATTAATTTATTCCATTAACTGATCCGACAACCATAACGCCGGCAGTTAGCGCCACAGCGGTCAAAAACCTTTTGCCCTTCCGGGTCCAACACCTAACCAATAACAGGCAGCTACCTTCATACCTGACCCTCAGGTAACAACACAGCGACACCCACAGACACACAGAGTGAACTACAATTCAGAACAAAAATATGGCTCCTAAACAACTGTTTCTTTATTTGCACATTAATACGTATTTAAGGTTCAGTTTAAAGTCCAAAGTTTATTTCATTTGAACTTGACTATAATTTTTGTTCCTGATAATTGTTTGCATATTTTGACCTACTATGGTTGTTAAAGTGTTTATTTAAATTTGCACCAGACAAATAATCTTTGTTCCTGTTATTTATTTTGTTCATTTTAAAATTAAAGCTCTTTCTTTGCCAGTTGTTTGCCCTTTTAATGTGAAAGTTTCATTTTGATAAAATTTTGCCTTCTGATGCTTTAGTGACAAGAAAATCACAAGATTTTGTGAAATTATTTAAATGTATGTGATTTTTGGACATTTGTACAGCAATTAAGAATATTGCGATAATATCGTAAACCGTGATAATTTGTTCACTATAATCGAGATATCAAATTTTCTATATCGTTACGTCCCTACTAGGTGGTTTTCCTTCAGTGGAGGTCTGGGGTAAACTGACTTCCTCATCGATCATTTAAACCGTTGTGTGTCCGTTAAGAGTGATTTGTGGTTGCTGATTGTTGGGCCAATGTTGTCGTAGCCGTTTCTACTTTTCTCTGTCGCTCTCTTCTGCAGTTCTGTAGCTCACTGTGTTGAGCTTCCATTTAAAAAATTTCCTTTATGTAGTTTAGAGGTCTGTTTCAGAAAGTGCAGTAACTTATGTCGGAGCTGAAACGGCATCAAGTTCATCAGACAGTCGACCGTTTGAGGCACATTTAGGAGACGTCTGAACGATGTCTTGTCGCGTTTGTGTTGAGAAACTAACCAATAGATGGTTTACTGCGTTGAAGCCAGCCGTCGCTTGTGTTTGTGATGGTCCGATTAATATTTTAAGAGTATCAGATCCACCGTTTTTCTGCAGAGTTACACAACTTATATTGGCCTACATGATTTCGTCCTTCCATGCATCACAGATATAGCTCCATTGAATCTTATTTTTTAAAGTGTGTCCCAGAGAAAAGAGATTAACATATACATAGACCTGAAAGTCCAACTTGTCCTCATCTTCAGAGGTCACATCTCTCAGCTTGGTGCATCAGGACACGAGCATAAGCTCATTGTCAAAATGGTGGAAACACATCGTCATCGTTGTGGTTGGAGCCAAGGCCCGTCTAATACCAGCGGTCCTGTCCGAACACACGTTACACAATCAAGTCTTCCTGACCCGGCAGCTAATCCCATAAACCCCTTTTGTCTACCCTTGTTATGGCATCAACGTTACCTGAACTGTCCTAACGTTTAAGCTGATGCTTTTAGCGACACTTCCTGCTGAAAGGAACCGTCGTATACTTAGAGAACCTTTCTGGAAATGTGCACATGGGGTTTTATTCGGTCAAGCCTGAGAAGAACTTTGTAATGCCCTGTTGTGTTGTGTTATTATTGACTATAAATGTGTTTTTAATAATAAAGGTCTTTCTGTTTATGTGTAAATAGACGTTAATATGGTGGTTTTGTTGTTAACCGTCTCCTCTGTTTGACCTCATGGCTGTTATGTAACAGAGAGAGAAAGTACTTTCATGCTTGATTAATCTTGATTTACTTGCATATAATCATCTCTTATACAACAAGTTAGCAGCAGATCTGTATTTGCAACACAGTTTCTTGAAGCCATTGAATGAACGTTGAGGCTCCCCCTACAGGCCGCTGGGGTTAAATTTACGACTCTGTCCCAGGTTTTCTCTTGTTCATGGTCTATCGCTTACTCTTCTGTCTTTACCTTCTTGAGTCTCTTCGGAGAGCTAAAGTCTGGTTCCTTAGCTCCTTTCTCCGTTCAAGCAGAGGCCAGTCCTGCTGCTCTCCGCCACAGTTGGAACGGCTGTGGTTGCGCATTTACGTGAAGGGCTCGTAACGGCCATTTAAAAACCTAGTTGGACACTGAAAGAATGAGACTGTGGATACAAGCAGCTGAAATGAGTTTCCCCTGCAGGGACGGTGAGAAGGAAGCCCCGCCGTTCTGGAAGGACTCTGAGTAGAGTCGCTGCTCCTCCACGCTGAGAGGAGCCAGCTGAGGTGGTGTGGGCATCTGGTTAGGATGCCTCCTGGACACCTCCTTGTTTCTGGCATGTTCGACCTCCTTAATAATGATATTAACAACTTAATGTCGTGACGTGATGACGGATGTCCAAGCAGCAGTCATGCTGAAGCACAGGAGTGGAGTTATGCGAGCGTGGGCCGGCAGGGGTGTGGAGAGGGAGCTTAGGTTGCTGCTGGGCCTGGCACCATACATTAGAGGTCTTCACGGGTCCACTTTCATGGACCCGAACTAGGGCTAGGCGATATGGACCACAAGTCATATCCCGATATATTTACGCTGAATATTGATATACGATATATATCTCGATATTTTTTCTGCAAAGTGGGAGCAAATGTTCAGCCAAAGCCAAATATGACATGTCACAAGTGGTTTTATTGAAACCAGCTATTTCAGTGAACAGTGGCAAAATCAAATGAATAAATAATAAACAGGTTTCTTCACCCGGTTCATGAAAAAATGCTCAGTTGTTCAAATATTAAAATGGAAACATAAATACTGCAGTTCTTCTCGTGTTTATAGTTTTCAGTAGCTTTTTGAATCCAACTTGTTCCACAGTTGCAACAAGGAGCGTGTCTTTAGCGATGTGATAGGAATTTGAACTATATCGATATATACAATATAGTCTAATTCCATATCATAGTTAAAAATATATCGATATAATTTTTATATCGATATATCGCCCAGCCCTAACCCGAACCTGAATGGACCCGTGAAAATTCGTCCCGAAGCCGACCCGACCCGCGCTATTATCATAAGTTCGGGAGTCCGAACCCAAATGGACCCGCAATATTTGGATATTTTAAAAGTTGTCTAGCGTTGCATAAAACTTGATTTTCTTACCTAAAGTTGTCTTCTTCTACCCGGTTCAGTTGCTACTAGGGATGCACATGGTTAACCGTTTAACCATTTACCGATAACAGTAACTCTAACCGATTAATACTAACGGTCAGTTTTGTTTTTAAGCTACGTAATTCAATCAACTCATGGGGGCGTGTCAACAGGTTCAACGGGCCTCTGATTGGTCAATTCTACATCCGTGTAGAAAAGAGCGCGTCATCGAAAAAATGAGGAAGTACCCACATCTGTACGATTCTGGTTCTCCACACTACAAAGACAGCACATATTCTAGTAATTCATGGAGGGAGATAGCGATGAATGTGGGTCTGGATACGGCCGAGACGGTGAGGAAGTGGAAAAACGCAAGACATAAGTTTAGTAAGTTTAGCTAGTTCGTGATTGTCGCTCTTGCGTTGTGACGTGGAATAACATAGTGGAGACCGCGCTAGTATAAATCAAAAGTGACGGCGGCATCTCTGCAACAAGCTGACGGCGACACATTGCCGCGAGAGTACACACGGGGAAGTGTCCGCATGCGCCCACGACAACGCGCGCAACATCGCGGAAGCCAACCCTCCCGTACTTATTGGTTAACGGTTATTAATCGTTAAAGGGCGTCGGTTAACAGTCATAAAAAAATCCAAAATGTGCATCCCTAGTTGCTACATAGGCTACATGAGGTAAAAAACAATAAATCCACGTCGTTATTTCTTTGTGGATACAGATGCTATTGGTAGCAACTGCTAACGCTAATAGCCTACACCGGTCAGGACATGTCGTACATATGTTCTCTCATCCAGCGTTGTCATGTTGGCGATCCGTTGTGTTTTACAGCTGCCGGGCAAACCGCTAATAACACGCTACGGCAACACGATTGTTTCATAACAAACACGCCACGTTAATTAATAATCATTAAACTGCCCCGAGTCCTGACATTAGCTGCCACCGCCAATATCTTTAACTCTCTCGAGTAAACGTGGACTCAGCCTGTCAGAGAGCACCGACCGGACCGGAGACTAACTGTACCGATTCAGACCCGAACCCAGAGTCACGTCTTTAGAATGGACCCGAGAGCCGATTTGGGTCGGGTGGGAACCTCGGGTTTTTGGGTTGTCGGGTTGTTCCAAAGACCTCTAGCATACATCTGACAAGTGCGAGCACATCCTCTGTCCCCTGTGCCATGTTGCTAATGTTGCTAATTCACTGAGCCACGTAGCTCAGTGAATTAGTTTTATTTTTGATGTGACACGTTTTACCATAAAGCAACATACAGCTGCTGCAGGAGAGAAGTCCAGAAGCTTTGGTGGTTTTTACCATCAGAAAGTAGTTTTTACTGACAGAAAGTACTCTAAGGTAGCCGTACTTTTCAAAACTTGGGTCTGGTGTAAAACAAAGAGGCTTTTCCATCTGTCCAGCTGCAGAATCACAAGTTTTCCTCGAGCAGAGCAACTGACTCCCAGCTGCTCCAGTCTCATAAAAGTCTACAGTTACTGTTGCTAAAGGTTGGTGAGTTTGCCCTATAATTGATCACATCAAGAAACTCAGTAAGTCAGTGTCGTTAATCGGAGCAGCAGGGGTTTGTGGGAAGAAAACACGTCTTTGCTCTCTGAAATAAGGAGAAAAAAGGTTGAGCCCCTCTTCCATCCAGGGAAGGCTGGACGCTTCTCACAGCAAATACCAGTCCATTCTCCATTTAAAAGGTCACCTGTCCAGAGAGCCATCTCTGATATAACGCTGCGGTGTCACCCAGCTAACATTTAGACCCACAGTCTGCAGCCTCAGACGGCCTTTCTTCTCACTTTATTTAACGTAGAAGTGAGGGAGCAGCCTTTACTGACTCCTTCCTTTCCTATATAACCGTCATTTAGTAAACCGTGCTCTAACTCTATGTCTCAGCTCAACCTCTTGTTATCACGTGCCCTTTTAGCTGAAAACACACACAGTCGCACCTGCCTGACATGCATAAAGACTAATTTTCTTTTAATTGATTTAGCATAGCAGGGATTATCTTTTATTAGACGAGTTTAGTGTAATTGAGGCTTCATGCATAGTTAGTCTTGGCAAGTTCTCATCTCTTCCGTGAGTCAGTGAGCTGCTGGTTTAAAGTGAACCTTTAAGGCTAATCCCGCTCATAATCTTCCTTTTATTTTTACTTCACTGACAAAAAAAAAGAAAAAAGATTGAATTCATTTAACAAGGCCAGAATAGATTAATCTGGCTGGAGCAGGTGGCAGCAGCGCTGCAGATTTACAGACAAAGAATATAAAGGCGGCTTCTACAGTCTATGAAGAGACAATTTCCAAAGTCATTTGAGATAATAGCACAATAAACAAACTAATCCTGAAGAAGCCCCAGCTCTGAAACAGCACTTCCTGTTTCAACACAGCCGGAGACCTCCGTGTGGTTTTAGATAAGGAAGCAAGTGAAAGACTGGAGAAATGACTTTCAGCATGTTCATCTGTTTCAGCTGGATGATAAAAGAAACTGTTTTCAGCAGAAATAACTTCTTTAAACGATGCTGTTAACACTGTGGAACATGTAGAGATAATATTATGACAAGACAGAAGCTGATTTTAGCCACGACTGCAGACTTTTAAAGCAGCACAGAGGAGCTCTTGCAATTTTTTTGCACTTTTGTTCCCTCTATAGGAGATCATGTCGCTCTTACAGCGCCATCTAAGATTTACTTTTGTTTGGTCATTTGCTCGATAACTAGGGATGCACGATAACTGTTTTTTAAAACCGATACCGATAACTTTCAGCTCCTAAAGGCCGATACCGATAACACACACATATACCTAAGATCATTACATCAATACTATAAACAAAATCAAAAATAGTTTTGAATTTTTAAATGAACAGATATTTATTTTTTACAATGAAAAACTATTGTCAAGCCTCTCAAACATTTTCGTAAAGCTATCAAACAAACCTATTTGATATCTCACATCAACTTAAATAAGGTTCATTACTGACCGATATAAAAAATAAAGGCTCCTTGAACTGATGGAAATACATGCATCAAAATTACTAACTGAAAAAGATTAACATTAAAAGGATTTTAGCTTGTGGTTCCATTTAAATTAATACCTTTAATTAAAGTAAATGAGGTTCAGTGATTTTTATTTTTTAATCTCATGGAAGCTTTAGATGAGAGATTGAGGGAGAGGAGAGGGGAGACTGCTGCTGGATTGCGCACGTTAGCATTAGCTTCCGTTAGCTCATGTTAGTGCGATTTCAAAACTCCATGGAAGTGATTGTTATGTTGTAGGTGGCTGATCAGGTTTTACGTATTAAAGCTTGTGCTTCCCTCCTCGTATAATTCACTCGGAGGATTCGTGACAAATAACCACCAAACTATCTTCTTCTGAAACTTTAACGAAGTTCCACGCCGCCATGTTTGTTGTGATCAGCGCCATGCTGCAGGCTGCATTCAAGGTGTAATGTAAATTCCCACGTTCCCTCGTTTCCTAGTCGTTCTTTCAGCCTTTTCTATTTTTTTCTTTTTTTATGTGTAACATGAGGGAAAATACTGCGAATATCGATTCAAGTCAGCAACTACTAAAAATATGACCGAGTTAACAAGTTGTTTTCTGGCATGAGGGGGTATTCTTGATTTTCCTGATTGAGAAATCGTTTTTCTGATTATGCCGACGTCACTTGAACATAACATTCACTGCCAGTCAGTCAAGACTCAGAGGGAGCGAGGCACTACTGTGTTGACTGAAATATAAATGTTATCGGGGCTATTCATTATGATATCGGAGTTATCGGGATGACGTTATAATTTCCTGTTATCGGCCCGATAATTATCGTGTACCCCTATCGATAACACTAATTTTTTGTTCTGTAATTCGGCTTTGGCTGGTTTTTTTTAACATGAACAGTTACTCTCTGCTCTAAAACTGCTTCTTTTTCTTAAAGTCAACATGAAAAATGTCTCAACTAGATGGTTTCTACCTCAACAACTGGAATCTTAAATGGATGTATTGTCATTAGGGGGGGGGGGACACCCTGCATGTATGAGCGTGTGTGTGATATGTAAAAGGCATGTTTGATGTTGATGTGAATCTCACCGTTTCCACATCACATGACGCTGACTCACTCTGCTCACAGGGAAGATTTAGACGTGATGCTTGCAGTGTTGTATGCTAGCGTAGCTCTTCCTTTATTAGGCGTCTTGGCTGAGTTTGTAAAATATTCTAATCCTCTTGGGGCGACTCATGTATCACTCTGCTGGTGGAAATCGCTGTGAAAGCTGGCTGGTTGTGTCTTTTGTTGCTTCTGAAGGGCTCACTGAAGTCCTGTGATACCGTGAAGCCAGGTTTTACTGGGTCACTTCATTCTTTCAGCTTATTCAAGGGGGGGCTGCAGTCCCAGTTCATCACACAGAGACCAGTCACATCCCATCCCCTCCTACGGACGACTTCCAGTCGCCAGTCGGCCTCACATGCATGTTTTTGGACTGTGGGAGGAAACCAGCTGCAGAATACGACACATGGAAAAGTTGATTTATTCATTTTGTTCAAGATTACATCAGGATTGATGATCCTATCGATGCAAAAATAAACTCAACGCAGCAGAAAATAGTTTTCTCACATTGAAATGTGAGTTTCAGTTCCACGTGAAGGAGTTATTTGATTACTTATAGGAAGTCGTTGTTCTGGTTTGTTTGTTTGAGCTTTGGACTCCAGGCTCGGTCATCTTCTCTCGGATCGACTGACTATTGTCTTTACGGTATCAACAGTGATAAGACTAGCTCACACAGCTACAGTGGCCATCATGGCGGGGGGGGGGGGGGGGGGGGGGGGGGGGGGGGGGTCTTAAGAGACTGAAGACAGTAATAATGGAGGAGAAAACAAGAGACCAAACATGATTAAATCTAATGCCAGTGTTCTCCAGCACCACTGAGCTGTACATTTTAGATGTTTTTAACCTGAATCAATGAATGGATCGTCCTCATCGTCTCGTCATCAAAGTCTCCAGAAAAACTGTCTTTAGATGGTTTTGTCAAAGTGATTTAACCTTCATACCTTTGAGGGAGATCTGCTGAAACGTTCTAATGTGGCCATTTGAAAAAGGAATGTTTTGTGCGTAGTTGAATAAGTTTGTGTCGTCTTAACTGCAGCTTCATTACAGTTTTGGCTAAATAATTTACGGTATTTTAAAGTATTGATAAAACTCATAAATTAAATGCTTGTGTTTTCTAAGGATAATAGCAACAGAGTCGCTTTTAATTTGGGAGGTAAACTTGTGTTTCTTGTCGGGGGGTGTCACAATCACAGAGGGATTTCTGGGAGATTATTGTCTATGGTTTCATGGAGGGAAAAGGGATTAATGCAGTAACTCGTCTTGTTGGCCTGCTCCACCGTACCTAAAGGAACCAGTTGCAGAAAAGCTAATGTGAGTCTTTTTGCTACGTCATGCGCGAATGCAAAGTGAGAATATTCAACTCGCATTTCCGATTTGTGCAGTTTCAGGAATAATTGAAATTAGGGATGCACGATAACTTTTGGCCTTGTTTTTTAAAACTGATGCCGATAACTTTCAGCTCCTAAAGGCCGATACCGATAACTGATAACACACACATATACCTAAGATCATTACATCAATAATATGAAAAACATCAAAAATAGTTTTGACCTTTTTAAATGAACAGATATTTATTTTTTCCAATGAAAAACTATTGTCAAGCCTCTCAAACATTTTCGTAAAGCTATCAAACAAACCTATTTGATATCTCACATTAACTTAAATAAGGTTCATTACTGACTGATATAAAAAATAAAGGCTCCTTGAACTGATGGAAATACATGCATCAGAATTACTAAGTGAAAAAGATTAACATTTAAAAGGATTTTGGCTTGTGGTTCCATTTAAATTAATACCTTTAATTAAAGTAAATGAGGTTCAGTAGTTTTTATATTTTATTTTTTAATCTCATGGAAGCTTTAGATGAGAGGAATGAGGGAGAGGAGAGACTGCTGCTGGCTTGCTCATGTTAGCATTAGCTTCTGTTAGCTCACGTTAGCGCGATTTCAAAACTCCATGGAAGCGATTGCTATGTTGTAGGTGGCTGATCAGGTTTTACGTATTAAAGCTTGTGCCTCCCTCCTCATAGAATTCACTCGGAGGATTCGTCACAAATAACCACCAAACTATCTTCTTCTGAAACTTTAACGAAGTTCCACGCCGCCATGTTTGTTGTGATCAGCGCTGTGCTGCAGGCTGCATTCAAGGTGTAACGTAAATTCCCACGTTCCCTCATTTGCTAGTCGTTCTTTCAGCCTTTTCTATTTTTTCTTTTTTACGTGTAACATGAGGGGAAATACTGCGAATATCAATTAAAGTCAGCAACTACTAAAATTATGACCGAGTTAACGAGTTGTTTTCTGGCATTGAGGGGGTATTCTAGATTTGAATAATCATTTTTCTGATTATGCCGACGTTACTTGAACATTATATATTCAAGGCTCAGAGGGAGCGAGGCACTGCCAATTTGACAAATATATATATTATCAGGGCTATTCGTCATGATATCGGAGTTATCGGGATGACGTCATAATTTCATGATAGTTAGTAGATAATTATCCTGCACCCCTAATTGAAATGCATCGTGTCTGTCTGATGCATCCCTTCAACATGATCTTTACAGCTTCCATCTGCATGCAGAATGTGAATCTAAACATCTTCTTTCTCTCTATTTGTTCCAGATGTACCACTCTGACCACGGCGTAGACTTTCCTGACCTCAGCTTCCAAATCCCTGGCAGCCCTGCAGAACCGGCTCCAGCAAACACAGAGTGAAAAAAAAACAAATTCAACAAGCCACACTTCAGTTTTGTCCATTAGCTCTAGCTCCAGCCTCCTCTCGGACCATGGACAGCCCTCCTAAACTGTCTGGCGAGACCCTGATCGTGCATCACATCCCCCTGGTGCACTGTCAGGTGTCAGGGGGGCGGCAGGGGGGCTGTGGAGCCTCACTGAAGCGAAGCAACCCTTTCAGCCCACCAGAGAACCTGGGCTTGAGCAGGACAACGTCCCTCCCAGAGAGAGACATCCTCCAGAGAGAGGCTCTGCTCTACAGCAGCCTGATCCAGACCTCCAGCGGGTCATGGTCCTCCCACAACGGAGGGAAAGAAAGGAAGGGCGGCGCACGGGGGGGCAGCACGGCGAGCGACGACTCATCGTTTACCTCGAGCAACTCAGACGAGCAGCTGATCACAGCCCACACGTTACCCAGAACCAAGCCAAGGAACAGGAACCCGTTTCGTCACAATCCGTTCCTGTTAAATACAGAAGACGAGGACGAAGAAGAGGACGAAGATGGGGACAACCTCAACGGTTACCAGGAGGACTCCTCCTTTCACCTCCACAGCGACACAAACTCTGCGCTCGATGACGGGATGACTCCCTTTCACTTACACGATCTGGGTTTTGCTCCCGAGCCCTTTCTTTTGCACAGCTCAGAGGGAGGAAGCAGTCGGGGGTCCCTGAGGGGTACGGTCTCGGATCTCTCCACCCACCTGGAGGATCTGGGCATCTTGGGCCTGGACAGCAAGCGCCGCCACGGAAGCGGCGGCTCCAACATGTCCATGGATTGTGGCGAGCAAGACTGGGGCGACGATGAAGATGAGGATCATCCGATGAGGTGTGGGCGGAGCAGCTCTTCCAACTCGTCCAATCAGCACTGCTCCTGCTGCGCTCTCACGCAGAGCTACCCTCAGCACTTCCCCGAAACCTTCGCCGAGCCTTTTTCAGAGTTCCAGCAAGGATACGGCAGCGACTCCTCCTGCAACAGCTCCGACGGCGTCCTCGTCAACTTCAGTGCCATTTACAACAAGATGAACAACAGCATCCCGGAGAAGCCGCCGGCGTCCCTTCCCACCAACCTCAACAGCTCCAACAACCACTCCTGCACCTCGTCTGTTTCAGATCTACCAGGAAACCAGGATTCGGACGGAGGGGCCTTCTACTTGGACCTTCACACCTCCCCAACCGAGCCTCCGCTATCACAGCAACAGTCCTCATGCCTTTCCACCACCTTCCCGCTCATCCACGAACCACACCTGTCCACTTCCTCCACCTGCCCTTGCTCCGTGGAGCACCAGGGGGCCCTCGACCTCGACGCCAACTGCAACTCCTACCACCCCCCTCGCGCCGGGTCTTCCGGTGACATCGCTTCCTGTCTGCAAAGTCAGGCGCGCCTGGTCGTCGCCACCCAGAACTACTACAAACTGGTCACCTGCGACCTTTCGTCCCAGTCGTCCCCGAGTCCCGCGGGGTCCTCGGTGCACAGCTGCTCCGACGAGCACAGCAAAGGCAGCCCCACCCCAACTCAGCCCAGCGAGTACTTCCTGTTCAGGCAGCGAGCTGATGAAGAGGGTTTGGAGGAAGAGGATGAAGACAGAGAATCGTCTAGAGTGAGTGAAGAATCAAGTATTATTCACTGTAACAGTGCACAGGTAAAGGACACACGGGTCTACGCTAACATCCAAACAGTGACCTCTCAAAGGTTCTCACAAAACTGGGATATCATGCTAGCATGACATTGCATTTTGTAAAATGGCATGGAATTATTACTTGCTTGAAATATTACCCTGGACACACTCAAAGTGATTACTTTACTCAGTTCTTCTGTTGTCAGATCCATCTAAGGAAAGATTTTAAACCTCTAAAAACAAAATTTAAAGTAGCTGAGCTGGAAGTTGCTTGAACATAATCAACCCCTGTCCTGTCGTCTTCCTAGCGCCCCTGTTAACCAGTCAGGTGACACAGAGATCCTTCGAGACATTTCCAGTCACACAAAGCATGATACAGTGTTCAAAAAAAACTCAACCGTAAGATTGTTTCTATGAAGACAGTTTCCACCCAAACAAAACACAGTTCCAACACCAAGTGGTGAAGTAAACACGTCGTAAAAGGGTGGGAATCTGCTGTGCCACAGAAAACCAGAAATAGTGTCCGGCTGCTCCACCCAGACAAAATGAGCAACAAAAATCAACTTCGCTTTGAACAGCACAACTCTGGATTGAATCATGTGTTTTTATTTTCACCACTTTAAGTCAAATTCCTGTGGAAAACTCCACTTGGTTTGGGTAACCCCAAGTGGATCTTGGATCTCGTATCTTGGATGGTTTCTGAGTGAACAGTACCAGCCGGGTTCTTGGAAACATGCAGTATTTTCTCGTTTTAGTTGGATAAAGCCTGAAGTGACTCGTATTTGTGAAACCGTCCATTGTTTAAATCAGAATCCAGAGATGTCAGTCACATGAATCTGTGAGGCGGTACCTGAGATGCCACCTCACAAACACCCAAGTGAAGGGTCCTCACTGGGTCACGTAGGGCAGTTACCCAGAACAGTTATATTTCAAAGGATATTGATACATTTAGTGACATATTTATCAAATAATACAAGGTTTTTTTTATTTTGGGACCTGAAACATCTCAATATCACAGGTATGTTCAAATGTGCCTAAATCAGTCTCAATGCAAAAAATGTTAAGATGTTTAAGATTGGATTTCTAGTGTTTTGGTTATTTACTACACAAATCCAAACAGATATGACCTGGAAGAGTTTTCTTCCAGTTTTTACTCCGGCCTGCTAATGTGTGTACTTACTTTTACACTTCTGCTGTAATCTGGTAAGTCTTAACTTTCAAAGTGACTTCTACATTTGTTGAAATGCATCTTGTAGTTGGAGATATAGCTTTGTCTGAAATAAGCTATTTTCAAGCAGGAATCTCAAAAACAGGCTTAAGAAAGGGGTTAAATCTCTCCTTATGAGTCCGTTGCTCTCACATGTAGGGTTGTAGCGATACACTAATATCGCGATACGATACACAATATTCGGCTCACGATATGATATATATTGATATTCATCTTACAATACACTTACATCATTTTCCGAAAGATTTTAAAGGGACAAAGGGATTTTGGTGACATCTTGTGAGTGTTCCAATGACTTTGTTTGAATTTATTGAACTGAAAGCATCAATTACACATCATATGGCTGACAGGCAGCTTGCAAATGCTGGACAAAATGAATAAAAGATTTGTTGAGAAAAATAATTTCATTTATTTAAACAGTGCAAACAGTTGCTTGCAAGGTTTTAAAGGTGGGACACGAGGGTTTTGGAAGAAGTTTAGAATATCGATACCCTCGGCTGAAAAATTGATAAAATATCGATAAAATATCGATATATATATATCGCGGAATCGATAAATTCGCTCAGCTTTACTTACATGTCACATGTAGCTTTATTAATTGCAGCCCTCTCTGTGCTATCCACTGCTCTTCTCCATCCCTCCACATCATGTCACAGTAGTTATCTGTTGTCGTAGAAACAGGAAAACTATATGCTATAAATAATCAGTCAGCTGTTCTCTCTGGGTTCTCGTGGTTATTTCAGCCTCTGTTCTGTGACCTCAATGCTTCTTTACTTCACATGTAAAATTAAAGAGCCGGGCAGCTGTAGTCTGGTTTAAAATAGTAGTAGCTTATTACCCGTAACGCAGGAATTACGTTTAACTGCTTCCGTTACGAAGCAGAGATGACAATGTTCCATTCAGAATTCAGATAATGATTATACAATCAATCTTTTAAAAAACAGGGTATAAGAGCTCTGATTGGTTTGTAGTGTACTTGGTGAAGGGTACTGTGATGACATCAGACTGATAGAGAACCAGATGATGTTCATTAGTGTCTATGGTAGAGAAGACGGTTAACTGGAGGCCCTGTGACCATGACAGCAGCCATGAGCTTTAAATATCCATGACTGGCAGTCGCTGGTGCTCGTTTTAGCCGCCCGTCTGCACTCATGCTGTCACGTCTGAGGGTCATTTCAGCAGATGCGTACAGCTGAAGTGTGTTTGTGTTAGCGGACGGTTGATATCGGTTGTTAGATGAAGAGGATTCTCTCTGACTCAGCGTTTGTCTGAATTTTACATGACGATGTCTTTAAAACACACAGGAGGCTGATCTGGAAACTGCAGTTTTACTGGTTTGAAAGCATTTTAGTGCACAAGGTTACTTTATTTTACCTGGGCAGCAAGAGCGTGCAAAGACAATCATTTACCTATAACCAGAAAATTTCAGTAGATTCAATATTTGACATCAAAAACTTAGGTGAGGAAAATGTGTTAATTTCTCATTTCGTTTCATCCAGCGAGACGATGAAGACGAGAAAGAGGAAGAGAAGGAGGATCAGCCGGAGGCTGGCGGCGCTGAATCTGCTCCCGCCACCATCGAAGGCCAGGTGTACGTCAACGTCTCCCCTCCCCTGGCCGGGCGGGCCGTCATCGGAGGCGGGGCCTCTTCGGGAAGTCGTCCCCGCTCTCGCAGCTACGACCGCAACCTGGACAAGTCCCCCTCCCCGCGGCTCGGCTCTCTGGAGCGGATGCTGAGCTGCCCCGTCCGGCTCAGCGAGGGCGCCGCCCAGGCCCCGCCCCCTCCTCCGCGCGTCACCTCCTTCGCGGAGATCGCCAGAAGCAAACGGAGGAACGGGGCCACGGGGGGGTCGCCGTCTCTGAAGGCGGCCGGGGACCCCTTCTCCTCCATTCACTCCAACCACTCGTTCTCGTCCGTGGATTTTTCTCCGATCCTGGAGCAACGCGTGGAGGCCGACAGTCCGGCGCTGTCGCCTCTACCCTTCACCAGGTGTTACAGTCAGGGCAGCATGGAGCGACACCTGGAGGGTGGAAGAGAGAGTCGGACCAAGGCAGAAGGTACGTCATCATCATACTGGAGAAAAACTGTATAAACCCTAACTGTCTAGTTATGTCATCAAAGGAATCATCAACCAATTCCTTTTTCTTCTTTTTCTTAAAGGCATATTTGTAAGTGTACCACTCCAGACCAAAAGGGGGCGGCACAGTATGAGAAAGTTCATGTGTCAGCCCCTGGTATAAGACACATCTGTCCTTGAACGGATGCTAAAATGAAGCAGCCTCCTCCATCTCTGGAGCTTTTTTGCACCTTAGAGAAAACTTGCAGCGCCGCTCCAGATAACCATCTGTAGATAGTGATGCACGATAACTGTTTTTAAAACCGATACCGATAACTTTCAGCTCCTAAAGGCCGATACCGATAACACACACATATACCTAAGATCATTACATCAATACTATGAACAAAATCAAAAATAGTTTTGACTCTTTAAATGAACAGATATTTATTTTTTCCAATGAAAAACTATTGGAAGCCTCTCAAACATTTTCGTAAACCTATCAAACAAACCTATTTGATATCTCACATCAACTTAAATAAGGTTCATTACTGACTGATCTAAAAAAAAAATTAAGGCTCCTTGAACTGATGGAAATACATGCATCAGAATTACTAACTGAAAAAGTTCATTCCTAAATGACAATAAAAATAATGCGCAGGTCATAATGTACTGACACAAGTTAGACTTGTTTGTGTGAATAAACTGAAAAAGTTCACTCCATAATAACAAAAAATTATTATTATGCTTTATTATCGGGCCGATAACTATCGAGCCGATAACAGGAAATTATGAAATTATAAAGTTTCAGAAGAAGATAGTTTAGTGGTTATTTGTGACGAATCCTCCGAGTGAATTCTACGAGGAGGGAAGCACAAGCTTTAATACATAAAACCTGATCAGCCACCTACAACATAACAATCACTTCCATGGAGTTTTGAAATCACGCTAACGTGAGCTAATGCTAACGTGTGCAAGCCAGCAGCTGTTTCTCCTCTCCCTCATCTCTCTCATCTAAAGCTTCCATGAGATAAAAAAAAACAAAAAATCACTGAACCTCATTTACTTTAATTAAAGGTATTAATTTAAATGGAACCACAAGCCAAAATCCTTTAAATATTAATCTTTTTCAGTTAGTAATTCTGATGCATGTATTTCCATCAGTTCAAGAGCCTTTATTTTTTATATCAGTCAGTAATGAACCTTATTTAAGTTAATGTGAGATATCAAATAGGTTTGTTTGATAGCTTTATGAAAATATTTGAGAGGCTTGACAATAGTTTTTCATTGGAAAAAATAAATATCTGTTCATTTAAAGGGTCCAAACTGTTTTTGATTTTGTTCATAGTATTGATGTAATGGATCTTAGGTATATGTGTGTGTTATTGGTATCGGCCTTTAGGAGCTGAAAGTTATTGGTTATCGGTTTTAATAAACAGTTATCGTGCATCCCTATCTGTAGCCGTAGCAAAGCCAGTTCAACGCCCTCAGTTTTGGTTTGTTCACATCACAGTTCTGCATCCTAATTCGTTCATCTTTCCTCCTAAGAGTTGTTGGCATTGTTGACCCTCGTTTTTGTGTTTTCCGAATGGCTCCTTTTCTTCATCTCCAGACGGGATGTTTTTTGACACTAGAGGGCGCTGTTGGTGGTGATTCAGTCCGTTTGTCCTTCCTTATCCAGCTTGCAATGCGACTGTGGTCAAACACAGCACAATCTGACGGCAGCTGGGCGACCAGGTGGTCTCCCAAAAACTTTATTTAAAACAAAAAAAAGACAACATGTGTAAAGGAATGGATTTCTCCATGTTGGCTGGAGACAGAAGGGGAGGACTTGAGTTAAAAATGGTTCGTAAAGACATTATAGTTGCCTTGTCAAACACTGCATTCCCTTAATAATTAATATAATTTAACGAGTGAAACCTCCCCTCCTTTATTTGGATAAAAAAAAAGTAGAACAAACGCTTCAATCACCTCTAGTGGGACAAATCGGTATTACAAGACTGGTTGGTGCGTCTTCGTTCATCACTGGTTCTTTCTTTCTACGCGTCCAAGTGTTTAACGTGGCTTTAAAACGCGTTCTGCCGTCTGTTTATCATGACATGTAACACCTGTGAGTCTTTTTATGTTAAGAAAATAGTCGTCAGTTGAGATTTAATGGGAAGAAAAAAAAACAGCATTAATTGGACTGAATAAAAGCCTTTTCATTCTTCACTAACTTCAGCTTTGATTATTAAGGAGCGGTTTGGCTTTTCAGCTGACCTTCTGTCCTCATTCATCTAAAATGTTTTATTTTTCACTTGACATGTTAAAGTGTTGTTGCTGAACATTAATGATGTTCTGCTCAGTTGAAGGACGAAGCACAGAAGGAAAAATGATCCTCCATCAGCAGTTTGCAGAAAGATTTTAGCCAGAGAAAATTTGATTTACATCAAAATGGACTTAGGAGGGCAGCTTTTTCTGTTTTTAAATGATTCAGAGACATGATGCAGGCAGGAGATGCAACTGCAGTAAAGAAGAAGAGAGAAATGGTAGGGTGAATGAAGATGAGGCAGAAAGTGCAGCTGCTTGTCGTCTTGTTTTTTTGTTGGTGTGGTATTTGTGCGCGCGGTTTAGACTTCCTTTCTGCAACGCCACTCCAGCGGCGGCGCGTTTAGGTTTGTTTTAAAGTGTGTATCCTCAGCTTCAGCAGGAATAGAAGGTTGAAGTGGGCCAAACGTGATCTGAATAACAATCATGTGAAAGGGGAGACAACAAAGCAGAGCGAGCCCCCCCCCGCTGAGCTCCACATACCCACACTGAGCTCACTATGGGTTTTTGTGTGTGTGTGTGTGTGTGTACTTGCGTACCTGTGTTTGTGTGTCTCCTGGTGATCCAGACAGCCCGTGGGCCCGCCTCACCCTGAAAACAAGGCCCGGCAGTCTGTGAAATCACACCAAGTACTTCCCTAAACCACCAGCTTGTTCTTATTTAGTACATTTTTCTGTAGTAGTGACCGCAAAAGTAAAGATTTTAGTATAATCCTGTCAAATCTGTGGTGTTTTGTGGAAGAGAATGTTGGTCTCCAGCTGGGCAGGACGTTGACCCCACGTCACCCCACATAGATGAAACTGGGGGTGCACGATAACTATCGGGCCGATAACAGGAAATTATGACGTCGTCACGATAAGTCCGATATCACGACAAATAGCCCCTGATAACATTTATATTTCTGTCAACACAGCAGTGTCTCACTCCCTCTGAGCCTTGAATGACCGGCAGTGAATGTTATGTTCAAGTGACGTCGGCATAATCAGAAATACGATTATTCAATCAGGAAAATCAAGAATACCCCCTCATGCCAGAAAACAACTTAACTTGGTCATAATTTTGGTAGTTGCTGACTTGAATTGATATTCACCGTATTCTCCCACATGTTACACATAAAAAATAGAAAAAAATAGAAGCAAACGAGGGAATGGAGGAATTTACGTTACACCTTGAATGCAGCCTGCAGCACAGCGCTGATCACAACAAACATGGCGGCGTGGAACTATGTTAAAGTTTCAGAAGAAGATAGTTTAGTGGTTATTTGTGACAAATCCTCCAAGTGAATTCTACGAGGAGGGAAGCACAAGCTTTAATACGTGAAACCTGATCAGCCACCGACAACATAACAATCACTTCCATGGAGTTTTGAAATCGCGCTAACGCGAGCTAATGAAAGCTAATGCTAACGTGGGCAAGCCAGCAGCAGCCTCTCTTCCCCTCTCCCTCATTCCTCTCATCTAAAGCTTCCATGAGATTAAAAAACAAAAACTACTGAACCTCATTTACTTTAATTAAAGGTATTAATTTAAATGGAACCACAAGCCAACATCCTTTAAATGTTCATCTTTTTCAGTTAGTAATTCTGATGCATGTATTTCCATCAGTTCAGTTGAATGTCAGAAAGTTGTGTGACCCTGAAAGTCGGTCCTACATCCTACCAACCCGAGCAGAGACAGCAGCAGCTGCTCTCAGCTGTCTGCTGAGGTGGAGGTCACATCAACAATCACATGCACGCTCACGCTCACATGCCTGGAGTTCCTGTAAAATGAAGACGTCTCAGGACAGTCGGGAGTCGAACTGAAAGCATCAATTACACATTATATGGCTGACAGGCAGCTTGCAAATGCTGGACAAAATGAATAAAAGATGTGTTGAGAAAAATAGTTTCATTTATTTAAACAGTGCAAATTGTTGCTTGCAAGCTTTTAAAGGTGGGACACGGAGGTTTTGAATAAAGCTTATGGAGCCCCGTTTGGGTCATAATTCAATGAATAAATGAGTCTATTGTTATGAAATACAGGCGTTTATTATTATGAAATATTTCCCATTATTATGATAATGGTTTCATTTTTCATAAGAATGATTTGTGTGTCAATCACAGCAGAGAGGGCGGAGCCAATTATGTGATTGGCTGCTTTTTCATTCAGGCATAAGCAACAGAACAGTGAATTATGGTCAAGGTTTCCCGTAGCTCAGTCCAAGCTGCCATAGCTACAATCGGACTAGGAGCGCACCTTGATGACGTCACGGCCCGCTGCTAACGGGACCTCACGTCCAAAACTAGTCGATGTCAGAGTGTAGAATGGAGAAGGATCAGCCAATGAGCATGCAGGTCAACCACTGGTCCCGCCCAGTGGCAAAATGTCATTATTATGTAAAAGCTCATTCTTATGAAAAAGGAAGCCATTATGTAAAAACTCATTCTTAGATTAAAAAAAAAGCCATTCTGAAATAAACTATTATGCATTAAACTAAGATTAAATAATAAAATATAATTCATAATAATTACATTTTTTTCATAATAATGGGAAACATTTCATAATAATGGATATGTATTTCATAATAATAATAAACGCCTGTATTTCATAATAATAGACTCATTTATTCATTGAATTATGACCCAAACGGGGCTCCATAGAAGCTTAGAATATCAATACCTGCGGCTGAAAAATCAATACTCGCTGGGGAAATAAAATATCGATTTATATCGCAGAATCGATAAAATCGCTCAGCTCTACTCTGCACCACTCTGAAGGCCAGCAGTTCAAGCAAACCTGGATTTATTTCTGCTTGTCAGAACAAAGTATGACGACCGCTTCAGACAAAAGGAATCATCTCACTCTGCTTTTCTGCATCATTTACATTAAAAAAAAAAACAGTCAAGCCTTCTTAAAACCAGCCTGTTTGAATGAGTCCACGTTTCAAATGATGATTATTTGAGGATGGAGGGTAAATAATCACATAAATGAACAACAGCACGTCTTCACGCCTGGAAAAGACGGAGAAACACCGATTCAGAGGGAATAAATATTCCCGTCTGGTCGTCCTTCTCTTCTTGTCTCTGTATGCTGAGAGATGAGATGATTTAAGGCGTAATGAGATGCTGCGCAGCATCTGAGATCATTTATTATTCATCAGAGCTCTCTTCAGTCAGCTGTCCCGTTCATCTGAATCTCTTTAAAAGCCTCCTGGAAGCTGTCGGCTCGCTAATGATGCTAACGTGAACCATGAAACTGTGAAGGAATCAACACTCAGCGCTCTAATAAACTGCTCAGAGATGACGGAGGCAGCAAAAAAGACGAAGGAAGGAAAGACCAGGAGGAGAAAAAGTAAAAAAAAAAAGGCGTATTAGAGGGTTGATTGTGCTTTCCTCCCATCCCCAGAGGGAGGTGTACAGCGCTCCCCCCTCCTCCCCTCCTCACCACGCTCCAACAGCAGCTCCACGTCTCCCCCTGTGGCTGGGAGACGCCACTGCACCCACGCGCTCACGTGCTCGGGGGTGGGCCGGCCCTTCTGGGGGCTGACAAACAGCTTGCGCAACACCTGCTGACATCACACGCCGCTGTCATCACACGCTGCTGTCCGTCACGCTGGATTCAGGAATGATCACAGAAACACTCAGATCCTGACCCAGATCAGGAATAAAACCCGGCTTCTCCCTGACGGTGGCTCTGCTGCTCTGCGCGGTGCTTCCAGGTTCAGTCTGTGTGTGTCTGCGAACATGTGTGTGCGTGAGTCCTGATAGCGGTGTGGCCGGCCCTGATAAGGGCTTTCAGGCTTTATGAGCAGGCACTTCTCTGTTTTTAACCTTCACGTTTATGCGAGACACGAATGAAATGACTGCAGATGGATCAGTTTGACCGTTTCACTGCTTTCAGCCTCTGAAATAAGAGCATTTGATGCTCTGGTGAGTGTAAACAGTTCATTTTCATTTTGCTTCTTGGACAAAATCAGCCGTTTGAAGCCATAAAAGACCAGTTGATTATCTGGTCAGGTATTTGTCCGTTAATTACTTTTTATCAAATGAACAAACTGTCACATTTAGAGGTCAGGAACCTCGTCTGAGTGGCAACTGTGGAATGAAACTTTTATTTTCTGTACAGTCGATGGTTAAACGATAACTCAGGACAAAGGTCCACATGAACCGGTGATTAAAAATCTCCATGAAGCCTGTTAGATTTGATCATTCAGCCGTTTCACTGTTCAGATGCATCTTCACGTGTCCTGAACAACAGCAGAACCATCAGCTGTGTGCTGCAGGTTTGCTCCAGACGCTCCAGCTTCCTCTGACAGTCCAAACACATGCATGTTTGGCCAACTGGTGATTCTAAACTGGTGACACAGACTGATTCAGGGACTGGAGACCCGTCCAGTCGTACCCCTGCCCCTCACTGCAGAGATGGACGGATAAAACACAAACGCTATTTTACTGTTTGGCCTAGACTGTTAAAACCCCCCCAGATCTGCACCAGTGACGTCCTGATTAGAGCTGATTAGAGCTGGGTGGTATACTGGTACTAGGACATGCTCCGATATGTTTCTGGAGGAGACGTGTAGATGGGACAGTACTGTAATACACTTTAGATGCTTTCTTTGTTCCTCCTGAAAGCCTTTTGCTCTCCTCTGCTGGTGCAGGTGAGCTCATCCTTCTGCACCCAGACCTCCTCATGTACGACAGCCTGTCAGGGCAGGACGTGGACGTGGCTGGATTTTAGTGAATTATAACATCTGTCTACACACGTCGATTTCGATTGATGACAAATGACCAGGAAGATTAGAAAAACAACTGTTTTAACAGAAAACAAGAGCACCACCTTTCAGTTGTGCAGCAGGAAAGTTAATGAAGGTTTCTGCTCTGACATCACACTCACCTCCTCATCTGCATTTTGTGGTTTCATGCTGTTGTTTGTTGGTTGTGGTTGTGTAAGATCTAAAAATGTTGTTGAGTTTTTCTGAAAAGGCACCACAAATTAGGCTTTTAGTATATTTCAAAAGGTTTTTTTTTTTTTTTTTTTTTTTTTTGTGAAGTTGTCTGGCGTTTAGTCGCCATGAAAGGTTTTCATGAAGCGTCCGTCTGATGTCATAACTGCCATGTTTTTGCTCTTTTGGACTCAACATTTTAAACACTTTTATTAAATTCCTCTAAATCTTCGGCGCACAAATAAACAGGAAAACACGGATCTAAACTGGACTGGTTGAAACTACAAACAGTACTTGGTCATTTTATTAGAGGTTGAATCGTGGATTTTTTTCACTTTATACCTCATAAGTTAATAATCAAAGCTGAAGGAACAGGACATTATGGAAATTATTTAACGAGGCTATAAACTCTGAACGTTTCAAGTTCACCTTCAGTCCATTAAAACAGAACTGCAGAGAAAATCTGCATTTATAATTCAGTTCAGCTCTATACTTTATTGATCCCCGAGGGAGTTTTCATCTGAATAGAAATGTCATGAATGTCATTTTCTTTTCACAGAGATGATGTCTGGAGTTTTTGATAAGTTTTGAGGCTGAAATTGAAATCAGCCGTCTATCGTGATTTCCTTTAGAGCAGTGATTCCCAAAGTGTGGGCCGCGGCCCCCTGGTGGGCCGTCGTCGTACTGCAGGTGGGCCGTGAGAGGTCATTAAAATTACACAAATATGTTTTAAATCCTCGATCTTTTTAAAATATGTTTTTATTACTGTAAAATGTTAACGACATGATTTAAAAACATTAAGATGTAACAAAACAAACCAGTTAAGTGTTATTCTACCGTCATCTTAACTTAATGTGACAAGTGTCACCTTATTTGTTGACCCCTCACATTAATGTCAGAACATATCTTTAAGTCCTGTATGTTGATCACAGTTGTGATTAAAGGTTTCGGTGGGCTGCAGAGATTTTTTACATTTCAAATTGGGCCTTGGTATTCTAAAGTTTGGGAATGACTGTTTTAGAGGAAAGTGTCTCTTCAGTTCTGCTGTCCAGATCAACGGTGACCCAGTTCCTTGTCGTCCTTCTCCCCGTCCAGGTGGTCTCTCCAGCTCCTCAGACAGAATCCCGGTGGTCCGTTACAGTAAGGAGCAGCGGCCCACCACCCTCCCCATCCAGCCCTTCACCTTTCACCACCAGTTTGCGTCCAAACCCCCTCAGCCCAAGCCTCTGCTGCCCCTGCTCACGGGCTACGTCTCCGGGATGCAGGCCCGGTCCAGTTCTGGCTCCGGCTCCGGTTCTGGCTCTGGGGGTCCGGTGGGAGAGGAAAGCGAAGATCAAGCTGAAAATGCTCACAGTTACCAGGAGTCTGTCAGTGCAGCAGTTCCTCCCCTGGAATCGGTCCGGCCCTCGCCTCTCGGGAGCTACTCCCCGGTGCGCCTGCAGGGGGCGCCCAGCGCCGGGACCTGTTCCACCTGCACCCCCAGCCCCCGGCCCGCACACAGCCTTTCCTGTCCGCTATCATCGGGCCTCGGCACCCCTCCGGCAGGAAAAGAAGGGGCGGGGTCAACGCCGCTACCTTCCACTCCCCCTCCGTCGTCCCTGGGGGTGAAGAGAGGGGCGGTGCCACCGACGCTGCCGGCGGTGCAGGGGCAGTGCCTCCACCGCGGAGCTCTGCATGGCTTACCAGCACTTCACAGTGACACTCTGAGCCCACTGGGCTGCCTGGACTCTGGGAAGCTCGTGGAGGGAGGGAAAGGACCTGCAGCCAGGACGCAGAACGGTACGTACCAAACAAAACCCGCCGTGCCCTGAAGGGGAGCACCTGAGGCTGAAGTTTTGTTCTTAGGTCAGAGATGTTCAGTCGTATCATACCCACACTAGTGCGTTTACAGAACAAAAGTATTCTGACTAGAGTTTCAGCTCTGTGGTGGAAAAGATCTCCATCCACATTACACAACCGTAAACACGTATCAGACGTCCTTACGGGATGAAGGTTGCTTCTCCAGGGGCCTTGGTAAGCGTCCGCCAACCAGAGAGGCAGATCACGAAGCAAGTCAGGGCAACCAGACGTGTACAGTTCTGTTCATCCTAGAGGTCTTTGGAACAACCCGACAACCTGAAAACCCGAGGTTCCGACCCGACCCGAATCGGGTTTCGGGTCCATTCAAAAGACGTGACTCCAGGTTCGGGTCGGAATCGGTACAGTTAGTCTCGGGTCCAGTCGGTGCTGTCTGACAGGCTGGGTCCACTTTTACTCCAGAGAGGTAAAGATATTGGCGGTGGCAGCTAATGTCAGGACTCGGGGCAGTTAAATTAATTATTCATTAACGTGGTATGTTTGTCATGAAACAATCGTGTTGCTGTAGCGTGTTATTAGCGGTTTGCCCGGCAGCTGTAAAACACTACGGATCACCAACATGACAACGCTGGATGAGAGAACATATTCACGACACGTTCCTGACCGGTGTAGGCTATTAGCGTTAGCAGTTGCTACCAATAGCATCTGTATCCACAAAGAAAATAACGATGTGAATTTATTGTTGTTTCCATCACGTAGCCTATGTAGCAACTGAACCGGTAGAAGAAGACAACTTTAGGTAAGAAAATCAACGTTTTATTCAACGCTAGACAACTTTAACATGAGCAACTATGGGCTGGATTGTCTCGGTTCTATTCGGGTAACTCGGTTCGGTTTCGTGGTCGGAAACTAAAGATTTGGGTCGGGTCGGTTTCCGGGTCCAAATTTGCGGGTCCGTTTGGGTTCGGACTCCCGGACTTATGATAATAGCTCGGGTCAGGTCGGTTTTGTGTCAATTTTCACGGGTCTATTTTGGTTCGGGTCCATGAAAGTGGACCAGTGAAGACCTCTAATTCATCCTCATCAGACTGCAAACGTTTACCAGATGAAACGGGGTTTGCAGCCGATGAACATTTGTACATTTTTAAGAGTGGAGGTCCCTGGAGTGGTGTGGATGTCAGGCGTAGCCACGACAGAAGATTTGAGCTTTGAAATGGAGACGTATTATGGAGATGTAGTCTCAGTCTGTTTTTAAAGGTGATGAGATGATGTCTTTGGTGTGAGAACTTCAGTGTTGAACCTGTCTGGTTCTTCTTTGTGACTGTTTTTCACATTTGCTGCTTCTGTCTGTCAGCTTCTATTTGACAGCTGCAGGTTATCACGATTTAGTTGCTACAACCTAATGCTGGGCGGTATACCGGTTCATACCGAATACCGGTGTTTATTTTTCTTATATATTTTTTTATTATTATTAAGCCTTTATTAAACCAGGTCAGTCCTGTTGAGGTACAATGACCTCTTTTCCAAGAGAAGCCTGGCCAAGACAGCAGCCAAAAACAGTTACGAGATAATGACAAATAAACACAAACATACAAATCCACTTGTGCATTAAATATAATAAAATATGAATATATGAATTTTTCATATACCGTAATACCGGACGACGCCTGGCATGGAGGCTTCTCGCTGCTGATCTGGGACTTGTCCCTGCGACGCTGGACGCTGGACGCTGGACGCTCCAGTTTGTGCCGGTTTGTGGTGATCTGCGGTCGGATGTCGACATACTGTCTGCAGGGGGCGGATCGGTCCTCTTGCGGCTGGTGGAGACCTGCCGCTGCGGACATGGACGGTGTTGCTGGAGGCCGGTTCGGGAAAGCTAAGCTAAGTAGCCCTGAACTGCTACCCGCGGCAACCACCGCCACTGGATCCGGGCTGCAGCGTCACGGAGCCGGGACGGGAGCCCCCGACGTAGCGGCGGCGGCATGCTGCCTCCCGTCCAGCAGTCTACACGCCAGATGGGTCAGCTGACCTGGCAGGGGCCGTCTGGTGACCTGGTGGGGCCCAGCACCGCCGGGGGAGACGACAACGGCCTGGTCCGGTCCGCACGATGAACCGGGCTCTGGGACGGTCGGCTCCGTCGCTCGCCGGACTGAAGGAGCTCAGTCTTCCCAGAGGAGACGGTCTGGTTCATCGGTGTTTCCTCCTCTGACCTGGAGATATCTCACTGGTCATCATTATGGAGATATACTGGTTCTAACGGCTGTTAACTGTTTTAACGGCTGTTAACTGTTTTAAGGGCTGTTAACTGTAATGGCTATTAACTGTTTTAACGGCTGTTAACTGTTCTAACGGCTGTTAACTGTTTTAATGGCTGTTAACTGGAGTTAGCACTCGGACCACGGGACCTGGCATGAAAAGGAACGCTGGGCACTAGCAGCTCCCCTAGTACACCAGACTTTTCCTGGTGTACTGAAACTTCAATTTTCCCCCTTGGGGGATTAATGAAGTATTTTGAATTTGAATTTGAATACCGGTGAGTATGTACTGTAGCGGACACAACGCTGAGAACGACGCGCAGCGGAACGTAAGTGCCGCAGAACATTGTTTGACAGGGGACTGTTTTGCAGTTGCACTGGAGGCGCAACACGCTACTAGTTTCTGGTTAAACTGTGATGGATGCAAACAGAGAAAGTCCCGAAGTGGAAGCTCCAGAACGGCAACATGAGACTGAGGAACTTCTTCCTGAACGAGGAGCCGTGTCTGTCGCGTGGAAGTTCTTTGGATTTAAAAAAGGCGACGTCCGACAAGCTACAATAATCTGCAAATGTTGCCAAGCTAAAGTTGTAGCCGCGGGAGGCTACAATATTCAAAATAGGTCATTCTAAGCCAATTTACTGCAGCAATTCCTCTCTAAATTATTAGAAAATGTGGTTAACACCCAGTTGTGCCTTCAAAAAAAAAAAATACAGTGATATACCGTAAAACCGATATAATTTTGAAAAATACTGTGATATAAATTTTTGGTCATACCGCCCAGCACTACTACAACTGCCGTTAAAGCCACTCCCACTTGTACAGGGACAATTTAATTACAGGCACAACTAATACGTTAGCCGTTGTTGGTGTACTTGAAAAAAACCAAGAACAGTTCTGGTCCATTCTTACTCTGCTTTGTTTCTCTTTTTTTCTCTCCTTTCATGCACGGACATGAATCTCTTCCTTCCCTCTCTTCACTTCCTTCCTTCCTCCACATGCTGCCTTCCCATCATTCAACCGCCCTTTAACTTCAAACACCCCCCCCTCCCCATCACACCCCCTAACGACCCGCTCCCCAACAGCGCACCACCTCTCTCCCCAGGCGCTCAAATGGAGGGAGTACCGCCGTCGAAACCCTCTGGGGGTGGAGAGGGCCTCCGGGGGCCACTCCTCAGCAGGATCGGGCCCCCTCTCTGGTAGCGTGGAAGTCAGGAGGGGAGGGGGACAGCGACCCGCCAGACGCAACGTGTTTGATTTCCCCACGGTCCACTCGGGCCCCAGGCTGGGACAGCCCCACGGTGCTCACAGTTAAATCACATTTAGATGCTTTTAGAGTCTGTAATTACAGGACGAAGTCCTCAGGACCCCTCACATGTGTCGCCTTTGATTCTTGAAGGACTTAGCCGCTTTTGAAAGTGTCTCATGTGTTCGTGTCGTTCACTTGCAGCGGGTCCGTCAGCCAAGCTGCAGCAGAGCTACAGCGACTTCCTGCCAGACTACTTCTCCCTGACGGAGCGGCCGCCCGAGGAGTTCTGCCTGTCGCCCGACGCCTCCACCTCGTCCTCCTCCTGCTCTTCCTCGCAGTCGCACATCTCTGTCGATCTGACGCAGAAAAGAGGTGAGGCTGTGACTTTTAAAACCGATAACAGATAACAAACACATATACCTAAGATCATTACATCAATACTATGAACAAAATCAAAAATAGTTTGGACTCTTTAAATGAACAGATATTTATTTTTTCCAATGAAAAACTATTGTCAAGCCTCTCAAACATTTTAATAAAGCTATCAAACAAACCTATTTGATATCTCACATCAACTTAAATAAGTTTCATTACTGACTGATATAAAAAAATAAAGGCTCCTTGAACTGATGGAAATACATGCATCAGAATAATCCACAGGTCATAATGTACTGGCACAAGTTAGACTTGTCTGTGTAAATAAACTGAAAAAGTTCACCCCATAGTAACAAAAAATTATGTTTAAAGGATTTTGGCTTGTGGTTCCGTTCAAATGAATGTATGGAAGTATTTCTGTGCCATCTGAGTTTGAATACGAATTTTTAAGATTGAAATTTTTCAGCATCAAAATCAGACTTTGAATTTTAAAAAACATCAGATTTTTAGCACTGAATTTTTTTTTTGCCTCTGAATTTTATTTTGTTAAAATAAATTCAGTGTTTAAAAAAATTGTCTTAAAATATTCAGTTTTTCAAAATTCAACATGTAAAGAAATTCAACACCCCAAAAAATTCAGTGTAAAAAAAAAAAAATCAACATCTCAAAAAAATTCAGTGTAAAAAAAATTCAATTTCTAAAAAAAAAAAATCAGTGTTAAAAAAATTCAACCTCAAAAAATTCAGTGTAAAAAAATTCAACCTCAAAAAATTCAGTGTAAAAAGAACCAGACTCAACATCCGGGTCACCAGGGAGAAGCAATCGATCCCTGTCTCAATTCAGCCAACGTCCAGCCAATCACGTTACGCTCCATTGGTCATGTGACACCCACCCAGATAGTAAGACGGACCGGTCGGCCATGGCAGCAAACTCAGGTGATGGTGCTGCGGTGAGTCTGTTTACTTTATTTGCTGTTTGTATTAAACATATAAAATAGATTTAGTAAATGATATTATTAATTTTAACACTGTACAATTACAGTGCAATAGCACATTTACCGTTTATAATCGGCCTGTCTGTGCATGTGTTTGTACTGTGCGTGCGGTGCGACCGCAGGCCAGAGAGACGGCAGGTGTACAGTGTTAAAACTAATAATATCATTATTTCAAAACTCCATGGAAGCGATGGTTATGTTTCAGGTGGCTGATCAGGTTTTACGTATTAAAGCTTGTGCTATTTTTTCCTCCTTCGCTTGGAGCATTTGTCACAAATAAACAGCGAACTATCTACTTCTGAAACTTTAACGAAGTTCCATGCAGTCGCCTCCGTGTTTTTAAATTTGATTTTTATCAGCACACTGTGCCGCAATTCTGCATTCAAGGTGTAACATAAATTCCTCCATTCCCTCGTTTGCTAATAGTTCTTTCGGCCTTTTCTATTTTTTTCTATTTTTGTATGTGTAACATGTGGGAAAATACTGCAAATATCAATTAAAGTCAGCAACTACTAAAATTATGACCGAGTTAACGAGTTGTTTTCTGGCATGAGGGGGTATTCTTGATTTTCCTGATTGAGTAATCGTTTTTCTGATTATGCCGACGTCACTTGAACATAACATTCACTGCTGGTCATTCAAGGCTCAGAGGGAGTGAGGCACTGCTGTGTTGACAAAAATATAAATGTTATCGGGGCTATTCGTCGTATCGGACTTATCGGGATGACGTCATAATTTCCTGTTATCGGCTCGATAATTATCGTGCACCTAGCTGTGATGCCACTGGAGCAGAACGCAGAAACATCGTAGCTGCTTCAGTAATGTAAATGTGTACAAATGTAAATGTATATTTCAGCAGTGATCCTTCTGTGCTGGTTGTGTCCGGTGTTTTTTAGCAGGACTGTCGTGGGTGAATGTCGCAGCGACATTCAGCAGAGACAGGGTAACTGAAAGCTAAAAATAAAATATTTCTCTCTAACCTGCTCCAGAGCAACGAGGTTTCACTCAAGTCGTCCTCAGTTTTTCTGTCAAAATGCAGGAAAATCTGTCCTCTCTTTCACACCGTCTTAGGTGTCAACACAAACGAGCTTCACATGAGAGCCCTCTACCTCACCTGCTTTTAGAGGATTAGTGCTGCCATCATCTCCTGACAACAGCCGGTACTCAGGATGATCAGAGGAGCACGTTAGTGATCTCAAACCCTGACGAGTGTGAAACAGGTTATGAGCTCATCTGTAAAAGCAGCTGGAACATCGTTGATATCGATCAGTAAACACAAAACTTAGAAAAAATGTTTCAGAAGCAGAGAGGTCACAGGTGCCTTCAAGCCACGTCATCCAGTTTCCTCACAGGATCAAATATAAAATCAGAGCAGAACATCTAAATAATTACCCAGACTCATGTGGATTCATCTCAGACTCTCAGCAGTGAGAGAGCAGGCCGGGCGGACTCTCTCCAGAAATGACCTTGTGTAGTTTTCAAACAAACTTATCCTGCGAGCTTCTGAATAATTCACAGAGTCATCAGGAACAGAGCAATGATTGCAAATGCAATGTAGCTTTGCAGTCGTTGACTGTGGTCCAATAGAAAGGCTTGTTTTACAACATCACCTGTAGACTCGGAGGGAATAAACTCTGATGCATAAAGGAGAGTTGGAGTGGTGATTTATTTCAGACTCCCTCAGCATCCGTAACTCTTTGGACTCGGTCCAGTAGGTCCGATTATACTAATGAACCACCTCCTCAGTCCAACTCAGTCCCACGGTTCTGACTTGTTCGTGGCGTTGCAGCAGATTTGAGGAACACGCTGGTTTCTACTGTGAGTTGGAGACAGATTTATGATTGACTGAGTATAAAACTTGCAGTATTCCTGGGGGGGGAGGGAGTGATGTAATGATGCTGAAAGCTCCTCAAACCTGCTTCTCACTGACGTTCCTGTGTAGACTGACCTGTTACTGGAGCGTCCACGGACAGGAAACTGAGTGATGGGCTTTTAAAACCAAAGGGTGGATTTTGCAGAATACCAGAAGTCAGAGAAAAGCCACTGCAGTGTCTGAAATCTTAATTAACGAACTTCTTTGTTGTCGTTTGTCCTCTGACTCGATCAGCTTTGGTGAAAGCCGTGAACACAGCAGTAGATCTGATCGTGGCCCACTTTGGCACCAGCAGAGACCCAGATGTGAAGGTAGGAGACGTCTCAGGTCCTCGTGGACATGTACGCCGCTCTGGTTCACATAATAACATCATCTATGCTAGGGGTGTGAAAAAAAATCGATTTGGCAATATATCCCGATATTGCCCAATCGTGATATTATATTGGGCGATATATCGCCCAAGTATAATATCGATTTTTCAGCTCCTAATATTGATTTTTTTTTTTATCATTTCATGTATTATTTATAATTTATGAAAAAAATAATGTTTTCGAATTTTGGGGGGCTTGGAACAGATTACGGCATTTTCATGGAAAACGTGTCTCTATTTACAAAAGTTTCAGGTTACGAAACTACTTCCACAACCAATTAATTTCGTAAGTAGAGGTAGCACTGTATATCAGATTTTCGGCCGCCCAATATAATATCGATATTTCAGCTCCTAATATTGATTTTTTTTTTTAGGAAAATTGTTTAATTTTCAATTTAATTTGTCTAAAATTTAAATGTCCAAAAACACTAACAATAAAAAATAATTTTTTTTTTTTTAAGCAAATAGTTTTCACTCAATTTGTCCTCTGAATGATCAATATCATCTGATGAACATATACAGCAACTTGATTTTTCATTTCTACTTTTAATTTTGATATTAACTGGGTAGAATATCACAATATATTGCGATATCGTGATAATATCGCATCATGACCCAAGTATCATGATACATATTGTATTGTGAGGTCCTTGCCAATACTCACTCCTAATTATGTTGGGAAAACAGTGTCACTTAATGAAATACTTCACCTTCACAGACAGATGGTGCCATCTCCACCACTTTTTTTCTTTAGAATTAACTAATTCAGTCTGGTCATTTGTCTTAAAACAGGTTATATGTCATAATAAATTAACAATTCAAATATTTAGTTGCTTTGACTATATTTCAGTGGGTTTCTGGGACAAACGTGGAAGGTTTTAAAGTGTGATTTTCCACCAGACCGGTCGCCGTCGTGCCGGTTCAATCTCCTCACCTCTCGTTTCCCCCGTCAGGCTAAGCTGGGCAACAGCTGGGTGAGTCCCAACGTGGGCCACCTCATCCTGAAGTACCTGTGTCCGGCCCTGCGCGACGTCCTCCAGGACGGCCTGAAGGCCTACGTGCTGGACCTGATCATCGGGCAGCGCCGCTGTCAGCCCTGGAGCCTGGTGGAGGCCTCCACGCAGCTGGGTGAGGAGATCAGGAGATCAGGAGATCAGGAGATCAGAGCGTCTCGCAGGGTCCGACGTGGTTAATGTGACTTAAATGTGTCTCTCCTCAGGTCCGTCCACACGAGTCCTCCACAGCCTGTTCTCCAAAGTGAGCCAGTACTCCGAGCTCACCAGCCACAGCATGAGACTGAACGCCTTCATCTTCGGCCTGCTCAAGTGAGTCATTCCTCTTTCTCCTTTTTCACGCTGAACCTTCAAGCCACGATCCCACGAGGGTTTGGTGGACAACAACCGGGCCCAAATACACTGATGTCATAAATGTGAGCCCTGTGTTGATGTGTTACTTCTTCCTTTGTTTCAGCTTAAAATCATTGGAGTTCTGGTTCAATCACCTCCACACACATGAAGGTAACGCCTCATCGATTCTCCCTCTGTTAATCCTGCTGTCGTTTGTTTGTTTTAAATTAAGAATAGAAATGATCTAACTTTTTAACTTTCACTGATGTTGCTTCTGCGTCGTTTCACGTCCGGCAGACATCGTGGCGGCTCACTTCAGCCCGTGGGGTTTCCTCCCGCTGTCGCATGGAGCGTGCCAGTCTCTCTTCGAGGAGCTCCTGCTCCTGCTGCAGCCGCTGTCCCTCCTCCCCTTCGACCTGGACCTGCTGTTCGAGCCCCGCCTCCTCCAGAAGGGACAGGAGCACCTGCGTCGCAAGGAGCAGCTGTGCTCCGCGGGCCAGAACGCCGACCGGTCGAGCCGCTCCACCTTCCAGCTGATGAGGGGCTGGAGCGCCACCGTCAGCGACATGGTCAGAGACTCCGGGGCAGAGGCGAGGAAGGACAGGGCGGGGCTGAGGCGGGAGGGGACGTGGCCCAGGATGGAGGGGGCGGAGTGTAGGAGAGAGCCGAGGCTGAGGAGAGAGGGGGCGGCGGCCGAGAGCGTGACGGCCGGCTCTGAGGCCAACCTCTGGAAGGGGAGGCAGGACGGAGAGCACAAGGTGACAATATACTGGAGAGGGACGGGAGGAGGGCTAAAGGCAGGGACCCTTCAGATGAAGGACGTCATCGGCAGGACAGGCAGGCGGGCTGGTGGTACCAGCTCATGCAGTCCTCCCAGGTCTACATCGACCAGTCCGCGGAGGGCTCAAAGTTCGTCAAGGCGGAGAAAAGGAAGAGGTCATCAGAGAGGCGTCAGGGCCAGGCTCCGCCCACAAGAGAGGGGGTCGTGGAGGGAGCCGAGTCGAGCCACGAAGGGGAGGGAGAGAAGAGCAGCTCAAGCTGTGAGTCGGCCGGATCCAGACGGAGGCCTTCGTGGATGGGCAGCCCCCCAGAGTCTGTCCTCAACCAGGAGAAAGACCCGAATCCCCAGGAGGCTGCAGGGACTGAAGCCCAGGAGCAGAGCCCCTCTCAGGGGCAGAGTCTGCGCTGGGGCAGGCTCTTCGGTTCAAATGTTGGTTCTCCTGTGAGGTCGGAGGGAGGCGAACAGAAGACAAAAGCCCAGAAGACCAGGTGAGGACTCGAAACCCCAAAACAACACGTTCCAAATATAATCTGAGTGTTTAGGGTTAGGGTTATAGTTAGGGGTAGGGGGTTGGGGTGTTAGGGTTAGGTTTTTTTTCTGTGTCACAGAGCCTAAGTTCATTTTAAAAACTGATAGAAACACATCAGTTAGGCACAATGTTTCCTGAGGAATAGCTGCCAAAGTTTAAGATAAAACTAGCATCAGTCTCGGCTTTTAATTGTGGAAAAACGTTCCATTGTTTCCCACTCTGTCAGGCCACCGTCAGGTTGGCTCGGCCTGGACAGATCCGTCCTGGACCTCGTAGCCCTGACCATCGGAGCCGGCAGCGGGAGGAAGGCGGAGCCTCCTTCCACACCCCCTCACGCCAGAACCACAGCAGCGCCGGGCCAACAGCGGCCTCCGTGGTAGGCAGAACCCGCATCCAAGCAGAACCTTGTTTCATTACTGTGTTCGAGCTGATGGTGTGTGCGCACCAGCCAGTGAGGGTGCACGGATGCAAGAGAGATAGATGTTGTCGTTGAAGCCACTGAGGATGCTAAAAATGTATCAAATTAGATGACAAATCTACTTCCATTCCAAATTTTAGTTCATACTGAAGATATTTCTCATTTACAGTGTCTTTATCACAAACCACTTTAAAGTTGTAGCCAATTTGAAACCTTGATATCAAAATTGAACATTTTCCAATATGGCCGCCACCTTGTGACGTCATAATATGCAAATTAGATGAATTATTTCACTCCCATCACAGACTTTGAGTCATACTGAACAATTTACTCATTGACAGTATACCTTTATCTCAAACTGCTTTCAAGTTAGCCTTTTGAAATCTTGATATCAAAATTGTATGTTTTCTTGAAAAAACTTTCGGCACCTAAAAGGTTAAAAGCTGCACACACGTTCATGTTCTGCGTGTGCGCCCCCATGTGGAGTATTTGGTGAGGTCAGATCAGATTCCTCTCTGGAGTCTTCACATCCCATAAAATCAGCTTGTGATTGGTCCCAGAGACGTGGGGCCGCATGAATAGTTTTTCACTGGAATGTAACCAATAAAACTTTATTGATCCGTCTCTCCCTCAGCGAAGTCCGAGCCCTGTGCCACCACATCGCCACCGAGCCGGGCCAGCTGTGCTTCAACAAGGGCGACGTCCTGCGGGTTCTGAGCAAGGCCGACTCCGACTGGCTGCTCTGCTCCCTGGGCTCCACCCAGGGCCTGGTCCCCATCATCTACGTCACCCTCAATGGCATGGAGGACAGCCGGGACGCCGCCGGACCGGAGCAGCTCTGAGCAAACTCCTCTCAGAGGGCGGAGACGGGTCAACTCTGGAGACGCCTTAGTAAAGAAAAAAATAAAGCCAGACTTTGATTCCTGAAAAACGCTCAGACTCAGAGGCTCATGCAACCACAGACTCACTCCTGCTCTAAGGGTACATCAGATAAGTATGCATGCATACATCCAAAAACCAAAAGACCAGACAAGGGGAAAAAAAGAAAAAAAACACACCCAAAGACTGTCAGACACGCTTCTTTCTACAAATGAAGCTCTCCTGCTAGCTTAAATATGTGACCGTCCAGTCAATATATCATCCAGCCCTTATCTGAGTACGACATGGAGGAGCGACTCGCAGGTCTTCACGTTCAGATATTTACCGTATTCCACGTCTGGCTGCACTCTGCTGTACTGTTGATGCGTTCACCCGCGTAGCCGCGCCGCACTCAGTCCTTCGTCACATGACGGGTTCCTGCGGCGTCCCGCTGCTTACTTACACCCGGTCAGTCGTCTCGCTCATCTAGAAGTCTGAGGGGAACACATCTCCTCCGGTCGCTGAGCCGTGATCCAGAACGATGGCGGGCAACGGACGACGGAGCGACACGACGCTAACCGTTCAGACTGAGGAGTCGTGTGCTTTCATTCCTCCGTTAGGGTTGGGGTTAGGGTTAGGGTTAGGTTTAGGGTTAGGGTTTAGGATTAGGGTTAGGGGTTAGGGTTAGGGGTTAGGGTTAGGGGTTAGGTTTAGGGTTAGGGTTTAGGGTTTAGGATTAGGGGTTAGGGTTAGGGGTTAGGTGTAGGGTTAGGGTTTAGGATTAGGGTTAGAGGTTAGGATTAAGGGTTAGGGTTAGGGTTAGGGTTAGGGTTTAGGGTTTAGGGTTAGGGGTTAGGGTTAGGGTTAGCTGCTGACCCTCAGCAGCTGGGAGGAAACACCGACTTACATCACGTAAACTCTCCGAATGTGATTGCTAAAACGGTCCTGTTTGAAAGCGAAGGCCGGACCTTTGACATTCCAGCGTTTCCAGGTTTGTCTGAGTTAGCAGCATCCTATGACGTATGACTCGTGTCGCTCGCACGCAGTGGGGCCCACTGGTGGCCAAAAATGAGAGGTTCACCCAGGATTCTATCTATTGACACCAGATTTCTATCTATGGACAACCCAGATTTCTATCCATTGCATGCATTTTCAGGACAAGGTGTCTGATCTCCCTAAGGGAGTGTCCTATCAGGACGGGGGTCACATTGTTGGATAGCTTTGGCCCAGGAGAACAAGGAAAAGTGCTTTAAAACACTATAACTTATAATGGCATGGTTGAAATCAACATTCTCCCAGATGTACTGGTGCCACCTAGTGTTGCTTGACATGTGTTACAAAGCCCCTCTTCCCTGATGCTGTTGGTTTCATGTATCTATCTGCTTGCATTCCTGAGATACAGACCTTAATTTATTTTTTAAATTGCAAAATTCTTACCCCCAATAACTCTGCCCCTGAATAGAGTAGAGACTTGAGCCTGACATATGTTGTAAAGAGATGAGAGACGGTCACGATGAAGTTCCCGCCATCTCTCTAGGTGATTCCGTTGACCAGTTATGTCAAAGGGTCAAAAGGTCAAATAGATAGAGATCTGGGGGAGGGAAACCAGTTTGTGATTCAAAATTTGAAGAAAGGACACAGGACATAGAACTTGTTTAAGGATTTTTTTAGTTAGTGTTTCAAGGACTTCAACCTCTCTCTTACAGAGAGATATACAAATTTTCATTCAAAGTTTTGAATGCTTGAATTTATGTCATGATATGAACAAACAAAATGACAACCATCAAAGAAATAAATCGAAACAAGGGAATTACTCAAGGCTTTCCAAACTCAATGGTAAGTCAAACCCAATTCTTCATCCACCATCTCAAAAGCCATGGTGGGATCGATAGCCTTGTCTTCAGCTCATGTGGAGGGCTCAATCTCCTCCATCTCCCCTTCATCTCCTATGGAGGGCTGAGTCTCCTCAATCTCCCCTTCCATGTCCTATGGAGGGCTGAGTGTCCTCCATCTCCACTTTATCTCCTATGGTGGGCTGAATCTCCTCCATCTCCCCTTCATCTCCTATGGAGGGCTGAGTCTCCTCAATCTCCCCTTCATCTCCTATGGTGGGCTGAGTCTCCTCAATCTCCCCTTCATCTCCTATGGAGGGCTGAGTGTCCTCCATCTCCACTTTATCTCCTATGGTGGGCTGAGTCTCCTCAATCTCCCCTTCATCTCCTATGGAGGGCTGAGTCTCCTCCATCTCCACTTCATCTCCTATGGTGGGCTGAGTCTCCTCAATCTCCCCTTCATGTCCTATGGAGGGCTGAGTCTCCTCAATCTCCCCTTCATCTCCTATGGAGGGCTGAGTCTCCTCCATCTCCACTTCATCTCCTATGGTGGGCTGAGTCTCCTCAATCTCCTCTTCATCTCCTATGGAGGGCTGAATCTCCTCCATCTCCCCTTCATCTCTCATGGTGGGCTGAGTCTCCTCCATCTCCCCTTCATTTCCTATGTAGGGCTGAGTCTCCTCCATCATCTCGCTCGAGATGTTTGGATCTTCAGTGGTAGTGGAGGTCACCACCTGGGTTTCAGGGACCAGGATGACTGATGGTTGCCCATGAACCTCGGTTTCTGGGGAAACCCTGAAGATCGCGTGTCTGCGAAGCTGCAGGTTCGGATGCCGGGCGACTCTGGAAACTGGAGTTCCCGGGCTACTTTGCGACCTGGTTCCTCAAAGCGCACCCTCTTTCTCTCCTGAAGCTCACCCTCCGAGAGTGAACTCTCATCGTAATCACTCTCATCATCGGGCACGAACTGCTCCTCCTCCTCCTCCTCAGAGGTCGATGGGGAAGGGGTTTTTGGCCCTTTTTTTCAATTAAGAAGGCCTGACTTTGCACTTAGGTCTTGCTTTGTCCTCCTGATTCTCCTTGTTGGCCTGCAAATGGAGTGCCTTCAACCGGAGGGTGCGGATGTTGTGGGACTCTTCCTTGTCCGGGAGTGCCACGTAAAACCGCTCAGCGGTATTAATGTCGTGGCACATGGACTTGGCTATGCCCTTTTGCTGTTCCACAGTCAGGTGTTTGCTTGCCTGCAGAGGAAAAACACGCAGTAATGTCATTGCTAAGACGTACAGAAGTAGTTCTAGGACAATATATAATTAATTCATTTGCATTTTCAAATAACAGGGAATGTACTGACCTGTGTTTGAAACCACACTCCGGATCTGGCTGAACGACACCCGGGACTTGAAACCAGCATCCGCCCATGCCAGCTCGAGGAAGCGGTTGGGCTTCTCTACCTTCCGCCCGTCCGAGTGATGGAAGAGGTACACCGATGTAGTCCCCTTTCTCCTTGTATTTACGAGAGCCAACATGGCCACCCTGTCATACTCCTTTTTGGTCAGGGAGATGGTAGCCTGGGCAAAGGACCTTACAGTCTTGTGTTCGTCCACCTACATGACACACAGTGTTTCAATTGTCAGACGTAAATATGGAGTGTGGTCTGCACCTACTCTACTTGAAAAGTGTCTTGACAAAACTTTGATGTGAATTGTGGTCTCAAATAATAAACAGGAAAAGCACTCACAAGTACTCTGTACTTTTTGCCCTCGTCCCAATCTTCAGTGTCGTCAATGTGAGCGTTGGTTATGTTGCAGAAAACAACGGCGCGATGTTCATTTGACCAGGACCGGACTCCAACGTTACTTTGGGTGATTTTTGTCGACGACAGGAGCTTGACAACACGCCCTACAAGAAATCACATATCCCTTCAAATTAGGTTGAATCGCATACTTTAAAGGAACATCCCAGAGTTAAAACAACCTCAGCTGTTATCAGATAAGTAGTGTAGATTTTTGTTTCTAATGGGTGTCCAAACTGTTTTTTTTTTTTTTTTTTACGCTTTCTGCACACTCACAAAGTAAAAATGACCTTGTCTCATCTCCACCGTCACATACGTGGAATGACGCATATGAGTTTGTTTGGTTGCAGCTCCATTGGCCTATGTTGGAGCAATAATTGGCATTTTGACTGCAAACGCAGATTCTGTTCTCATTCAAGCTGCTTCGATTCACGTTGTTTTGGTCCCTAATGGATGTTTGCGTCCCCTAACAACCAGTAATGGGCCTGGAGTTGTTTTAACCCCAGAAGGTTCCTTCAAACGTGTGTTGTTTGTAAATTTGGATGCATCTTATTTACAAGTATGTGCTGAACTGGTGAGGTAGTCAATCGGCTGTTAAACAATGCGCTGGACAACGATGGAGGTGCAAAGCAGATTTATTCTCCCAAGTATACAATTCAGAGAGGTCAATCAACTCACATCACTGAACGAAGAATGATCATAAATGACCAATGGCATCAGAGAAAAACAGGGGGACCTTGAGACACTGTCTAGACACCTACGTGTTAAAACTTAGCGACTTGATGGAGCCAGAACGATAACAAAACTATGGCCTTCGACAGACAGGAATCCAAATCAGAAGTCATGGACTCATGACGCAACAATTAAGGCCCCAAAATGCAGTTTTAATATTACACGTGACCAAAAAACTCGTTTGTGCCGCTTTAAACAAGTAAAACTTGGCGGTCGCTCGTCATCCCTCTCTGCTGTGCTTCAGCTTTCTCCTGCTGCAGGTGATTATTTCATGTCACAACTGGCGCCAGTTAAACTCCTCCTGACTATTATTTTTAATTCATTTTGCTGGTTTAAGAGCACGAAACCTTGCAGGAAATATTCCCAACGGTCCCGTTTTCACCCCCGATCTCCCCCACAGTAGCCCCACGTCAGAGAACCGACGGCCTCTGAAGACGACGGGATTTCCAGCGGCCCGGTGGGTTATCTCATCTGTTCGGTCGGCCGGGGGGGCGTCTGAGCGGACGGCTCTCCAGGAGCAGGGGGGCGTTGTTCAGTTTTCTACTTAAAGAAGCCGTTAAAAAGTCTCGTCTATGCCTTAAAGCGCTCGAAGGGAAGAAAGAGGCAGTTTCCCACGTAATATTTGTCCCGAGTCTGAGCTTAGAATATATTTTGTATATCTTGACTTTTTCCCAGATTTGCCTGCACAGATGTTTGACTTTAAAGAAGAAAAGAAAAGATGTGAAGATATCTATGGAGATATTTTTGGACGTTTAAAGGGACCCCCCCCACCCCCCCCCCCCCCCCCCCCCCCCCCCCCAAATATTTAGATTCCTGTCACCCCCCCAACGTGTAAAAAATGTGGCCTTCGCTTCAAAACAAGATGAAGAGTTAAAGCTGGTGACAGCACACAGAAACTTATAATTTCACCATTTAATTTTGCGTTTTGTTGCATTATTGTACAGTTTTTGTTTATTTTGACCCTTGATTCTACTGTCCTTGAATTGTACATATATTTAAGTCCTTCGGTGGTCAGTTCTCGCCATAGAGCTCTACTGTATGTATGAATGTTATTAATGATTTAATACGAGGAGGAAGTATAAGCTTTAGTTCCACCGCTAACGACCTGCTGAGTTTCACACGAGCCGCCTGCCGGGGCGCCGACTTTCATCCACATCCAGAGTCCGCCAGGAGACGCGGTCCGGGAGTTACAGGTGTCGACCGGGCTGAAATGTTGTGCACCTGTAGGAGCTGGAGGGAGGTTCCTCTCTGTAAATACCTTCAGCATCAGTGACACGTCTCCTCTCACTGTGTCCAGCCTGTACGATGTGTGTATGACATTATCAAACTACTATGGATATTAAATAACAAAGTGCTCATGTGATCACAAACCCACGTGGCTCCTGTGTCTTTCTTCAACCGTCCTGATGCTCCTTCAGCTCTGGTCAATGTTGCCACTAGATGGCGACGTTTCATCATATTTTAACTCTGAACCAACGTTGAGGGCTTTGTGCTTTTGGACACCTCATACACAGTTGCTTCAGGCGAATTATCTCAGTTTTCAGGGGGGTTCAAAAGTATTTGGACAGCTGACAAAAAAGAAGTTAATTGTCCAGGTGCGGACCTTAGAGCACATGTGTCAAACACAAGGCCCACATCATTTGTATGTGGACCTCGAGAACTTGGGCATTATTGTCTTACATTTTAAACCAACATTTTAAGACTTAAAATAAGCTTACACCACTTTAAAGCACATATTAACAATAAACTACATCTCCCATCATGCATTTCGTCGTTACCCACAACGATAACGGTAGCTCTGAGCAAGACGATTTTTCAGAACTGTTGGACTTCAGAAAAACCTTTACAAACTAACCCCAACATGTCCAAGAAAAGAGAAATTGATGCACAAGGAAGGACAGTTTTATGAATGACGGGAAAACAATTTTGTGAGGCGAATGTCAGTCGTGAAACAGTTTAATCTACGTTCGGCATTTTGACAGCAAACACGGAGCTAAGTATGCTAAATTTAGCCTGCAAGAAAAACAACCGCTTGCGCTCCTGAAACCAAGGTAATGGATACTCTTAAAACCACAAACCCTGAGTTTAATACAATAATGACTTAGATATTTGAAAGTTGAATACATAACAAATACAGAAACAGTTATTTAACAATATAATAAAGTGTAGTATATTTTGATTTTCATTGCATTTTGTTACATTCATGCTGTCAATCTGGCCCTTCGAGGGCAACCATGATGCTGATGTGGCCCTCAGTGGAAATGAGTCTGAAATGAGTCCGACTTAGAGACAGGTGGAGATGAGAGATCAAGATCGTTTCAGGTATTGAGTTGCTTTTGGAAGATATTTGACCGGAGTTACTGATCTCAGTGCGAGTGAAGGAGGCCGTCATCATCCTGAAGAACAACATAAATCTATAACAGATCATAAAAACACCGTTTAGGTGTGGCTGAAAAAGAGAGAAATCTGGTGAGATCAACAACAGCAGAAGACCTGGACGACCTCAGAGGATGATCAGAGTCCTTTCATTGGGAGAAGAACCTTCGCAGCATCAACAGACGTCAAGAACTGAAGAAGGAAGATGCGTCATCATCACCGTCTGCAGTCAAGAGACGCCGTCATGAATGTAAATGCAGAGTTTTTACTGCGAGATTCAGACTACTGGGAACGTTCAAGAAGGAAGTTAAACTGAAACTTCCAGAAAAGGAGTGAATTTTTATCGACCGCATCAGGTAAGATTAAAAAAAAGGGCCACGGAGTGCTCCAACACACCTGGTGAGGCCTCGGTTTGTCACCTGAATGGTGTCTGGGGAAACTGTTATACTGTGGGTTATCTTTTCTTTCTGTATGTTTGACGACTTGCAGTTCCCTCCTCTGTCCATCCCAGCATTTACCTCCACCTGTGTGTGTTTTACCTCCACCTGTGTGTGTAGGTGTGTTCAGGGTGTCGGCTGGTGTGGTGACCGGTGATCTAGTCCTCTGACCATCTCACCTCAGTGCTGTTACCTGCATCTGTTTATATAGTCATTTCATTCAGTCATCTGTGTCTGTCCTCCCTCCTCTCTCTGTCTCCATCCTCTCTCTGTCCTCCATCCTCTCTCTGTCCTCCATCCTCTCTCTGTCCTCCCTCCTCTCTCTGTCCTCTCTCCTCTCTCTGTCCTCCATCCTCTCTCTGTCCTCTCTCCTCTCTCTGTCCTGTCTCTCCTCTTTTCTTTCTTTACCCGGCTGGTCTTCAGCAGGAAGGTCCCTCCATATGATCCAGGTCCTGATCAAGGTTTCTTCCTCTTAAAGTGGAGTTTTTTCTTGCCACTGTTTGGCTTAAAGGTTTTTTTCTCCCTCTGTGGGAGTTTTTTACCTGTCATTATCCTTGTTTAGGATTCAATATTATATTTTTAGTAGGGTTGGGCAACGATTAAAATTTTTAATCGCGATTAATCGCATGATTTCCCTGATTATTCACAATTAATCACATTGTATACAAAAAATCAAATAATGAATTCAAAAGTAGTGTAAAGGTCACTTTTATTTAAATGTTCTGCTGCCATATGAACTAAAGTGTCATAACATTTGTTGTTCAAACACTTTTAACATCAGCACTTGTCAGTAACACATATTTAGTGTAAATCTCATTTTAAAAAATGTCAAATAAAATAAAGCTTATTGCCACTGCCAGGGCATTAATGTCATCCTGTTTTTATAAAAAATAAAAAAAGTCTACAAACAAAATCCAACAAAATGATTGTGTCTCAGCACAATCAGAACATTAAAACATTAATTTCTGAGGTAACAGCAGAAACTTTTAACGGGGAGTTTCAACTTGTCAGTTGTTACAAATAACCTTGTTTCTGTTGAATCCTCCGTCTGGGAGAACTTTAAAATGAAAATGTCCATGTTAAAGCTCAGTAACTTTACCAATTCGCAATTATCTGTGTATAATTAGTTTTTTTCCATTTTCAATTGTCAATTAAAAATTTACAATTTACAAAAAGTGACTTTTTTTCTGTTTTTTAATCAAAAAAGAACAAAAAAAAAGCCTGTTTTTTATATTTCAATTTTAGCAAACAGGCCACTGGACTGAATTTGTTTTTAATATTTTATTGTCTGGTTTACGTGACCCAGAAATGGCTTTGTTTTATAATCAAGGAACAAACTTTCTGTTGTCGTTACACATCTGAGCCACTAGATGGAGCCGCACTGCAGTAACCAGCTAGAGAACAGCAGGACAGTGAACACATGGAGCAGATCTGATGGAACATGGAGGAATGACGCCATCGTCTTGAACAAAGGGGTTTGAAAGTTTTTTTTCAAAGAGAATTGTTAATATTTCTACCTGAGTTGCTACCTGAACTGTAAAGTTCACAGATTTTTACCGTTCTCCATGTCTGTTTTAGCTTTTCCGCATGTTTACCTGCAAATTATTTTCCGGTTCCGCAGCACGATAAAATAAATGTCGGCGTTAATAAATAAATGAGTTAACACGATAACTAAAAATGTTATACTATTTTTTTTATAGTTATACTATTTTTCTTATACTAATTTTAAATGTTTGTTTTGGCATTCCTCGCGGGCAGCAATGTAAGAATTTCGTTGTGCGAGGGAACTCTTTTTTATCTGCACATATGACAATAAACACTTTGAATCTTTGAATCTTGAATCTTGATAATAACGTATTAACTTGCCCAGCCCTAATTTTTAGTTAATGATATTTGCTCGGGGGTCATGATCTGGGTCTCTGTAAAGCGCCTGGAGACAATTGATGTTGTAACAGACGCTATACAAATAAAATTGAATTGAATTGAACTGAATTGGAATGAAAACAAAACACTTATATGTCATTGTTTGACCAGCGAAGTGCAAGAATACTAAAAATGGGGGGGTCTGTTTTGACGCGTTTGCAACAAGGCGCGATCATTGTATTTCCTGCAGGCTCGTGAACACGACCTGACACGCTGCATGAAAGACCCGCAGCTTCTCTGGGACGTCACCGGAGGGTCTCCTTCAGTCACGATCCTTTTAAAATATAAATGGTTGCTAGGTGACGGCGGCTGAGTCGCCGCAGCACTCAGAGGTCAAAGGTCAGGGAATCAAGCGGCCGTCTGTGCAGCTGCCGCCGTAGGAACCCGTTCGTCTTCATCGTATGTCCTTCTCGAGAATTCCTTCCCGTTCTTGGGAACTGCATAAACAGCAGCATCAGCTAACAGGAAGTAAATAAAAAAAAAAAAGGAGCTGTTACCGAAACCCAAACACGATAAGTGTAATCCTTCAGATCTGTCAGGACAGATTTACTGGATCAACAAGTGAGCTCACTTTCCCTGTACACAAGAAAAACACACCACGCAGGTGTCACGTACACATGAACGCTCACAAACCGACGGCGTTTCAACAGCAGCAGGAGCTCGACCGGACCGTGGCGGCCGGATGCTGCCAAACACTCCAGCAGCAGTCCGGTCGGGTCTGCAAATATACGGAATAAAACCAGCTTTTAAACGAATAAAGTCACGATCAAAGCAGCTTAGAATGTTAATGATGTCATTCAGAGGCTCAGTGTTCCAGAAACGTATGAATTAAAAAGAAAAGCTCGGTTCCAGGAGGTCGAATGAAGAGCAGATGTGGACGTCTGGGTTCAGTCTGAGGACGCGTCTCACTTCCTCGTGTCCCGTTTTCTCTTCACGTTGACTTTACTTTTGGTCTGACTCACCGTTCCGACTCTAAACTGTTTATTTAGGTTTAGACGTGAGAAGTTCCTGTTTGGCTTTTGGTACTATGAAAAGGGTTCTGGAAATATTTTTCATGGAAATATTCAGACGCAGGATGTTTACAAACACATCTGTAAAGGTATATCTGGGTCATTCTGCAACTATGGTCAAATCTGGTCTCAAAAATTTAAGAAAATCATTGATTTAAGAAAATCAAATACATATTTTGTGTATATATATTATATTTTATATTTAATATTTTATTTTTGATATGTTTTGCTTATCCATTATGTGTAGAAATTCATTCTGGTAGCTGTTGTGATGTGATTATATAAATAATTTTTTTTTTTCTTATTTTAGTTGAACATTCAGAGGAAAGCATCATTTCCATCACACCACAAACAATGTGTTTTACAAACAAAATTATTTACCGAACTCATGTTTTCAAAATATTTCATGAAATTTCGCACATAAATGATCCCAAATATATAAATATATTATTTTCAGGATTGTAATTTCCATCACATTGAAAAACATGATGGAAATGACAATGTGTCACAGTTTTTTCAAAAATCTCATGTTGTATTAGCATGCTAATCTCTGTTTTAAAGCTAGCATTAACATATACACAAAATACAAGACGTGAAATGTTATTTTAATAATTATTTATAAATTTAAAGAAAATATGAGCTGTTTGGAAATGACGACCAATAAATATATTCTTTGTTTGGGAAATATTTACCTTGATTTTTTTTCAGCTTTCATATTCTTCCAGGGAGCTAGCTCTGCTCTCCCGCCATGTGCTCACCTGTGACTGACTGTTACCATGGTTACCATGATTGCAGGTGTTCAAACCTTAAAAAAAAAAAAAACTCCCTAAAGTTACATTTTGTGGTGTGTCCTTTTCTTGTCCCTTTACTTTTGGTCTGACTCACCGTTCTGAGTCTATTACTGCACAATAAACATAAAATGAGAGTTGTACATAATAATGTAAAAAACAAAGAATAAAGTAAAGAATAAAAATGATCTTCATTTACCTTTTAACTGCTATCGTCGTCACCTTTTCTCTCTCAGCGGTGGTTTTTGCTTGAAGTTTTGTAAAGAACCGATCCAAGGACATTTTGTCGGCTTTTAACATTCCTTCGAAAATGTGCAAGGCTAACATCATCATAATGAGCGATAGCCCGACAAGTGACTCTTTTTCTGGGTGATTCTTTTCAACAAATTCCGAGATTCAGAGAATTCAGAGAGAGATGCCAGGAAGATGCTAGCCGATGCTAGCCGAGAGCAGCTACAAGTATGTTTACGTTCGCTAAACTCTGGGAGCTGCGAGTAGCAGCGCTACTGGATTTTTACCTTTCGTATCCTGAAATTTCTTTCGTAACAAGAGGCAATATTTTCCCGTTGAGGTGTTTCGTATCCTGAAAATTTCGTATGTAGAGACGTTCGTAAGTGTATATATCAGGGGTGTCCACAGTCGGTCCTCGAGGGCCGCTGTCCTGCAGGTTTTAGATGTTTCCCTCCTTTTTCATACTAGTGACTGTGTCGTTAACAGACATGTGCTGACCTTGATGATGACGCCATTAATTAGGCTCAGGCGTGTTAAAGCAGGGAAACATGCACAGTTCCTTCAGCGTTGCTGCTGTTTCTTCTCGTCTAATCAACCTCGAGGGCTCGTCCTGATCTTTAAACGTCTCTGCGGAGCATCCAGAGGCTCAGACGCACCTCACATTCCTACAGTCGGGTTTCCTCGTTTCTTTGGCAGCAGAACGAACCCCAGAGATTCAAGCAGATGCTGCAGCTAAATATTAATGGGTTTGGTTGTTTTCTTTGTCATGAGGACGTGTCTGCTGCTTACTTCTGCACGCTTTCTTGTCCGTTTTCATGTAAATGCTTCAATGATTTATTGATAAGATGATATATTATTCACACGCTGCTCTGAAGGAGACTTGAACCGAAGAACTGAGACCAAGATCTCATTAAGAGGTCCGAGGAAAGAGAGCGACAGGCAAGATGATTGATTTATTTATTTATAATCTTATGATCAGACTACTTTTTTGCCATCTGTCATTGGGAAGAGCACAGCTCCGATGAGATCAACCAGTTTAGATCTTTTACATGGAGAGACTCTGAGGAGGCGGGAAGATGTTCATGTCATATCAGTTATTAACTTCACTAGTTATCTAACAGCCTCAGATTGGTCCGATGGGGCTCGTTGGGTCCTGAAGGTCCCGCTGAACATTTGTTGACATTATAATATAATAATTAAATATACCAAAAGGATTATTATTATTACAGTAATTTATTTCAACAACCGTACAATCACTGAGATACGTTTCAGGTTTTTACCTCTTCCAGAGGGGTGTACTACGAAGCGAGATTAGAGGGTTAGCGAGGTATGTTGAGTCTAAAACCAGGATTTCCGGTACCACGAAGGTGGCTCTCTTTCGACCTGGCTAGATCACCATGGTAACTTACTCTGCAAACTTATCCTGGTCCGGAGCAGGTTTGTGCAGAGTTTAGGCTCAAATCGGCTCTAAAAAGCGCCGCCCTTTCACTTTCACCCAATCCCGTTGACCTGAGCACCAGGATTGTGCGAGGATAGGAAGAGAGTATTCAGAGACTGGACTGATTCGCTGGCTTCCCATGACCATATTCTCTATGAACGCTAGAGATTTCCAGCTGAGGGAATACGTTACATTTGTAATCTGCTAGAGCCAGATATTGGCAGCGCCACCAAACGCAGCCGTGCGCTCACAGTAACGGTGTGCGTTTCTTTGCGTTTCTTTGCCGCGGGAACCTACATGCATTTAGTTGGTGATGCAGAAAATCTGAGCCAGAATACTGGAATAAAGGTTGTACTTGTTCTTACTGAACTGCTGAATATGTTTGTAGTATTCCCTGGCCATCTGCCCACGCTTCAAATAAAAGAAGCGTTTTACTAAATCGCAGGTAACATAAATTAATAGTCCATTATATTGATAATCAGTGTGACGTGGAATTTCAGTGAATGTTGTAATATAATTCATAGATTCCCCAGGGTGATAGGGTACCTATTAAAGTGGCCGGTGAACGTATATTGGTATCACAGATAATATTAAATCTTAAATTAATTTCACATAGATTTAGCAAAAAACTAAAGTGATTTTTATTTATCATCCATAATGGGACAGTCAGACCTACATAATGTTTAAATCTGCTGCATTAAGTTTAAAGTTTAAGCGCTCTAAAAGAGGGAGGGAGATTAATTAAGGTGTATTAAGTGGTGAAATAAATATAATTTACTGTGGCAAGAGACACTTCAGAGGGCCCGGGCGGGGTTCGATCCCCAGACTCCCGGGTGATAGTCACGCATAATTGCCAGTCAGCCAAAAGGCATATCCCCTGAGCCATGTAGCCAGAACATGTGATCAATCGGAGGTCAGTGACAGGACCTCACACTGTCACATTACGAATTTACACGATCTGCAATTTTTTGCCAGCACTCCTCTCTGGCTTTATTCGCACCAACAGTATTTCTTTTGGCCGTAAAGATTTCTTTGAAATCCTCATAGCCCTGCATTATTAAAACCTGCTCCTCCTGACTGAAATATACGGACCGCCATCTATCCATTTGATCCGGAAGAGGCGTCAAATGACGCGTCAAACGCCCCCTTTTATGTGAACGCGCACAGAGCAGAAAACAGAAAGCCGCGGTTAACAAAGATAGTTGATAACCACTGTCGTGGTACCAGTTATCTCTGATCGCGAGTTTCAGGTTTGTTAAGCCAGCTCACCCAAAGAAAGCCTGGCTGTGTTGAACTTGCTTCGTAGTACAGCCCTCTGGAGGTTATGTTTTCGCCGGCATTTATCTGTCTGTCTGTGTTCAACATTTGTTTGTTGAACAATTGTGAAACATTTGTTTCCTGTCACTCGTTTTCATAATTAGCTCGACATAAATCGTGGCTCCTTACAAACAGATAACTGGCATTTCTAATGTTACTTACAAATATTAACAGATAGCTTTACTGGCAGCAGATGATGTGCTGCAAAACTTAGGAGACTTGCTACTTCTTGAGTCTTTTATGTCTTTTTTAGCCAGGAAATCTTAAATTTGGTCATTTACGCCTGGTGTTAGGATCTTTTTTTGAAAAGATTCTAACTGCATGTTCTTTGCTGGAAAGGAGAGTCTCGGTCGGTAGAACAAGTACAACACAGATGTTTAATTGCAATAAACGTGATATCACGGCTCCCTGGTAGAGACGGTCTCTAACACGAGGAGAGAACGAACGAAACAAAACAACAACAATTTATACAGAAATGTGCGTCATTAGATGGGGAGGAGCCGCGGTTTAGACTTGGCTCTCCCATTGGCCGGTCCGGTCCTCTCGTCCAATCCCCTGCCGGTGTTTCCTTAAAAGGAAGGATGATTACCTATCCCAAAATGCTATTCTGTTTTACCTGGCCAGGTCTTTGTTTCCAAACACGTTTTTCTAACCCGCTACAGCTGGGCTAGTTTGCTACATTTCTGATATAAAGTGAAGACAAAACACTGAGAATGAACTAAGACACTGTGATGTGGACATATGGTTCATTAAACAAAACAGTGTACTAAAAACAATGAGCAGTAAAACAGTATGATATAAACCAAGGGGCAATGTCATTTATGTTTCTAATACTAGAATATTAATAATACTATTGATAACAGTACCATTTTTAATATGTAACTAATGTGTCTTGGTATACAAATGAGACCCTCTAGCTGCACTGATTCTGGACCTAAAAAGTTAATAAAATTCTGACCAAACACCAACCAGTTCTGAACTGGAAACAAGGTTTCTCTGGGAGTAAAAATCCTGCTGCATGGACGGATAATTTCAGGAGCACTGAGGAATTTTCACCCTGAATTTAGAGTTTATTTCTTGAACTCCAGCTGTTGTTTTTGCTGTTTTTCTCTCTGAGCTGTTTGAGGAACTGCGTCTGCTAACATCCTCAAGCTGCCTGTCTGTCCTTTATGTCTGTTTGTAGTTTATTTTTATATCTGCAGGGACTGATGTTTTGACTTTACAAAGCTGATCACTTCTGGGTTTTTTTTGTTTTTTTTTTTTTTTATAACGATCATGTCCTGATGGGATGATCAGTTTGTCCCTGATCAGTGTGAGAGCAGCCTCAACCTGTCCAGGTTGGTGTTTGTGACATGACTGACCTGCAGGTAGAATTATCGACTGTTCTGAGAAGAACTGGACGAACCCTCTTTGACGTCACCAACAGGTTTTCTGAAGTGGGTTTAAAGCCTCTTGTTCCTGGAGGAGCTGTGGAGCTGCCAGCAGACGCCTGTAGAGGGGCCTCCTCTTTCAGATTTCATTTCAGTGGCGACTTTAGCGCTGGCCGCTGCGTTTCACTGAAGATTGCTGAGCTAATCTTCATCGTCAGAACCTTCCGGACCAACCCACAGCCTCACAGCAGCCTCTTAGTACAATTAACTACAAAACACGCTGTCTTTAAATTTGAAAAATAAAATACCGTCTGCTCTTCAGTCACAGCTCAGAAGTAAGTAAGTAACTAAGTCGCTCAGGTGGTGCCACCTAGTGGACCACTGTTGTCGTGGTGCTCTGGTTTCCCCTGTTAGGCAGGAAATCTTAAATGTAGTAATTTACTTTTAAAACATTTCCATCTGTTAAGTTTCCCTTTCACTGTAAAAATCTTGTTCAAGTAACCACATGAATGTACACTGCTGACATCAAGTCCTACTTTGATTTATAAGCTTATTTTCATCTTCCTGCACTGCAAGTAAACAGTAGCTAAATTAAAGAAATGAATACTGAACTCTGGGTGAAAATAACTCCCTGCTACTGAAACATCTGTCCATGCAGCTAGATATTTTTCCTTTTTTTCATTTATCATATTTTCATTTCATTTTACTTGTCATTACTTTTTTTATTTCATTAATTCTCTCTGTCCTTCTCTGTGATTTAACATGTTGTCCTACAGTTGTGTTTTTTTTACAATATTGTAAAGTATAATTCCTAACAATGGTGGCTTTTGGAAAAAAAATGTCACTGTGTGTTTCTTATTTGGTATTAAGTCTAAACCTCGTAGAGTTCATCAACAAAGAAGTCCAAATAACAGAGGCATCGTCAGAATTTCTGATGAAAATAAATGCTTTTATTTTGAAAGGGTCCACAATCACCTCTTCACAAAGGACTTTAATAAGTTAATTTATCTGTCACATTTTTTTAATTTAGAAAAAAAAAAATCACTCTTGCATAATACAAAAAAATATAAAAGGTCCTTCAAGATGTTTCACTTTTATTGTAGAACAAATATAATCTTTCAACAGACAAAAGCAGAAAAATATATCAAAGTATAGAAAAATTTAGCGACAGGAGGAATCACTGTGGTTATTTCTTTGGTTTTTCTTTGCTCCCCGCGACCCAGAACGTGAAGAAGCAAATGGATGAATGAATGGATGAATGGGTGGATGAATGGATGGATGGGATGTTTGTTCTTCTCTTCTCCCACTTGCAGCTGCAATGGTCGCAGGGATGAAGCCGGTTTCACTCTTTTTTGACTCCAGTGCAGCGTTTTCCCTGCAGAAACACAAATATTTTGATTACAAAGCCGTTATTTCACACTGAACTTCCTGCACCCAAAATAGCTTCTTCTAAAGTTAGAGTTACGATGACCTAACAGGCCTCTAACGAGACTCATTTTTACCAGGTCAACAAAAGCACACTCCATTGCTTTTCCATTAACAGCAGTGACGGAGAGACTGAAGTCCAAATGTTACGTAACCTTTTAGTTTTGACACGGTTCCTGGTTGCCGTGGTTGCACGGTGGAAATGGGTTTCCGGACGGTACTGAGGTGATCTCGAGTGATCTGTGAATTTCAGTGTCGCTCTACTGTCACAGATCATTCCTTGGCATCCATCTGTGCGGCTGGCTCGGAGCCATTTTGCGGTTTGACACACACTTGAAGTTAAATGTGTCTTGAAACGTTCCCCGGATCATAAAAGAGAACCGCCGTTAAGAGTTCCTCCTTTTTTTTTTTTTTACTTCATTGTTGAACTTTTCAAGTGTTGTGGTTTTTGAAGTTACAATAAACTTTCACTTCTCGCTGTGATTGTTCCACGTTCGGACAGGAATAACCTGAGCTGGATGGAGAGCCTTCTGTTGTGTCTGTGGTTAGCGTGGGGGTGAGGACTTGGAGGGAAATGTGAACCCTGTCGAGATGACCCAGAATGAGAACAGCTGCTCCAGTCTTCAGACGACACTGAAGGTCCAGGTTATAGCCTCGGAAAACCGATGGCTGGTGCAGCAGAGCACGCATACTAGATATGCTAAGGTGCATGCTACGTACGCCAAGGTGCATGCTACGTACGCCAAGGTGCATACTATGTACACCAAGGTGCATGCTACGTATACCAAGGTGCATGCTATGTACACCAAGGTGCATGCTACGTACACCAAGGTGCATGCTACGTAGACCAAGGTGCATGCTACGTAGACCAAGGTGCATGCTACGTACGCCATGGTGCATGCTACGTACGCAAGGTACATACTTCTTATGCCAAGGTGCATACTACGTGTGCCAAGGTGCATGCTTTGTATGCCAAGGTGCATGCTACGTACGCCAAGGTGCATGCTACGTATACCAAGGTGCATACTACATACGCCATGGTGCATGCTACGTACGCCAAGGTGCATGCTACGTACGCCATGGTGCATGCTACGTATACCAAGGTGCATACTACATACGCCAAAGTGCATGCTACGTACGCCATGGTGCATGCTACGTACGCCAAGGTGCATGCTACGTATACCAAGGTGCATACTACATACGCCATGGTGCATGCTACGTACGCCAAGGTGCATGCTACGTACGCCATGGTGCATGCTACGTATACCAAGGTGCATACTACATACGCCAAAGTGCATGCTACGTATACCAAGGTGCATACTACGTACGCCATGGTGCATGCTACGTATACCAAGGTGCATACTACGTACGCCAAGGTGCATGCTACGTACGCCATGGTGCATGCTACGTATACCAAGGTGCATACTACATACGCCAAAGTGCATGCTACGTACGCCATGGTGCATGCTACGTACGCCAAGGAGCATGCTACGTACACCAAGGTGCATACTACGTACGCCATGGTGCATGCTACGTATGCCATGGTGCATGCTACGTATACCAAGGTGCATACTACGTACGCCATGGTGCATGCTACGTACGCCAAGGTGCATGCTATGTACGCCAAGGTGCATGCTACATACACCAAGGTGCATACTAGATACGCCAAAGTGCATGCTACGTACGCCATGGTGCATGCTACGTACGCCAAGATGCATGCTACGTATACCAAGGTGCATACTACATACGCCATGGTGCATGCTACGTACGCCATGGAGCATGCTACGTACGCCAAGGTGCATGCTATGTACACCAAGGTGCATGCTACGTATACCAAGGTGCATGCTACGTAGACCAAGTTGCATGCTACGTACGCCAAGGTGCATGCTACGTACGCCATGGTGCATGCTACGTACGCAAGGTACATACTTCTTATGCCAAGGTGCATACTACGTGTGCCAAGGTGCATGCTTTGTATGCCAAGGTGCATGCTACGTACGCCAAGGTGCATGCTACGTACGCCAAGGTGCATGCTACGTACGCCAAGGTGCATGCTATGCAAAATGCCATCGGTGTTAAAACAACGGTCACCGTAAACGCAATTTACTTCGTAGTCTTCTAGACATTCACGGATATTTTCAGTTTTTGGAAACTGCAAACTAAACAGCTAGTTTGTACTGATGTTGTAGCTGCACAGTTTTTGTTTTCCAGTGTCCAACAGACCAGTCTACTCCACATACTATATCCCATAATGCAGTGCGTCACCTTAACGGGAACCAGTTAAATCTGTCCATATACGTTTTAACAAGAAGTGCCAGACCAGTATGCAGTACATACTGCATACTATACTGCAAGTGCAGAATGTAGTATGCAGTTTGGAAAACAAGTGTTGTTTACGGCCGTTTGTTAATGGTCCGTTGCATTCAAGGGATACTACATTTTGTAGTATGCATACTATGTATACTATGTATACTATGCATACTATGTATAGTATGCATACTATACAAGCGGGAAGAACTTGGATGGTTTTGCACTTCCAGGGACATTTCCAGTGATGTCATGTGACTTGCTCATAACAATTATGTTTACACCAGAAATAAGCTACTTATTTTCCTTTACTTCTTTACACTGCTTTTCATGATGCATTGTGGGATATACTGAGCGTTCAGCGTTCCTTTCAAATTTAACTTACCTGGTACTTGTTGTTCTTGCACTGCTTTTTCAGGTTGACCACGTGTCCCATCAGGTCCCTCACCCACTGCTCGTCACGGGGAACGCACAGCTTCTTTCCAGCTCGGCTCACAAAACTGCAAGAACAGGCAGCCGACCGGTTCAACACCAGCGTCGCTGCGCGTCGCTCGACTGATTAGATATCTCGCAGGGGAATGAAACTTACATCATGGCATCGACGCTGCAGCCACTGGCCTGGTGGGAGTAGTCCACGACACGAGACCTGTGGAGCTGCTTCTGCGCCACCGACAAGCAGCAGTCGAGGGGCACCTGCGCCAACGTCACTGGAAGAAGAAACAAAAATTCGGCACGGTCACTTTAAAAAGTAGCTTTGAAATATCTTCTTTCTCTCAAACCACTTTTGTTTTACAGTCAGTCAGAGGTTTCTTTTCGTTTAATTTTTTGACTGACCAGGACTCTGTTGTGCCCCCGTCAGAAGGTCACAACGGGGCGTTCGGTTTGTGTTTTGCGTGTTATTTCCTGGTCCGAGAATCTAGATCAGAGCGCTGGAACAGGTCCCTGCAAAGTCGAGGAAGTCGAGGAAATGGGAGCATCTTCAGACGGCCGTAATGCCGGAGCGCGGGCTGGGAAGGGAATGGGAATATTCCGCCTTCACAGGATCACTGTGGATGCACATCTGGAGAGTAGGGTTTAGAATCGAGAACCAGTTCCTGTAGAGAACCAGTTCCTGTAGGGAACCGGTTCCTGTAGAGAACTGGTTCCATGTGTTTCAATTCCATGGAATCGTTTGGCAGTTTATCCAGCGATTCTCTTATCGATTCCAACCAGCACGAATTTCACGTAATTTACGCAAGTTACGCACAGTCAATTCCAGAAAGCACTTACGTGATTAAGTTACGTCGGTTTAGCACGTTAGCATTGCAGTTGTAAACAACAATGGCGCCCACCAGGTTCAAACGCTCCAAAGTTTGGCTTCACTTCACCAAAGAAAGATGGCAACAAGGCAACTAGCAGTCATTGTAAAGTGGAGATAACAGCGTCGGGAGGGAACACGGCTAACATGCAGAAACATTTAAACACACAACATGCGATAACGAGTGTCGTGTTTTTGACGCTTCGGACTGATGGATCTTAACCCAGCAGCAGTAGCCAAGCTAAGATCACCTCTGGTAACTCTGGTAAGTAGCTATCCCGCTGCCTATGTGCTTCTTTGTAAAACACGCTATAACATTAACGCTATGCTATTAAACGAATGCCTTCTGCATTACATTTAGAAGATGACCATGATGAGAGAGAGAGTCTGGCTGGTTCAGAGGCTGGAAGACATGATTATTTTACTGCAAAAGAATTGTTAATTCTTCATAGTATTTGCAGATTTGTACTATGAACTGTTCCGTTGTATTTGATAGTATTTATCTTTCTTTATTATTATTTTTGAGTGCTTAGTGAGCTCATATATCCTTTTAAAAGGGAGATTTTTTTCATTTCTATTAGGAAAAATCTGTTGGTTAAATGTTACACATTCTTGTATATTTGCACAGTTACATATTACAACAGTTAACACGTTATCCAGGCTTTGGGCCTCTTTTAACCTCACTGTTGAGTTTGTAAGGTCGTGACTTCTAAGTGAAAAAAATTGATGTTAATAAAACTGTTTGTTCTCCTTTTCCCCAAATTAGAATCGATAAAAGAATCGATAAAGAATAGAATCGTTAAACAGTATTGATAATGGAATCGGAATTGGAAAAATCTTATGAATTCCCATCCCTACTGGAGAGTGGAGGCGGAATGAAGAGCAGATTTCAATCACATTTTCTGCTGCTGTCCACCAGGAGCTAATTAGGAACCAAACAGGGATTTTACTCTAATTAACCATTACATAAGGATGAAAGGATAAAGAACGGAGAGGTAATAAGTTCACAGTCACGCGGCGTGATTACGGTCTTTCCAGTCCAGCTGTTATAACTCGATTCCCTCGCGGGACGTCTTTAAATGCTTTAAAGGCTCAGTAAAGCCGGTCCCTGAACTGCTCCTAAAAACCGCTGCCAAACATGCAGCAGGCCGTCCTCACGTTATCTCGGGGATTACGCAAGCGAAGTGCGTCGCCTCGGGGGGGGGGGAGTCCGCTCCTCCAGATTCGTCAGCTGGGATGTTTATACGGCAGTAAAGCGATAAGGACGCTGGGTTGGAACTTCAAGGGAGGCCGGCGAGCGCAGCCCGTTATCCCCGAAGATCTGCGTTACACCTGACGCTGAAAAAAAAAGATGGGAAATGATCCGAATATCGACCCGATAAAACGGGTGTCAGACTCATTTCCACTGAGGGCCACATCAGCATCATGGTTTCCCTCGAAGGGCCAGATTGACAGCATGAATGTTACAAATACAATGTAAATCAAAATTAATTAAACTACACCTTATTATATTGTTAAATAACAGTTTCTGTATTTATTATGTATTCAATTTTTAAATAAGAGTATCTATTACCTTGGTTTCAGAAGTGGAAGCGATTTTTTTTTTCTTGCAGGCTAAATTTTAAACTCCGTGTTTGCTGTCAAAATGGCGACGTAGATTAACACTCTTTCACGACTGACACTCACCTCACGAAATTGTTTTCCCGTCATTCATGAAACTGCCTTCCTTGTGCATCAATTTCTCTTTTCTTGGACATGTTGGGGTTAGTTTGTAAAGGTTTTTCTTAAGTCCATCAGTTCTGAAAAATCGTCTTGCTCATAGCTACCGTTATCGTTGTGGGTAACGACGAAATGCATGATGGGAGATGAAGTTTATTGTCAATATGCGCTTTAAAGCGGTGTAAGCTTATTTTAAGTCTTAAAATATTGGTTTAAAATGTAAGCCAATAATGCACAAGCTCTGGAGGGCCACATAAAATGACGTGGCGGGCCACATTTGGCCCGCGGGCCTTGTGTTTGACTCGTGTGCGATAAAAGCTCTGCTGCTGGGCGGTAAAGAATATGGAGATAAAACAAAGAAAGTGATAGCGTAAGTCACTTTTATTTCCTCTTTGGGAAATCTGGGTGATGTTTACTTGACTCACTGGTTGCGTCACCAGTTTTGGTCACTTTACCGGTAATTCCAGCAGTTAAACATTAGCTCTCAGCTCACAACAAAGTCTGAGCCGTGCAGCGGGGAATACCGGCACCGCACCTCCATTAAAGACAGCACGCTCGCTGACGACCCAGTTCTGCACAGATCTGACCTTTAATATCCACAGACCACATTTGTTCTACTTCTGTACTCTGAGCTCAAGAAGTTACAAGTTTTCCTCGCATCGTTTGGATATTTTCTCTTTCTCGTGCAGGTGTCGTGTCTTGGCAGCAGATGGATTTAAAATTTGAGTTTAACTTTCAGAGTCAGAAGCAGCCAGTTCTCAAACACTACAAGCAGTCAGAGCTTTAAAACCTGGACAGCTTCCTCCATATTTGGCAGAAACCCTTGAAACAATCTCTCCAGTGCAGATTTTTTTGATTTTTTTTTTTTTGGCAGTGACTCATTCCCTTCCTTCATGCTTGAGAGATGGAAGTTGAGAAGCTCACCTGTGCTGCAGCAGACGACGAAGAGGATGCAGAAGATGAGCTTGGCATCACCCCACGCAGCCATGATGAGGTCCGGCTGGAGATGTCGTCTCTCTGAGGTCGTCTGGAGTTTGTCGTTTGTCTTCTTTCAACACCTACCGCTGCAGAGGAAGTGGAGTGAAGGGACTCGGTGGGAGCCTCTTGTTTATATATTGTGGAGGAGCGACATGGACAGACACTTTCACTTTCTTTCTGACCCTCCTCTCCTTCTGCCAGTCTCATCTATAAATGATTGTTCCTTTGACATGCCAACATGAGGGGGGCGGAGCCTGAGCATTTCTGCAGAAATTTGCTGCCCCAGGTTACAACAGCTCGCATGAGTAATCAAAAGAATGTGGTTAGGAAATCATGGAGAGCCCCCCCCCCCCCCCCCCCCCCCCCCCCATCTATCTATGCAGACATTTATGGTTGCAGAAACAGAAACATCCACCCACAAACATAGATCCTATAACAAGAACTGGACAAAACCCCTGTGACATCAAGGAAAGTTTATTTGTACAAGACAATTCAAGGTGCTTTACATAAAACATTTGAAGCATTACGGAGCATTAAAAAGTACATTAAAACAGGAGGAAATAAAAAAAAAAGATAAAATAAAAAAAATGCAAAAAGTTAATCAACAGTTGTTTTTGATTAAAGAAAAGGAATTAAAAATGTAGATAAAATGCAAGAAATGAAACTTAATTGTTTTGATAAAATGTGGCAAATAGAAAAGTTTTTAACCTTGATTTAAAACTGCTGAGAGTGTCAGCAGACCTGCAGGTTTCTGGGAGTTTGTTCCACATTTGAGGAGCATAAAAACTGAACGCTGCCTCTCCGTGTTTAGTTCTGACTCTGGGAACAGAAAGTAGACTTGACCCTGATGACCTGAGGGATCTGGTGGGTTCAGAACCAACCAGAAGATCCTGAATGTATTCTGGCCCTAAACCATTCAGTGCTTTGTAAACTAACAGCAGGATTTTGAAGTCAATTCTTTGACAAATATGGACAAGTTTTTCTAAATCCTGCAGAGACATCAGTCCTTTAATCCTGGATATACATCACCCGCAGGTTTACTGAAGAGTGCTTTAAAAGCCTCCTTTTCCTCGTACAGTCTGTCCAAACGACGTCATCTCGAGCATCGCCACAAAGACAACATCTGAAACGAGCGCTGCAGGACCTGAGAGTAGGCCCTGCGGAGCTCCGCTGGGCGTCTGCCCGTGCCAGACTTCTGCAGGAATGGATCCTGAAGAGGTCCAGCTTCTTCAGCCAAACCAGGCCAGAGGAGGACAGGGAACCTTCAACAGTGGGAGTCAAACGTTTCATTTCAGGCACAGTTGGCTCGAGCTGCCTGCTGCTCGGCTAAGTCTTGTCCTTGCTGGACCCGTCCAGACCCGTCCAGACCAGCCCACATCCAGCCAGGGCTGTCAGTCGAGTAGAGATGCTGTTCTGCAGTAACGTCTCAAGAGACGTCTCAGATGTAACCGTATCTCCGTGCTTGAGCTGTCCAGCTCTTCAGGGGAATTTTGCATCAGCGGCCCAGTTTACAGTAAAGTCAATTACATTCGCAGTACTTTAGAATTGGGAAGTTAAAACTCTTGTTTTTGCTTTTTCTTTGTTTTGTTTCATTGCAAACGGACGATTCTCGTCAACAGTTCTCTAATCCGCCGAATGTGGAGGCAGAAATGAGCCGAGCCGGTAGTTTCTCCGTCCTGGTCTTGAGGTTACCGGGTACCGGGTCCCGGGTCCAGGTCTTTAATCCAGAGACTTTCCGTCAGAGTGGAGGCGGAGGATTAGAGTGGAGCCCTACGCCTCCACAGGAATGTGCTGGTGGAGATTTCACTTTCGTGCTTCGCCGAGGCCTTTCCGATCGAGCTGCACCGTGACGACCTGCTGCACCAAAGCCAGCGCCGGTTTCCACTGAGATCTCGAATGTCGCAGCCTCCAACTCCCGCTGGGGCGAGCGTCAACCACGGACCTCGCTCGGCACCTTTGGGATGCAGCCCTGTCTCAGGTAGAGTCCCAGGGTTCGTGTCTAAGGCGCCATGGACTCCAGGTAGTCCAGCCACGACCGACCCTCATGCAGGTCGTGGACTGTGCGTCGTGACTGAAAGATAAAGATGGAAGATACCCTGGAATGAGACGGACTCATCTCTCAGAGATGAGGTGAGCCTCAGAGTAGAGCCGCTGCTCCTCCATGTCGAGAAGGAGTCAGTTGAGTTGATATTTATGGCCTTTTTTTCGTCTATGACCAGAAGGCAGCGGGTTCATCTCTGCCCAATCAGGATGAGGTGGAGACGGAGACAACGACCTGCGCCTGAACACATCAGAGACCGATTTCAGGCGGACATCCTTACGCTTACGCTCACCGATGGAAACTAAGCTCCTGCCTTCAGGATGTGATTTTAAACCAACCGAGAACCGCACCTGATGACCCCACCCGAGGTTTCCAGTCTGTCAAGTGGGATTTTACGCTCCACAGTATCGAAGGAAGATCCAGCAGCACCAGAACTAGGGTTGGGCACCGAAAAATGATTCCAAGTAGGAATCGATTCCTAACGTCCGGTTCTGGAATTTCCGTTCCTTTTTTCGGTTCCTAAATGTCCAAGCTATTTATTTATTTTTTGTTGTTGTTTGTGTTGTTTTGATTTACTGCACTAGTTTGTTGATGTTACTCCGCCCGGCGTTCTCAACTCCGCGCTAGTGGCGACGTGACGTCCGTCACCGACGGGACTTCACTCGCCACAACGTGGATCCCAAGAGACGCCGCTCCCTAGTTTGGCTGCATTTCAGTCCAGGAAATGACGGCTACCTGGCGCAGTGCAACACCTGCGGGAAGCGTGTTACTGCCAAAGGAGGGTGCACAAATAATATGGCAAAACACCTTCACCTGCATGGCATCACAAAAATAAACGAGTGTAGCGTATTTAATTCACTGCGTTGCTCCTGTCGCTTCTTCGATTGCAACAGAGAGTCTGTCTTCATCCAGAAACTCCTTGACGGAAACGCAACCATGTATGCGCACACCGAATTAGGCTAGCATTAGCAGCCAGCCACCAGTGAAACAACGTGACACCCCATTCACGTTGGCTGCGAGGGGTAAAATGACAATGGAGCAAACACACGAGTGCCACAGAAAAGTAACAGCCTATGTGGTGAAAAGGCTCCTTCACTTCTCAGACATTCAGGTAAATGCACAATATTGTTAAGCTAACCAGCTAACTGCTTGCTATCTGCCCTTGTTCACCACAGTAATAGTTCAGGTTTAACTTTATTGAAACAGATCTTTGGAATTGATGGTGCTCCTTTTATTTAAAACATTACAATATATGATGTGTTTACGTGTTTGTGTGACAAAGCTGGTGTCCTGAAGATAACTTATATTTATTATTTTTTCTATTTTTATTTTTAATTTAATTTTTTTTTTCTACTGTTAGATAAGTCGCGATCTGTTGACCAACACATCAAAGAATCAGAATCACAATCGTTAAAATCCAAACGATGCCCAACCCTAACCAGAACGACCTGAATCAAACTGAAAGCTGCCTAATAGCTCATTTGCATGAAAGCAAAAGTTCATCCGAGCCAGCAGAGTTTGACTCGTGCAGTTTTGAAACATCTGGGAGCATATGATGGGAGTCCTGTGCAGACCTGGGTTAGGGGTTAGGGGCTAGGGGTTAGGGTTAGGGGTTAAGGTTAGGGGTTAGGGTTAGGGGTTAGGGGTTAGGGTTAGGGGTTAGGGGTTAGGGGTTAGGGGTTAGGGTTAGGGGGGGTTAGGGTTAGGGGGGTTAGGGGTTGGGGTTAGGGGGGGTTAGGGGGGGGTTAGGGGTTAGGGGTTAGGGGTTAGGGGTTAGGGGGGGTTAGGGGTTAGGGTTAGGGGGGCGGGGTTAGGGGGGTTAGGGGTTAGGGGTTAGGGGTTAGGGGGGGTTAGGGGGGTTAGGGGTTAGGGGTTAGGGGTTAGGGTTAGGGGTTAGGGGTTAGGGGGGTTAGGGGGGGTTAGGGGTTAGGGGTTAGGGGTTAGGGGTTAGGGGGTTAGGGGGGGTTAGGGGTTAGGGGTTAGGGGGGTTAGGGGGGGTTAGGGGGGTTAGGGGGTTAGGGTTAGGGGTTAGGGGTTAGGGGTTAGGGGGGTTAGGGGTTTAGGGGTTAGGGGTTAGGGGGGTTAGGGGTTGGGGTTAGGGTTAGGGGTTAGGGGTTTAGGGGGGTTAGGGGGGTTAGGGGGGGTTAGGTTAGGGTTAGGGGTTAGGGGTTAGGGGTTAGGGGTTAGGTTAGGGGTTAGGGGTTAGGGGTTAGGGGTTAGGGGTTTAGGGGTTAGGGGGGTTAGGGGTTAGGTTAGGGGTTAGGGTTGGGGTTAGGGGGGTTAGGGGGGGTTAGGGGGGTTAGGGGTTAGGGGTTAGGGGGGGGTTAGGGGTTAGGGGTTAGGGGTTAGGGGTTGGGGTTTAGGGTTAGGGGGGGTTAGGGGTTAGGGGTTAGGGGTTAGGGGGGGTTAGGGGTTAGGGGTTAGGGGTAGGGGTTAGGGGTTCGGGGTTAGGGGTTAGGGTTAGGGGTTAGGGGGGTAGGGTTGGGGTTAGGGGGTTTAGGGTTAGGGGGGTTAGGGGTTAGGGTTAGGGGTTAGGGGTTAGGGGTTAGGGGTTAGGGGTTAGGGTTAGGGGTTAGGGGTTAGGGTTAGGGGGTTAGGGGTTAGAGTTAGGGGCTAGGGGTTAGGGTTAGGGGTTAGGGGTTAGGGGTTAGGGTTAGTTGAGCTCTTAGTTGGAGCCGGTTTGTGTGGTAACCTGAGGACCAGGGACGACAAACATCTGCACCTCCGGGTGAGGAAGTGCGACCTCATTGTCCCGTTTCTTATCAGCGAAGGAATGTGTCGTCATTACTCTTGACTGCCAGCCGCCCTCAGGGGAAACTTTCCCCTTATCAGCATGATTACATTCAGACTGATTTAGATTTTGTACTTTTATTGCAATAATAATCTTTCACTTATTGTTTTAATAGTGACAAGAGGACGAGCGCCTCACTGCCAAGTAACACGCCGTTTATGACTTCTTTATCTTCACGGTGCAGTACATCAGACGTGACACCTCTCTGGAAAAAAAAAAAAAGAGGTTTTCCACGAAAACGACACATCTGACTGTAAAAGGAAACTTTCTCTTCCTCACTCACTTTTCTGAGGAAAGTCGCCATCACTTCTGCGGCCTCCACATGCTCATGTTATCAGCGCGGCTTGGTCGTCAAAACCAGCACGGCAAGGTGACATTGAGCCGGTTTGTTTGTCGTGTTTGTTGATGTTTAGTCATCCGAGTCCTGGACTTTCCCTCCTGCAGCAGTTCCAGTTAGATACATGTGAAGGATGTGGCTGCTCCCTGAGGAGAAATGGTTTGGCGGGAATCCAGACCTTTAAGGACTTTTCATTATGTGAACGCGATCCTGCTGATTATCTGACATGAGAGGACATGTTTTACCCCCCCCCCCCCCCCCCCCCCCCCCCCCCCCCCACCACCACCACCACCACAACCTCCAGAGGCTTCTGAAGGCTTTGTTTCAAGGCACCGGCGTGCAAATGTGCAGCCTTGTCGGGGCCAAAGTCCACGAAACCCATTCGTTGTGGAACATTGATCCAGACGTTTTGTGTGTGCGTCTGTGAATGCGGGTCAGAGGGTGGCCGTGGATAGTTTAGATCGTTATTTCATTCGTCAAACACAGCTGGAATAACTGGCGGGTTTTTAAGGAGCAAACGTCACGAGGATAATTACTCTCCTGTGGTGACAAGGGGCTACATCCGGCTCGCTGAGACGGGCTGGTCCCGGGGGCACCGACAAGTACACTTCCTCTGCTGACCACCAGGGGCTAACTCCAGATGTGGGTCAATATTGTACGGATTGACATTGTTAATCTTTTTTTTTTTTTGGGATTGACAGCTCAAACAGAAGTTTTCAAGTCACGTATCTGTCATTTAAAGAGGCAGGCGACTGACAGGAGCAGCCGTACCAAAGGCTTCTGGGATTTTTTTTTCTCCAAAATAACCGTCTCTTTGTGTCAGCAGGATCTGCGCCTGCAGGTTTGTCCCCTGAACTCCCGAATGCAGACCGGCACAGTTCGTGCACCCATCCCCCTCCCTCTATTATCTCTGTCGCCGTGGCGTCTGACTGACAGCAGCGTGTCTGCTCTGGTTCAGGATGGTAGCAGTTAACAGCAGAGTGAGCGGGGAGCAGGGGAAGAGTTTGTCTGGGACGAGCCGGTCACATCTTCAGCTGCCTGCACACTTTCACGCCTTCATTGGTCATGACTAGGGTTCTAACGATTCTGATTCCGATTCTGATTCTGTTTCGATTCCTGTTCAAAACGATTCTCGATTCTGATTCTTTGATGTGTAGGTCAACAGATCGCGACTTATCTAACAGTAGAATTTTTTCATTAAAAAAAAAAACTGAGAAGGGAAGGACCCTTTTCACCACATAGGCTGTTACTTTTCTGGACTGAAATGCAGCCAAACTCGAGAGCGGCGTCTCTTAGGATCCATGTCGTGGCGAGTGAAGTCCAGTTGGTGACGGACGTGACGTCGCCACTAGCGTGGAGTTGAGAACGCCGGGCGGAGTAACATCAACAAACTAGTGCAGTAAATCAAAACAAACAAACAAAAAATTTAGGACATTTAGGAACCGAAAAAAGGAATCGAAATTCAAAAATCTTCTAAACCAGTGATTCCCAAAGTGTGGGCCGCGGCCCCCTGGTGGGCCGTCACGGTACTGCAGGTGGGCCATGAGAGGTCATCAAAATTAAACAAATATGTTTTAAATTCTCGATATTTTTTAAATATGTGTTTAATTACTGTAAAATATTAACAACATGATTTAAAAACATTAAGAAGTAACAAAACAAACCAGTTAAGTCATCTTAACTTAATATTACAAGTGTCACCTTATTTGTTGACCCCTTACATTAATATCAGATCATGGTTCCTGGTCCTGTATGTTGATCACAGTTGTGATTAAAGGTTTCGGTGGGCTGAGGAGATTTTTCACATTTCAAATTGGGCCTTGGTGTTCTGAAGTTTGGGAACGGCTGTTCTAAACGATTCCAGAACCGGATGTTAGGAACCGATTCCTACTTGGAACCTTTTTACGGTGCCCAACCCTAAGGGTTGGTCATGAAGTTGGAACCGAGGCTGGGCGAGCAAGCCGGGCGTCAGGCACGTCCCATTTCACCGCCCGGGCTTGTTTTATTGATTGGATTGGATTGATTGATTGGTCGAGTCCGAAGCGCCGCGGTCCAGGGTGCAGTGGTTTTGCTTCATCCTTTGCTCATGAGGAGCATTTTACAAGCTGAGCGCCCTTGAGCGCAGCCTACTCAGCTTGATTCCTGAGATTATGAGTTTAACTCCGGAGGGAGAGAGCAGTCTGCTCGTCTGAAGACGAACATCCTCTAGCTGTCGTTTTAGGAGTTTTGGAGGCGGAAGTTGATTCGCTGCAGTTTCAAAGAGGAAGTCCTGATTCAGCACTCGAAGCGCTGATGTCACCGGACGATGCCTGATGTCTAATGGCCACCATGTGTTACACCAGTTAAACTCTCTTTGAGTTGAGTTACAGTAAATGATTCAAGCTTGTTTCTCTGGAGACCTCGCCCTCCTGGTGGGACGTCAGGATGAGATCCAGAGCTCAGTTAGTCACTTGTCACGTTACAGAGGAAATGAAATCATGAGTCTGCACATGTCACAGAAAACGCTGTTTCTCACCGGTCGCTACGGGAAAGGAAGTCCTAATGGTTCACGGTGATCCAGGTGGACCCATCTGAATCCACGATCTGGAGGACTGGGGGTTCCAAACGCTGTATGTCTATAGAAGCGTCACACGAACTCGTTATGACCTCGATGCGCGAGGTTTCCCAGTACGTAGGTCATGCAGCGTTTACGGTTTCACTTTGAATTACTGTAAAATGACTTGAAGGTTGATTCTGGAACCTCTGAGCTTCTGCTTTCCGTTTTGTTTTAAGAGCACATCTGCAAAAGATCTGTCCCTGGTAAATAAACTCGTACGCTCTCCGGGGAGTGCTGCGCTTCGCTCGTAGGTGGTCTGGCGAAATTCCCTCCGTGCATGATGGGAAACTGCCGCCAGACTCAGGAGCATCCTGTTCTTTTTCTGCCGATTGAGTGTCCGTCCCGCTACGAGGAGGTCAAGCGGAGTCGAGAGGACTTCCTGTTTTGAAACGCGGAGATGCTGGCTTGTATTCCCGAACAAATGTTAGGACCGTTCCAGCAGTTCATCATCACTCACGACAAGTGAAGGCCAGCGCTAGAGGAGATCCAGGGCTGGACTCATCACAGAGAAACAGTTTTCATCAGGGTCCTGTAGTGTGATGTAATCATTCTTCATCCTTCTACTGATATATTTACTATCCCTCATCTCTACAAGTCTGATCCATCTCAGTCCGACTTTCTCTCCAGAACATCTAACCTGTTCTGTCCCTCTGATCCTCTCCATCCTGGTCTCTCCCAAAGAGGACCTCAACATTTTAACCTCTGCTACCTCCAACTCTGCCTCCTGTCTTCTCCTGAGGAAGACAGTCTCTGAACCAACAACATCTCAGGTCTCACCACCGTCTTCTACACCTTTACTTTCACTCTTGATGTGGTCACACCTCCACCCTGAAGTCCTCTGTCACACCTACAACACACCTCACCACTGTCCTCTACACCTTTACTTTCATTCTGATCAAACTCTTATCACACCTGACACTTTTCTCCACCCGTTGCAACCTTCTCCAACACGCTTCTTCACCTCTTTCCCACCTTCTCCGTTGCGCTGGACTGTTGACCCGAATGCCCCGATCGTACACTTCCCACTAACCTCTACCCGCAAATTGCGGGTTTAGGAACCTCTGCTAACCACTGATACAATCTTCCGCTCGCTAAAGCCGCTACCCGTTATGCCGACTCCCTTACTCACATTGTAGGTGTGGCAATGGGCGTGTCTTTTGCCCTTTCCGCAAACTCGGTATCTTGCGATCGCGGGTTGCAACCCGCATGTTGACGCGTACAAGAGCGCGTCCAAATGGCGTCAATGTGCGTCCACCTGGTCACATGTGGACGTGCACAAACGGCTCAACCTCTGGAATTAACTCTTGTATAAAAAGCATGATTTGGCCTCAGTTGAACCCCTGAGAAAATAGCAGAGATCGTCTTAAACGGCTTGATCGCCAGTTAAACCATAGATGACCAGAGCGTGTTTACTGGGAGGACACCAACTATCTGAGACTTTCAGGTAGCTGATAGGAATTGTCTGTGTAAAAACATTTATATGTTTATATATCTGGATGAAAAGACGCTCCATAGCGGTTTGCCGGTAGCGCAACCTGCTCGTAAAGGCAATGGCTGCTGACGTACTGATTGGTTTAACAGGTGGAACGCCCTAACCACTCCTATGCATAATGTAGCAGGTAGCGCAGGTGGGATAATGGGTTTAGCAAGGTGGAAGATTGCGTTCTTTGTGGGGGAACACCCCTCCCGCTACCCGCTATCCCTAAATAGCGGCTTTAGCAGATCTGGCAGAAGATCGGGCCCTAAGTACTTAAAAATTCTCCACCTTCTTCATCTCTGCTCCCTGTAGCTTCATCGTTCCTCTCGGGTTCCTCTCATTCACACACATTTATTTTGCTGCTGCAGCTGACCTTCATTCCTCCACCTCTCTAGATGTTCTTCTTCCACCTGCTCCCAGATCACAGCACCATCTGCAAACATCATAGTCCGTGGAGATTCCTGTCTAACCTCATCTGTCAGGAACAAGAAGGGTCTCAGAGCGGATCCCTGATGAGTCCCCAACTCCACCTCCACCACTGTCTTCCAGCTCTCATCCATGTCCTGCACCACTCTGACAACTGAAAGTCAGTCTCTGTTCACACTCCTGGAGTCTCCTTGTCTCCTTTCCTACCAGACGACGTGCCGAGTACTCTCTCTCCCGTAAAACTTTCGGAACATTGGAAATTTTTGTCATAAAAGCTCATCTAAAACTTTTTTTGAGTTAAAATTATGACTTAATGTCCTAAAATCATAAATATTTTGCTGTAAAATCAGAAATGACGTCATATTGCAGCTATATCTTAAAAAAGTGAATTTTTGTCATAAAATGTCTTTCTGACATCGAATCACAACTTTTTGTCACAATTTCGTGAAATTTGCAAAATTTTCACTTTTTTAAATAAAAAAAATGCAACATCTGGTTGTTAAATCGAGACTTTTCTAAAATTTCATATTTTTCTTGTCAAGATTTTAAATTTGTGTCTGTCCTATAATTTCAACTTTATGTCCAAATAATTGCACATTTTTGTTGTAAAAAGAAAATTTTGTCTATAAAATTGCTAAATTTTGAAAAATCACAACATTTTGACATAAAATTAAGACTTAAATAAAATCTTTTGCAACTTTTTGTCATCGGATACTGAATTTCACATATATACTTATATTTTTGCTGCAAGATTGCAAATTTCACAACACTACAAGTTTTAGTTGGTAAAAACAACAATCTTTTATCAAAAAAAAATTAAAATATGCAACATTTTGTCGTAAAATCACGACTTTAGTAAAACTGCATTTTTGTTTGTTTTTTGGGGTAAAAATCATAAATTTTTGTTCTAAAATCGTGACTCATGCAACACCGTGAATTTTTATCTACTACCGCTACTTTTGACGGTGAAACATCTCAGTGGTTGTTTTGCAGAAACAGCGTCCAACCGGTCAGACGATTAAGGGGGAGGAGCTTAAGCGCCACCTGGAGTCTACCTGTGCCCTGTCTTTATAAAGTGTTTTATTACAAATATTCGTTTTTGCAAGGCTCTTCATACAGTTCCAGACTAGAGGTCTTCACGGGTCCACTTTCATGGACCTGAACCCGAATGGACCCGTGAAAATTCGACCTGAAACTGACCCGACCCGAGCTATTATCATGAGTCCGGGAGTTCGAACCCCAATGGACCCGCAATATTTGGGCCCGGAACCGACCCGAGTCTTTATTTTCTGACCACGAACCGGACCGAGTTACCCGAATAGAACCGAGACAATCCAGCCCATAGTTGCTCATGTTAAAAGTTGTCTAAGCGTTGAATAAAACTTGATTTTCTAAACTAAAGTTGTCTTCTTCTACCGGTTCAGTTGCTACATAGGCTACGTGATGGAAACAACAATAAATCCACGTTGTTATTTTCTTTGTGGATACAGATGCTATTGGTAGCAACTGTTAACGCTAATAGCCTAGCCTCAGGACGTGTCGTGAACATGTTCTCTCATCCAGCGTTGTCATGTTAGTGATCCGTTGTGTTTTACAGCTGCTGGGCAAACCACTAATAACACGCTAATAACACGCTACGGCAACACGATTGTTTCATGACAAACACGCCACGTTAATGAATAATTAATTAAACTGCCCTGAGTCCTGACATTAGCTGCCACCGCTGATATCTTTACCTCTCTGGAGTAAACGTGGACCCAGCCTGTCAGAGAGCACCGACCGGACCCGAGACTAACTGTACCGATTCAGACCACAACCTGGAGTCGCGTCTTTTGAATGGACCCGAAACCCGATTCGGGTCGGGTTAGAACCTCGGGTTTTCGGGTTGTTCCGAAGACCTCTATTCCAGACCTTTAATTTATTCCTGTGAAGAGGCTCAAATGAATCTGCAGGATGAAGTGTTTACTGACATGCTCACTGGAAGTGGAAAGCGAAAGTTGCTTCCAGAGAAACCAACAGAAACAGAACTGCAGAGATGAACAGAACTGCAGGCCCGATAAACTCTGGCCTCGCGTTTCCTGACTCGCGCTGCTTTTCCTGACCTTCAGAGGTCATCTCTTCTGGGAAAAGGTCGCGCTCGCTGAGAGGAAAGCTGAAGTGAATATGCAGAAACGTAACGGCAGGACTTTCAGTTCACATGTTCGTTTACATGAGCTGTAGAAAAAAAAGAAGAGGAAGAAGAAGAAGGAGCATCATCTGGCCTTTATTTGAAGTGGCAAGTTGCTGAAACACGACCGGTTCTCTGCGGTCTGCTGGGAATGCGAGTCCTTATCTGGATTCAGACACCTCTCCGATGTGGTTACGAGACGAGCGGGAATCTAAACATCATCGCCGCTTCCTCTCAGGGACCGATGTTGTCGGCGGTGCGTTGACCCGAAACCGCTCACAACAAACAACTGTTGGCGGTAACAGCAGAGGGCAAGTCCCGGCGTCATGGGAGCGCACGTGCACGTGCACAGCGGAGCAAAGAAGGAGGAGGTCACCAGAGGAAAATGACGGGACGACATGGACAGAGATAGAAAAAAAAAGAAAAATGCATCTGCATGTATAAATGAATGAATGAACAGCAGCGGCTGGTCAGTAGAGGGCGCTAGAGCGCCGCCCCACCTCTCCCCACATCTGAGGACTTAATTACTTTGAAATATATACTGTATAGTTTTAAAATGAGTTATCATAGAGTTAGTGAGTAATATGTGTAATCTACAATAAAATATAGATTAAAATATGTTTTACGGATAGGTCACATGTTTCCGGCTGGTTGTACATGCTTTTTTATATGGACAAATTAGTGTCTTTTTTGGTGAACGTTATTCTGTTAATTGCTAAATATCACATCCACTGTTGCAAGTGGAGGAAAATAAAACCCTCTTTTCAATGTTTTTTAAATGATTTCCAACTTTTTTCGGTCTCTCTGAAGAAAACAAAGTCAAGTAATTCTGCTAAAAAATCATCAGCTGATATATCAATATATCTTTTATTTTAATCCTGTTTTATTTTGAAATGTCGTTGCCTTCTACTGTCTTACTATTATTTTTAAATTTTATGTATATTTGTTTTTTCTTTTATTTTTTTGTTTGTAAGTCTTTTTCATCACTACCCCCTAAATACTGTATTTGTTGTTGTTTTTGTTTCTGATTGCTATAATGCCTTATACTGTATCTCCTCTACGTGTGTTTTTGTACTAAAATTGTTTGTGTTCAATAAAAAAAAAAAAAAAAAAAAAAAAGTTGTACATGCGCAGTTCGATCCTCTCAATACAAGAGACAGGAGAGCTTGGTGGGGCGCACATTCATTTGAATGGTGCTGCTGTACACGCTGTCAGCCACAGGGTGGCAGCAGAGAGCAACCGGCTCGCGGCACATCTGTCAGTGCGCCAGAAGGAGTCCGCGGGAAGAAAGAGTATTTTCGCTAGCAAGAATGGAAAGAGAAAACTGTTCAATCATTAAAAGCAACGCCTTTTGAGAGGAGAACACTGCAGAAGTTGAGAGTCAAAGATCTTGGACCTGATCAGCCTGACGTCATCATTCAACAGTCGTCCAAAGACAGAGGACGACAGGACAACCGGACATTTTCGAGGAGCTGGTTCAGTAAGAAGGTCGGCTAACGGCATGTAATGACAGCAATGCTTTATTGTCTCCTTTTTCAAACCTGCAGATCAGACCCAGCATGGATTAGACAGGACTGAAAGACTTAAAACACATATCTGAAAAAATTTAAAAACATGAACAATAGGGCTGGGCCAAAAAAAAATCGATTTTTATATTAATCGCAATTTTTTTCTTGGGATTTTAAAAAATCGATTCTCATACACGAATCGATTTTTGGCTCCGTGGAAATACTCCACTCGCTGTCTCTTTTGTCATCTACACTTCCGGAAATAGAAGCACGTGTGTCACCATAGTAACCAGAATGCCGGCAAATTCACGTGACAAAATGGCGGAGTGCAGCGAGCGGAGTACTTTCACAGAGTCTGAACTCTTTCCCACACCGCCCCATTTCAAATCAAACGTATGGACTTTATTTGGTTTTAATAAAAAGCACGAGGCAGGAGAGCTCGATATGAGGAAAGCCATATGTAAGTGTTGTCGCAGTCAAATCTCTTACTGTGGTAACACCACGAACATGACGGCGCACATCCTTCGCCACCACCCAGAGAGGTCGGAGCTCTCTGACAGGCTGGGTCCGCGTTTACTCGAGAGTTAAAGATACTGGCGGTGGCAGCTAATGTCAGGCCCCGGGTTAGTTTAATTAATTATTCATTAACGTGGCGTGTTTGTCATGAAACAGTCGTGTTGCCGTAGCGTGTTATTACCGGTTTGTTTACCGGCAGCTGTAAAGCACAACGGATCGCCAACATGACAACGCTGGATGAGAGAACATATTCACGACACGTCCTGACCGGTGTAGGCTATTAGCGTTAGCAGTTGCTATCAACAGCATCTGTATCCGCAAAGAGAATAACGACGTGGATTTATTGTCGTTTCCATCACGTAGCCTATGTAGCAACTGAACCGGGTAGAAGAAGACAACTTTAGGTAAGAAAATCAAGTTTTATTCAACGCTAGACAACTTTTAAAATTAGCAACTATAGGCTGTATTGTCTCGGTTCTATTCGGGTAACTCGGTTCAGTTCGTGGTCGGAAACTAAAGACTCGGGTCGGGTCGTTTACGGTTCCAAAAATTGCGGGTCCATTCAGGTTTGGACTCCCGAACTTATGATAATAGCTCGGGTCGGGTCGGTTTCGGGTCGAATTTTCACAGCTCCATTCGGGGTCGGGTCCATGAAAGTGGACCCGTGAAGACCTCTAAACCAGAGGTCTTCAACCCTGGTCCTCGAGGCACCCTATCCAGCAGGTTTTAGAGGTTTCCCAGCTTCAACACACCTGATTTTAATTAATGGTCGTTATCAGGTTGTCCTCAAAGTCTGCACAAGTCTGTTGATGACACAGCCACTTGTATCACGGTGTGAAGAAGAAGAGGAAACATCTAAAACCTGCTGGATAGGGTGCCTGGAGGACCAGGGTTGAACACCTCTGCTCTAAACTACAGAAATTGCGCATTTTAAAAAAAAAAAACAACTTATTTAATCTTTATATTTTTTATTATTATTTCATACTTAAAATAATATAATAATAAGAATAATAAGAATATATTATTATAATATTATATATAATAATCAATAATTACATATAATAAATATAATATTTAATATTATTATTATATGATTTTTATATTTCAATAATTGAAATATAAAAATCGCAAACTTGGTAAAATCGAAATGCAATACTTATTTAATCAGAATCGCAATATAAATCGAATCGGGACCCAAAAATCGTAGGAGAATCGAATCGGCACAAAAGTGTATCGGCCCAGCCCTAATGAACAAACCAGGGTTTGTATGGAAAATGCAATGCAGCTAGCCATGTTTGGGAAAATAAATATAGCTGCTCAACTTGATTATTATTGTTAATAATGATAATTATTGTATTCAAATTTTAAACAGAATCTCCATTTTTTTCAGTCTTTACCACTGTGGCAGTGTTACTTTATGGCTTTAACCTGAAATATTTCTTGAAAAAAAAAAAAAGTTTAATTGGTCTATTTCAATTTCAATTTTGTTATGTTATATTTTATTATAAAATGTTATTCATCTCAACAAAATCAAAAACAGGCATTTTTAAAAATATACATATATTGATATTAATGTACGTATATCGATATCGTACTACATTTGCTTCTTGGTTTTTGGTGTTTGATTTGAAGCCTTATACAGTGGTACTTCTACTTACAAAATTAATTGGTTCTGGAAGTAGTTACATAACCTGAAACTTTCATAAGTAGAGGATGTAAATGTCCTAATCTGTTCCAAGCCCCCCAAAATTCAAACATTATTATTAAGACCTCCACTAAACGCAAAAATTATTGAAAATTTGAAAGTGATCCAGAATCCAGGATTTCTTCCGGATCACACCCAAAATGAAATCAGTTCTTCCTTTTCACATTTCTGACAACTCCTGAAAATTTCATCAAAATCCATCCATAACTTTTTGAGTTATCTTGAACACAGACAGATAAACGTCAGCAAAAACATAACCTCCTTGGCGGAGGTGATAATTGTTTGTTTATCTGGGTTGCTGGGTTACGCTCATACAGACAAGGGGCCCTCCTAGCCAATGGGATGCCAGGAAGATGCTAAGCGATAGCCAATGGCAGAGCAGCTCAGACGCACCGCTTTCAAACCGAGATACAGAGCCGACAGCTATGTTTACGTTCGGTCAACTCTGGGAGCTGCGAGTAGCAGCGCTACTGGATTTATGACTTTCGTATCCTGAAATTTCTTTCGTAACTAGAGGCAATATTTTCCCGTTGAGACGTTTCGTAACCTGAAAATTTCGTTTATAGAGACGTTTCGTATGTAGCGGTACCACTGTACATCTGTTTATCTTTGCTGTTTATTTCTCTGTGTGTGTTTTCTGGTTTTTCCTTGTTTCTTGTCTTCTTTGTTCCTCCGTCTTGGTTACTTCCTGCTTTATTTTGAAAGTCTGCCCCCTGTCTTTACCTCCTTGTACACTGCAAAAAAAAGGGGGTCTTCAAACAAGATAAAAACACTACAACTAAGGAAAAAAGTTCTAAAAACAAGTTAAAAAAAATCTGTCCATGCAGCAAGATAATTTCACTTGGTAAGATTTCTTAAATTAAGATTGTAGGAACACTTGTTTCTAGAAATGTTGTTTAAGAAATGTATGGTTTGTTATTGAATCTTAAAACAAGATTTATTATGATGAGGAGAGGAGATGAGGAGGGAGGAAAAATGTAATATATCTTATTTTAAGTGCTAATTGTCTCATTTTAGGATTCCCTGCCTGTTTGAGACAAAAAAGTAAAGTTTTACTTGATATAAGATTATACTGATTAAATTGAAGACTTAAAATAAGAAAGTAATTATTAAAACAAGAAAAATGTAAATGTAAGTTTTTTTTTTTCTTGGTAAGAACCAAATAATTTGCAGTGTATCTCATCTTCCTGGTGAGACTTTTTAAAATCGTTCTTAGAGTCTCTGACGGGTAACGGCGACTGATGGCGAGCGTCAGACGAAGTCAGAAACTCATGTCCATGTTTTATTTTGACACCAGGAGGATAAAGTTAGATGTCGTGTTCCAGTTTAGCAAAGAAAGACGGCGATGATGATTTACAAAACAACCTTAAAGTTTATTTCAAATCTGAAACATCACATTTTGTCAGCACAATAACAGCTATATAAATGCATTTTAATTTTTTCAAAAGTAGCTTACAGTACTGTGATAAACAACTGTTTCATCGTCACAAACAGTTCCTGGCAAGTCTTTGCATCTCACTACTAACACACGACAAGAACAGCACAAAAGGGAAAAACAAAGACACGCAACTGAATCTTCAGCCAGTTTGAATTCATGAAGACGTACAAAATATCATCGTGAATGAGACGATTCTCCCACAGCTGGAGGAGTTTGATCCTCCAGACATGTTGGTCTCCAGCTCCGAGCCGAGACGTCCGGAGGTCCGTTTCCTGCAGCTGTGAGGAAGCAGAGCGGAGGGAAAATCAGCTCGTGCACGGTGCATTTAAATGGAACAAATCTAAATTTATACACATATATATTTTACCTTGCTTATGCGCTTGCTTTTTTATTCTTGTCCAGACGCTCGACGTACTTCTGCACCCATTTGCTCCCAGTCGGGTGGACGATGCAGAAGCGCATCCTGTTCCTCATGTTGAACCTGAGGAAGCAGATCGAGGAGAGTTGAGCTTCGTGCAGAAGAACTGGGAAAATAAGGCTAAGTAATCTTTTATCTTATTCATTTTTTTAAAATCTCGGTTGACACTTACACAGTAGCGCTGATGTCGCAGCCTTTCCCGGCCTCCTGAATGTGGTACCCCACGATGTTTTTGAAGTTCAGCGGTTTATCGCTGACCTGCAAGCAGCAGTCCACGGGAACCTTCAGCTGCAGGAGAAACAAACACGACAACAGGTGAGTTCAGCTGGAATCAGGTGCAAACTAAGATCGACATGCAACCTGCACCTGCAACCAGGACTCCTGAAATATAAAGATGAAATACGAGTCTCTACCTGCTGCGAGTCCGAGGCAGATGACGGCCAGCAAGAACAGCGCTGCGACTCGAGAGGCCATGTCTCCGGAGCTTCGTTGGGTCTGCTGTCGTGCTCGGCTGTGAGCTTCTTCGGGAGCGTGAAGGTCGCTGCTGTGGCGGGGAGAGCGAGCAGCAGGTGAGATTTATACACCGCAACAGAAAGTGAAACCAAAAAATTGGGATTTCATTGACTGGAAGTGGGAGGCAGTTGGCAGCGGCCTCGCACGTGCCGAGACAATTACAGCTCAGCTCCTCCTCGGCGCCGTTCGCTGCCAAGAGCTCTTCTCCGCACATCTGCTCAGTTGATCTTCTCAAGCCAGAGACGTTTCTTAGGGTTTCCGTGCCAATATTCGTTATAATTCATCAGGCATGAAGGAGTTATTTTCCTCAAAAATGGGTAAACTGATGAGCGACGTGCAGACAAGTAATAAAGAAGTGTGTCGTGGCTGTGATGGGGTGTAACTGGAAAAATTTAAATGTGGATTTTTATGCATCTGTGTCACTTCCAGCTGTGATTTAAAAATCAACTATTGATTTGAAGCTGTATGAAAAAAAGAACAGGACAAAGCCTCTGTGACGTCACTGGAGGGTGTAGCTTCAACGGACAAAGCTGCCCTCGTCTTAGGCGTCGTTTGGTCGAGGGAGCTCTGAAACGAGGAAAGCCGGAGCTAAAATAAGCACCGATGGAAGTCTGGCTGAGCCGGAGCTAACCGTGGCTAGCCCAGCCTTGGCCCGGGGGTTCGGCGGCCACCTGCAGCCACGGGCCGAGCTGGTGGCGGCCCACGCACCGAATCGACCACGTTCTCCGTCTGCTGTGCTGTCTGGCACCCATGCGCCTCTGCGAGGCCGGTCCAAGGCGGGTAGCAGCCGCTTTACCCCGGCACCCCTCCAGGCCAACCCAAAACCTGGTCGCAGCAGTTTCTTTGTGCAGCTCACAGCACTGCGAGCCACGATAACTACGGACTGTTCGCTCTTTACAGCTCCAAGTTGCCAACTTCATGATCATATTTTGGAGCCTAAAGCTACAAATCAGAAATGTCTGCTGTAAAAGCAGAGGAAGTAAAGCCTTATAAAAGATCACTCATCTTTAATGGGGTCTTGACTCTCTTCATGCAAAATCGAAAGTAATTTCATTGTCACAGCGGCATTTTTTGTTGGATGAGTGCGGGCAGCGCTCCAGTCTGTGGGTTTGAGAGAGTTCATTGTAATTCCATGCATCCAAACGGCACATTACAATGTGGGAACTGTTGAGCAACATGAGATAAAGCTTTCCCGGCAGAAAACGAAGCTCTGCCAAGAATGATGCAACCGTTAAAGTGAAGAACTGGATGTGAAGACTGTTTTTTTTTTTTTAACCCAGCAGTCTTTTGTTTCATGGTAGTGCAGTCGTAGTCATGTGTGTGCAACCTAAGATAAGGGGCAACTGTAGTGGTTGTAGTTTTAGCCACGACACAGCTGCAGAAACCACGACACAGCTGCAAACGCCATGACACAGCTGCAAAAACCACGACCCAGCTGCAGAAACCACGACACAGCTGCAGAAACCACGACACAGCTGCAGAAACCACGACACAGCTGCAGAAACCATGACACAGCTGCAGAAACCACGACACAGCTGCAAAAACATAACATAGCTGCAAAAACACAACACAGCTGCAAAAACACAACACAGCTGCAAAAACCACAACACAGTTGCAAAAACCACGACACAGCTGCAAACGCCACGACACAGCTGGAAACGCCATGACACAGCTGCAAAAACCACAACACAGCTGCAAACGCCACGACACAGCTGCAAAAAACCACGACACAGCTGTAAACGCCACGACACAGCTGCAAAATCCACAACACAGCTGCAAAAACAACAACACAGCTGCAAAAGCCACAACACTGCTGCAAACACCACGACACAGCTGCAAAAGCCACGACACAGCTGCAAACGCCACGACACAGCTGCAAAAACCACAACACAGCTGCAAACGCCACGACACAGCTGCAAAAACCACGACACAGCAGTAAACGCCACGACACAGCTGCAGAAACCACGACACAGCTGTAGAAACCACCACACAGCTTCAGAAATCACGACACAGCTGCAGAAACCACGACACAGCTGCAGCTGAAAAACCATGACACAGCTAAACACACACACAGCTGCAAAACACACGACACAGCTGCAAAAACCACAACACAGCTGCAAACAACAGAAACCACGACACAGCTGCAGAACACCACAGACACAGCTGCAGAAACCACAACACAGCTGCAAACGACACACGACACAGCTGCAAAGAAACCACGACACAGCTGAAACCCACACAGCTGCAGAAACCACACCAGCTGACACAGCTGCAAAAACCACGACACAGCTGCAGAAACGACACAGCTGCGACACAGCTGCAACACGCCACGACACAGCTGCAAAAAACCACGACACAGCTGCAAAACCACGACACAGCTGCAAACACGACACAGCTGCAAACACCACACAGCTGACAGAAACCACGACACAGCTGCAGAAACCACGACACAGCTGAAAAAACCACACAGCTGCAAACCACAACACAGCTGCAAAAACCACGACACAGCTGCAAAAACCACGACACAGCTGCAGAAACCATGACACACTGCACAGAAACCACAACACACAACACACAGAACCACACACAGCTGCAGAAACCACGACACAGCTGCCAAAACCCACAGACACAGCTGCCAAAAGAAACCATGACACAGCTGCAAAAAAACAACACAGCTGCAGAAACCACGACACAGCTGCAAAACCCGACACAGCTGAAACCATGACACAGCAACAGACAAAAACCACGACACAGCTGCAGAAACCACAGACACAGCTGCACAACAAAACACAACACAGCTGCAAAAACCACAACACAGCTGCAGAAAACCAACAAACAGCTGCCAGAAATGCCACAACCAGCTGCAAACGCCACGACACAGCTTGAAACCACCACGACACAGCTGCAGAAACCACGACACAGCTGCAGAAAACCACGACACAGCTGCAAAAAACCACAACACAGCTGCACAAACACGACACAGCTGCAAACACAGCTGCAAAAACCACGACACGCTGCAGAAACCACGACACTGCTGCAAAAAACCACAACACAGCTGCAGACAAGAAACCACGACACAGCTGCAGAAAACCACGACACAGCTGCAGAAAAACAAGCAGAAACACCTGAAAACCCGACACAGCTGCAGAAACCACAACACAGCTGCAGAAACAGACCAACCACTGACACAGCTGCATAATCTACGACACAACTGCAGAAACCACAACACAGCCGCAAAAACCACGACACACAGCTGCAGAAAACCACGACACAGCTGCATAAAACAACACACACAGCTGCAAAAAACCACGACACAGCTGCAGAAACAAAAACACAGCTGCAAATGCCACAACACAGCTGCAGAAACCACAACACAGCTGCAGAAACCACAACACAGCTGCAAACACCACGACACAGCTGTAGAAACCACGACACAGCTGCAGAAACCACGACACAGCTGCAGAAACTACAACACAGCTGCAAATGCCACAACACAGCTGCAGAAACCACAACACAGCTGCAGAAACCACAACACAGCTGCAAACGCCACGACACAGCTGCAGAAACCACGACACAGCTGCAGAAACCACAACACAGCTGCAGAAACCACAACACAGCTGCAGAAACCACGACACAGCTGCAGAAACCACGACACAGCTGCAAGAAACCACAACACAGCTGCAAAAACACAACACAGCTGCAAAAAACAACACAGCTGCAAAAACCATGACACAGCTGCAGAAACCACGACACAGCTGCAAAAACACAACACAGCTGCAAAAACCACAACACAGCTGCAAAAACCACAACACAGCTGCAAACGCCACAACACAGCTGCAAACTGCAAACGCCACGACACAGCTGCAAAAACCACGACACAGCTGTAAACGCCACGACACAGCTGCAAAAACCACAACACAGCTGTAGAAACCACGACACAGCTGTAGAAACCACAACACAGCTGTAAAAACCATGACACAGCTGCCGAAACCATGACACAGCTGCAAAAACACAACACAGCTGCAAAAACTAAAACACAGCGGCAAAAACCACAACACAGCTGCAAACACCACGACACAGCTGCAAAAACCACAACACAGCTGCAAACGCCACGACACAGCTGCAAACGCCACGACACAGCTGCAAAAACCACAACACAGCTGCAAACGCCACGACACAGCTGCAAAAACCACGACACAGCTGTAAACGCCACAACACAGCTGCAGAAAAACACGAAACCACGACACAGCTGCAAACGCCACGACACACACGCAAAAACCACAACACAGCTGCAGAAACACCACACGACAACAGACACATCTGCAAAAACCACAACACAGCTGCAAAAACCACGACACAGCTGCAGAAACCACGACACAGCTGCAAATGCCACGACACATCTGCAAAAACCACAACACAGCTGCAGAAACCACGACACAGCTGCAAACCACGACACAGCTGCAGAAACACACTGAAAACACACAGCTGCAGAAACCACGACACAGCTGCAAATGCCACGACACATCTGCAAAAACCAGCTGCAACACAGCTGCACAGCATGACACAGCTGCAGAAACCAAACACAGCTTGAAAAACGCCAACAACACAGCTTTTTAAACGCTACCACACAGCTGCAGAAAAGGAAACCACGACACAGCTGCAGAAACACAGCTGCAGACGACACAGCTGCAAATGCCACGACACATCTGCAAAAACCACAACACAGCTGCAGAAACCCCGACACAGCTGCAGAAACCATGACACAGCTGTAGAAACCACGACACAGCTGCAAAAACCACGACACTGCTGCAAACGCCACAACACAGCTGCAAAAACCACGACACAGCTGCAGAAACCAAGACACAGCTGCAGAAACCACAATACAGCTGCAGAAACCACAATACAGCTGCAAATGCCACAACACAGCTGCAAACGCCACGACACAGCTGCAAAAAACACGACAGCTGCAGAAAGCACGACACAGCTGCAAAAACCACGACACAGCTGCAAACGCCACGACACAGCTGCATAAACCATGACACAGCTGTAAACGCCACGACACAGCTGCAGAAACCACGACACAGCTGCAGAAACCACGACACAGCTGCATAAACCATGACACAGCTGCAAAAACCACGACACAGCTGCAGAAGAAACCAAACACAGCTGAAACGCCACGACAAGCAGAAACACGACACAGCTGCAGCAAAAACCACGCACGCTGCAGAAAGAAAGAACGCAAAAACACGACAGCTGCAACACAGAAAACCACGACACACGACACAGCTGACAGAACCACGACACAGCTGCAAACGCCACGACAGAGCTGCAAAAAAAACCAGAAACACAGCTGCAGAAAAGAAACCAGACACAGCGCGAAAACACGAACAGCTGCAGAAAACCACGACACAGCTGCAAAAACACAACACAGCTGCAAAAACACAACACAGCTGCAAAAACACAACACAGCTGCAAAAACCACAACACAGCTGCAAAACCACAACACAGCTGCAAAACCACAACACAGCTGCAAAAACCACAACACAGCTGCAAAAACACACAACACAGCTGCAAAAACCACGACACAGCTGCAAACAAACCACGACACAGCTGCAAAAACCACAACACAGCTGCAAAACCACAACACAGCTGCAAAAACCAAACACAGCTGAAGAAACAGAAACCACGACACAGCTGCAAAAACAACACACAACACAGCTGCAACACACCACAACACAGCTGCAAACGCCACGACACAGCTGCAAACGCCACGACACAGCTGCAAAAACCACGACACAGCTGTAAACGCCACAACACAGCTGCAGAAACCACGACACAGCTGTAAACGCCACGACACAGCTGCAAAAACCACGACACAGCTGTAAACGCCACAACACAGCTGCAGAAACCACGACACAGCTGTAAACGCCACGACACAGCTGCAGAAATCATAACACAGCTGCAAAAACCACAACACAGCTGCAGAAACCACGACACAGCTGCAAACCCCACGACACAGCTGCAGAAACCACGACACAGCTGCAGAAACAACACAGCTGCACCTGCAGAAACAACAACACAGCTGTAAACGCCACAACACAGCTGCAGAAACCATGACACAGCTGCAGAAACCACGACACAGCTGCAAATGCCATGACACAGCTGCAGAAACCACAACACAGCTGTAGAAACCACGACACAGCTGCAGAAACCATGACACAGCTGCAGAAACCACGACACAGCTGCAAATGCCACGACACAGCTGCAAAAACCACAACACAGCTGCAGAAACCACGACACAGCTGCAGAAACCATGACACAGCTGCAGAAACAACAACACAGCTGTAAACGCCACAACACAGCTGTAAACGCCACCACACAGCTGCAGAAACCACGTCACTTTTGCAGAAACCACGACACAGCTGCAGAAACCATGACACAGCTGTAGAAACAACGACACAGCTGCAAAAACCACGACACGGCTGCAGAAAAACACACACACAGCTGCACAGAAACACACAACAGCTGCAAACGCACACAACACAGCTGCAGAAACCACAACACAGCTGCAAACACCACGACACAGCTGCAAAAAACACGACAGCTGCAGAAAGCACGACACAGCTGCAAAAACCACGACACAGCTGTAAACGCCACGACACAGCTGCAGAAACCACGACACAGCTGTAGAAAAAAGCTGCAAAAACCAGCTGACACAGCTGCAGAAAGCCACACCACACAAAAACCACAACACAGCTGCAAAAACCACGACACAGCTGCAAACACCACAGAAACACGACACAGCTGCAGAAAACCAGACACAGCTGCAAAAAACCACGACACAGCTGAAACCAAACAACCACACACAGCTGCAGAAACCACGACACAGCTGCAACACAAACCACGACACAGCTGCAAAAACCACGGACACAGCAACACAGCTGACACAGCTGCAGAAACCGAAACACAGACACAGCTGCAAACGCCACGACACAGCTGCAAAAACCAAAACACAGCTGCAGAAACCACGACACAGCTGCAGAACAGAAACCATCACAGCTGCAGAAACCACAACACAGCTGTAAACACCACAACACAGCTGTAAACGCCACCACACAGCTGCAGAAACAACGACACAGCTGCAGAAACCATGACACAGCTGTAGAAACCACGACACAGCTGCAAAAACCACGACACAGCTGCAGAAACCACATCACAGCTGCAGAAACCACGACACAGCTGCAAACGCCACAACACAGCTGCAAACGCCACAACACAGCTGCAAAAACCACAACATAGCTTCAGAAACCACGACACAGCTGCAGAAACCACAATACAGCGGCAGAAACCACAACACAGCTGCAAAAGCCACAACACAGCTGCAAAAACCACGACACAGCTGCAGAACCCACGACGCAGCTGCAAACGCCCAAACAACAGCTGCAAACGCCACAACACAGCTGCAAACGCCACAACACAGCTGCAAAAACCACAACATAGCTTCAGAAACCACGACACAGCTGCAGAAACCACAATACAGCGGCAGAAGCCACAACACAGCTGCAAACACCACGACACAGCTGCAAAAACCACGACACAGCTGCAGAAAACACACGCAGCTGAAAACCACACACAGCTGCCAAGAAACACGACACAGCTGCAAAACACCAAACCAACACAGCTGCAGAAACCACGACGCAGCTGCAGAAACCACGACACAGCTGCAAAAAAAAACCACAACACAGCTGCAGAAACCACAATACAGCTGTAGAAACCACGACACAGCTGCAGAAACCACAGCACAGCTGCAAAAAGCACGACACAGCTGCATAATCTACGACACAGCTGCAGAAACCACGACACAGCTGCAGAAACCACAACACAGCTGCAAATTCCACAACACAGCTGCAAACGCCACGACACAGCTCAGCTGCAGAAACCACGACACAGCTGCAAAAACACAGCTGCAGAAACCACGACACTGCAGAAACCAACACAGCGAAACAAAACCACACACAGCTGCAGAAACCATGACACAACTGCATAAACCACAACACAGTTGCATAAAAACCACAACACAGCTGCAGAAACTACAACACAGCTGTAGAAACCACGACACATCTGCAGAAACCACAACACAGCTGCAAACGCCACGACAACAGCTGCAACACAGCTGAAACCACGACACATCTGCAGAAACCTCGACACAGCTGCAAAAAACCACAACACAGCTGCAGAAACCAGAAACAGACACACGCTGCAGAAACCACGACACAGCTGCCAGACACACAGCTGCACGACACTGAAACCATGACACAGCTGCATAATCTACGACACAACTGCAGAAACCACAACACAGCCGCAAAAACCACAACACAGCTGCAGAAACCATGACACAACTGCATAAACCACAACACAGTTGCATAAACCACAACACAGCTGCAGAAACTACAACACAGCTGTAGAAACCACGACACATCTGCAGAAACCACAACACAGCTGCAAACGCCACGACACAGCTGTAGAAACCACGACACATCTGCAGAAACCTCGACACAGCTGCAAAAACCACAACACAGCTGCAGAAACCACAATACAGCTGTAGAAACCACGACACAGCCGCAGACCAACACAGAAGAAACACAGCTGACACACAGCTAAACCACAACACAGCTTCAGAAACCACGACACAGCTGCAGAAACCACAATACAGCGGCAGAAACCACAACACAGCTGCAAACGCCACAACACAGCTGCAAACGCCACGACACAGCTGCAAAAACCACGACACATCTGCAGAAACCACGACACAGCTGCAAAAACCACGACACAGCAGCAAAAACCACGACACAGCTGCAAACCACAACACAGCTGCAAAAACCACGACACAGCTGCAGAAACCACGACACAGCTGCAGAAACCACAACACAGCTGCAGAAACCATGACACAGCTGCATAATCTACGACACAGCTGCAGAAACCACGACACAGCTGCAGAAACCACAACACAGCTGCAAATGCCACAACACAGCTGCAAACGCCACGACACAGCTGTGGAAACCACGACACAGCTGCAGAAACCACGACACAGCTGCACAAAACACACGACACACGAAAACACATAATCTACGACACAACTGCAGAAACCACAACACAGCCGCAAAAACCATGACACAGCTGCAGAAACCACGACACAGCTGCATAAACCACAACACAGTTGCATAAACCACAACACAGCTGCAGAAACTACAACACAGCTGCAGAAACCACGACACAGCTCCAGAAACCACAACACATTTGCAGAAACCATGACACAGTTGCAGAAACCACAACACAGTTGCATAAACCACGACACAACTGCAAAAACCACGACACAGCTGCATAAACCACGAAACAGCTGCAGAAACCACGACACAGCTGCAGAAACCACAACACAGCTGCAAAGGCCACAACACAGCTGCAAACGCCACGACACAGCTGTAGAAACCACGACACAGCTGCAGAAACCACGACACAGCTGCAGAAACCACGACACAGCTGCAGAAACCACGACACAGCTGCAAAAACCACAACACAGCTGCAGAAACCACAATACAGCTGTAGAAACCACGACACAGCTGCAGAAACCACGACACAGCTGCAGAAACCACAACACAGCTGCAAATGCCACGACACAGCTGCAGAAACCACGACACAGCTGTAAAAGCCACAACACAGCTGCATAATCTACGACACAACTGCAGAATCCACGACACAGCTGCAAATGCCACGACACAGCTGCAGAAACCACGACACAGCTGCAGAAACCACAACACATTTGCAGAAACTACAACACAGCTGCAGAAACCACGACACAGCTGCAGAAACCACAACACAGCTGCAGAAACCATGACACAGTTGCAGAAACCACAACACATCTGTAAACGCCATGACACAGCTGCAGAAAACATGACACAGCTGCAGAAACCACAACACAGCTGTTAACGCCACCACACAGCTGCAGAAACCACAACACAGCTGCAGAAACTACAACACAGCTGCAGAAACCACGACACAGCTGCAGAAACCACAACACAGCTGCAGAAACCACGACACAGCTGCAGAAACCACAACACAGCCGCAAAAACCACGACACAGCTGCAGAAACCACACACACAGAAAACCACACTGCAGAAACCACAACACAGCTGCAGAAACCACGACACAGCTGCAGAAACCACAACACAGCTGCAGAAACCATGACACAGTTGCAGAAACCACAACACAGTTGCATAAACCACGACACAGCTCCAGAAACCACAACACAGCTGCAAAAACCACGACACAACTGCAAAAACCACGACACAGCTGCATAAACCACGACACAGCTGCAGAAACCACAACACAGCTGCAGAAACCACGACACAGCTACAAAAGCCACACACAGCTGCAAGACTGAAGTTGGCCTACAACAGAAGTGGACGAAAACAGAAGTTGGCTGCACTTTCAAACTTCTTCCTTCCTTGAAAGGTAAATGATATTTGTACTTGATAACATTTTGTGATTAATGTGTGAAATGGATCATGTTGTCTCCTGAATACAAAAGTTCCATATGGTTTGAGTTCTTGATTTCACATCCTGCTTTGTGGCCACATTAACTCACCTAAAGTCACGCCGGGTGATATCACATGTCAGCGGCCGTTCTTGGTTTATTGAGAGGCTAAACTGCTCTCACCAGGCTGACTGGATGAGCTGGCTGAAGAAGTTAACGTCATAATACAACTACCTACATAACGATACATATTTAACGTTAGACTGAATCACAGTAATCTCAAAACGTTACCAGAGAAGAGGTGTTCAGTGACCAGGTCAGGTCACAGGTGATGCAGATGCCCAGGAATCTGATGTCATCCACACACTCTACCACCTCTCCATGAATGAGGAGAGGAGAGGAGAGTGTTACATCTTCCTGGACCTCCTGCAGTCCACTGTGACCTCCTTGGCACCAGGTTGTTGGGTCAGGTGCTGGATCTTTGTCTCTGTAGTGGGTCTCGTCGTCTTTTGTGATGAGTCCCACCACTGTGGTCTCATCTGTGAACTTCATAATGGTGTTTGAGGAGTGGATGGCTGCACAGTGGTGGGTGAACAGTATGAAGAGAACTGGGCCGAGTACACAGCCTTGTGGCATGCCTGTGTTCTGGACCAGGGTGGTCTTCCTGGGTACCTTATCCTTATCTGGCTCTGTTGATGTTGATCCTCCTCAGAAAAGAAGTAACTTGGTGGAGCTGCAGGGACAAGGGCTGGTGCTGCTCCTCTATTAAGGGGGGAGCTACAGTTTTTCTGCCTCTGGAGTTGTCTAATCTTGAGAAGAGACTGTTTAAGGTGTCGGGAAGGGATGGATCCCCGCTAATCTGCTGGCTTGTGCTCTTGCAGTCCACCATGTTCCTGAGGTCTTTCCAGATGAAGTGCTCCTCAATGCGTTGTTTGTACCCGAGTTTGGCAAGTTGTATTACCTTTTTCAGATCTCTGTGGGCTTTACTGTACGCCAGCCTGTCACCTGACCTATAAGCATCATTTGAGCTTTGACCAGTGGCCGCACATGACCATCCATCCATAGCTTCTGGTTGGGGGAAACCTTGACAGTCTTAGTAGGAAGGATAGTATCAGTGCAGGACTGCATATAGGGTTAGGATTAGGGTCGATGTGTAACTGTAGAGATCTGAGCCCTCCTTGAAAACCTCCCTCAGTGAGCTCAAAACAGTCCTGAAGTGCTGAACAGTAGGCTTGGGCGGTATTACGGTAATACCGTATACTTCCGGTATTTAAATATAGCGTCGGTATATAGGTTTAAAGTTTAGTTTCTCTCCTGTATCGCTGTGTGTTCCGCTTTATTTTACTGTTTATTCGTGTTCGCTCGCAGCTCATCTTGGTTTGACTCGTCCTGTTAAGGTACTGACGATGAAAACAACACTTCCTGAGTTTGCTGCTTCAAAATAAAAGCTTCTAATGAAACTAATAATGTTGGACTTTTATGTTGAAGAATTTATAGGAAGTGAAACGTCCCGCATCAGACACTTTACTTTAAAGCGCGGTTCAGCAAACACACCTCGGCAGCATTTCCTTGGCAGGAACAGTTAAAACTACAGCGAAAAGCAGAAAATACACAAATAAATAACAACTGTAGTTGAGCCAACTTTATATTGAAGCACTGAACTGCTGTTTCGAGGTAAATTCGCCTTTTCTTCAGGCATTAAGCCCCGCGGCGGCGCACATAATGGGGACGGCTGTTTTGACGCGCGGCGTCCGCCGGCGGTGTGTGTTCACCTTAATAGTCGCGGGAATACCGTATACCCCGGTAAAATGTGAGGGAAGTTTGACGGTATCAAAATTTGGATACCGCCCAAGCCTACTGAACAGGCCTCTTCGGTCCAGAATTGAGTAGTTCTGATGATGGGTATGGATCTTCAGATCAGTGGTTTGTATGCTGGGACATGAGAGTCACAAGGACAGATACAGGAAGTCGTTCCTGCCAACAGCAATTAAACTGTTTAACCAGTCACCTCTGGCTGGTAGAGAGCTCTCAGCTCCCTCTGACAATTAACTTTGGACTAAGGTTTAGACTATTGCAGTTTAGTTGTTCATTTAAACTAAGCTCAATACGTCACTTTATCACACAGTCACTTTATTGTACTGCATTGCACCGTAATATGCCATATACCATCTTCTTGCACACATAATTTGTTTATAATTTTGTATTTTTTATAATTTGTTTATAATATTGTATATATATTTACCATTTATCATCCACATGAGTACTTTCATACTTTTGTTTTGTCTTGGTGGTGGTCACTTTTTATACTTCAATGTTGCTACTGTAACGCCAGAATTTCCCCCCGGGGATCAATAAAGTATTTCTATTCTATTCTATTCTATGAAGCTGCAGCAGCCTTATATGCCCCTTTAATATTGCAGTTTGTCCAGAATTTTATTGTTCCTCATTGGAAAATGTATTAATTTGTGGAATTTGGGTAACACAGTCTTAAGTTCTGCATGATTGAAGTCTCCAGCTATGATGACAGTTGCCCCAGGATTAGAGATACAGCTCCTCCAGGGCTTCGGCTTTAGGTAGTCATGTACTCAGACCCAGAAAATTTCTACAGAAATATTCGAGTGTTGCCAGTGTGACAGCGTGTCCGTGTCTGTATGGACATCTTAAACTGGAAAAACTATGAGGAGAGCAGCCAGGAGACCAGTCGAGCAGCTATTTTAGGTTAGAAAATAAAATAGTAATTTTATGTCAAACAAGAAAAGCACTCGGAGAGCGCAGACCTCCGCCAAGTGCAACAATTCCCCCGTATAGCGATTTACAGATTGCTATAAAATCCGCCTTCTGGATCAGATCCGGACCAGCCTTTAAAATTTGATAGAGGTTTCCATTGTCAATCCCTGAGTCAAATTTCATGAGTTTTGGGCAATAATTAACAGAGATATTGCGAAGCAAAATTTTCGGCCCCATTGACCGCAATGTTATCGAAAATTTGAAAGTGATCCAGAATCCAGTATTTCTTGCGGATCACACCCAAACTGAAATCAGTTCTTCCTTTTCACATTTCTGACAACTCCTGAAAATTTCATCAAAATCCATCCATAACTTTTTGAGTTATCTTGTACACAGACAGACAAGTAAATGCCAGCAAAAACATTACCTCCTTGACGGAGGTAATAATTGCAAATTTTGTGAACATCGCGACATTTTCGCAGAAAAAATGTTCAACTCCACAAAAGTTACAATTCTACAACAAGAAGTTGCTCATTTTTGTGAAAATGTTGCGAATTTGCAACATTTTCCACAAAAGTTTGTGGTTTTAGGACAAAAAGTTGCAATTAATTAACATAACTCACAGTTTTACGACAAAGCCGTAATTTTACGTTCAAAAGATGCAAAAGTTGGTATTTTGTGACAATGATTCTAACTTTGAGTTAAAAGTCGCACATTTTTGAAACTTCTGATTTTACGATAAAAAGTCATAATTTTACAACAAAAAGTCGCATTTCTGAAAAAAATAATTTTTTTCACTTTCATGATAAAATTTAATGCATTGACAACATACTAAAAAGATATTTCTTATATTTTTAGTATGTTGCGTTTTAACCGCGCTGATGCAACACTTAAATTCCAATAAAGTCCATCTATCTGTTTCTCAGAACATCCACTGTGTTCAAACCTGTCTTCTCAAGCCGCCTACCTTTTCTTTTAAAAAAAAAATTATAATAGTCTGACGTGAAAATGTTACTGTGATGAGTCGGGCGGTAAAAGGACTCTACGGATGTCTCATCAAGTCGCAGGAAGCGCGACGTTACAGAAGAATTACAGATTCCCTCGTTGCTCAATCAAGCAGCACATTTGGGGTCCTATTGTGATAAAGTGGAGTAACTCTGAGCCGTGAGAACTTAAACAATAAAATCCCCCCTCTGCGCGCTGACGGGTTTCTACATCTGATTATCTTGCACATCTGTCAAGCGAAACAGCTACAGTCACAGAAATCTGGTTAATTACTGAGAATTTTACTCACTGTGTGGTAAAAATCGGAGCATAAATATTTAGAAGTGTTTCATCTGTGTTTGTGAACTGGCCTCGGTGTGAACGTGATTATACTGAACAGGCTGTTTGTGATCGTCTGGTGACCTTTGACCTGCGCTGACTCGATGAGGGGCTGCAACAGACTTCAACCCACCTTGATGTGGAAATGGATAGACGGCAGAAATGGAGTGAAGGATGGGTTTATGCCAGTGTTTAGTGATTATCCAGAGGTTCTGGAGTCGGGTTACTACATGAAACGGTGAGACGGCTTTTTCAAATAGAGTGCATCGATGTGAAGCTCGGGGTGTAACAGCATGAGTACTGTTGCTCTCTGGGTCTGTGTCAAATGAAACATTTTGGAAAGATAAAACTGAGCTTCTGTTTCACCAAGACTCAGACGTAAATGCTCTCACTGAAGATGAACTTGGCTCACAAATGATGTTGCATGACCACAAGATGAATTTGGGCAAGCTTCGTCTTGCCTAATCCAGAGTCATCTGTAGAGCACCTTTGTCTCCCTTTTCCCTCTGCACCAGCAGAAACTCTGATCTGGGGACAGATATGCTGAACCTCGGGTTATTTCTGTGGAAAAACAAAAGAAAATGACACCAAATACCTGCACTTGAACCAGTTTATTTGTCCACTGGTGCAGCCCCTGATGTGTAGCGCTGTAGTTGGTAGAGCGGGTCGTCCAGTCACCGTAAGGCTAGCGGTTCAATCCCAGCTCTGACTGTCCACATGTCAAAGTGTCCTTGGACGCTGAACCTTAACTTATCTTGTGTGAAATAATAGTTGTGGATAGCACACAGTTTGCAGCCAGGGGTGCAGCCTGGCTAAGCCGCCACAGACAGCTGCTTTAGCACTATCTGAAGGGGCTCCAGCTAGCTGAGGCTAACTGGTGAACAGCTGCTCTCTGTCTCGCTCCGTATTTGCACCCCCGATTCGTTTCTGCAGCGCTGTAGCCGGCAGTGCTGAGCTTCCTTTTGTTTTGTCCACTTCTGAAGTCCTCATCTAGACTAGTACGGTCCATCTGGTGGTGGCTTGAGTGGACTTGACGCTGCAGAGTATCCTCAGAATGCATTTTGCATTTCTTACTTCATTGATATTGACGCACCGATCGGACCAAGTAGCTGCAGAATCTAGTCGCTAACTGTCAGCGCTTGTGGAAGCGTTTACTTTTCAAAGTAAAGGCGTGCCGCAAACGTCGGCCTGCAAACAACAGAGCGTAAAGCTCTGTTGTTTCACAGTAATCCTCCGCGCATTCACTTACAGCCAGAGCCGTGCGAGCTTCGAGAAGTCGCCGATGTGAAAAATGAGCAGGGCTGGAAGAAGAAGAAACGACATGTCAAAACGTTTTCTTGACTGGAGCTTAATCCCTGTATTCAATTACCGCTAACACCTCCGGGTCAATTATGTCTCCTCCTGGCACAAACAACCCCCAGAGAAAAACGTTCCCATGATGGTGGGGGGAGCAGGAATGAATGAGAGAAAGAGGCGGGGGGGGGGGGGGGTAAACAGTAAACTGAAGAGCATGTGATTCTCAGGAAAGAAGCTCAGACTCCCAAGTTATGTTTTACTCTAAAATAGACAAAACACACAATGACTTTCATGCAGACGGGGGAACAAATCATAAACATACATCCAGCCACTTCCCAAGAAATCAAAACTTTCTGCTCTGGGTTGAAAACTAAGCTTCTGCAGGGATGGAGAGCATGAGAGCGGCTGCAGATGCAGCTTCACACAACAGGCCGAACGTTAATGTGCTTTAACAGCTGCAGGAGGGACGGAGGAGCCAAACGCCCCCTGCAGAGCTCAATGCACAACGGCGAAAGACAAAGACTCAGCTCAGTGCGACATACAGTAGTTCAGAGCAAAGTTTCAGATGATTTAGAGATGGAGACAACAGGTCAACTGTCCGTGGGCCCTCGGCTCTTATCCTTCCTGTTCTGGGACATGACTGCAAAGAAACAGCGCGGTTAAAGTTAAAGTTCACCAGCAACTCCAGCAACGTGATTTAGGCTGCTTCTTCTAACTTTTAGCATCCAGTAACATCCAGCTTTTCAAGTAAAACCAGATCTCATAAAAAAAAAAAAAAACCACAGTTTCCTGATGAGAAAAGGAGCTTAATATGAGCTCTGAGCCATACAGGACTGTGCACAAATATCTACAGATCTCAGGGATCTCCACTGGAAGTCATTAGCTTTTGAGAAAATGAAAAGAAAAAACAAGAAAGATTGTGCAGAGAGATGAAGCGCTGGACTATGGGGCGCCGTTTGTCATGCTGAAAATAACAGCAACATCAAAATGTATTCAATATTTAAATCTAAATATAAATGTTAAATCTAAAAGTTAAATCTAAATCTAAAAGTTAAATCATAATGTTATGCCTAAATGTAAAATCTAAATCTAAACCTAAATTTTTAACCTAAATATTTAATCTAAATGTTAAATCTAAATCTTAAATCTAAATATTTCATCTAAATCTAAATGTTAAATCTAAATCTAAATTTTAAATCTAAATGTTCTGGATGAAACTAAATATTTAGCTAATATGCAAATTCAAGCTGCCTGTAACCGTAAGTACCAAAATAAAAGCTCAAGGAGGTCGATTTAGATTTAACATTTAGGCATAACATTTAGATTTAACTCTTAGATTTAGATTTAACTTTTAGATTAAACATTTAGATTTAACATTTATATTTAGATTTAAATATTGAATAGATTTTAAAAGTTAACAAATATTGTGTTAAATGTGCTAAAAAGTGACTTTCAAAAGTTCACACCACTTTTTAAAACATGATTTGAAGCTAAATGTGACAAAATGTTGCTGTTATTTTCAGCATGACCAACTTTACAAACGGCACCCCATAGCTGGGCCGTCTGGGCTCTGGGCTCTGAACTGGTTGACTGTGGTGAACCGTCCCCTCATACTGGGAAGGAGACAGCGCAGGTTTTTCGATGGGAGGGTTTGTTCCAGCTGACCTCTGCTGAAATGAAACCCTTCACGTGTGTCTGCATCGAGCAGAAACAGTTAATGCCTCAGCGGTTCACGGCTTTGTGCTGCAAAAACCAAACTTTCGTTTTCCGCCGTTGTTTCTCTGCAGCGCCGTCTCTTGTAAACGCGTGATCGGGCCTGTTGTTTGAGGGTTTGAGGTTCAGACGGAGGAGGTCTGGTCCCTTTTGGAGTGTTTTATCTGTTTACGGCAGATAACCAGTAAATCGCTGGCCCATCCTGCAGCAGCCTGCGTCCAAACGCGGTCACTGACTTTTATGTGGGAGGGTTGGGGGTGGGGGGGTGGGGGTGCCTTATTTGAGTTGGCCTGAGACGCCACAACATGTTCAAACAATCAGCTCTCGCTCGAGACTGAAAAATACTGAATATTGAATAGATGTGTGGCCGCAGGCGTCTTATTAGCTTTATATTATATTAGCTTTACACATCTAGTTTATCCTGTTCAGGTTTGGGGGGGGGGGTGGGGGGGGGGCATCAGACACTTTCTCTTATGACTTACTGAAGACAAAGAGGACCACTGCACACTTCAAAAGAAGGGAGACGGTGTCTTAAAAGGCCTTGTTCTTGTTTCGTAACACTCGTTAGCTTGTTTTTCTTCCAACAGCATGGTGGGTCTAAGGGGGGAGGGGGGTGCCTCACAGCGGGTCGGGTCCTGGTTTGATTCCCGACAGAGGCCCTTCTTCTGCAGATTTTCTCTCCCACAGCCTGAAAACATGTTCATCTGTTATCATCTTTGTCCATATTTGTACCGGTGGGAGATGAGCTCCAGCAGACCCCCGTTGACAGGAACAAGGGGGGTGTCGATAAAGCGTGAACGCTGCGCAGACATTCAGTGTGTTTACATGAGAAGATAATTCATCTTTAATTCAGAATTAAAATTAAATCCGATTTAAAATGATTGAAAATTACCATGTAAACACCTAATTCCAAATGAAAATGTCCATTCCGAATTAAACTTAATTCCGAAGTAAGTGGCTGGTTTATTCTGATTATAAATCAGAATAGAATAATTCCGCAGTCATGTAAACACTCATTCCGCTTTAAATTAATTCCCGTCTTTCTGCAGATGCTCGTTCCCTTTCCCGTCTGTCGCGATGACGCTTATATTCCACGCTGGGCTTGTTTAAAAAACAAAACAACATCGACATGATGTTGTCGTGCTGCTGCTTCAAAAATAAAATCAAAACAAATCCAAAAAGGATGCTAATAATGTAGTCCTCCATGTTGTTGCTAATCAAGTAAGTTTGTTTTCTTCCGGTAGATGTAAATACGTAAAGACATCCCCCCCCCATCCAATCAGAACCCTTCCCAACCCCCAGACCTTAAGCGGAATTGGATAAAGCCGATCAAACATGTTTTCCGTGTAGGCTCTTGCCGATTGTGCTAGCATAATTTTTGGCATAATATGAGGAATTGAGCATAATTTTTGCCCTTTTTCCAAAAATAGCACTGCTAGCACAATCCGTAGATTTTCTTGTCTTAATAGCACAATTTTAGAATAATTTAAGAAAACGAAGATCTCAGCTACTAAAAACGATAGATTACTATTAACAGTTGGTTCCACTCCTATTTTGCGATTGCTTTTTAGTTGTGTTGAGATACCGCGGGAATTCGATGGAACGGAACCGGAAGTCTGTGTCTAGGTCCCAGACTCTTTAGTCTTTCTCCCAGTGTTTACTCGAAATTTGCATACTTTACCATGGTAACTGGAGGCCATTTGAGTGCAAAACCTTGCGCAAACTGTGTCACGCTCTGCTACACGCGATGGTTAGCAAGCTATCCGCGGATAGTTATCCACCACACTATCCAGGCTTTGTGCAACCTAATTTTGTTAGCTGGATAACTATCCGCTGGATAGCAGATTTATCCGCCGTATAGGCCTAACCACCGGATAAAGTTACCCAGGTTTTGAACAACCGGGCCCGGAACGTCAGGCCAGGGTTAATAAAATACATTTTCAAACTTGTCTTGTGAGTTGTGAAGTTTGTGCACAGAATATTTTTTTAAAAAGTAGCATTATTTTGAAAAGCGAGCATAATTTGAGCATAATTTGGGCAAAAAACGAGCACTGCCACTAGCATAATATGCCACTTTTACTAGCACAATTGGCAAATGCCTATTTCCATGTAAACCTCAATTCGGAATTACTATTTCCATGTAAACTCGAAGGAAAATAGTTTAATTTTGAATAATTAATTCCGAATTAAAAAACATCGTAGTACAACATGTAACCGTGGCCATTGAAGCAAACCAGAAGGTCTGCCCTGAACCTGGTCCAATCAGCGTATTTCTGTCCGTCGGTCTTCATTTTGTCTCATAATTTGCACTCAATCCCATTTTCGCTATGCCTCAAATGCTTTTCCCCTTTTTTTCAAAAAGGCTCCAGCGGTCTTTAGAGATGGGGCCAGTGAGACGGTCGCGGATCGGGAGTAAGTTGACACGAGGACTTCAGCTTCTGTATCTGTTCAGCCAGGTGACCTCTGAAACATCTGACTGAGCTTCAGCCCGTCCAGACGTCATATTCTCTCAACCACATCAACATCAAGCAACTTTTTTAGCTGTTAACATACATTAATGGTAGCATACATTAGCCGTTGGTGTAATTTAGCTATTAGCAAACATTAGCAAACATTATCCATTAGCGTACATTAATGGTAGTATACATTCACTGTTAGCGTACTTTATCCATTAGCATACATTAGCCATTAGCGTATTTTAGTCATTAGCGTACATTAGCCATTAGCATGCATTAGCCGCAATGCTAACTGACAAAGAAAGACTAATCAACTAGATTTCTTTTACAACACCAAGAACAACCAAAACTAGCATCTGCTTTCGATTAGCATCTTTTTGTCACAATGGCTGACAGACAAAAGAAAGTCGGCTAAATTTACGATGTAAAACCTTTTTAGAAGCAGATGAAACAAAGTGAATCCAGCTGAGCAGGCAACTTTTCGAGCATTTTAAAAACTTTTTCCCGCCCTTGAGCCGCGGTAAATGACGCCACGCTGAGATGTCCAGTTTGACAGAGTTTGCATCCCTCCTGTGGTCCGAGACGGGGAAGAAGCAACTCCTCACATCTTCTAAAAGAGTGAAATATGAGCTGGGGGACCAGTAAAAAGAAGGACCTGATGGTAAGGTGTCATTTCTATGTAAAAGGAATCAAGAAAACCGCACCATCGCAGCCATCTTTGGCGCGGTCACATGTTGAAACCACCTGAGGCACACCTGAGACCGAGGACGGAGCGGCTATGATTTACGACTCTATCAACCGTTTACTTTTTCCCACGCAAGAAGAAAGACGTCCCGTCAGCACGCTAGCTGTTGTGAAACAGTTTCCAAGGATTTTCAAGCACCTCACACACTATTCAAGCACCTGCCAAACCTTGAGACCAGAGCAGCACCAACCCTGCATGCCGGTCCTGAAAAGCTTGTGCCAGTTTTTTTTTTATAATTTCAGCTTTTATAATTTTTGATAACTACACTCCTCTTTTAGTTGGGTTTAGTTATTTGTTTTCAGGCCTGGTAGTTTTTTTTTTTTTCTCTCGCTACTGTCGCCTCGTGCTCGCTCAGGATGAGCTGGACCGGACTGAATTGATTGGACAGCCGTCGCTGGGCAGCTTGGTGGTTTAAGCAGGTTGCAGTCCTGCAGCGGTCGCAGGTTCGATTCCCAGCCTGCAACCTGCTGCATGTCCTCCCGGCTTTCTCTCACTGAACCACTTTCCTGTAGCTCTCACTGTAAATAAAGGCCACTAGTAGGGCTGTAGCGATACACTAATCACACGATATTCAGCTCACGATACGATATATATCGATATTCATCTTACAATACATTTACATCATTTTCTGAAAGATTTTAAAGGGGAAAAGTGATTTTGGTGACATCTTGTGAGTGTTCCAATTACTTTGTTTGAATTAATTGAACTGAAAGCATCAATTACACATTATATGGCTGACAGGCAGCTTACAAGAGCTGGACAAAATGAATAAAACAGCCATTCCCAAACTTCAGAATACCAAGGCCCAATTTGAAATGTGAAAAATATCTGCGGTCCACAGAAACCTTTAATCACAACTGTGATCAACATACAGGACTAGAAGCTATGTTATGACATTAATGTAAGGGGTCAACAAATAAGGTGACATTTGTCATATCAAGTTAGGATGACGGTAGAATAACACTTAACTGGTTAGTTTTGTTACTTCTTAATGTTTTTAAATCATGTCTATAATATTTTACAGTAATTAAAAATATATTTAAAAAAAGTCGAGGATTTAAAACATATTTGTTTAATTTTAATGACCTCTCATGGACCACCTGCAGTCCCACGACGGCCCACAAGGGGGCTGCGGCCCATACTTTGGGAATCACTGGAAAAAAAGATTTGTTGAGAAAAATAGTTTAATTTTTTTAAACAGTGCAAATTGTTGCTTGCAAGCTTTTAAAGGTGGGACACGGAGGTTTTGGAAGAAGCTTAGAATATCGATAGCCGCGGCTGAAAAATCGATACTCGATAAAATAGCGATATATATCGCAGAATCGATAAAATCGCTCAGCTCTAGCCACTAGAGTCACAAAATCTTCTGGAAACAAACGTCCAACTAGACGCAGACATCCTGTTGACACCTACTTTGAAGAAATAGCTATAAATATCAGACAAATTTTCACTTTTAACACTTCCAGATGACTGAAATATTGTGTATTAAAAATAGAACCATTTTTTTTAGCTGCCTTGCTGATTATGCCTTTATCATTTTACATATTGATAAGTTTTGTGAAATCCTCCGCCTCCACTGCTGCACCAGACGGGACTGGAAAGACGAGGTGCTTTCCTCTCTGGTCTGACTGGCGTCGCTCAGTCGTTGAGTGATGTCGACTTCCCACACACGAAGAACTTTCCCATCCCGAGTCTCGAAGCTGCACGAAACATCCCTTTTGTGATCGGGACGTGGCATTGCACAAGTGGCAACAAAAGATTCAACCGATGTTTCCACTGGGATGGGCTGGCAATCAAACCAGAAAGTATGCAGGTGTGATGAATTCAGGTCAGCTCTGCTTCATTCATACGGTGCCAGTTTCCATTCTTTTTTTTTTTCCTTCACCTGGACGGGAGCGGGCCAGTGATAAAACACCCAGACGATGTTTATCTTTGGATGAAAGTTGCACAAACCCACTCAGGCACGACATCAAGAGATTGCTGAGGTCGCTGCGGTTTGTGGTTTCACGGCTCACAGGAAGTCGGGCCGCCCACAGAACAGCTTTGATGGAGTTCGTCAGAGGAGAACTGCTGGCCTCTAGTGGCTCTAACTGGGAGACTGCAGTGTGTTTGGGTTCATCATGAGCTGGCGTGGCTTAAAAGACAGATCCACAGCGCCCCCTGGCTGGAGAGACTGGAGCCGGCTTGGAGGCAGGAGGCCTCGACAGGCGCTCAACACTGAAACGTTTTTGCCCAAAACTGCATTCAGATGACAGGTATTTTACCTCCATATGTGGCTGAACGATTAGTCAAATCAAAGTGTGAAATAATGCAGCTAATAGACTGAACAGGTTGCAATTATATGATATTATACTCTAGGAAAAGTCAGCCACTTCACCCTGTTTGAGCTTCTGATTTCGGAGGTTCAGTGAAGGCAGCATCATGTAACATGAGTCTGTGATGTAACAGCATCCCGCTCACCTGAAAGGCTCACAAAATTACTAGGGCTGGGCAATGATTAAAATTTTTAATCGCGATTAATCGCATTATTTCTCTGATTAATCACGATTAATCACATTGTATACGCGAAATCAAATAATGAATTCAAAAGTAGTGTAAAATGCACTTTTATTTAAATGTTCTGCTGCCATATGAACTAAAGTGCCATAACATTTGTTGTTTAAACACTTTTAACATCAGCACTTGTCAGTAACACATATTTAGTGTAAATCTCATCTTAAAAAATGTCACATAAAATAAAGCTTATTGCTACTGCCAGGGCATTAATGTCATTCTGTTTTTTTTAATGAAAAATAAAAGAAGTTTACCAACGGCTTATTAAATAGACTGCTTGTTAAATGCCCGACCAGAGAGGAGAAAATTCTGGATCACTGTTACACCACAATCAGAGGTGCTTATCACACCGTCCCCCGTGCTGTACTGGGTCACTCTGACCATGTCATGCTACACCTGATTCCTGCCTACAGGCAAAAACTAAAGCTCTGCAAACCTGCAGTGTGGACCTCGAAGAAGTGGACCAGTGAAGCAGTGGAGGATCTCCAGGCGTGTTTGGACTCTACTGATTGGGATGTTTTCTGGACTGCTACCAACAATCTGGATGAGTACACAGAGGCTGTGACGTCATACATCAGCTTCTGTGAAGCTGATGTATGACTATGTGTCCCATCATGCACCAGGGTGAGTTACAACAACGACAAACCCTGGTTCACAGCCAAACTCAGACACCTAAGGTTGGCAAAGGAAGAGGCCTTCAGGAGCGGGGACAAAGACAGATTCAAAGAGGCAAAGTACAAGTTTAGCAAGGCGGTGAGAGAAGCTAAACGACTGTACTCTGAGAAGCTCCAACACCAGTTCTCAGCTAACGACTCTGCGTCCGTCTGGAAAGGGTTTAGGCAAATCACCAACTACAAGCCTAAAGCCCCCCCACTCCATCAATGATCGACGCCTAGCCAAAGACCTGAACGACTTCTACTGTCGTTTTGAAAAATAAAGAGACAGTCCTGCAACCATCCACCCTCACAACCCCTCCCAACAGCTCCAGCTCCAGTCATCTCCACCCCCCCGGTGACGACTCTTTGCATTCATGAGAGGGACGTCACAAACTCCTTAAGAGACAGAACCCCCGAAAAGCAGCTGACCAGATTCTGTCTCCCCATCCTCCCTGAAGAGATCAGCTGTCTCCAGTGTTCAAGACATTTTTAACACCTCTAGAGACCTGTCACGTCAGCCTGCTGACCTCAACCATCATCCCCGTCCCCAAGAAGCCAAGGACCACAGGACTTAATGACACACCCGTCGCCCTGAGGTCACCTTGAGCGCTTGTACTCACACACCTCAAAGCCTTACTGACCCTCTCCTGACCCCTGCAGTTCACCTACAGAGCCAATAGGCTGTGGACGACGCTGTAACCTGGCCCTCCACTTCATCCTCCAGCACCTGGACTCCTCAGGAAACTACGCCAGGATCCTGTTTGTGGATTTCAGCTCTGCTTTTAACACCATCATCCCACTCTGCTACGAGAAGCTCTCCCATGAGCGTACCTGACTCCACCTGCATGTCTTCCTGTCTGACAGGAAACAGTATGTGAAGCTGGGAAAACACATCTCGAACCCACAGACCATCAGTACTGGATCCCCCTAGGGCTGTGGTCTTTCTCCTCTGCTATTCTCCCTGTACACTAACAGCTGCACCTCCAGTCACTAGTCCGTCAAGCTCCTGAAGTTTGCAGATGACACCACCCTCATCGGACTCATCTCTGATGGTGACGAGTCCGCCTACAGGTGGGAGGTTGACCACCTAGTGACCTGGTGCAGCCAGAACAGCCTCGAGCTCAACGCTCTAAAGACAGTGAAGATGGTTGTGGACTATAGGAAGAACTCAGTCCCCCTGCCCCCATCACCCTCTGTGACTCAACTATCGACACTGTGGAGTCTTTGTGCTTCCTGGGAACTGTCATCTCCCAGGACCTTCAGTGGGAGCTGAACATGAGGCAGCTGTAGAAATTCAGTATGCCGAAGACAATAATGGTGCAGTTCTACACAGCCATCATTGAGTCCATCCTCACCTCCTCCATCACCTTCTGGTCTGCTGCTGCCACCGCCAAGGACAAGAGCAGGCTGCAGCGTGTCATTCATTCAGCTGAGAAGGTGATTGGCTGCAATCTCCCATCTCCTCAGGACCTGGACTCCTCCAGGACCCTGAGACCTGGTCCTGGACTCCTCCAGGACCCTGAGACCTGGACCTGGACTCCTCCAGGACCCTAAGGCCTGCAGGAAAGATTGTGGCTGATCCCTCCCACCCAGACACCAACTCTTTGAGTCACTCCCCTCTGGCAGGAGGCTGCGGTCCATCAAGACCAAAACCTCACACCACAAGAACAGTTTTTTCCCATCTGCTGTCAGCCTTATCGATAAGACCCGGAACCCCCCGACACCCCCCACTCTCCACCTCTGACTCTGACACTGCTGTCACATTGACAGAACTCAGAACACTATACGTTACATTAACGTTCAGACTGCACTACCTGTTCATTTGCACATTTGCACATTTCATGGCACATCACTCTTGGTCGCTGTGTCCTCAATGCTTAAAAAAAAAAAAAAAAAAAATTCTTGTGTATATATATTTATATCGCAATTTTTTAGTTTACATTGTTTGTATTTTTTGTATTTTTATCACATGCACCATCATCGCCATAACGAATTCCTCGTATGTGTAAAATCGTACCTGGCAATAAAATCTATTCTGATTCTGATTCTGAACAAAATCCTGAGCCTCAATCAGAACATTAAAACAGGTCATTTCTGAGGTAACAGCAGAAACTTTTAACGGGGAGTTCAACTTGTCAGTTGTTACAAATAACCTTGTTTCTGTTGAATCCTCCGTCTGGGAGAACTTTAAAATGAAAATGTCCATGTTAAAGTTCTGTAACTTTACCAATCCGTGTATCATTCATTCTTTCCATTTTCATTTGTCAATCAAAACTTAAAAAAAAATTAAAAAGTGACATTTTATTATGTTTCTGATTTTTTTAATCTAACTAAAAAAAAAAGTAAAAAAAAAAAAAAAATGGCTGTTTTTTTTTAATTTTATTTCAATTTTAGACTTGGATCAAAAATACGAAATTAAAAAACGGACCACAGAACTGAATTTGTTTTATAATGGAGGACTGGACTTTCTGTTGTCGTTATACATCTGTGCCACTAGATGGAGCCGCACTGCAGTAACCAGCTAGAGAACAGCAGGACAGTGAACACATGGAGCAGATCTGATGGAACATGGAGGAATGACGACAAAGTTTTGTTGCAGTATAGAATTTTTTTTCTCAGTCAGAATTGTTAATATTGCTACCTGAGTTGCTACCTGAACTGTAAAGTACAAGGATTTTTACCGTTCTCCATGTTTGTTTTAGTTTTTCCTTATGTTTACTGTTTTTCGGTTCGGCAGCAGCCAGTAACAGACTTTTCAAAACAAAAGCATGTGACCAACATGCGTAAACGCGCGATAAAATAAATGTCGACGTTAAAAAATTAATGCGTTTACGCGATAATAACACGTTAACTTGCCCAGCCATAATTGTTACATATATTCTAACTTTAAACTGCCTGCCCCCCTGCTCCTCCTCCTGTTGTGTGTGCATGTGCACTCTTAACCATAGGAGCAGTGCCTGCTGTGGGGGGGTCGGTCCGCAGCTGCAGTTCAGGTCCCGCCGCCACCTGCCTCTGTATTGGATCACGGATCACCAGGCTTCGCTCACGCCCTGGATTTCCGTCGCCAAATCTGCCCCACCTGAGATGGCAGAGCCACAGTCACGCCACCGGACCCAGATTACTGGCTCCATCCTGGCTCCGAGCCTCCTATCGGGTCCAGAGTCCTGGTTGGTGACAGAAGCGTTGTGTTGTGTTAAATTTCTGACTTTTTTCTTTATCTACCGACAGTCTATCCCCTCTAATAAATGTATGTGGATGTCCAGGTATCCTAGTTATTGTACTGCTAACAGTCTGAAGGGAGGCAGCTGGACTGGTCCTTGAATCAGAACCTTTTATCAGTTCTGTTGGTTTCAGCCTTAGAAGATGTCGTTGGGTTATTCATTGATATGACGTGTCACCAATCCACCTGTTCCTCTTCTTGGTTATTGTCTACAGTGGATTTTGTATTTACTTTTTTTTTTTTTTTTTTTTACCAGGGAGGGGTTTACCACAAATCTGAATAAACAGGGCTCAGTGTTTTCAGGCACAAAATTCACCAAAACTCTCCTGCATTGATAAGAAGGGCTCTCTTTTCAAATGGAAAATAAAAAACAATAATGCAGCCATGGGTGGCTCTGGAGGTGAGCCCGTATCAGTCTTGGCTCCTTGATTGGCCTCTGATATGTCTAAATTTGTCCAAGTGGATGCAGTTCTGTGCCCAAACAGTTGGTGGCACTATAATTCAACTTAACAGTGGTTTGTTAATCATCTGCTGCAGTATCTGTCATTATTTAAGTTGGTTCAAAGAGTCATTGCAGATGGTTAAAAGCGTGGCAGGAAGGGTCTCCTGCAGTGGTGCAGCAAACCAAAACATGCTACAGCCCCTCGGGCCGGTCACCATGACGCATGTTTTGTTCACCAGTCGGGGTGTGAATAGCTGCAAAACCACCTGGGGGGAGATTCAGCGGTGCACCGCGAGTGTTGGACAGGTGAAACCTGAAGTCACCTCCTCTCTCTGTGATGCTAATAACTGCAAACGAGCCCTTGGTCATCAGGGGAAGAAGAAAAACAGCCCAACTGTGAAGCAGGTGAGGGTTTGGCCTGCAGGAGCTGTGGAAGTATTGCAGGAATGCAACGGATGCACAGACTGTGGCGTGTTTGAGGCAACTGCGACGGACAATCATCAGTTGCGTCTGGCTGAGTAGGCTCAGTCTGTGTCTGCACGTTCATAAATGCATGAAGAGCGACAAAAAAAACATGGACATGCGGGCCAATGAGAGAATCCACGCTGTCTCCGCCCTTCCTTGGTTTCAGCACCTCCTGGCTGCTTGAGCTTGTTGGGATTAAAATTATCTGAGGACTGTTAATTGTTAAAACTAAACTTTATGACATGTAGGAATGCAGTCTTCTTTTATGACCGCGAGTTCCTCAGCTTAGGTTTTATGACTTAAATTACTGTAACATCTTCCCCGACACCCCCCCCCCCCCCCCCCCCCCAACAGTCTGTGACAGCATAGATAAACACATTTGAGGGACATCTCGTTTCCTGGACAAACACAACCACATGTGTCTGGACTGAAGAGCCGTTTACCATCTGGCCTCGAAGACAAAGAGCAATAAAATTTAGGAGAAGAACCAAGGATCTGCCTCCGCTGGATTTCCCTGGCATCTCTTTGTGGTGTCAGTGAAGTGTACCGTTGGCAGATTTAAATATTCTGCATGGCATATTGATTCTTTGTATTCATGATTGTATTAAACTCTTTAATTGACCTTTGTTTCTAGTCTCATCAATGGCACCAGATAAAAAAACACGGAGAACTACTTTCAAGCTCCTCGCCGACACACCTCAGTCTGTGGAGGTGGGCAATTTTCCTGAGCACCGGCTGTCCTCAGGGATGCGTCCTGGGTCCACTGCTGTTTACCGTGATGACCCACGACTGCTCAACCGTGGTCCACTATTAATCATGTCGTGAAGTTTGCAGACGGCACAACGACGGCAGTCCTCATCCAGGACAACAGCGACAGAGCCAGCTAGTGGACTGGCCCTGAACGTCGGCGAATCCAAGGGGGTCGGAAAAAAATCCTCAATGATCGCTATCTGCGATCACTTAAACGTTTGGTGAGATCAAATGGAAGAAAAACAACAGTAGAACTCAGGGCTGTTTAATAGTGAAAGTAAGAGCATTTCCACACCCACAATGCTAAGGCAACTCCAGGGATTGGGACTGAACAGCTGTGTAGCCTTAAGAAAACCACTAATCAGTGAGACTGACAGGAAAAAAAGGCTTCAGTTTGCTAAGGAGCATAAAGATTGGACTCTGGATCAATGGAAGAAGGTCATGTGGTCTGATGAGTCCAGATTGACCCTGTTCCAGAGTGATGGGAACATCAGGGTAAGAAGAGAGGCAGATGAAGTGATGCTCCCATCATGCCTAGTGCCTACTGTACCAGCCTGTGGGGGCAGTGATTTTGCATATACGATGTGATTAATCCAGATTAATCAGGGAAATAATCCAATTAATCATGATTAAACATTTTAATCGTTGCCCAGCCCTACACACAGCACATGTATAGTTTGAACCGGTTCTGTTTTTATGAGTTTATTTAGATTAAGATAAATAGACCAGACTTTATTGGAATTAGAAGGGTTTTACTGTCATAATCCTAGAACTGGATTTTGGTGCATCTCCTGCGTAGCAGGTACAAGATAAAACAAAAAGGTAGGGATAAATAAAATAGCATTTCTAACTGTAAATGGATAAAATATAGACATCTGCACTGCACATTCAGGACTGCAGTAGTCAGGGTGGTGGAATGACACTGATGAGCTGAAAGAAGAGGTATGATCTCACTGCTCTGCACCTTCATGAGTCCAAGTTATTGCACAAGATATTATTAATATTGCACTGTTATTACTGTGTAGGATAATACTGACATAACACTGTTATTATTGCACAGAATATTATCAGTGTGTGTCACTGGGAGTAAAAAAGGAAAAAAAAGAAGCTTGATTTAGAAAATCTTTCATGGGTGCAACCCACAGACATGATCTTTACAAATGTGGCAACATTTAAGAGAAATATAATTAGGATTTCCAAGTAGAGCTGAGCGATTATATCGATTCTGCGATATATATCGATATTTTATTTCCCCAGAGAGTATCGATTTTTCAGCCATGGGTATCGATATTCTAAGCTTCTTTCTAAACCCCCAAGCAAGCAACAATTTGCACTGTTTAAATAAATTAAACAATTTTTCTAGACAAATCTTTTATTCATTTTGTCCAGCATTTGCAAGCTGCCTGTCAGCCATATAATCTGGAATTGATGCTTTCAGTTCAATTAATTCAAAAGGTTTTACTTCTTCCTACCCCTTTTCTGACATGTTAAACCAGATATGTGTTTTGCATATTGGTATGTATGTGTATGTATATAGATCTGTGTGTATACATTGGGTATAAATTTTGTTTATTTTTTATTTCTTCTTTTTTGGGGGGAATATGTCCATTTAATATTTAGATTTATTTACAAGAGGTTCTATATGTCTCTAAATTATGGTTATGCACATGTGACAGTGTATATTGATTTATGCATTATTATATATTTTATTTTATAAATATATTATAATTATTTTCAGATACATAGATTCACGATAGTGTTAAAATTGTCTTTGCTTTAAAAGATTGTTTTGACATGTCTGGAATGAATCAATAAAATGAAATGAAATGAAATGAAACAGTCATTGGAAAACTCACAAGATGTCACCAAAATCACTTTGTCCCTTTAAATATGGAGCCCCATTTGATTCATAATTTAATGAATAAAATGAGTCTATTATTATGAAATACAGGCGTTTATTATTATGAAATACATATCCATTATTATGAAATGTTTCCCATTATTATGAAAAAAAATGTGATTATTATGAAATACATTTTTATTATTATTTAATCTTAGTTTAATGCATAATAGTTAATTTCAGAATGGCTTTTTAATCTAAGAATGAGTTTTTACATAATGGCTTCGTTTTTCAAAAGAATGAGCTTTTCCATAATAATGACATTTTGCCAGTTTTGGCCGTGAGGTCCCGTTAGCAGCGGGCTGTGGCGTCATCAAGGTGCGCTCCTAGTCCGATTGTAGCTATGGCAGCTTGGACCGAGCTACGGGAAACCTTGACGTTTCTTAGTCGATGTCAGCTTTTAACTGTAAACTGAGGTGCATTCTGCCACCTACTGGCCTGGAGTATATACATCGCACCTCTCGCCCACTATCGATATTTACTGTTCTGTTGCTTATGCCTGAATGAAAGAGCAGCCAATCACATAAATGGCTCCGCCCTCTCTGCTGTGATTGACACACAAATCATTCTTATGAAAAACAAAACCATTATTATGTAAAAGCTCATTCTTATGAAAAACAAAAACATTATCATAATAATAGGAAATATTTCATAATAATAAACGCCTGTATTTCATAATAATAGACTCATTTATTCATTGAATTATGACCCAAATGGGGCTCCATATTTAAAATATTTTGGAAAATGATGTAAATGTATTGTAAGATGAATATCAATATATCAATATCAATATCAATATATATCGTATCGTGAGATTAGTGTTTCGCTACAGCCCTATTTCCAAGTGTATACAGTCATGGAAAAAATTATTAGACCACCATTTTTTCTTCACTTTCTTGTTCATTTTAAACGTCATCATGTGACTAAAACAGACAGAAAAGAAAACACTGAATGCATAAAAGCAGTGTTTTTGGCAGTACAACGCCATAGCTATTGATGTAAAAACTTAAGTGATTTAGGTTATAATCAAGAAAACCATGGAAAATGGTAAGATATCAGCTCTTAAATAAAACTCTTATGAGCAATCTTTGTGGTTATCGTTATGTTTGTCCAAACAAATGTACCTTTAGTTGTACCAGGCATTAAAATGAACAAGAAACTGAAGAAAACAAGGGTGGTCTAATAATTTTTTCCATGACTGTAGGATTTACTGCCAAGAAGCATTGTTACAACTAAGAAATAATCTACCAAACCTGAATTTCCTTACTTTTGATGTTTAGTTTGACGTTTTTTTTTTTTTTTTTTTTTTGATTTACATTCAGTGATTAAAAAAATATTGTTGAACTGAATTAAAAGTGTCCAAGTTTGTGCACCTGAATGCGAATACTGGATAAATGAGCAATTGGAATAAAATAAGTCTGAAATGGCTTGTTTTAAATAAAGACAGAAGGATTCTGGTAAAAAAAAAATTAAAACCTTTAAACCTGTCAAAAACGACCAATGTAAAGTATCTAAACTGACCCCCTATTTCAGTTGGTTCTAGTTGATCTAAAAGAAGAAAATGTTTTTTTTAAATGTCCTTAAATCCAAACCAGTGAGTGCCTTGTTTCCATCCATCCAACAGATGTCAGCTTTGCGCCGCAGATGTGGCGTCGGTCGTCGCCGAGAGGAGGAAACTCTTCTCTGGGACCCGACTGGATCGAGCTCCCCTGATTTGGATGTAATGGCTACCGGCAGGAGGATGGGGAGGAAGCAGTGACCGCACTTTTTTTTTTGGTTTTTCACCCCCCTCCTCCTCGGATTAACGCATCGCCCGAGACATATGGATGTACACGGAGGGCTCCGCAACGACTTAACCGACAGATTGGAGGATATCGCCGCCGCTCCCGTCGAAGTACTTCCCGGTGAAAGCCGCCGCCGCCGCGCCGCCGCGCTGGTGAGTCGAGGCGGCGCAGAGGCTCCCGGAGCGGCTAGCTAGCACCGCGCGCTAGCCGCCGCAGCAGCTCGCGCTCGCGGGACGTTTCTTAGGAAACCCCGCCACGGACACGTCGCTCTCCGGTTCGTAGGTGGGTTTTTTTTCTTTCCCCTTTTAACCGAAGGCCGTTGGGGTAACGACAACGTCAACGTGACAGCCGTCAGCTGGTCTGGGGCTGCGTTGTTGTGGTCGCGAGCTAGCGGGGCTGCTAACGCCGCAGGCTCGCCGGTTGTTGTGGTTTGTCTGTTTTGTTTTTTGTTTTTAAACGTGTGACGGAGGCAGGAGCATATCTGAAAACAGGCTCTGGAAAACAACACGAGCACGGGGGTGGAGGAGGAGGAGGGGGTGTGGGGGTTGGATGTGACCGTCACGGCGATGCGTGGGATATAGACGTGACATTAACTCAACGTTATGCAGCGGGTGGCTACGGAGCAGACCCGCGAGGGTCGCGTTGTGCGTCGGCCTCGCGTCTGCTGCGACTGCCGAGGAGGCGGCAGGTTGTTCCGGCGCCCGTCCACCTGACAGGAGCTAAGCAGCAGTACTGTTGGTGTTGTTTATGATGTCCTTGGTATCGATACCGATACCCCAACGATACTTTTTCCTGATACCAATGTAATAAAATTTTAACATAAAGGATGTTAGACTAAGTTTACTGCACAACTCTTGTCATAATTTGCATTTGGTTGATCATGGGTATGATGCCGATAATAATTTGCATTTGTATGATAAGGCCACTACTCGGGGTGAGTATTGGCAAGGACCCCGCAATACGATATGTGTCATGATACTTGGGCCACAATACAATATCATCATGATATCATGATATATTGCGATATTCTACCCAGTTAATATCAAAATTAAAAGTAGAGATGAAAAATCAAGTTGCTGTATATGTTAATCAGATGATATTGATCATTCAGAGGACAAATTGAGTCAAAACAATTTGCTTTAAAACAACCTATTTATTTATTTATTATTAGTGTTTTTGGAAAAAATATACGATATGATATCATCACGATATCACGATATTTTACGATATTCTACCCAGTTAATATCAAAATTAAAAGTAGAGATAAAAAAAATCAAGTTGCTGTATATGTTCATCAGATGATATTGATCATTCAGAGGAACAAATTGAGTAAAAACTATTTGCTTCAAAACAACCTATTTATTGTTTATTATTAGTGTTTTTGGAAAAAAATCGATATTAGGAGCTGAAAAATCGATATTATATTGGGTAGCCGAAAATCCCGATATATTGCCAAATCGATTTTTTTTTTTTCACACCCCTAGCCACTACTAGATGCGTTTGCGTAGCTGCAGCAGGTGCCGCCTTTGGGGTTCATACCTGTGGATTAGGGATGCACATGGTCAACTGTTTAACCGTTAACCGATAACAGTAACTCTAACCGATTAATACTAATGGTCAATTTTGTTTTTAAGCTACGTAATTCAATCAACTCATGGGGACATGTCGACAGGTGCAACAGGCCTCTGATTGGTCAATTCTACATCCGCGTAGAAAAGAGCGCGTTATCGAAAAAATAAGGAAGTACCCAGATCTGTACTATTCTGGTTCTCTACACTACAAAGACAACACATATTGTAGTAATTCATGGAGGGAGATAGCGATGAATGTGGGTCTGGATACGGCCGAGACGGTGAGGAAGTGGAAAAACGCAGGAGATAAGTTTAGTAAGTTTAGCTAGTTCGTGATTGTCGCTTTTGCGTTGTGGCGTGGAATAACATAGCCGGAGACCGCGCTATGTATAAATCAAAAGGGACGGCAGCATCTCTGCGACACGCTGACGGCGACACATTGCCGCGAGAGTATACACAGGGAAGTGTCCTCATGCGTCCACGACAACGCGCGCAACATCGCGGCAGCCAACCCTCCCGGACTTATCGGTTAATGGTTATTAAACGTTAAAGGGCATCGGTTAACGGTCATAAAAAAAAATCCAAAATGTGCATCCCTACTGTGGATTGTTGTGTATTTGCGCCACCAACTTCCAGACTGGAGCACTGGATCTTCTCTGCAGCGCTGTAGCTTGCAGTGTTGAGCTTCCTTTTGTTTACTTCCTTTATATGTCTATATGTAGTCATTTAACAGGCGTTGCAGCAAACTATCCCTCTCCTTGACTTTAAGACGATGAAGTAGCGCTGGGAAAGATGAAGATGAGGAAGAACAAATCCACCAACAAATGACATTGGTTGCAGTCTGCATTGAGGCGACCCGTAGTTGGATTTGGAGAGAGGTACATGTCAAGGTCTGGCGTAGCTTACAGCGTAGAGATGACGCCGAAGCTTTTAGGCCGAAGTATAAATCAAGTTTTATACTTCTGCATCAAAGCGACAGCATCCCTACACTCAAAACCCTGACTTGCACCTTTGTCCAAATCTAGGTTTGCTTTGCATCAACGCCAACCACAAGAAAAGTGATTCTTGTGAAGTGTTCTTCGTCTCCGTATTTCCCGCTGCTACTTTTTTTTTCGTCGTTTTCATGTCGGGTAGAACAATAGTTTACTGCAATGGCTGTAAAAATGACGGATGCCAAACATTTATCATGACCAACTCACGTAAGATACCCTCTATTCGCTCTGTTGCTCAGTTTGAGCGATATAAAGGAAGTAAAGGAAGCTCAGCGTTACAAGCTACAGCGCTGCAGAGAGAACCCACAGCGCCATGTAGAGGTTGACAACGCACAAGTATGAATATCAAAACTATCTGCATATCTGCTATGCCGAAGCGTGAATGAAGCTTCATTCATTCATTAAGGTGTTCAATCAACAAAACCAAACCCTGACAGTCTTGAGCTCTGCAGGCAAAACAAAGATAAACAGTCCAGTTTACGGTCTTTGCAGCAACTCACTATGGTGAGTTTTTTGTAACAACCAGTGGTGTTTACAATATTTACTCAGTAGCTATTGATCGGAGCAGTCGGTGCAGCAGTTGTGGTGTTACTGCAAGGTATCGAGAGACACATAGTTTTTTTTTTGATACTTGCTGGTATCGAAGCAATTCAGTCAGTCCCTGGTCGTCCTTTGGCAGTTTAAGGGGTGAGCTGTGAGATAAAGACATGCCTTTTCCATTTATCAAGGTCAAAATACTGGTTTTCATGAGCCAAATGAAACAACTGAGGACATTGCAGAAAACTACTGAAATTGAATTTCTTGGAAGGACAGCAGTGAAGCGAAATCTTTGAGGAACAAATGTGGTCAGAAGTAGGGATGCACGATAACTGTTTTTTAAAACCGATACCGTTAACTTTCAGCTCCTAAAGGCCGATACCAATAACCGATAACACACACATATACCTAAGATCATTACATCAATACTATGATCAAAATCAAAAATAGTTTAGACTTTTTAAATGAACAGATATTTATTTTTTCCAAAGAAAACTATTGGCAAGCCTCTCAAACATTTTCGTAAAGCTATCAAACAAACCTATTTGATATCTCACATTAACTTAAATAAGGTTCATTACTGACTGATATAAAAAAAATAAAGGCTCCTTGAACTGATGGAAATACATGCATCAGAATTACTAACTAAAAAAGATTAACATTTAAAGGATTTTGGCTTGTGGTTCCATTTAAATTAATACCTTTAATTAAAGTAAATGAGATTCAGTGGTTTTTATTTTTTATTTTTTATTTTCATGGAAGCTTTAGATGAGAGGAATGAGGGAGGAGAGGGGCGGGGAGACTGCTGCTGGCTTGTGCACATTAGCATTAGCTTCCGTTAGCTCACGTTAGCACGATTTCAAAACTCCATGGAAGCAATTGTTATGTTGTAGGTGGCAGATCAGGTTTTACGTATTAAAGCTTGTGCTTCCCTCCTCGTATTCGTCACAAATAACCACCAAACTATCTTCTTCTTAACGAAATTCCAGCCGCCATGTTTGTTGTGATCAGTACGCTGTGTTGCAGGCTGCATTCAAGGTGTAACGTAAATTCCGACGTTCCCTCATTTGCTAGTCGTTCTTTCAGCCTTTTCTATTTTTTTTTTTTTTTATGTGTAACGTGAGAAATTACTGCGAATATCAATTAAAGTCAGCAACTACCAAAATTATGACCGAGTTAACGAATTGTTTTCTGGCATGAGGGGGTATTCTTGACTTTCCTTATTGAGTAATTGTTTTTCTGATTATGCCGACGTCACTTGAACATAATATTCACTGCCGGTCATTCAAGACTCAGTGGGAGAGAGGCACTGCTGTGTTGACAAAAATAAATATGTTATCGGGGCTATTCGTCGTAATATCGGTCTTATCGGAATGACGTCATAATTTCCTGTTATCAGCCCGATAGTTATCGGCCCGATAGGTATCGTGCACCTCTAGTCAGAAGTAGATCTTCAGATATCGAAGGTCATTTAAACCAGCTTTAACAGCCATCTGTGCTTGTTAGCAGTTGCTGCACAATATATCAGAAATGGGATGCCATCGAAATATCAGCAAGCACATATCACTATGGCGGTAAATGGTTGCCTATTTCTAGATGCCATGCACTCATGTTCTGAATATATATTTTCCTCTTCAGATGCCTTCCCCATACGAGTGTCTGTGTTGTGATGACAGAAGGGAAAGAGAGGGACGAGTAAAAACACGGATCTAAAAGGAACACATCATATTACTTTACAACTCGGGCCAAGACGAAGCGTGTTCCTCTGCACTCCTACTTGAGTTGTGGTCCGTTCCCTGTGCTAGTTCCTTTGGCCGAGACCCAACCACGAAGGCAGATCGTTCCAGTTTGGTGGTCTGGCGTTTAAATTCTTCCCTAATACTGCAGAAAATGTTACAAGGGGCCGTAAAGATGATCTGTGGGGATCGATCACGAGGCTGTAATGTGCTGCAGCTAACGCCGAATGCACCTGAATGACTAAAAGCCACAGTTTTAACTCGCAGACCGAAAGATTTAGCAAAAAATTCTGGCTCTTGTGAGGTCTTTACTTACATGGCTACAAACAGTGAACTGGACACACTTGCAGCTCTGTATGTGTCCGATATGCTTTAGTTTTTATTTTTCTTCTCATTGTTTGTTCATGCTCGGGGAGTTTTTACTCACCACCGTTTCTTTACTTTATATTTAATGATATTTGCTCGGCGGTTACACTCTGGGTTTCTGAAAATTGACTGTCCGGGGTCTATATTAGCAGTTTTTATTTTTTATTATCACGTCTGAGGTGTTTCCAGTATGTAGCAGAATGATGTTAAAGGGCTGCTTAACTGTAAAGAAGAAAGTCTGTTTTATCTAGACATAAGAAACGATAACTGAAGAGGGACAGCGAGATAATGTTTGGACTTTGTTCATGCCTGGCAAACGTCAGTTACTCCTCAGTGGCACGACAGGAAAGCCACTTGCAAGATCCATCCCATTTCACTTGGTTGCTGTAATGCAACCAAGTGAAATGGGAGCGTTCTCCCAGTCTTCCAACCGGCAACATGTAAAACAAGAAGAGTATGGGGGAAAAATGGCATAAACATGGAATCAGGACTGGCCAGTATGCGCGCCTGAGGCGGCAGTATTATGGTATGGGCTTGTTCAGGCTCAGCAACATTCATGCTCCCAAAGATATTTAGTTCGCTGACGACCTGACTACCGTGGAAGACCAGTTTCTAGGGATGCACGATAACTGTTTTTTAAAACCGATACCGATAACTTTTGGCTCCTAAAGGCCGATACCGATACCCGATAACACACACATATACCTAAGATCATGACATCAATACTATGAACAAAACCAAATGCCGACGTCACTTGAACATAACATTCACTGCCGGTCATTCAAGGCTCAGAGGGAGCGAGGCACTGCCGTGTTGACAAAAATATATATGTTATCGGGGCTATTCGTCGTGATATCGGAGTTATCGGAATGACGTCATAATTTCCTGATATCGGCCCGATAGTTATTGGGTCGATAATTATCGTGCACCCCTACCAGTTTCCGTCTATTTCCGTATCCCAGGCTTCGTTAGCATCATGAACCCACGGAGAGTCCAGACTCCATTGAGAAACGTTGGTTTGTGCTCGCCAAAACTTGACACAGTGGTCAAAGATCTCGGTGAAAAATGACAGCCTTCAAAGTTGTTCATCTGCTGTCGACAGGCCTGCAAAGTGGAGATTACGACGGACAAAATTATTAGTGGAACGTAAGAGGAGCCGAATATGCAACAGCTGTGTTTAGCATTCTGTATCAAGAGCAAACGGTGTCCTTTGGAAAATATTTTCTAATAAGAGCTTTGTGAGCCTCCATGAATGCGGTGGTGACACCTCAGCTCATTTCAATGTAATTTGACAGAAGTATTTGGCACCCCCGCGTCCTCCGGGTGCTGAAATTTCCTCCGACGGACCACAGACATTCATTTTTCCTTTCACTGGTTGTCCTTAATTGGCTTTAAGTGTGAACACGTGTGATTGGATGAAGCAGGCGCAGCCGGCAGATGTGCGTATTTAGATGGACGTCCACAGCTTGAGAGGCAAAAGGTCCCGTACAGACGGAGAAAATGAATGGCAGTCCAGCAAAACGCAGTTAAAGCAATAATACATAGAGATCCGTTTATGCAAGTCCACCACTTTTTTTTTTTTTTTTTGGTAACTGATGATCATCTGGGCCTAATCTAATATGAAAAGCAGATTAGCTGAAGTGGTTGCCGATCTGAGGGTTGCACTTGCAATTTGCACATTCATGTCGATGCTCAACTCAATTTCTGACTGAGTGAAATTGAGTTTATTTCTGCACAGAGAGCCGAGTGTGAAAGGACGGCGGAGTGGCGGCCCGGTCTGATTTCATGATCTCGCCTCTTCATGTTTGGGCTTTTCTAGTTGCGAAAAAGTTTAATGAGCCCGTGAGTTGATTGACCCACGTTCACTCAGCGCTAAACCGGCACCACTTCCTGAACGGCGGGGAGGATGGTTGACGCTGTACCTTTAAATAAAACCTGAAATTTGAATATTCAGTGGATTAAACTTGTCAGGTAAAGTTATTGTATATAAACTTGAGTTCCGCTTCGTTCTTGTTTTGGACAGCCTCCGTAAAAACCCAGCTGTCCCTGTGATTACCTGAAACCAGTTAGACACTGGTGTGGTCTTTCAGTAACCAAGGCCTTGGGGGTCTTCCATTCTTCGTAACATCGTAACTTGAAGCTTGTCTTTTTGGCTTTAGTTAGCTTTTCTCTTCAGGGTTGAATGAAGAGTTGTAATAACTTAAATACTTAAAAACTTACCCCCTTTTTTTTTTTTTTTTTTTATTCTTGAAAAAGCAGTTTGTCCCTTTGAGGTTTCTGTTTGTCTCATGAATCCCAGCAGTTTCTGCTGGTCGTGGTCTAATTTCAACATCTTCAGAAGTTTTTTTTTTTTTTTTTTTTTTGCCAGTCAGTTATTATAAAACATTGCAGTGGTTCTGTGGTAGATTAAGTAACACAATATACTCTTGCTGGCACTATTAAATCACCCCCAGGCCTGAAGTTGGTATTTTGTAGAAGTGTTTTAAAGGAACAGTCCAGACTAAATGTATTGCAAGATGAATATCGATATATATCGTATCAAGAACTGAATATCGAGAATTGTATCGTATTGCGATATTAGTGTATCGCTACAGCCCTAGCAGAGACTACATAACACAACCTCATTTGGAGCTACCTAGATCTGAAAATGTGGCTTTCAGTGAGCGGTTCAGATTTGGCAACGCTCTGTGACATCACAGATCTGGCGGGAGACTCCGCCCCTTTAAACCAACCTGCCGTTTGCACAGCTGTAGTTTGGTGCTGTTGTATCTGTTTAACACCTGTAACTGACATTTCCTCAGGACCTCAGGAGATGACGTAAATGTGAAAGGCCATATTATGTCTCCTTTAAATCATAATCACACAGAAGCTGGAGAGAACTTTGTCTGAGAACGTTAGGAAGACTATTGGCCCTTGGGATAAATCCAAGCATCCTGTAAAAGCAGAAGTTCACATAAAACAGGCTGTAAGCGACGCTTTATTCAGCACAGACCAGTCTTACACAACGATTACCGTCCGAGATTACACTTTTATCCTTTTTTTTTTTTTTTTTTAAGTTCCTCCGTGCGGTTAAGTGCTTTGAAATCTGCTCTCTGCGAGTCTCGTAATCGATTAGGCGTTACTGGGCGGCCACGGTCAGATCTTGTGAGCAGCGCAGCTCAAGGTCAGCCCCCGATTCGCGTCTGAGGGTGGGGGGGTGCATAGCGAGCGCTCTCAGGCCTCACAAAGGGCCTCGCGGCAGAGGAGGAGGAGGAGGAGGAGGAGGAGGAGGAAGCAGCATGTGCTTTGTATGTGTGGTGGCGTGTGACTGTCAGACAGCAGAGTTGACCAGTTTCTGTGTGTCTTGAGGAGAAGCAGCATGCGCTCGTAAACCAGGAGGGGATCATTACTAATTGGCCCTCGGGGGAACGGCCAGCGCAGATCTCAGCGTACGTCTGCCTGAATGCTAATATACGCTGCTTTTCTGCTCTTTTACTGCACCAGGCAGGAAAATTCATCTTGCAGCGTTTTTTTTTTTCTGTCGTTTGAAGCTCTCCTGTTGCCTTTAAACTAGGGGTGCACGATAACAGGAAATTATGACATCATTCCGATAAGTCAGATATCACGACAAACAGCCCCGATAACATATGTTTTTTTTGTCAACACGGCAGTGCCTCGCTCCCTCTGAGCCTTAAATGACCGGCAGTGAATGTTATGTTCAAGTAACATCGGCATTAGGGATGCACATTTTGGATTTTTTTATGACCGTTAACCGACGCCGTTTAACGATTAATAACCATTTAACCGATAAGTCCGGGAGGATTGGCTGCCGCGATGTTGCGCGCGTTGTCGTGGACGCATGCGGACACTTACCCATGTATACTCTCACGGCAATGTGTCGCCATCAGCTTGTCGCAGAGATGCCGCCGTCACTTTTGATTTATACTAGCACGGTCTCCGCTATGTTATTCCACGCCACAACGCAAGAGCGACAGTCACAAACTAGCTAAACTTACTAAACTTATCCCTTGCGTTTTTCCACTTCCTCACCGTCTCGGCCGTATCCAGACCCACATTCATCGCTATCTCCCTCCATGAATTACTAGAATATGTGCTGTCTTTGTAGTGTGGAGAACCAGAATCGTACAGATGTGGGTACTTCCTTATTTTTTCGATGACGCAGTCTTTTCTACGCCGATGTAGAATTGACCAATCAGAGGCCTGTTGCACCTGTCGACACGCCCCCATGAGTTGATTGAATTACATAGCTTAAAAACAAAATTGACCGTTAGTATTAATCGGTTAGAGTTACAGTTATCAGTAAACAGTTAACGGTTAACCATGTGCATCCCTAGTAGGCATAATCAGAAAAACGGTCATAATTTTAGTAGTTGCTAATTTGAATCGATATTCGCAGTATTTCCCCTCATGTTACACATAAAAAAGAAAAAAAAATAGAAAAGGCTGAAAGAACGACTAGCAAAAGAGGGAACGTTGGAATTTACGTTACACCTTGAATGCAGCACGCAGCACAGCGCTGATCACAACAAACATGGACGGTGATGGCATGGAGCTTCATGTTAAGTTTCAGAAGAAGATAGTTTGGTGGTTATTTGTGACGAATCCTCCGAGTGAATTCTACGAGGAGGGAAGCACAAGCTTTAATACGTAAAACCTGATCAGCCACCTACAACATAACAATTCGCTTCCATGGAGTTTTGAAATCGCGCTAACCCGAGCTAATGCTAATGTGCGCAAGCCAGCAGCAGCCCTCCTCTCCTCTCCCTCATGTCTCTCATCTAAAGTTTCCATGAGATAAAAAAAAACAAAAAAATCACTGAACCTCATTTACTTTAATTAAAGGTATTAATTTAAATGGAACCACAAGTCACCTTATTTATGTTAATGTGAGATATCAAATAGGTTTGTTTGATAGCTTTAAGAAAATGTTTGAGTGGCTTGCAATAGTTTATCAATAGAAAAAATAATTATCTGTTCATTTAAAGAGTCCAAACTATTTTTGAGTTTGTTCATAGTATTGGTGTAATGATCTTAGGTATATGTGTGTGAGTATATGTGTCAGTTATCGGTATCGGCGTTTAGGAGCTGAAAGTTATCGGTTATCGGCATCGGTTTTAAAAAACAGTTATCATTCATCCCTACTTTAAACTTTTAGAAAAAAAATCTCTCCTCTCATTTTCCTCTGTTCACAGGTCCACCGAGTGCGCGTTAATCCACGCCACCCCCCTCTTTTTGAGTAAATGTCCATCAAAACTGCAGCGCCCAGGCGTGTTAAGAATCAGTCTGTTTTATTTTTAGTTGCCTAATAGGAAGCAAAAGTGCTGACTGCAACAGGAAGTCAGTCATCGGCAGGTTTTAGTAAAACGCACGCAGAATAATGGCACTTCTTTCCTGTAATTATTTATCATGGGAAATCACTGCCGTTTATTCATGGCGCTGTGAGAGTTTTAAAACAGCGTCTTGATTCAAAAGCCTGTTGTTTACTGCATGGGTGGGAGTATTTCATCACCATAGTTTCACTGGAGGATTTTCATAAAGTGCACTCTTGTTGTCACTGAGTGATAATCACTGTTGACTTCTTGACAACCTCAAACGCGAGTGCTTACATGTGGTTACTGTGAATTTTCTTGTTGACGTGGCGGAAGGATGGGACTGTGGTTTATGTTTTCAGTCGAAAGATGAGGGTGGTTTTTTTTAAATTCTTTTACAAAGAGAACTTAGGCACGTGACAATGAAATTTGGCTCCATTTGAAAAGTCAAACATGAAGGCCGATTGATGCTTCTGCACAGTAGATGTGCCCGTACACACATGGACCTCTCTTTGGCGTTCATACTTGAGCATCGTGGTTTGCGTTGTGCTGTAATTACACCACCAGTTGCTAGATAGTAGTAGTAATAATAATGCATCAAATTTATGTAGCGCTTTTCACTCATAGACACGTAACAGTAGAGAAAATGATGATGGCGCTGGTTCTCATTTGCAGCGCTGCAGCCAGGAGTGCTGAGCTTCCTTTTGTTTTTTCCTTTATAAAGTATGTCTTGTGTAAAATGACGCTGATAAACGTTGAGTGTTAAGTAATTTTTACAGACACTAAACTATACCACTGCAGCGCTCACATTTGTCGTGGTCGAAGTGAAACGTGGTTGGATTTGGATAGAGGTGGGCGTCGGGGCCTGGCGTAGCTTGTCCGGTTTAGGTTTTTACTCTACTGCTTTACTCTAAGAATGTTCAATATCATTATTTATAGTAAGAGCATGATTAGGGATGCACGATAACTGTTTTTCAGAACCGATACCGACAACCGAAACTTTCAGGCCGATACCGATAACACACACATATACCTAAGATCATTACATCAATACTATGAGCAAAACCAAAAACAGTTTTGAATCTTTAAATGAACAGATATTTATTTTTTCCAATGAAAAACTACTGGCAAGCCTCTCAAACATTTTCGTAAAGCTATCAAACAAACCTATTTGTCTGTGTGAATAAACTGAAAAAGTTCACTCCATAGTAACAAAAAGTTACATTTAAAGGATTTTGGCTTGTGGTTCTATTCAAATGAATACCTTTAATTAAAGTAAATGATGTTTGGTAGTTTTTGTTTTTTTTTAAAATCTCATGGAAGCTTTAGATGAGAGAGATAATGGTGAGGAGAGGGGAGGGGAGACCTGCTCCTGGCCTGCTCATGTTAGCTCACGTTAGCTCACATTAGCATGATTTCAAAACTCCATGGAAGCGATGGTTATGTTTCAGGTGGCTGATTGGGTTTGATGTATTAAAGCTTGTGCTATTTTCCCTCCTTCGCCGTCATGTATTTTTTTTTTCAGCGCACTGTTCCGCAATGCTGCATTCAAGGTGTAACGTAAATTCCTCCGTTCCCTCGTTTGCTAATCGTTCTTTCGGCCTTATATTGCAAATATCAATTCAAGTCCGCAGCTACCAAAATTATGACCGAGTTAACGGGTTGTTTTCTGGCATAAAGGGGTATTCTTGATTTTCCTTATTGAGAAATTGTTTTTCTGATTATGCTGACGTCACTTGAACATAACATTCACTACTGGTCATTCAAGGCTCAGAGGGAGCGAGGCACTGCTGTGTTGACAAAAATATAAATGTTATCGGGACTATTTGTCGTGATATCAGAGTTATAGGAATGATGTCATAATTTCCTGTTATCAGCCCGATAGTTATCGTGCACCCCCCTAAAGCATGATGGTATGATATTAAACATAACTGAAATTAAACCACAAACTGCTTAAAAAAGTGCAATGTTTCTAATATTATTTTCCAGAATAACTTCTTTTTGTAAGTATAGTTCAGGAACCGGTTCGGGAAAGCAGGTACCAGTTTAAATGATACCCATCCCTACTTCTCTTCTATCATTGTTGAGTGAATTATCAAAGCCCATTTTACTTCCAGTGCTTTCATAAACATTACAAAAAGCTCCAAATTAGATTACCAAGAAATCCTGATGCATTATCCAATGTTCTGCAAAAAAAAAAGAAAAAGAAAAGAAGATGCATCATTTATATTTCAATTGTCTCTTGGCTTATGTGTGTGCCGCTGAAACTAAGTTGTAATGCAGAGTTAACGTGAACTCGCTGAACCAGGACGCCCCACGCTTTTAATTTTTAACGATCGCGAGTCGTAGCTCCCCCTCTCTCTCGCGAGAATGGTACGTTCCTCTCTGTGTTAATGTGTGGCCGCCCCTCCTCCCCCCCCCGCTTCCTCTCCCTCTAAAGCCCTGTGCACCCCACCCGGTGTCAGGGGTATCAGCTGTGCCAGTCCCGGCAGACCACACACACACACACACACACACACACACACACACACAATATGCTGGCTGGATGAACAAAGCCACTGGCACTGCCAACGCAGACGGTCCCTGCCTGAGGGGAAGGGATGACACCGTCGCCGTCCTCGTCCACAGCCGCAGTTCTGAGGGGAAGAGCAGCAGCCTGGTTCTGGTGGTCACGGTGGAATATTTTTTATTTCTTATTTTTTTGCCTCCTCTGGTGCCGATGAGCTGAAATGCTGGCGGAGCGTAGAGAGAACAGCAGGTAGGGGGAAAAAAAAAAATCAGAGCTGCTGAGCTTGTCTCCGTGGCGACAGGGGGGGTTTGTTTACCGTTTCCTGATTTAGAAGCTCCGCCGGACCGTTTTAACGGGCTCGTTAAGCTGTCGTCTCTTGTCGTTATCGGGCACGGAGCAGTCACGGCGAGGAAGATGCTCTAACCTGTGATGAAATATCCTCCCGTCTCCGGATGCATCACATTTAAGTTTAAAGTAATGGAAAAATGGTTTTTATGTGAAGTTCTAGCCTTTTTACCAGGTGCTGTTAGAAATGTTTGAAAGGAATCTGGCTGAAGACCAACTAGCGCTGGTTATCCAGAATTAAAAGGATCTGTTTAAGAATATCTGATATCGCTGAATTAATTTAGATTTATTAATCGTTAAATGTCTCCACTACAAATATAGAACAGGCCAGGGTTTGCCAGCACTGAATCAAACCTCTGACGCAAGAGGAAGACTAAAAAAACAAAAGATTTGTTGATTAATTTGGGAAGAAATAAAGGAAAGATACCAGAGGACGGCTTTCTCCAAGAACAGAGGGTAAGGGTTAGCCCTAACCCTAATCCTAACATTAACCCTAACCCTAACATTAACCAATAATCCCTATCCCTAACCCTAACCCTAACCCTAACCCTAACCCTAACCCTAACCCCAAACCCTAACCCCCAACCCCAACCCTAACCCTAACCCTAACCCTATCCCTAACCCCAACCCCAACCCTATCCCTAACCCTATCCCTAACTCCTAACCCTAACCCTATCCCTAACTCCTAACCCTAACCCTAACCCCTAACCCCAACCCTAACCCTATCCCTAACTCCTAACCCTAACCCTAACCCTAACCCCTAACCCTAACCCTGCTGTGGGACTGTCACTTCTCTGGGTGTAACACCAAGTCTCTTTCTGAGGTTGGACAGGCACCTACCGGTCACACCTGCTCAGCTGCCGGTTGACACAAAAATATTCAGCTGGCCTGTCACGTGGCGGCCGGATCAAAGGCACGCAGAGGACACGCTGAAATACAAACCGAGCATCAGAGATGGTTTGAATCGAGTCACAAATAATCCCAACACAGATCTGGATTCCCCAACTAAACAATGATCTCACTGTACTCAAATGGCCTCGGCGGTCACCGGATCTGCCAGAGCACCTTTGTGTGGTGGTGGAATCTACAGCTCGGCCTGTTGGGAGGATTTTGAAGGACGAAGGTGCGTTCAGGTGTTTCTGGGAACTGATCTGGTCCATTGAACCTTTGCAGTGTTTCTTCGATTGCTGGTTTCTCAACAGCTGGCGCTATCATGGCTACAACTTGATTATTGGTCGAAGGCGTCAGGTGGGATCTTTATCCACCTGGGTTTTCGTTCCGTGCTTAGAAAACTATGAGTTTAGGGATGCACACGGTTAACCGTTTAACCGTTAACCAATAACATTAACTCTAACCGATTAACACTAATGGTCAATTTTGTTTTTAAGCTACGTAATTCAATCAACTCATGGGGGCGTGTCGACAGGTGCAACAAGCCTCTGATTGGTCAATTCTACATTCGCGTAGAAAAGAGTGCGTCATCGAAAAAATGAGGAAGTACCCACATCTGTATGATTCTGGTTCTCCACACTACAAAGACAGCACATATTCTAGTAATTCATGGAGGGAGATAGCGATGAATTTGGGTCTGGAAACGGCCGAGACGGTGAGGAAGTAGAAAAACACAAGAGATAAGTTTAGTAAGTTTAGCTAGTTCGTGATTGTTGCTCTTGCGTTGTGGCGTGGAATAACATAGCGGAGACCGCGCGAGTATAAATCAAAAGTGACGGCGGCATCTCTGCGACAAGCTGACGGTGACACATTGCAGCGAGAGTATACACAGGGAAGTGTCCGCATGCGTCCACGACAACGCGCGCAACATCGCGGCAGCCAACCCTCCCGGACTTATCGGTTAACAGTTATTAATCGTTAAAGGGAGTCGGTTAACGGTCATGAAAAAAATCCAAAATGTGCATGCCTAGCGTGGTTGTATTTTAGATGAACTTGTTCCCAGCTTTGGTGGCGACTGCTTTCATACCAGTTTGACACGCCGGCTCACTGGCAATGCTGGGGTTTACTTACTGGAATTGGGCTTTGGGACCACCAAAGTCTCTGGATCTGTGCATCCATCAGGAGATTCAAGATCTTGAGCTGGCTAGTTTGCTTTAGTATGATGTCCACGGGTGGTGCGCCGTAGCCCTAGTTTATAGAGAGAGCACACGGGGTCTAAAAAAAATATGTTGACTAAACAAAAAGTTACTAAATACAGGTAAAACATGTTTTACTTGTGTTGAACGATGCGTTGAATCGATGCCACACACAAAAGGGGCAACCAGACTATCGCCTGGAAGGGGGCGGGACTCCAGTTGTTCCAGTCGGACTCGGCAGGACCACCTCTCGTCTCTGAAGTCAGTGTCGGTCTGTTGGTTGGTGAATCGACGGGAACATTTCTCGTGAGGTTCAGCACGTCGATATTCTGCCCTGTTTGTCCTTATGTTCGCGCTAAATTGTTGCCTTCCAAGTCGGTGGGAGTTTGCGTCGTCGCTTCAAAACTGGAGGTTTACGTGACAGGGAAGAGCCCCAAATACAGAAGCAACGACAGGTTTTGACCGGTGCTGCCACATAGCGGACACCAATTTCGCAGTCCTCTGGTTTCCCCAATTGAGGCAGCACAAACTAGATTTTTTTTTCCACTTACATTTTTTTTAATTGCAGATTTTTTAGAAACGCGGTATGAATCAAATAGTATTGAAGCTGGAATTAAAGGTCACAGGTTAAAGGTTAAAGGACACCACCGCGAGGTTAGACGCCGGTTCGGTCTGCGCTCGCAGATGTACGAGAAAGTCATTTTATTTACTGCTTTTACAGTTGTGCATCTCTTAAAAATGACAGACACCCTGAAAGTCAACGTTGAGCCACTAAAAGCTAGTAAAAGCGTAAGCCTGGCAACGCTGAGGAAGCGGGTGTAGCGTCGGGTTTATATGACTCCTCTTTTGTCACAGTTTCCTGTAGGGATGCACAATAATTACTGACCCGATAACTATCGGGCCGATAACAGGGAATTATGACGTCATCTCGATAACTCCGATATCATGACAAATAGCCCCGATAAATGTTTGAGAGGCTTGACAATAGTTTTTCATTGGAAAAAATAAATATCTGTTCATTTAAAGAGTCCAGACTGTTTTTGGTTTTGTTCATAGTATTGATGTAATGATCTTAGGTATATGTGTGTGTGTTATCGGTATCGGCCTTTAAGAGCTGAAAGTTATCGGTATCGGTTTTAAAAAACAGTTATCATGCATCCTTAGTTTCCTGAGGAGATTGGAAGTGTCTGTCTCAGCGCAGTCACCAGCAACAGCAGAAAGGCTCTCAAAACATCTGGAAAGAGCAACACAGAGTTTATTGTGTGGACGGTTGGGGGAAAAAAAAACAGCGATAATGTCGTTAGTCCTTTTTAGTAACGCTGCTCAAGTTCAATGAAGCGTTCCCGTAGATGAACGTCAACGCAAACACAGGAAGTCCGTAAAGAGAAACAGGACAATGCACCTCACTGATGAAGTTACAGTTTTTCTTGAATTTTTGTGTTGGAAAATCACAGTTTAGCATCAACATCTGGTCGGCCAAGGACACTGCTTGTGTAGCTGCGAACAATATGCACGTAAAAACCTACTTTTGTTATTTGAGCCGCAGCTCTGCCCGTGTTTTTTAAAACTGATTAAACCCAGTGGCTTTATTTAACTCCCCGTCAGCCCTTTATTTCATTTATCTACTTTTTTTCTCCTCCGTGGAGCCCCCCCCCCGGCTTCCCACCTACCCCTGTAAACTGCCAAACAAGAGACGGTTGAGAGATTTTCAGGGATTACGTCACTTTCTCCGGAGGAACGGCCGGTTTGGAGCGCTGGGGTTTTCCAGGGCACCGGGCGCCCTCATCTCCCGGGAGTCGGCGCTCGCTCTGTGAGACGCTCATTGAAGCTGGCGTCCGCTTAAAGAGATCGCTCTGAGAAACACTGGAGGGCCCAGAAAGCCAGCTCGCTTTCCCACTGCAGAGGAGTTGACATTCCACTGATGCCACTGACTCATTCCCTTCTCCTTCAGCCAACACCAGAGCTTGATGAGGTTTTTTTGTCCCAAAGCAACACAATGCATGACTGTGATACGACCCCCGTCAGTGATGCATAGATTTATCACTCTCTGAAACACTTGGGATTTGATAATATTGCAGATTATGGAGAGAGTCAGGGATTCCCAAGCACTGTTATAGATGATGGAGAGGCCGGCAGATCTGGTCTGGTTCCTCAACTTTGATCCCTGTTTTTCTGCCGCTCATCTGACGCTTTGAGACGCCATCCACGCGTATAAATGCACGCAGCCCTGCCGCTGAAGTTCAGAGTTTAAGGACTCTGTTTGCTTTTGAAGGAGCGCGTCCACAAGACGCTCTGGTTAAAAGCCTGTTACAAGTATGTATTTGGGTGCCACCAACATGCATCTTCTGAGAAGAACAACCTGTTCGGATTATATAAGTGGCTGTTATTAGAGCTGAGCGATTTTATCGATTCTGCAATATATATCGATATTTTATTTCCCCAGAGAGTATCGATTTTTCAGCCGCGGATATCGATATTCTAAGTAGGGGTGAGTTTTGGCAAGGACCTCACAACACGATATGTATCATGATACTTGGGTCAAAATTTGATATTATCGCAATATCACGATTAGGGCTGGGCGATTTTATCGATTCTGCGATATATATCGGTATTTTATTTCCCCAGGGAGTATCGATATTTCAGCCACTGGTATCGATATTCTAAGCTCCCTTCAAAACCCCCGTGTCCCGCACAGGTGCTCTTCCTGCAAAGAAGGAAGAGCACTTTTATTCATACGAGGGCAGAGATATGACTGATGGGCTGGCTGGGTCCAAACTTATTGATTAGGGTTAGAGTTAGGGGCTGGGGTTAGGGGTTAGAGTTAGGGTTAGGGGTTAGGGTTAGGGTTACGGGTTAGGGTTAGGGTTAGGGTTAGAGTTAGGGGTTAGGGTTAGAGTTAGGGGTTAGGGTTAGGGTTAGGGTTAGGGTTAGGGGTTAGGGTTAGAGTTAGGGGTTAAGGTTAGAGTTAGGGTTAGGGGTTAGAGTTAGGGGTTATGGTTAGAATTAGGGGTTAGGGTTAGGGGTTAGAGTTAGAGTTAGGGGTTAAGGTTAGAGTTAGGGTTAGGGGTTAGAGTTAGGGGTTATGGTTAGAATTAGGGGTTAGGGTTAGGGGTTAGGGTTAGAGTTAGAGTTAGGGGTTGGGGTTAGAGATAGGGTTAGGGATAGGATTAGGCCACAAACAAATCTGGCTAATTGAAGTGTCGGGAGAGAATTAATATCCTGTGAGCGCTGGTCAAGGAAATCACAGTTTCGATGCCTCTGAAGCCTTTCCTGCCTCACAACACACTCTGAGCAGCAGATAAGATGTTATCGCGTCTTTCTGAAGGGCGAAGCGGCCCGCTCTAATAAAGGCGTGGGCATTTCGCATCTTCTGGCTCCGTTTCCAGATCTGAATCTAAAAGTGGATCGTGCCGATTTTCGAGAGGAAGAAAGAAACCCTGAATCCAAGGTGACTTCAATAGCATCCATAACACCCTACTTAAGTTTTCCGTTTCGACTTCGTCGTCCTGGCAGCTCCGCTGCTGCTCCGTTTGCATTTTTTTTTTTTTTTCGTGTCTGCATTTACATTCATGGTTAGTGCCATTGTCTAGCAAAACCATCTAGTATGTATATGCAATTTAATCTTATAGCAGACTTTTTTTTGTGGGACTGTGAATGGTGAATGTGTCCTTCACCATTCCTCTCTGGCAGTAAATTCTAACGTCTTTATTAACATCTTAAATCCTAATTTAGTCAGAGAGGACCAAAAAAACTCCAGCAGTGAAACATTTAAAGACAAGACACTTAAAGAGACACGGCAGTGAGGGTGTGGTGTGTGCTGGGTTGTGAAGTGTGAGGGGTGTTGTGTAGTGGATTGTGTAGTGGATTGTGTTGTGACAGCGAACAAACTCAGAGGATGATATGTAAGAAGCAGATACTACTAACAAAAAACTGGATGAACACCTTCTACCAAGCTATAAACCTGTATATGAAGGATTGATGTAAACATCTTTGATTGATTGTTTTGACAGTAGAGGGGGGGTATTGGGGGAGGGGTGTAAAGAATAAATGTGTTCGTGCCCATATACACTCACATGTAAGTTACCCAAGTACCAAGGAAACTGTTACCACTATTTTCATCATCACTCTCCTTATCTTAGTCCATCTTTATGGAGCCTCGTTTGGGTCATAATTCAATGAATAAATGAGTCTATTATTATGAAATATTTCTCATTATTATGAAATATATGTGTATTATTATGAAATATTTCCCAATTATTATGAAAAAAATTTAATTATTATGAAATACATTTTTATTATTAATCTAAGAATAAGTTTTTACATAATTCCTTTTTCATAAGAATGAGCTTTTACATAATAATGACATTTTGCCACTGGGCGGGACCAGTGGTTGACCTGCACGCTCATTGGCTGATCCTTCTCCATTCTACGCTCTGACATCAACTAGTTTTGGCCGTGAGGTCCCGTTAGCAGCGGGCCGTGGCGTCATCAAGGTGCGCTCCTAGTCCGATTGTAGCTATGGCAGCTTGGACTGAGCTACGGGAAACCTTGACCAGGTTAGCAGAAAATATTAAAAATGTTAATTTATCAGGTGATACTATTTTGACCCGATTTGATGATTGACTGTTCTGTTGCTTATGCCTGATTGAAAGAGCAGCCAATCACATAAATGGCTCCGTCCGCTCTGCTGTAATTGACATACAAATCATTCTTATGAAAAACAAAGCCATTATTATGTAAAAGCTCATTCTTATGAAAAACAAAACCATTATCATAATAATGGGAAATATTTCATAATAATAAACATGCATTTCATAAAAATGGGAAATATTTCATAATAATAAATGCCTGTATTTCATAATAATAGACTCATTTATTCATTGAATTATGACCCAAATGGGGCTCCATACATCTCAAGTCCTCCCGCGGGTGAGAAAACGCCTGCTAACTCCCATCACCCGTTTGCACCCGAATGGACGGTTTTGACCGCGGACGAGCTGCGATCCCTGTATTCTCCTTGAGGAGCAGAATAATGAAAAGGGATTTTTCAATTTCCCCGAGCTTCCAACAGATAACCAAAACTAAAAAAAAAAAAAAAAAAAACGCTATTTCATTTGCAGACTCAACACCTAATGTCAATGTCAAACACAAGCGCACGAGCTGCGCTTGTGTTTGACGTGACCCAGAAGTGGAGGCGCTGACAGAAGTCCCAGGACCAGACTGTGGTTTCGTTGCTTACCAAGTGGGTGGAGCGACCTGTAATCCTGCGGTTGTCCGTGCCTTGTTGATTTTTCTTTTCTCCTCCATTTTTTTTCTCTCTCTCTCTCTCTCTCTTTCTCAGCCTTATGCTGAGTCGTACGACATGTGCTCGCCCCAGTTTGTGGTCCCGGCCCTGCTGCGCTCCGACTCTCGTCTGCTTCAGTGACTCTCTGTTACATCGGGCCCCTCGCAGGAGCGCCAACAGTCAGCATTGTTCAGGAATAAATGCTGGCTTTGATCTGCATCAGGGATGCATTACAGTACAAAAATAGATGGGGGGAAGGGGGGTGTTTGCACGGCTTGAGGAGTAATTCTTGTCGGGTAAAATGGGAAGGAGACGTTGACATTATTATGAGCTGCGTCGCTCTGTTTTGTTTTAAAAAAAAAAAAAAAAAATCAGTTCACAGGAAGTGAAGGAAGCTGCAGTTCTTTGGCCGACCACCAGGGGGCGGTCTCCACTGACCTCCAAGACTTTGCAGCAGAGTTGAGCGCATCTACGACGGCTTGGTCTCCCCAGATGGATTTCACATCCATGACAGCTATATTGGTGGTGGAGTTTTACGCAGCTCATTGGACAAAATTAGGGGTGCACAATAACTATCGGGCCAATAACAGGAAATTATGACGTCATTCCGATATCACGACGAATAGCCCCGATAACATATATATTTTTTGTCAACACGGCAGTGCCTCGCTACCTCTGAGTCTTAAATGACGGGCAGTGAATGTTATGTTCAAGTAACGTCGGCATAATCAGAAAAACGATTTCTCAATCGGGAAAATCAAGAATACCCCCTCATGCCAGAAAACAACTTAAGTCGTTTATAATTTTGGTAGTTGCTAACTTGAATCGATATTCGCAGTATTTCCCCTCATGTTACACAAAAAAAGAAAAAAAAATAGAAAAGGCTGAAAGAACGACTAGCAAACGAGGAAACGTCGGAATTTACGTTACACCTTGATTGCAGCCTGCAGCACAGTGCTGATCACAACAAACATGGCGGCGTGGAACTTCGTTAAAGTTTCAGAAGAAGATAGTTTGGTGGTTATTTTGTGACGAATCCTCTGAGTGAATTCTACGAGGAGGGAAGCACAAGCTTTAATACGTAAAACCTGATCAGCCACCGACAACATAACAATCGCTTCCATGGAGTTTTGAAATCGCGCTAACGCGAGCTAATGCTAATGTGCGCGAGCCAGCAGCAGTCTCCCCTCTCCTCTCCCTCATCTCTCTCATCTAAAGCTTCCATGAGATAAAAAAACAAAAAAATCACTAAACCTCATTTACTTTAATTAAAGGTATTAATTTAAATGGAACCACAAGTCAAAATCCTTTAAATGTTATTCTTTTTCAGTTTGTAATTCTGATGCATGTATTTCCATCAGTTCAAGGAGCCTTTATTTTTTTATATCAGTCAGTAATGAACCTTATTTAAGTTGATGTGAGATATCAAATAGGTTTGTTTGATAGCTTTACGAAAATCTTTGAGAGGCTTGTCAATAGTTTTTCAATGGAAAAAATAAATATCTGTTCATTTAAAGAGTCCAAACTGTTTCAATGTTGTTCATAGTATTGATGTAATGATCTTAGGTATATGTGTGTGTTATCGGTATCGGCCTTTAGGAGCTGAAAGTTATCGGTTATCGTATCGTATAGTTATCGTGCATCCCTAGACAAAATGATTGAAAGGTGCAAATTTCTAGCGTGGTTCGGGGTATGGCCTACTGATCGATGGTCTAAGATGTGAATAGGCTAGCTGTCGCTTCGGCTCGTGCCTTTGGCTGAAAGTAAAGATTTAACAGAGCACAGTCGTTCTCAATTTCCAGATCGTACGGCCTTGTCGCGGCGTGAGCTGCACCAGGACCGGTTTTGGGCTGTCCCGGAAGAGTTCAGGGGTGGAGCTTGGCCTCGTAATGTGACGGGTGGTTTCCACCTTTAAAGGTTGAGGCTCTGCCTGTTTGACGGACAGAACGGAGAAGGTTCCAGAGAACCGACCACAGTCCTTCTGGGTGGGGTTCAGGTGGGCTGCCTTGATGACTGTGTTATTAAGATGAAAACATTCAGTTTTTCATCTTTCATTCCTTCTCTGCCTCGCGACGTGATTTCAGGAATGGGTTTCCTGCCGTCAGCTGCCCCGAATTTATGACGGAGAACGGAGTCGGAGCTCCAGCCGTGGTGATGGGGATTGTGGGTAAACAAAGGGAACGGCTCGTAAAAGATCGAATTCTTCTGTGAAAAAGTCCATTCATCAGGCTTTTTTTCCATCAGGGTTGGGTGACGTCTAATTTTTAAGCTGTCACTGTTTCTTTCCAGGCAGGTTATAAATGACGGCTCCTGCTCATAACTGCACAAGAATCAAGTTCACCCCTCGGTTTTTAATTCAGGAACAAATCTGTGCTCAAGTCCAGGGACCGAGCAGCTGCAGGTGTCTGAGGTGCATTAAGATCATATACAGGAAAACATTCGGAGGGAGAAACAGTCTGGATAATTAACACTACAAGTAGTAATGAGATGGCACAATATATAGATAAAAAACTAACAGTAAATTAAATGATCACAATTCAAGAATATTATAATTTTCTTTCTGATAAAATAACAATAATAAATTGGTGTTTGTATCTGTTATCACACTTTTATGGAGTACAAGTATTAGTGAGATAGTAGAAAATAAAGAAAAATCAAACAATGAAATAAAATAAAGAAAATTACATGATCAAGGTTACCATTTGCACCATTTGATCCCTTATTTTTCGCCGTTAATGGGGACCAGAGCCCCCCCACCCTCGAAAATCAAAATCTGTGAACTGGAGCCGGAAGCCCCCCCGAGCCTCAATAATGTGTTTAAAATATGTTTAAAAACCACAAAAAAGTAGCGAGTCACTGCAGCGAAACAAGACAAAGGCTCAACTGTGGTCTTTCTGTTACCTTCACAGCCTCTGGTCTCTGAAAGTAGTAAAGAAACTGCTGGTATTGTGCTATTTTTGGCTCGTAATTAGCAGCTAACACGCTAACAACAACAAAAGAAACAGTCTGGTTTTCTCTGCATGAAACGAGCACTTTATTCTGGCACTGCAGGAACTTGTAACATCACACAGGTTGTATTGTTGGGCTCCTGTTGACACACACACTACATTACCCATAAGGCCACATCAATACACATAAGGCCACCTTCTTAAAGGGGCCAGGCTGGCTCACAGCATTTCTTCGCTGTGAGAGAACGCGCACAACATCCTGTGATGTTTCCGCAATTTTTTTCTTGATTTTTTTATTATATATTTCTGAAAAATCCACAAATAACTAAAACCGCCGAGCTTAAAGCGCAAATTGCTAAGGGATCACTGTATTATGATAATAATATTGATAATAATAATAATAATAATGTAATATTTAAAAAGGAGGCTACTAGGGGTGTAACGGTACATGTATTTGTATTGAACCGTCTCGGTACAGGTAGGTCGGTTCGGGACGGGGGCGTACCGAACGAGTTTCCACACGGACATATTAAGTAGAGGACCGCACATTGTGGAGCAGAGCGCTGCAGCCGCACTTGCACAGTTGTGTGCACACCCAGTGTTGCCAACTTAGCGACTTTGTCGCTATATCTAGCGACTTTCCAGACCCCCCTAGCGACTTAATTTGTAAAAAGCGACTAGCGACAAATCTAGCTACTTTTTCTGGTGATTTTGAGACTCACGCGCACTCAAACTGCTAGGTTTGAAGCCATCACTTGGCTGCTGTCTGCCTCGCGAGCCGTGCTTCTCTCTCTCTCTCTCCCTCTCTGCCGGGTGCACAGTCAGTGCACAGCCAGCGTGAGTTTCTGTGTGTGGACTGGGCGCGTGTCACCACATACACAGGCGAGGCGACGCGCGTGCACACAATTACTATTTTTATTATTTTTTTTTTTTTCAAAATATCTACATTTTAGAATATTGTATTTATATTTTTGAGCAGAATTCTAGCTTTGTATAGGCTAATGTTCCTATTGTTAAAAAGCACAAAAGTGTGTTATAAACAACTAGCACATTTATATTTTGCATTTATGTTTCTTACTGTACCGAAAATGAACCGAACCGTCACCTCAAAACCGAGGTACGTACCGAACCGAGAGTTTTGTGTACCGTTACACCCCTAGAGGCTACTATTAGTTTAAAATAATACTAACAATTTGAAATATTTAGAATATTGAACAACAAACAATTAAAAGATATATAAAAATAAATCTATCAATAAAATTAAAAAAAAAATACTGAAATATTAAAGTCAGACAAATTGGACACAATATGTTCACTGTAGAATAAATAAGTGAATTTTAATAAATAAATACAAACTAAACTATGAGATAAGTACAATGACTTCAGACTATCAGATTAACAATAGTTATGATACGAAACCAATAAATGTACAGCGATATAAATATAAACTGAAACTTTTTGTAAAAAATTAGTAATTAGAACAGTCACTGTGCAACTTCCTGTTTATCCTCTGTGCTTTTTTGATTAAAATCATAACCGCATTCATTTGGTATTGTTTGTTTCTGTTTTATTTGCATCAGAAGCCACAGAGGTCGGTCCACGCTGCTGACATTTCCTCCTCAGCGGACGTCTGTCAGTTCTCCGTTCGTCTCAGTTTAACTCGTCCAGCAGTCATCAGACTCCACCTCACAACTTCCCCTATTCAGCTTCTTCAAAATGAAGTAAAAGGGAACTAAAAGTGTTTTTTTTTTTCGCCCTTAATGTGCTCCCAGCACAATAAAATGTACCGTATGCTTTGATCTTTCATGCATTTTGCTGTGTTTGTAAATTTAAAGATCTTTTTAGTAAAATTTTCTGCTACTGGAGACGAGCACATAAACCCGCCCAAAAGTTAAGTTCTAGATTTTCAGTTTTTTTTTCTTTTATCAGCGTCTGTGGCAGGCGGGGGGGTAGTTTTGGAGGTGTGTGCTGTACGCCGTTGGCTCCAGTTTCTTATCTCAGACGGGCAGAGCTGCTGGTTAGGAAGAGCTGGACTGCCGAGGACGCCGCCGCCGCCAGACACAGACTCCGTCAGAAATGTCGAATCCTGAGCCTTTCGTGTCTTTCCTCCCTTGATTTCACGATTAAGTGTGTAAAACGTTGCCTGAGACGGACAGCCTCTCGTCTGTCTGCGATTCTTTTTCTAGTTAGATTTCCTGTCAGGCTGGCTGGGGCACTGATGTGACGGCGCTAGTTTTGAACAGCGTGTTGTCCTCATTTGTTTAATTTAAAGTTAAAGTTTTAATCTGTGTGATTGTGGGGTCTCAAAAAAAGTCTAAAAAAAATACACAAATGAGGCCTTGAAAAATCCTTAAATACCCGAGGAAGACGTGTGCTGAATAGAGCTGCAACATGTCATGAAAATACTAGGGATGCACGATAACTGTTTTTTAAAACCGATAACCGATAACTTTCAGCCCCTAAAGGCCGATACCGATAACACACACATGTACCTAAGATCATTACATCAATACTATGAACAACATCGAAATTAGTTTGGACTCTTTAAATGAACAGATATTTATTTTTTCCAATTAAAAACTATTGGCAAGCCTCTCAAACATTTTTGTAAAGCTATCAAACAAACCTATTTGATATCTCACATTAACTTAAATAAGGTTCATTACTGACTGATATAAAAAATAAAGGCTCCTTGAACTGATGGAAATACATGCATCAAAATTAAAAACTGAAGAAGGATCTACATTTAAAGGATTTTGACTTGTGGTTCCATTTAAATTAATACCTTTAATTAAAGTAAATGAGGTTCAGTGATTTTTTTTGTTTTTTTTATCTCATGGAAGCTTTAGATGAGAGAGATGAGGAGAGGGGAGACTGCTGCTGGCTTGCGCACGTTAGCATTAGCTCGCGTCAGCGCGATTTCAAAACTCCATGGAAGCGATTGTTATGTTGTAGGTGGCTGATCAGGTTTTACGTATTAAAGCTTGTGCTTCCCTCCTCGTAGAATTCACTCGGAGGATTCGTCACAAATAACCACCAAACTATCTTCTTCTGAAACTTTAACGAAGTTCCACGCCGCCATGGTTGTTGTGATCAGGGTTTCCGTTGTCTGGTAATTGCCAGACTTTGTCCGGTAAAATATGCCGAAGTCCGGTATTTTATAATCTCTCCAGTCAAAATGTCCGGTGAAAATACTCCTCCCAAGCACAATTTCAGTTGTAATAAAATGGGTAATTTCCACATCATTTTATGAAAAAACATATACTTTTACAAATGAGTAGTGTGTGTGTATGTGTGAATGAATGAATGTAGCCTATATGTGGAACGAAACTTTTTTTCTGCACGGAACGAAACTTGTCGCATTTGTTTCATTAAATCTAACAAACCGCGCACCGCGAGAGGTCTTTGACATGGCGAAACAGGCGAATCTCAAAAGCTATTTTCTAAAACGAAAAAGCTCTAATGGCGAGGGCGATGATGAGTCGAACTCTAAAAGGCTATCTGAAGAGGTGGAGACTACCACAGATGATGCTGTGGCTCCCGCTGAAAATATTTATTTATTTTTTGAAGTTATGCTCGTGAGTCAATTGACGGGACTTATTTTATCTGAAATAGTCTGTTTTTCAATAAAAATACTATTAAATGACTTGCATTGATGTCGTACTACTGCATTTGATTTATTTTTAACCTCAATAAATTCATATAGCCTATGTGACCGGAATTTCAAACATTTTTCCGGTAAATTGAAAACCTGCCGGTCACATTGTCCGGTGCCAATTTTTTCTAGCGGAAACACTGGTTGTGATCAGTGCTGTGCTGCAGGCTGCATTTAAGGTGTAACGTAAATTTGGACGATCCCTCGTTTGCTAGTCGTTCTATCAGACTTTTCCTTTTTTTTTTCTTTTTTTTGTGTAACATGAGGGGAATTACTGTGAATATCAATTAAAGTCAGCAACTACTAAAATTATGACCGACTTAACAAGTTGTTTTCTGCCATGAGGGGGTATTCTTGATTTTCCTGTTTGATAAGTTGTTTTTCTGATTATGCCGACGTCACTTGAACATAACATTCACTGTTGTGATATCGGAATGACGTCATAATTTCCTGTTATCAGCCCGATAGTTATTGGCCCGATAGTTATCGTGCACACCTAGAAAATACTGTGAATGACGGTTATAGTTTCAGTGTTCAACTGCTTTATTGACCATGAACCAGCCTGGCTGACGCTCTGCCTGCATCACATGCTTCTTCTCTCTGATTGGTCGTCAGATTTCTCTTGGTACCACCTCCTGAAAATTAAAGTTGGATCCTGCAGAACCAGATGAATTCTTTGTATCGAAGAGGAAAATAACTGTGACTCCGGCCAGGCTAAATATTAACATGACCACGACCCGATTCGTTTGTGAATAAAAGGGCAACAACGCTTTTACACGGTTACCAACAACAAAATAAAAAGATCCTGACTTACCCTAACTGCTAGTAGCACTTACAGTGATTCTGACAGTTGGGGAAACTTCAGAGTGTTACCTTTCAAAAGAGACCAAAACCATCCATGTGCTACAAACGGTTCAAGAACAGCTTTCAATTTACTTTGGGTTTGCCTTGGATAGGCATTTTAGGCAAATTTTACAGTAGTGGTAAGGGGTTAAAGTCTTGAATTTGACATGCTAAAACCCTGCTCGCCCCCCGGTGAATCCTTGCGCCACTCATGTATTAACACATCAAACCGCTAACGAGGAAAAAGTGGTTTAATCCTCTGAGACCTTGGCCTCAGAAGATTGCGCGCGTCTCATTGGCGCTGCGCGTACTGAGGCAATATTGCACCAAATGGTGGATGCTAAAGGGAATAGCAGTTTGGCTTCGAGTTCACGCAGAGGGCAGGCCTGCGGTGCAAAATTAGTTATTGAAACCTTCAGTCCTGAGTAATCCTGTTACCGCCACAGATGCCACTCTGGTGCGAATCAGAATAACACGTCTTTTCATTTCTGCCGCTCACGTTCTCGCCGTCTTTTATGACCGACGCATAAAGGATAATGGTAACGAGAAGGGAGTGGAGAGTGGGTTGTTTTGACGTGTTAGTGGCAGGGCGAGCCATCAGAAATCAAGGGACTCACATTACCCTTCCTCTGACAGTAACGGTCAATATCACATTGAACTGTATTGACCATGGTGGTCGTGAAGGAGCAGCTTTATTGAAAGGATCATTAGTTAATCAGATCAGTGGGTACGTACTGATTGATTGGCACTGAAGGTCTGTGTGACATAAGCACAAGAACAGAACATTGTTTTATTTTCATTTCGAAGGGGAAGGACATTTTATCCAACAACGAGGAGGGAGCATCTTCAGTGGCGTCCATTCAAAATAAACTGCTTCTGGCCCGCGTTCAAGCGTGGAATCTATTCTCCAAATACCCCTAATATTAACGTCTCCATAGTGCACTTGTGAGGAGTCAAATGTGCAGACTGCCAACAGACGCACAAGTTTGCCAAGACTAAATTTGTCTGTTTATGGGGGCTTTTACCCCGGGGCCGGCTGGCCTGAATTCAGATTTGTTAAGAATTCACAGAAGTGGCTGAGGGGCATTGGATCAAATCTTGTTTTCTGCTCGTGTCTGCTGTTCCTTTGAGCCGCGGCGGAAGTGTGGAACATTACGATGAGTTTAAAGAGCGTGTTGCGTGAGTATAATTTGAAATTAAGGAGCTAGTCTTTGAAGAATGTTATGTGTGTGTATATATATATATATATATATATATATATATATATATACATATATATATATATATATATATATATATATATATATTAGGGCTGTCAATTTCTCAAAATAATTAATCAGATTAATCGCATGACGGTCAATAGTTAATCATGATTAATCGCAAATTAATCGCATATTTTTTTCTGTTCTAAATCTACCTTATACAGATCTTTTTCAAGTTGTATTACTCTTATTAATACAAGTCCTGACTAGAACCAGGAAATATGACCATATTAGTCCAGTCCTGAGGTCTCTGGCTTCCTGTCACTCAGAGAATAGACTTTAAAACAGCTCTACTTGTGTTCAAGTCTCTTCATGGCCCTAAAGTCCATCTCTGACATGTTAGATCCATATGAACCAACCTGGACTCTGAGAACCTCAGGTAGTGGCCTCCTGCTGGTGTCCAGAATCAGGACTAAACAAGGTGAAGCTGCATTTCAGTTTTATGCTCCTAAAATCTGGACCAGTCTTCCAGAAGATGTGAGACAGACCTGAACTCTGACAATGTTCAGATCCAGACTGAAAACAGTTCTGTTTAGATGTGAAGATGATGACTGGAAGGGTTTTATCTGCACTCTCCATTTTTAATTTAATTAATTAATTTTTTTATTAATTAATTTTATTTATTATTGATTATTTTTATACTTGTATGGAATGATTCTATTTGCCTTCTTGTGACTTTATGCATCTGTAAAGCACTTTGAATTGCCGTGTGTACGAATTGTGCTCTAAAAATAAAGTTGCCTTGCCTAATATGAGAGTACACAAATGCTTGCCTTATGCAAAACAAATGCATGTTTATTTATTGTTACAATGCCAAATCCATTATATATTGTATATATATATACTCAATATTTTCTCTTATGTTCTTCATACAAAATATTTTCGTGGTTTGCTTCAAACGGGGGGGGGGGGGGGGGGGGGGGGGGGCTTTCTGCATCAGCGCTCTGATTAGCCGACAAGTGATATTTCAGTAGTCGGACTCCGGTGGTAACTAAATTCACATCGACAGTAAACATAAACAACATTTATCTTGTGGAGTTAGCCATCAGGCAAGGTTTTGAAGCTGAACTTACCATTCAAAATAGTATCTAAGTATCCATTTAATCCCAACTACTGCTCACGGATGTTTGTTTACGTCTGTCTGTCTGCGGCATGGACGTCGACGTCAGTGCATGACTTCCTGTTTTGACAGGACTAAGGAGGACTACAGGACTATAACTACGGCGGGGCCCGAGGCTCAATAAACCTACTCTCCTCTCTACTATTGTACATCAACGGCCAGGCTAAGGCTCGTGTTAATCGCGCGTTAAAAAATTAGTTGCGTTAAAATTATTTTGCGTTAATCACGCATTAACGCGTTAACTTATATATATATATATATATATATATACAGTTAAGCCCGAAATTATTCATACCCTATGCAAAAGTTGCTAATTTCATATTTCTGTTAATGAAAGGAAGGACTGAGAAGATTTTGGTTTCAATCCATTTTATTTATGGCAGATTACAAGCCAGTACACCAAATTTGATGTCTTTGCTGTTGACACAAAGGATACATAATCAAAATTTTGCGTTTTTATGCATGTCCATAATCATTCATACCCCATGATTAATAATCAATGGCATTGCCTTTATTTGCAATGACAGCTTGCAAACGATTTTGGTAGTTGCTGATCAGGTTTCTGCAGACTTCAGCAGGGATTTTTGCCCATTCCTCTTTTGAGAAGGTCTCCAACTCCTTGAGATTAGAAGGTCTTCTTGCTGAAACTCGTGTCTTGAGCTCCCTCCACAGATTTTCAATCGGGTTCAGGTCTGGGCTCTGGCTTGGCCACTCCAAAACATTCACATTATTGTCCTTGAACCATTTTTTGACTACTTTCGCTGTGTGATTAGGATCATTGTCCTGCTGAAAAGATCCACTGCTGCCCCAGATCAAGTTTTTCTGCAGACTGCTTGATGTTTTCCTCCAATATCTCGATGTACTGTTCCTTTTTCATGATGCCATTCACTTTGATGAGATTGCCAGGCCCACTGGCGGAGAAACATCCCCAAAGCATAATGCTTCCACCACCATGCTTGACTGTCGGGACTGTATTCTTTGGTTGGAACGCTTCACCTTTTCTTCTCCAAACGAAGGCCACATCCCTGTGGCCAAAAAGCTCCATTTTTGTCTCATCAGACCAGAGCATCGACGACCAAAAGCTTGAATCATTGTCGAGATGTGCTTTTGCAAAGGCTAGTCTGGCTTTTACATGTCTAGGCTGGAGGAGTGGAGTCTTCCTTGGTCGGCATCCACGGAGGCCCTCCTTGTGCAATGTGCGCTGGAGTGTCTGCCTTGATATTTTGGTTCCAGAGTCGCTTAAATTTTTCAGGATAGCTTTGGTGGTGATCCTAGGATTATTGCTGACCTCTCTTACGACTTTCCTGGACAATCTTGGTGTCATCTTTGGTTTCCGGCCACGCCCCTTGAGATTCTCTACAGTGTGGAACTTCTTGAACTTGGTGATAATGCTCTGTACTGTAGCCACTGGCACTTGAAATTGCTTTGCTATAGATTTATAGCCTTTACCATCCTTGTGTGCACTCACAATTCGCAACCGCAGGTCTCCACTCAGTTCCTTCTTCTTCGCCATGTCAATGGTTTGACTGTTGACCATGAAGTGAGAATGAATCCACAGAGTCCCTGTATTTATGTACAAAGGGGTCTGCAAAAGGTTAGTGGGTTATGGGTGTGACATTCATAATGATGACCCCTAGTTTTGACACCTAAAAATAGCCTAAACTCAGGATCATTCTATGATCATGCAGGGGTATGAATAATTATGGACCTGCATAAAAGCTACAATGTTGATTAGGTAATATTTAAGTCAACAGCAAAGAAACCAAATTTGGTGTATTGGTTTGTAATCTGCCATAACTAAAATTGCTTGAAACCAAACTTTTCTCAGTCCTTCTTTTCATAGACAAAAATATGAAATTAGCAATTTTGCATGGGGTATGAATAATTTCGGGCTTATATATATATATATATATATATATATATATATATATATATATATATATATATATATATATATATATATATATATATATATATATATATATATATATATATATGTATATGGAGGCCCCAAACAGAGTGAGAGGCTTCTGTGATAATAACTTTAAGACGTTACCAAACAGAAACGGCTAATGGAAGGTGGCGGTGGCGCCCTTCGCTGTCAGTCGTTAGTCGCTGCCGCCGACGAGCTTTTGATTTGCGAGCGCCCACTGCCTTATTTCCATATTTATGCTTTTTCTCCCAGAAAGATGTGATGTAAATGTCGGGGGGGGGGGGGGGGGTACCAAACCGCTTTTGTCCTCTTCTGAAGTGAGTGTAATCCCCTCTGAGGAGCGCCAGGAGGCTACGCCGGCTTCCCGAGAGGACTTGAACTGAACTGATTTTTTAGCTCCAGTGGCCTGAAGGTGCGCGGATACATCACGGCTAATAGCTTTGTTAATCGCCGACACGGTCAGATGTGGATGGACATTCAGTTGTTGTTCAGCTTCTTTTGTGTCACCTGCAGTTTGTTGAGCGGGATGAGCTAACAGCAGCTGAACCTCCACCTCGGCAGTAAATCAAATATTATAAAGTGGTCCAAGGGTCAAAGCAGTTGTGCTGTCATAATAGATGTAACAGAATCCACTGGTAACCTGAGAGGAGGTGCATGATGGAGATGTGCATGGAAAGAGAGAGAGGTGGGGGGGGTTGATGAACGAGTTTCAAACATCTTGCATAGAAGAGAGCAGTCTAGCGTTTTCTTTCCCTCGGCGTTCAGGCTGTTATTATGCGGGGAGGACCGTTCCCCTCCTCCAATCACGGTTTTTTTCTGCATCCCTGATTAAGGGACCGTCAGTACGAAAACCTCTGAGGCCTCCTCTTTGCTTCCGTCTACACCGCCGGACGCTCATCCGTGAATCCCTGAAAGCTCTCAGACTTCTGTGACATCTCCCTGCTGTCCATCTCAGAAATAGTCGGGGGGGCTGGCATGTGGAACGAATGGCTAGATAAACTGAGAGTCCACCATCCTCAGGGGGACGGAAGTGCAACGCTAACATCAGTCATGCGTGTTTATCTGTCTGTGCGCCGTATCGCTTATCTTATAGCTGGACGTAAGACAGCGAGCTGAGCTTTAGACTCTGGCTCATCTATTGATCTGAGAAACAGTATCTGGTCTTATTAACTGGTCAGAAAGGCAGCGAGTCACTTTATCTACCAATATGTTTATACAGTTTTATATGAAACATGCACTGGTTAATACCAAGATCAGGTTTTGGGTAGAGATTTTCTAATATGTTGGAACGCTGAGTTCCTAACAATAATACTTGGAACTAACACTGTATTACTGTTATTTTTATTATAATTATCGCTGTACCAGCAGTGTTTTACGTAGGGATTCAGGATATCTGTTTTTTAAACTGATACCGATAACTCCTAAAGGCCGATACTGATAACCGATAACACACACATATACCTAAGATCATTACATTAATACTATGAACAAAATCAAAAAGAGTTTGGACTCTTTAAATAAACAGATATTTATTTTTTCCAATGAAAAACTATTGGCAAGCCTCTCAAACATTTTCATAAAGCTATCAAACAAACCTATTTGATATCTCACATTAACTTAAATAAGGTTCATTACTGACTGATATAAAAAAATAAAGGCTCCTTGAACTGATGGAAATACATGCATCAGAATTACTAACTGAAAAAGATTAACATTTAAAGGATTTTGGCTTGTGGTTCCATTTAAATTAATACATTTAATTAAAGTAAATGAGGTTCAGTGATTTTTTTTTTTGTTTTCTTTTTATCTCATGGAAGCTTTAGATGAGAGAGATGATGGAGAGGGGAGACTGCTGCTGGCTTGCGCACGTTAGCATTAGCTCGAGTTAGCGCGATTTCAAAACTCCGTGGAAGTGATTGTTATGTTGTAGGTGGCTGATCAGGTTTTACGTATTAAAGCTTGTGCTTCCCTCCTCGTAGAATTCACTCGGAGGATTCATCACAAATAACCACCAAACTATCTTATTCTGAAACTTTAACGAAGCTCCATGCCATCGCCGCCATGTTTGTTGTGATCAGCGCTGTGCTGCATGCTGCATTCAAGATGTAACGTAAATTCCGACATTCCCTTGTTTGCTAGTCGTTCTTTCACCCTTTTCTAATCTTTTTTATGTGTAACATGAGGGGAAATACTGCGAATATCGATTCAAGTTAGCAACTAGTAAAATTATGGCCGAGTTAATGAGTTGTTTTCTGGCATGAGGGGGTATTCTTGACTTTCCTTATTGAGTAATTGTTTTTCTGATTATGCCGACGTCACTTGAACATAACATTCACTGCCGGTCATTCAAGGCTCAGAGGGAGCGAGACACTGCTGTGTTGACAAAAATATATATGTTATCGGGGTTATTCGTCGTGATATTGGACTTATCGGAATGACGTCATAATTTCCTGTTATCGACCCGATAGTTATCATGTACTCCTAGTTTTACGGCCTAGCAGAGGTTAAAAGATGCAGGTGACAATTTCCATAGAGCATCTATATATTCTGGAATAAAGAATATCGATTTAACATTGACTCAATAAAGAAATTGAAGAATTCCCAGCATCCCTTTAATTGCAATGGCTGTAGCTACTTCTACTACGTAACACCACGCCATCATATCCACCCAACTCAGTCAGCGACATCGAGAAAGAGGAAGACGACTCAGTCAAGAAAGGATGGCAACAAACTTCTTTTCAAGGTGAAAAGAGGATGAGTTTTGTTTGAGGAAGGACTTCAGAGTGTTCTGAAGTGTGTTCGTCTCCATGTCGCTTGGAAGAGACGATTATTTTTGTGCAGAGAGATCAATTTACAGGGCAATGTAATTTAATTGGTGATCAATTTAATTTAATTACGTTTTTTAATTCCTTTTTTTTTCATTTTTTAAAATTTAATTTAATTGTTTCATTTTTTAAATTTAAATTGATAAAATTTTAAATGATTTTTAAATGAATTCTAATAAAATAAAAATATTTTTAATTTTGATTAATATTTTAATTAATTTTCTATTTCATTTTTAATTTAAAATTTAGCCTTTTTTGTTAATTTTTTTTTAAAAATTACTTAAATCAATTTAAAGCATATCCAATGACCCTGTTTGTGCCCTGCACAGCTCCTGTTTTAATCAGTCCACCTTTCAGCCGAGGCAACGTAACTATGAATGAGGCTGCATAAACACTTTCATGCTTCATCCTTATGAGCGTCAGAACTAAACTCACTTTTTCCTGCATTCGAAGTCATGGAGCACCGGAGCTTTGTTTTTGGCTTAACGGAATAATGTTTTGGATGTATTGGATATTATGAAAGGATTTCTCTAGAAATGCAACATAATAATTCAGATCAAATGTTTTCTGAGTCATAATGACGCTATTAACTGTTTGAAACTGTCAAAGCTGTGGCGTTAAGAGACTCTTAACTGGTCTAGAAAGATGTCATTTCATTTTTTATGCACTGCACGGCGCTAAAACGTGTTGAGGTTTAACGCTCTGTCGGAAAGCTGAGTTACGGTGAGACGTCTAACGTGCTCTCTCTCCCGTCTGCAGGGCTGCCTTTGCCCTGACAAAGCCGCTCAAGATGAACATGGTGAAAAGGATCATGGGGCGGCCGAGGCAGGAGGAGTGCAGCCCCCAGGATAACGCGCTCGGCCTCATGCACCTGCGGCGCCTCTTCTCGGAGCTGTGCCACCCTCCCCGTCACATGACCCAGAAGGAGCAGGAGGAGAAGCTCTACATGATGCTGCCCGTCTTCAACAGGGTAAGTGTGCGTTTAGATCTGGTATTAACGCCCCCCGGCCTCGTCTTCGTTCTCCCTCCGCCGGGCCGCACCGGAGCCAAATGGTGACCCTGGACAGCAACAAGCCATAAAACAGAGCGCCAGCGTCGTACCTGAACGCCTTCATTGAACGAAAGTTCACAAACTAGTTCATATTTTGTGCGTACGTGAACTGAGCACGCTCTCTTTCTCCTTCACCAGCGTGGGGGGTAAACGAGTTCATTTGGGCAGTTGTGAACGACGCTCTTTCAAAATTCACGCACGGTCAAAACCGTTCCAGGTTCCCAGCGAACCCCATTCATGTTCACCACCACAAACGAGCCTGATATGTATCTGAGGAAAGCAATCAAACATGGCAACACGGCTGTTGCTGCTGTCACGCTAACGATTGCGTCATCAAATCTTTAAAACAAGTATGGAGGAAGATGAAAGGTGGACCCAGTCTCGAAGAAAATGTGAATTTTTTTCTCTCTCTTTTTTCCAGTTTTGTCCCCGTTAAAACAGGGAGTATTTAAAAAAAAGAAATGTTTCCCCCATCAGAGCAGAAATGAACGCGGGCAGAATGATGTCAGCGTTTCCATCCCTCCCTCGTGTTGCAGTGATAGCGTAATATCCCTGTTTGTTTTTCAGCCTCGCCGAGTGCTCTCATCAAACTGGAGTGCCACACTGAGAGTCTCTTAGCTCCTCGGCTAATTACCGTGAGCTGGCTGCGATTCGCTCGCCGGTGGCATAATTCATGTCAGAATTCAAAGCCGAGGCGCCGCCGGCGCTGAAGGACACCAGGCGGCGGGCCCGTCACGTTTATTGGATGAGTAAATGCACGCCGAGCCTTTGCTGGGTGACCTCCTCTCTCAAAGGCTCGGCTTGTGTCGTCCTTCTGCTTTCCCTCCGTACATCTCAGCAGCGAGGTGGGGTGCAGACTTGCTCGCAATCTCTCCATGTTGTTGCCAACTTAGCGTTAGCGTTTCAGAAGTGTTAGCGTTAGCGTTAGCGTTGCCTGAGCATTCTTTTTGAAAACTGCAACTCGGGTCAGCGTGGTGAAGCGTTGAGCGAAAACATGATGAAACTGCATCGCGACAGTCCTGCAGCTGCAGGCAGTCACTTCCTGTTCTCCGTTTGCCTTCCCTGCAGAGCGGCTGCAGCCTGGCCGCGGGCCGTAGCTTTTGGGTAGCTTCAGACGCAAATGTGGACAAAATTAAAAACACTGTGTTGGATTGTGTTTCTGTGACCCGTGAAGTTTTTGTGCTCACGTGAGTTGGTTTTTCTGTAGGAGCTAGCTCCTTATAGCGTGATGTAGCAGGTCACTGACTGCCCAGAATTCCCTCAGATGTGGCTGGCTCCGCTTATAATGGCTTTGTGGAAACGTCTTATAGGGACAAAATAGCAAAGGCTAGAAACATAAATCATTATAAATCTTAAGTACAACATAAACAGAACCTATAACGTCAAAGAGCATGTGGACATCTATTGGTAGGGATGCACGATAACTGTTTTTTTAAAACCGATACCGATAACCAATAACTTTCAGCTCCTAAAGGCCGATACCGATAACCGATAACACACACATGTACCTAAGATCATTACATCAATACTATGAACAAAATCAAAAATAGTTTTGACTCTTTAAATGAACAGATATTTATTTTTTCCATTGAAAAACTACTAGCAAGCCTCTCAAACATTTTCGTACTTGCGCACGTTAGCATTAGCTCGCGTTAGCGCGATTTCAAAACTCCATGGAAGTGATTGTTATGTTGTAGGTGGCTGATCAGGTTTTACGTATTAAAGCTTGTGCTTCCCTCCTCACAGAATTCACTCGGAGGATTCGTCACAAATAACCACCAAACTATCTTCTTCTGAAACTTTAACGAAGTTCTACGCCGCCATGTTTGTTGTGATCAGTACGATGTGCTGCAGGCTGCATTCAAGGTGTTACGTAAATTCCCACGTTCCCTCGTTTGCTAGTCGTTCTTTCAGCCTTTTCTATTTTTTTCTTTTTTATGTGTAACATGAGGGGGAATACTGCGAATATCAATTAAAGTCAGCAACTACCAAAATTATGACCGAGTTAACGAGTTGTTTTCTGGCATGAGGGGGTATTCTTGATTTTCCTGGTTGAGAAATCGTTTTTCTGATTATGCCTGAACATAACATTCACTGTCGGTCATTCAAGGCTCAGAGGGAGCGAGACACTGCTGTGTTGACATAAAATATAATTGTTATCGGGGCTATTCGTCGTGATATTGGACTTATCGGAATGACGTCATAATTTCCTGTTATTGGCCCGAAAGTTATCATGCGCCCCTATCTATTGTAGTTATTTTGGGAAGGATTGATCTTGAGAGGAAATCCGAGAGGTCATTTTGGATAAATGCTCAGGTTTTGCACCAGAACTGCAATGGAAACGCCGTAAAGTTGCACCGCTGCGTTGTCTTAATGGGTTGCTATTTCTGACTCATTGTGCCGCCTTATAACAGAACCAAATATATGAATAAATTAAGGCTCCGCCCATCCATAAACATCCACGTGACCACGCTAGGGTTGCAGGGAAAGGAGCTGCCCTCCTCTGTCTCTCGGGCCACCTCCGCCAGCTCCTCTGGGAGGTTAGCGAACCCCCCGTAGCTGATTTACGCCCATTTATTATTGTTATAATTTTCCTTTGTTCTGATTTTATTATTCTCATTAAGGTAAGACTGCTCTGTCTCCTTCAGGTGTTTGGGAACGCTCCGCCCAGCAGCATGATGGAGAAGTTCTCCGACCTGCTGCAGTTCACCACCCAGGTGTCACGGCTCATGGTGACGGAGATCAGACGGAGAGCCTCTAATAAATCCACAGGTGAACCCCTCGGAAACGTGCAAGGGCCTGCGCAATTCTGGTGGCCTTTTTTTATTTTAGTTTATTTATTTTTTTGTTTTTTTGCATCTGTTCTCATGACTTGGCTGCTATTTCTCATTCCACAGCTAATAAAAGTTTGTTATATTTGTGGAACACTTGGTCCCAGTGTTTACCAGTCAGCGTGACTGTGATCCGTAATGGAAAGTCGGTCTGAACGGCAGGTGAACTCGCAGCAGCGGTGACCTCGTGATGTCCTCCCAGGCAGCGTGACCGAGCTGGCTGACGGACGCATGAACGCACACGTGTAGCCAAGAAGCTCCAGCTCCTGATTTTTTTTTTTTATTTTTTTTTATCACATCTCTGCATCTCTCTCTGCTCTCCGCCCGAACACATGACGTGTTTTCAAACAGAGAGCAGCTCTGATTTCGCAGCAGCTCCATCTAAACTCGCAGCTCTCCAGCTGGCCTGCAGGCTTCAGCGCCGCTGACTCAGTCGCTGACTCATGATCTCAGCAGCTGCTCCGCGTGAACGCAGCTTTTCAGGGAAAACAGGTCCAGATCCCCCAAAGCTGGCCCACGAAAAGTTTCGACAAAGCGTTCAAAGAAGTTATAGACGCGACTATAACTTCTTCTGTTTCCCTCATTTCTGACACATCTGGTACATATAGATATATATATATATATATATTAGGGCTGGACAAGTTAACCCGTTATTATCTCGTTAATGCATTAATTTATTAACGCCGACATTTATTTTATCACGCGTTAACACATGTTGCTCACATGCTTTTGTTTTGAAAAGTCTGTTACTGGCTGCTGCGGAAGCAGAAAATAATTGGCAGGCAAACATGCGGAAAGCTAAAACAGACATGGAGAACGGTAAAAATCTGTTAAATTTACAGTTCAGGTAGCAACTCAGGTAGCAAAAAAAAAAATTCTAGACTTCAACAAAACTTTGTGGTCATTCCTCCATGTTCCATCAGATCTGCTCCATGTGTTCACTGTCCTGCTGTTCTCTAGCTGGTTACTGCAGTGCGGCTCCATCTAGTGGCACAGATGTGTAATGACAACAGAAAGTCCAGTCCTCCGTTATGAAACTAATTCAGTTCTGTGGCCCGTTTTTTCATTTCGTATTTTTGATCCAAGTCTTAAATTGAAATATAAAAAAAAAAAACTGGCATTTTTTCATCTTTTTGTGTCATATTTAATAAAATAAATAATAAAATAAAATGTCACTTTTTTTTATTTTTTATTTTTGATTGACAATTGAAAATGGAAAGAATGAATGATACACGGATTGGTAAAGTTACTGAACTTTAACATGGACATTTTCATTTTAAAGTTCTCCCAGACGGAGGATTCAACAGAAACAAGGTTATTTGTAACAACTGACAAGTTGAACTCCCCGTTAAAAGTTTCTGCTGTTACCTCAGAAATTACCTGTTTTAATGTTCTGATTGTGCTGAGACACAATCATTTTGTTGGATTTTGTTTGTAGACTTTTTTCATAAAAACATCAATGCCCTGGCAGTGGTAATAAGCTTTATTTTATTTTACATTTTTTAAGATGAGATTTACTATAAGATGAGATTTATTATGTGTTACTGACAAGTGCTGATGTTAAAAGTGTTTGAACAACAAATGTTATGACACTTTAGTTCATATGGCAGCAGAACATTTAAATAAAAGATAAAAGTGCATTTTACACTACTTTTGAATTCATTATTTGATTTTGCTTATACAATGTGATTAATCGTGATTAATCAGGGAAATAATGCAATTAATCGCGAGAAAAAAAAAAAAAAATAAATATATATAGATATATATATATATATATATATATATATATATATATATATATATATATATATTTTTATATATATTATATTTTTTTATCTATATATATTATATTTTTTTATTTATTTATTTTTTAATTTATTTATTTATTTTTTTATTGAGCTTTCACTGCCCGCTGAATAACAGTCCGTGTGCTTGTTTCTGCAGAGGCGGCCAGTCGAGCCATCGTCCAGTTCCTGGAGGTGAATCAGAGCGAGGAGGCGAGTCGTGGCTGGATGCTCCTGACCACCATTAACCTCCTGGCCTCCTCTGGACAGGTGAGTGGAAGAGCGCAGGGCTCTCATGCAGTCCAAGATTGGAGAAAGGCGTGCGAGGCGTGAGGGAGTTTTGGTACCGTCTGCGCGTCATCTTCTCTCTCCGTCCCGGTTTAACTCAGACCTGTAGAGTTTGAGAGTTTGAACGCTAAGCTCTTGTTTTTATTCTTGTTCTGCGGCCAGCAGACGTGTTTTGGACTTTTCAGCTCGGATTCCTCGGGAAGCCTCGCGGAGAGCGCCGCTGTCAGCTTTTTCTCGCTCTGCTGAACACCAGAAATTTCACTCTTGTTGTTTGGCGGTTACAAAAAAAAAAAAAAAAAAAAAAGCCTACCTCTTTCAGACATGTGATCAACATCATATTCAAATATGTGCGGTTAAAGGTGGCTAACAGTCTCTGTTCCAGCTTGTCCCGGTGGTGTTGGGGCTCGTGTACTCTTAAAGTGGCTTCAGTGATGATATTCTGTTGTGCAGAGAAACAAGGGGACAAAAGCGACTGTTTGACAACAGGACGCTCAGACTGAAAGGAGGAAAGGGTAACCTTGCATTTAGCGCCGTCGCTTTAATGGATCTGTACTCAGACAGTAAAACCAAGGACTCTCCAGACACCTGCTCCTCTCCCAATAAATCTGACATCACCTCTCTCCCTTTCATGCTCCTCTCCTTATCATCCCGCCTTCCCGGATGAAACGGCAGCATCCCCCGCGTTCGTCCTCCCCCTTTCTTTTTTTTCTTCTTCTTTCTTTTAAACGGGATGTCCTTCACACCCAGCGTTCCCAGAGTGCTCGTCTCTCTCGCTCTTTGACACACAGACTCAGAAGTGCTTTCTTGACATATTTCCTCTTTCAGTCTGCTGTTGTCTATCTGACTACTTTATCTCTCTTTCTCACAGACGTTTTCAGACTTCCTTTAAGTGTCTGGGTTTTTCTCTGATTGACTTACGTGTCTGGGTTTTTCTCTGATTTACTTCATCAGAGCCAGTTACTCTCCTTTCAGACACGAGCAAAAAGCAAATGTAGCACTGAGGTTGTAAATCTTAATGCATCTAAAAAACTGAAACGGGTGCAGTTCACGACCTGGTAGCCTCTCTGCTAATGGTTTTAAACTGGACTGAAACCGCTGGATTAGTCTAATCACACTGGTTTAGGGATGCACATGGTTAACCGTTTAACCGATAACCGATAACAGTAACTCTAACCGATTAATACTAACGGTCAATATTGTTTTTTAAGCTACGTAATTCAATCAACTCATGGGGGCGTGTCGACAGGTGCAACAGGCCTCTGATTGGTCAATTCTACATCCACGTAGAAAAGAGCGCGTGATCGAAAAAATGAGGAAGTACCCACATCTGTACGATCCTGGTTCTCCACACTACAAAGACAGCACATATTCTAGTAATTAATGGAGGAAGATAGCGATGAATGTGGGTCTGGATACGACCGAGACGGTGAGGAAGTGGAAAAACACAAGAGATAAGTTTAGTAAGTTTAGCTAGTTCGTGATTGTCGCTCTTGCGTTGTGGCGTGGAATAACATAGCGGAAACTGCACGCGAGTATAAATCAAAAGTGACGCGTGGTCTCTGCGACAAGCTGACAGCGACACATTGCCACGAGAGTATACACGGAGAAGTGTCCACATGCGTGCACGACAACGCGCGCAACATCGCGGCAGCCAACCCTCCTGGACTTATCGGTTAACGGTTATTAATCGTTAAAGGGCGTCGGTTAACGGTCATTAAAAAAAATCCAAAATGTGCATCCCTACTTTGGAACTGTCAGTGGGATATGTCCAAGGCAGTCCATCCAGCGGACCGCCTTGGCGGACAGAGGACACGGCGATGAGCGAGGGCTTTAATGTTTCCACAATAAGCAGGATCCAAAGATATAAGAGTAGCAGCAACAAGAAAAGACGAGACTTAATTCCAAAATAAAGACCCAGTTTGACCTTCAGTGGTTTTACCAGCTTCTGAACGTGCACTGAGTTAGCAAAACTACCACTCCATGCCACCTAGTGGCATGGAGTGGTAGCACAGCATATCATGTCATTCACCAGCCCTTTGCTGACCGTCTGCTCAAACTTGTTTTTATTAACGCCCGAATCCCCGATGCTAACCCTCAGAGGCTAATTTCTTCTCTGTGTAGAGATCTTTTCTTTCACGTGGACTAGGGTTGCATAATAACTATCGGGCCGATAACAGGAAATTATGACGTCATTCCGATAAGTCCGATATCACGACGAATAGCGCCGATAACATATATATTTTTGACAACACAGCAGTGCCTCGCTCCCTCTGAGCCTTGAATGACCGGCAGTGAATGTTATGTTCAAGTGACGTCGGCTTAATCAGAACTCATTAAGGAAAATTAAGAATACCCCCCTTATGCCAGAAAACAACTCGTTAACTCGGTCATAATTTTGGTTTTTGCTAACTTGAATCGATATTCGCAGTATTTTCTCTCATGTTACACATAAAAAAAAGAAAAAAAATAGAAAAGGCTGAAAGAACGACTAGCAAACGAGGGAACGTGGGAATTTACATTACACCTTGAATGCAGCCTGCAGCACAGCGTACTGATCACAACAAACATGGCGGCGTGGAACTTCATTAAAGTTTCAGAAGAAGATAGTTTGGTGGTTATTTGTGACGAATCCTCCGAGTGAATTCTACGAGGAGGGAAGCACAAGCTTTAATACGTAAAACCTGATCAGCCACCTACAACATAACAATCGCTTCCATGGAGTTTTGAAATCACGCTAACCGAAGCTAATGCTAATGTGCTCGAGCCAGCAGCAGTCTCCCCTCTCCCTCATCTCTCTCATCTAAAGCTTCCATGAGATAAAAAAAAAAAAAATTTTACTGAACCTCATTTACTTTAATTAAATGTATTAATTTAAATGGAACCAGAAGCCAAAATGCTTTAAATGTTAATCTTTTTCAGTTTGTAATTCTGATGCATGTATTTTCATTAGTTCAAGGAGCCTTTATTTTTTATATCAGTCAGTAATGAACTTTATTTAAGTTGATGTGAGATATCAAATAGTTTTTCTTTGGAAAAAATAAATATCTGTTCATTTAAAGAGTCAAAACTATTTTTGGTTTTGTTCATAGTATTGATGTAATGATCTTAGGTATATGTGTGTTTTCGGTATCGGGCTTTAGAAGCTGAAAGTTATCGGTATCGGTTTTAGAAAACAGTTATGGTGCATCCCTAACGTGGACCCATCTCTGACCCCTGCTGGAAGGAAAGGATTTAACAATCTGAGAGACGAGCAGGAGATCTGAATATTTTTTATGTGTTGCCTCACATTCTTTAAATGCGTTTAGGGGTCGTTTAAAGGAAACTGGTAAATAGATTCTCTTTGTGTCTGCAAACAGCAGTTGTGAGGATATGCTGGTCTTCCATTACATCCTGTCGTACCTTTTATTTTTCCTCCCCTCCCCCACCCCATTCCCCCCCATCAATCAATCAGCCGAGGGGCTGTATCTGAGCGTGCGGGTCATCTCATTCAGCCTCTGTGTTATTGTCATATATGAAAGGAAGAGTGAGATAATTCGTCACCGTGAGCTTGTGTGTGTAGGAGGCAGTGTTTCATTATCTGAATCACTCGCTTCAGCAAACACGAAGCCCATCTCTCTCCTTTACCGCCACAGAACAAACACACACACGATTACACACTGAAGACACGCACTTTAGAGAGTTGTAGCTTCTCTGGCCTGTTTTTGTTTTTTTTTAAATTTTCCTCAGAAGAACTCAGCCATGAATCATAACTCAACAAAATAACTTGTTTGCCAGAATCACATTAAGAACAACAACATTTTTATTAGCTGTTGTACGGCTGTTTTTCATTGATACGGCTGACAAACGTCGCAGAACAGATGTCCACATCTGTCTTGCAGCTACATGAGTCTAAAACCTCTGTCTGCTCCTCCAACAGAAAACGGTGGACTGCATGACGACCATGTCCTGTTCCCTCCACGCTGGTCAAATGCCTCTACTTGTTCTTCGATCTGCCCCACATGGCCGAGGCCCCCGTAGGCCCCGCCCCACCGCCTCCGCCGCCGCCGCCGCCGGCGGTGCCGCCCAGCCAGGAGAAGACCCCGGGCCAGGGTCCCACCCAGCCGGAGCTGCCCCCGGCTGACCGCAGGGCGCTGCTCCAGAAAGTGTTTGTCCAGGTAACTGACATGGCCTTAAAACCAGGTACCTACAGTCTCAAATGGGGTCCACCACCTCCCTCCAGAGCATGTAAGGGCAATGATATACTTGTAGCTAGAATATTTACTTATTTAACTGAAGAAATGTGTGTGTGAAGAGATGTGTGTCAAGACTTGGCTTCGACTTTTGCAGGCAGCTGTTTTATTCCAGCTTTACGTAATCAGCTTGTTTTCAAGCTGACGCCTTTTGCCTGGAATGACAATAAAAGAAAAAGTCTCCTTGCTCCCCGCTCCCGCAGATCCTGGTGAAGCTCTGCACCTTCGTGTCCCCGGCGGAGGAGCTGGCCCAGAAGGACGACCTGCAGCTGCTCTTCAGCGCCATCACGTCCTGGTGCCCCCCTCACAACCTGCCCTGGAGGAGGAGCGCGGGGGAGGTGCTCACCACCATCTCCAGACACGGCCTCAGCATCAACGTGGTCAAATACATCCACGGTACACGCAGCCGTTCTGCCCGCCTCCGGCGCTTATTGTTAGATTTGTCGGCGTGTTCGGCACTGTGCAGAAGTCCTGCGTCTGGGTCCCATCAGGCGCTTGTGAATCGTGAGATTGGATCGTGCAAAAGTGGTCTCGTCAGAACTGTGGGGTCATGGTTTAGGGGCGTACCAGAAGCAGCCGTCAGATCTGCTTTAGCGCTCAGCTGCAGCAGAGCCAGGTCGAGTTCAAACCAGCAGAAAGCCGTCGACTCTGATGAGATTTCTGCCACGGCCAAAGAAATGCTCACCTTCGTGTAAACTCATAACTTCACAAACAGGTAGCTCCAGAATTTTCGATGCGGGAGTTCAAACTAGCAGGAAGGCATTGACTTTGCGTTAACGTCTGGAGGGTTTCAGGTGATTTTTACCACGAGCAAGGAAATGTTCACCTTCGGGTAAACTCTTAACCCCGCAAACGGAGCACTTCAGAATTTACGATACTCGAGTTCAAAGCAGCAGAAAGCCGCCAACTCTGCGTTAACATTTGGACAGTTTCGGATGAGATTTCTGCCATGGCTGAGGAAATGCTCACCTTCGGGTAAACTGTTAACCTCACGAACAGGTAGCTCCAGAATTTTTGATGCAGGGTTTGAACTAGCTGGAAGACATTGATTTTGAGTTAACGTCTGGACGGTTTCGGATGAGATTTCTGCCACTGCTGAGGAAATGCTCACCTTCGGGTAAACTCTTAGCCCCGCAAACGGAGCACTTCAGAATTTACGATACTCGAGTTCAAAGCAGCAGAAAGCCGTCGACTCTGCGTTAACGTTTGGACGGTTTCGGATGAGATTTCTGCCACGGCCGAGAAAATGCTCACTTTCGGGTAAACTTGTAACCTTACAAACAGGTAGCTCCAGAATTTTTGATGCAGGGTTTGAGCTAGCAGGAAGGCATTGACTTTGCGTTAACATCTGGAGGGTTTCGGATGATATTTCCGCCACGAGCAAGGAAATGTTCACCTTCGGGTAAACTCGTAACCTCACAAACAGGTAGCTCCAGAATTTTTGATGCAGGGGTTTGAACTAGCAGGAAGGCATTACCTTTGCGTTAACATCTGGAGGGTTTCGGATGATATTTCCGCCACGAGCAAGGAAATGTTCACCTTCGGGTAAACTCTTAACCCCGCAAACTGAGCGCTTCAGAATTTACGATACGCGAGTTCAAACCGGCAGAAAGCCGCCGACTCTGCGTTAACATTTGGACAGTTTCGGATGAGATTTCTGCCATCGCTGAGGAAATGCTCACCTTTGGGTAAACTCGTAACCTCACAAACGGGTAGATCCAGAATTTTTGATGCAGGAAGGTATCAACTTAATGTTTGGAGGGTTTCAGATGAGATTTCTGCCACGAGCAAGGAAATGCTCACCTTCGGGTAAACTCATAACCTCACAAACAGGTAGCTCCAGAATAGCTCCAGAATTTTCGATGCGGGAGTTCGAACTAGCAGGAAGGCATTGACTTTGAGTTAACGTCTGGGGGGTTTCGGGTGATTTTTCTACCACGAGCAAGGAAATGTTCACCTTCGGGTAAACTCTTAACCCTGCAAACGGAGCACATCAGGATTTACGATACACGAGTTCAAACCAGCAGAAAGCCTCTGCGTTAACATTTGGATGGTTTCGGATGAGATTTCTGCTACAGCTGAGGAAATGTTCACCTTCGGGTAAACTCTTAACCCCCTAATCCGCTCCAGGTGGGGCTGAGGTGCATGACTGCCTGACTGGGGCTGCTTCAGACTTCTGCACAGTGCTGTATATTTCTGACTTTATTTATTTGAAGGATCAGCTTGAAGCACTTTATCTCTTTTTTTTTCATGTCTTCTTTTTACAGTCTAACAGGAAAAAGACCTCAAATCTGTCTGTAATTTATTGACAATTACAGACAGCTTTGAAGTCCCCGAAGCAGAACAGATTTTATCAGAACTTGCACACAGAGAAATAGGAATACGCTTGTAGGTAATTAAGTTAGAAGGGTTTCTGTGCCCTTTTTTAAGAGTTGGAGGACATTCAGGAGGTGATCTCAAGATTACTGTCATCCACATTGACTTTCAGAAATGACCTCCTGGGAAGCAGCAGTGCAAATCTGTTTCTTCATTGGAACTGTGAGGGCATGAACGCAGAGAATTATGCTCCCAATATGTGCTTTTCACCTCATTCCTATTCTTTCTTTTTTTTATATCTTTAAATCCACGATCAAAGCAGCCGCACAGCATGAGTCCTTTATAACAACTTTACAACATTCCTCACAAATTTCCTCTTTTCCCAACCCCACTGTTTCCAGAGAAGGAATGCCTGGCCACATGTGTTCAAAACATGCAGCAGTCAGACGATCTCTCCCCGCTGGAGATCGTCGAGATGTTCGCCGGACTCTCCTGCTTCCTCAAGGACTCCAGCGACGTGTCGCAGACCCTGCTGGACGATTTCCGGATGTGCCAGGGCTACGCCTTCCTGTGTGACCTCACGCTCAGGTTAGACCCGACCTCTCCCATTCCTGCTGCTAGCAAAACTAGCAGTTTTGCTAGTTTTTATTGATATTTGTTTTGAAATACTTAGTTTTAGTTTAGTTTTTATTAGTTTCAGTGTTAGTTTTATTTTGTAAATTAGGGTTGTAATTTTGGTTGGAGTGCAGCACTGAACTTTTTGAAGGCTATCGAATCACATAGTCGTGTTTACATTCAGGTCACAATAAACATATTTATCAGTGCGTCTTCCCTCTTGTGGTGTTCCTGCGTATTTACTGACCAGCAGCTATCTGGTCTCCATGGAAACAGTCCATTATAGTTGCTGTTTTCCCCCGTTCCTTCCCAACGCTGACTGGCCTGCAGCTGTAGCTTCTCTTTCCAGGGGGCTAGCTTAGGCTAGCTTATCCAGCTAGTATTGTTAGCCTTCTTTCCAGGGGGCTAGCTTATCCAGGTAGTCTTGGTTAGCCTTCTTTCCAAGGGGCTAGCTTAGGCTAGCTTATCCAGCTAGTCTTGGTTAGCCTTCTTTCCAGGGGGGTAGCTTATCCAGGTAGTCTTGGTTAGCCTTCTTTCCAGGGGGCTAGCTTAGGCTAGCTTATCCAGCTAGTCTTGGTTAGCCTTCTTGTGTGAGCTTTTCAAATGGACTTTCAGATTCGTGGGTTTTTTTCTCCTTCAGAAGTATTCCACACATTGTATCACCTGCTTCTACAACAAGACACTTATTTTTATCGTTAACACAGTCATAGTCAAAGAAATCCCAAAAAGGACTGAGACGCTTTCTCCCAACTTTTGCCGCAGCCATCACTGCTGATCGCTTTTTTTTTTTTTTTTATTATTATTTTGCGGTTGTTGTTGTACGGCGGAGCAATTTACTAGAGTTCAAACGTTTATGAGAAAAAAAATTTACAAACACGAAAACGAAGGAGGTTCTTGATATTATGATAGTTAATTTTAGTTTGTTTTATAAACACACATTATACAGTTTCAGTTAGTTATCATTTTTTTTAAAAACTCATTTTTATTTTATTTCAGTTAACGAAAACGTTTTTTTTCAATTCTAGTTTTTCGTTATTTCGTTGGTTTTTCGATAATAACCTTGCTTATCCCTCTGCCTCGCAGACTTGAACAGGCCAAAGAGGACGAATCAAAAGACGCGCTGAAGGACCTGGTAAACCTGATCACCTGCCTGTGCACGTATGGCGTGACGGAGCTGAAGCCCGCCGGCCTGACCACCGGCGCCCCCTTTCTGCTGCCGGGATTCGTTCTACCGCAACCAACGGGGAAGGGTACGTTGGATGTTGTTTAATTAGCGTGAATCCCAGATGCTAATTCAACACAGCTAATTAATAGAAGCAACACTGAGCTCATGAGTAATTAACATATTTGCACAAGTGCTATTTACAACAACACTTTTACATCTAAGTTGCTTTCCTCCAGGCTTTGTTTTTTTATTTTTATGGATGTTTTTTGTGCTTCTGTGGTTGGGTGGTGGAGACTCGTTATGCTTTTGATGGTTGGTACTGGAGGCCCGTGGGTGCTTGGGAACTCTGGAAACAGCTTCTCTTTTACTGGAGTTAATCAAAGTCAGATTTATTTTAAAAACAACAAATGTTAAGTGCTTGACATTTAAATAAAAGGGTTAGAGGTTTAGAGTTTGTCCAGTTGTTATTCTGCAAACCTTTTTGATCTTTTGGGGGCTTGATTCTGCCTACTTTAAGGTGAAATATTGCTATTAATGCTAGGGATACACGATAACTGTTTTTTAAAACAGATACCGATAACTGATAACTTTCAGCTGAAGTAAATGAGGTTCAGTGATTTTTTTTGTTTTTTTTATCTCATGGAAGCTTTAGGTGAGAGAGATGAGAGAGAGGGGAGGGGAGACTGCTGCTAGCTTGCGCACGTTAGCATTAGCTCGCGTTAGCACGATTTCAAAACTCCATGGAAGCGATTGTTATGTTGTAGGTGGCTGATCAGGTTTTACGTATTAAAGCTTGTGCTTCCCTCCTTCGTAGAATTCACTCGGAGGATTCGTCACAAATAACCACCAAACTATCTTATTCTGAAACTTTAACCAAAGTTCCACGCCGCCATGTTTGTTGTGATCAGCGCTGTGCTGCAGGCTGCATTCAAGGTGTAACGTAAATTCCGAAGTTCCCTCGTTTTCTAGTCGTTCTTTCAGCCTTTTCTATTGGAAATACTGCGAATATCTATTCAAGTTAGCAACTACTAAAATTATGACCGAGTTAACAAGTTGTTTTCTGGCATGAGGGGGTATTCTTGATTTTCCTTACTGAGTAATCGTCTTTCTGATTATGCCGACGTTACTTGAACATAACATTCACTGCGGTAACATTCAAGGCTCAGAGGGAGCGAGGCACTGCTGTGTTGACAAAAATATTTATGTTATCGGGGCTATTTGTCATGATATCGGACTTATCGGAATGACGTCATAATTTCCTGTTATCGGCTCGATAGTTATCGTGCACCCCTAATTAATGCCGCTGATGATCTAACAAACTACACGCTTGATATTAGCAGTCAATCTGAGCACACGTTTCAAACTGATTTTTTTAACAAAAAAGAGCATTTTCTTTTTTCTTTTCAGTGCAGTTTCATCTGCTAAAACAAGTAAGAATATCCTTTTCCATCACCGGTAGTCGTGTGTTTTCTTTCACAGTCCAGCGAACCAGTAACTAGCTACTCCCTCCAGCCAGACAAGCATGTAAGCTATTATTTAGCCCGACCACAGATGCTACTCCCACACAGCCCCCAGCTGTGTAGCAGAGAAGTTAAATCGAAGCGATTTTGTCTTGTTTTGTCAAAAACACTCCAAAACGTCTCAGCTCCATCTATGTTGAATTTTGTCATTTCCTTCTTTTATTTAGTTGGTAAACAGTGAAATCGGTGCACTACCAGCACCTAGCGGTACGGTATGGTAATTTGCTAAGTCAGTGGATCCTACCAGGTCCGTTACTGTAATGGAGACACGACGGCCTCGTGGTTTTATCCCGGACCCCCGATGATGGAAACCTGCCTAAGGACGTGCCGACAGTAAAGCTTGACGGCGTGAAAGCGTCGTCTCTCGTTCCCCTTACAAGACACAAGTCAGTGGTTCTTCTAATCCCACATCCGCCTTTTACATTTCCAGACCACCACCGCCGTCGTTCGCTCAAAGCCCCCAAAACAACGAGGGATTACCGGTGGAAAAGTCTTCCTATCTCCCCAGCCCGATCTTAATCTCCGAAATGACTTTGATGCTTGGCTGATCCCAGTGAGTTTAACCTGTTGACAGACGCCATGGCAACTCTGACGCCTGTCACGCCGCTGGAGAGGAAAACGCCTCGAGTGTCTTGAATACAAATGAGCTCTGTGAAATCCAGAGATGCTTTAGCGGTTTGTCTCATGGCAGCCGGGTCTGCCTCACGTTTGAGTGAGTTATAATGAGTCTTCACTAACCAAAGTTTTGAGAGCGATGATGCGGTTTTGTTTCGTCACGCGCGTAAATCAAACGTCGCCTGTCGCCTCCACCCGTCGGCACACGGCGAACACACATGTGTAGTTGAGGCCGACTGGCTGTTTAAAAGCACACAGAGAAACACTTGTGTTTGCTCATCTGATGACGCTCCCAGCTGTGCAGAAAGTCATTACGGGGGGGGGGGGGGGGGGGGGGGGGCTGACATGCCTAATTAACCCGCCACATCCACTTAACTGCCACTTGTGTTTCACTCGGTGGGATTAAAGTCGGGTTTTCTCACCTGCATTTCTACCTGTAAGTCTAAGTGGGTTTTCACGTCGGCTGACCGACATTCGACCGCACACAAAACGAAGCTCAGATCATCTCCTTTTTACTTTTTATCTCCCAGATTTAACCCTGGAAAACATTTATCGTATCACCGGCAGCACGTGTGGTAAATGCAACTACCTGATAGGGGTGCACGATAACTATTGGGCCGGTAACAGGGAATTATGACTTCACATATATATTTCTGTCAACACAGCAGTGCCTCACTCCCTCTGAGCCTTGAATGACCGGCAGTGAATGTTATGTTCAAGTGACGTCGACATAATCAGAAAAACGATTACTCAATAAGGAAAATCAAGAATACCCCCTCATGCCAGAAAACAACTTAACTCGGTCATAACTTTAGTAGTTGCTGACTTGAATTGATATTCACAGTATTTTCCCACATGTTACACAAAAAAAATAGAAAAGGCTGAAAGAACGACTAGAAAATGAGGGAATGTGGGAATTTATGTTACACCTTGAATGCAGCCTGCAGCACAGCGCTGATCACAACAAACATGGCGGCGTGGAACTTGGTTAAAGTTTCAGAAGAAGATAGTTTGGTGGTTATTTGTGACGAATCCTCCGAGTGAATTCTACGAGGAGGGAAGCACAAGCTTTAATACGTAAAACCTGATCAGCCACCTACAACATAACAATCACTTCCATGGAGTTTTGAAATCGCGCTAGCGGAAGCTAATGCTAACGTGCACAAGCCAGCAGCAGTCTCTCCTCTCCCTCATTCCTCTCATCTAAAGCTTCCATGAGATTAAAAAATAAAAAAAACAAAAACTACTGAACCTCATTTACTTTAATTAAAGGTATTAATTTAAATGGAACCACAAGCCAAAATCCTTTAAATGTTAATCTTTTTCAGTTTGTAATTCTGATGCATGTATTTCCATCAGTTCAAGGAGCCTTTATTTTTTATATCAGTCAGTAATGAACCTTATTTAAGTTAATGTGAGATATCAAATAGGTTTGTTTGATAGTTTTATTGGCTTCCAATAGTTTTTCATTTGAAAAAATAAATATCTGTTCATTTAAAGAGTCCAAACTGTTTTCGATGTTGTTCATAGTATTGATGTAATGATCTTTTTTATTATTATTATTATTACCTTTATTTAAACTCGGAGATATATTGAGGTGGAGACCTCATTAACAATGGTAAATGAGGTATGTGTGTGCGTTATCGGTTATCGGTATCGGTTTTAAAAACAGTTATCATGCATCCCAACTACCTGAGCTTCAGTCAGCGTCGGCGCACGAAACATCAGGAATCTTTTGGTCTTCAAATCCACCTCGTCCTCGGCTTTTACCTGGCCAGTCCTGTCCATGGTTTCTTCACCAGCAGGACCGGCTGGGAGACGCCGTGCGCCGCAAACATTTATGAATTCACGCCACGACTGCAAACCGGAGCAGATCAGTGGAAGAGGCCGTCGAGCCTCTCTTTTAGCAACTGCTAAAATTATGACAGACTTTACAAGTTTTTTTCTAGCATGAGGGGGTATTCTTGATTTTCCTTACTGAGAAATCGTTTTTCTGATTATGCCGACGTCACTTGAACATAACATTAACTGCCGGTCATTCAAGGCTCAGAGGGAGCGAGACACTGCTGTGTTGACAAAAATATATATGTTATCAGAGCTATTCGTCATGATATCGGACTTATCGGAATGACGTCATAATTTCCTGTTATCGGCCCGATAGTTATCGTGCACCCCTAGTTCCGGATGTACGTGGTTCATACGTGGTTCTGTAAATGTGTCTTTTTTTTTTCCCTCCAGGCCACACGGTGCGTAACATCCAGGCCTTCGCGGTTCTCCAGAACGCCTTCTTACGAGCCAGGACCAGCCGGCTGGCCGGCATGCTGCTGGACGCCGTGGGGAACATCTACGCGGCGGAGCCGGCCAACTACTTCATCCTGGAGTCGCAGCACACCCTGTCGCAGTTCGCCGAGCGCGTGGCCAAGCTGGCCGAGGCCCAGGCCAAGTACTTCGAGCTGCTGGAGTTCGTGGTGTTCAGCCTCAACTACGTGCCGTGCAAGGAGCTGTTCAGCGTCAGCGTGCTGCTCAAGTCCAGCACGTCGCACGCCTGCAGCATCACGGCGGTGCGGACGCTTGCTGAAGCTGGCCCGGCACGACCCGGTGTTCAGCGACGTGCTGCGGGAGGTCGGGCTGCTGGAGGTGCTGGTCAACCTGCTGCACAAGTACGCCGCCCTGCTCAAAGACCCGGCCTCGCAGCAGCAGCAGCAGCCGCACAACAACGACCAGGGTGAGGCTTCAGAGATCCAGAAAATCGCTTACCCCTCCTTTAAAGTGACGCCGGATCATCTCGATGTTCTTCTCTTCTCTGTTCGCCGTCTCCCCTAAATTTAGCCGACTGCAAAAACAGCTCGGTGGCGGAGGAGCAGAAGCAGCTGGCCTGGCTGGTGATGGAGACGCTGACTGTGCTGCTGCAGGGCTCCAACACCACCAACACCAACGCAGGTAAAGGCACACACCGTTAAAAATAGACCGGCGCTTCCCCGAGAGCCTCGGGAAACGCTCTTTACGATGCTTTTTGAGGTGCGCAGAGAGCTGCAGGAGGCCGGCGTCGCTGGACTGTGAATCATTTGATCGTTTGCAGCAGCAGGTGGCTCGTCAGAACAGGCAGCGTGATGTTCTGCCGAGTCAGAAAAAGCGAAGGACGACATCTACGTCTCCCCGAAGTGCTTTACAGTTACGCTTTTATTTCCGTCAGGTTTGTCCTTGGATGCTGCAGAGACATAAAAACACTCACTGTGGCTTTTCGTTTCTGCTTAAACCCGCTTCTGTTTCCGTCGCGCCTCAAAAATAATAAAAAAATCTTCCTGTCAGGGATCAGTAAAGTACCCTGACTACAGTTGGTTAAATCTGCCAACAGTAGCTCGTCTCTTCCAGACCTCCTGTGTTTGTCGGTTTAGGTTTAGGCGTTACTGTCAGCGGTGAGAAATGTGGTGAGTCACAAACGTGACGGCGCTGATCTCACTTGACCTCGATGATGACACGTGCGATCGCCTTTACGTTTTAAAAACTCAGCGCCTCGAGCTGCTCGTCTGACTGGGCCGAGCTGGAAATGAGCTCGAGCGTCAAGGACGTGGCTGCGCTAGGAAAAAAAAAAACCCATGAGCTTCAGCTTTTCAGATAAGATAAAGAATCCTTCAGCTTTTAGCAGCCTCTGATATCGTCTCCATTTGTTTCCAGGAAGACCTTTGATCAGTTCTGTATTTGCAGATGTGCACCGTAAGGAACAAAACTTCCTGATGATGTCAGGATTTTATTCTCTGCCTCTTCTGGGTGGTCCTGTTGGCATTTACAGATAGACCAGGAACAGAGCCACAATCCCTCCTACGTAATGAAGGAAACCAGTTCAGGTGGTTCTGGTGCCTGGTTAAGGTGCCTCCTGGGTTCACAGGTCAAGGACAGGTTGTCGGGGAACAGAGGGAGGTCCAGACCCGTCTGCTTAGAGTTCTGCTGCTGTGACCCGAGACCAGCAGGAGGAAGATGATGGATGGAAGTGTCACCATCCTCCTACAGGAACATGTTCCAGATACACAAAGCTCTAAAGTTGTTATCATGTGTGAGGTCTAAGTGCCTCCCAGGGATGAGATTTTGCTTTCATCAGGAGCAGTGAAATCATTTGGTATTAAACCTCTGAGGTGTTTTTGAGGCCAAAAAAAGTTCAGTTATACTTAGGGGTGCACGATAACTATCGGGCCGATAACAGGAAATTATGACGTCATCCCAATAACTCCGATATCATGACGAATAGCCCCGATAACATATATATTTCTGTCAACACAGCAGTGTCTCGCTCCCTCTGAGTCTTGAATGACCAGCAGTGAATGTTATGTTCAAGTAACGTCAGCATAATCAGAAAAACAATTACTCAATCAGGAAAATCTAGAATACCCCCTCATGCCAGAAAACAACTTGTTAACTCGGTCATAATTTTAGTAATTGCTGACTTGAATTGATATTCGCAGTATTTCCCATCATGTTACACATAAAAAAGAAAAAAAATAGAAAAGGCTGAATGAACGACTAGCAAACGAGGGAACGTGGGAATTTACGTTACACCTTGAATGCAGCCTGCAGCACAGCGCTGATCACAACAAACATGGCGGCGTGGAACTTCGTTAAAGTTTCAGAAGAAGATAGTTTGGTGGTTATTTGTGACGAATCCTCCGAGTGAATTCTACGAGGAGGGAAGCACAAGCTTTAATACGTAAAACCTGATCAGCCACCTACAACATAACAATCGCTTCCATGGAGGTTTGAAATCACGCTAATGTGAGCTAACGGAAGCTAATGCTAACGTGCGCAAGCCAGCAGCAGTCTCCCCTCTCCCTCATTCCTCTCATCTAAAGCTTCCATGAGATAAAAAAACAAAAAAAAAATCACTGAACCTCATTTACTTTAATTAAAGGTTTTAATTTAAATGGAACCAGAAGTCAAAATCCTTTAAATGTTAATCTTTTTCAGTTTGTAATTCTGATGCATGTTTTTTCATCAGTTCAAGGAGCCTTTATTTTTTATATCAGTCAGTAATGAACCTTATTTAAGTTAATGTGAGATATCAAATAGGTTTGTTTGATAACTTTATGAAAATGTTTGAGAGGCTTGATAATAGTTTTTCACTGGAAAAAATAAATATCTGTTTATTTAAAGAGTCCAAACTGTTTTTGGTTTTGTTCATAGTATCGATGTAATGATCTTAGGAGCTGAAAGTTATCGGTTATCGGTATCGATTTTAAAAAACAGTTATTGTGCATCCCTAGTTATACTTGAACTTAGAAGTAGAAAATGAAAAGTCGTCCACACTTTCATGTCTCTGAGACGCAGCTTCAGCTGTAGCGGTAGCGGTAGCTGTAGCGGTAGCGGTTCAGACCTGGGTGTCATCAGCGTAACGGTGGACGTGGATGCCATGATTTCTGATGATGTAAGCTAAAGGGAGCGCGTACCGTCACCGAATCAGAGCGTTGTCGTATTAGTGGCGTGTTGTTTGGAGGTTCGTGGCGACTCGCCTTCCTTCTCTCTCTGTGTCACAGCTCTGTTCAGGGAGTTCGGCGGCGCCCGGTGCGTTCACAACATCGTGAAGTACCGCCAGTGCCGCGAGCACGCCCTGCTCATCATCCAGCAGCTGGTCCTGTCGCCCAGCGGAGACGACGACATGGGAACGCTGCTGGGCCTCATGCACTCGGCTCCGTCCAGCGAGCTGCAGCTGAAGACGGACATCCTGAGGGTGAGTGGCCCCGCCCCCCGGCGCCCGTTTCCTTCAGAGCTTCTGGCACTGATGTGCGTCTTATCTTTTTTTTCTTTTAATGCTTGGCTGCTGTTTTAATAAATAAATAAGGAGGCCAGTTTCGGTGAGAACCTTCAGGAAAGAAAAATCTGTGATTTCTTGAATCAATATGCATTTGAAGCCCTCCACACGGTAATTGCTTCAAACCGGGGTCCTGGAGAGTCGAGTCCACATAAAGGCACATACTACACACCCATTCACACGCTCATCTTCCCAGGCATAATTGCATTTCTAAACTCCCTCCCTCGGATGGAGTAATTCTCCCGCCGTCTCGGGGCTTTGGCCGGATTAACTTGTCAGCTTTTCTTCCCTCCTATTTTAATTATCGCCATAAAAGAGATCGCAAATAACTCATATCCAATGGAGTTTGATTAAAATAATTTATTCCTCGCTCTCTGCGGGGATGCGTGGAGCCCGGCCTCGAGGAAGCGCCCGTTTCTCTGTTTTACGGGAGCAGACGGTCTGATCTGATACGCCGCCGCACCGGCGTTGTAAAGCTAACGCCCCGAGCCTGAATTTATCCCTGCAGCCTGGCGGTTGTTTCCCAGCATGCAGAGCAGGAAGAGGCTGCCTCCGACGTCCGGTGATCAGCCTGAGACAACTTTGTGCTGAGGCCAGCGGTATTCTGATGTGGCAGGAAGTAGCCGGCTCAGAGGAGCGACACGTCACTGTTTTACTTGTCTTTACCGAGGGGTGCACGATAATTATCGACAGAAAATTATTACGTCATTCCGATAAGTCCGATATCAGGACGAATAGCCCCAATAACAGATATATTTTTGTCAACACAGCAGTGCCTCGCTCCCTCTGAGCCTTGAATGACCAGCAGTGAATGTTATGTTCAAGTGACGTCAGCATAATCAGAAAAACTTTTTTTTTTCAATCAAGAAAATCAAGAATACCAGATGTGGCTCAGTTTGAAAGGGAAATAAACAGGCTGTCTAGCGGTTTAAGATTTACTGCCGAGAAGCATTGTTACAACAAAGGCAGGGTGTAGTTTTCTCTCAGGATTAGTTAAAAAAAAAAAAAGTAGTTAGAGAGAATATTTGTAATAGGGCTGGGCAAAAAATAAAATTTTTAATCGCGATTAATCGCATTGTATCCGCAAAATCAAATAATGAATTCAAAAGTAGTGTAAAGGTCAGTTTTATTTAAATGTTCTGCTGCCATATGAACTAAAGTAACTTTACACTTTTAACATCAGCACTTGTCAGTAACACATATTTAGTGTAAATCTCATCTTAAAAAATGTAAAATAAAATAAAGCTTATTGCCACTGCCAGGACATTAATGTCATCCTGTTTTTTAAAAAAAAAAAAAAGTCTACAAACAAAATCCTGAGCCTCAATCAGAACATTAAAACAGGTAATTTCTGAGGTAACAGCAGAAACTTTTAACGGGGAGTTCAACTTGTCAGTTGTTACAAATAACCTTGTTTCTGTTGAATCCTCCGTCTGGGAGAACTTTAAAATGAAAATGTCCATGTTAAAGTTCAGTAACTTTATCAAGCCGTGTATCATTCATTCTTTCCATTTTCAATTGTCAATCAAAAATTAAAAATTAAAAAAGTGACATTTTATTGTATTATTTATTTTATTAAATATGACACAAAAAGACGAAAAAAAAAGCCTGTTTTTTTATATTTCAATTTTAGACTTGGATCAAAAATAAATGAAAAAACGGACCACAGAACTGAATTAGTTTTATAATGGAGGACTGGACTTTCTGTTGTCATTACACATCTGTGCCACTAGATGGAGCTGCACTGCAGTAACCAGCTAGAGAACAGCAGGACAGTGAACACATGGAGCAGATCTGATGGAACATGGAGGAATGACACGAAAAGTTTTGTTGCAGTCCAGAATTTTTCTTTTTCAGACAGAATTGTTAATATTGCTACCTGAGTTGCTACCCGAACTGTAAAGTTAACAGATTTTTACCATTCTCCATGTCTGTTTAAGCTTTTTCGTATTTTTACCTGCCAATTATCTTCCGGTTCCGCAGCAGCCAGTAACAGACTTTTCAAAACAAAAGCATTTGAGCAACATGCGTTAACGCGCGATAAAATAAATGTTGGCGTTGATAAATTAATGCGTTAACGCGATAATAACGCGTTAACTTCCCCAGCCCTAGCTATGTGTAAAGATTTGATGTGTGAGCGTGTTTAATCAAAGGTCACGTGAAGGACTCGGCTTGTACAATCAAATTATTTTTGATTATAATATATTATATTATAATATATTTTGCGTTATTTTGCGTTATCGCTTAAACGGGATAATAACGCGTTAACTTGCCCAGCCCTAATTTTTAAAGATCAGTCTGATAGATTTGGCTTTGCGGTGACAAGCCGACTATCGTGAACATCACAGCCACTTGTCCAGTTCAGTTGTTCCAGCAGATGTGGGCGGGATCGCCACTCGTCTCAGAGTCGGCGTTCCTTTGCTGAACTGGCAGGAACGTTGCCTGGAATTTCACGTCGGTATTGATACTCCTCCCCGCGTTCAAGTTAGCGGGCGTTCACGTAGCTGCTGCTAAACAGAGAGTTCGGCGTGACGCGGCGCTGCCACCTAGTGGACGCGGTGTTGGCAGCACTCTGGTTTCCCCTGTTTGCTCACCTTTTGATTTTATGTTTTTATGTTTGTACAAAGATTATCTCCAGCACCAGCGTCAACGTTAAATTGCCTCCTGGGGATTTTTCTCCTTGCTGTCTCCCAGGAGCTTCATCTGTCGCCGATCTCGACAGAACAGTCTTCTCAGTCCTTAATTAAAAACTTCGACTCACCTCGGGCTGTTTTTGCGCCTCCAGACTCAAATCCTGGTGTCAGGGTTAGGGTTTTTTTTTTTTTTTTTGCTTATTTCAGTTGTGTACCCATTAAAAATGCAGTTGGAGCTCTGAAGCAGAGAAACCCCGGAGGGAGCTGATGAAAACTGTCATGGCGCGAACACGTTTGTGACCGAATAACTGAAACTAAAAACTTAAAGGTGGAAAAATATTAGTGTAAACACAGCAAAGGTTGATCAGGAGCTGTCATTCCTCTCCACAGGCTCTGCTCGCCGTGCTGCGTGAGAGCCACCGCACCCGGACGGTCTTCCGGAAGGTGGGCGGCTTCGTCTACGTCACCTCCCTGCTGGTGGCCATGGAGCGCTCGCTGTGCCAGCCGCCGCAGCACGGCTGGGAGCGCGTCAACCAGAACCAGGTGTTCGAGCTGCTGCACACGGTCTTCTGCACGCTCACCGCCGCCATGCGCTACGAGCCGGCCAACTCGCACTTCTTCCGGACGGAGATCCAGTACGAGAAGCTGGCGGACGCCGTGAGGTGAGGCCCCCGCCCAACCCCCGAACTGTCCGGGGGGCCCGACCTTCGGGCATCGATCCTCGAAACGCTTGTGACGTTGCCTCAATTTGAGGTTTGCAAATCCTTTAATCCGGCAGGTGTAGGATCATTTTGAGCGCCGTCACGTTTTGAAGCATTCATACTCGTCACCTGATTCTCTTTTTAATCCTGCTAAACGTATCCTGTGAGTGACATCTTTCTCCTTCGTGCTGGTTTGAAGTGAGGACCTCCGAGTCCGTGTAATCCCTACAGACCGCTGTAGACGAGAGGAAATATCCTTACCTGATGTGCAGCACAAGTAGTGCAACACAAAGTGTTTAACCAGAATTAAAATAGTTGTATATTATGGAACCAGTCCCAGCTGTCATGGGGTGAGATGTTGGGTTTTTCTCATATTGATCCTATGATCAATACATAATGCATACGCAGCTGTCTGAATGTACTTGTCAAGCAAATAATCTTCAGTTTGTCAGTTTTTTCCCCCAACTGGAGCACATGTTGCATTTCTAAATCACTTTAAAGGCAGGGTAAGCGATTAATGAGTGACGCCTGAATGTGACAAAAAGGGTGAATTCCAATTCCTCCCTTAACCCTCAATCTTAACCCTCAAAAGTAAGTGTCAGGGTTATCTTGTGACTTAGAAATGGGACACCCCTTGAGTGCAGTTACGTCTTCAGACTGAAATGTATCAGAGCCGTGTTGTGTCTGTATTCCCTGAAATGACACAGGGATAACATTGAAAAGAGCGCCGTATATTCTCTAAATCAGGGATTCCCAAAGTGTGGTGCGCGCACCCCCAGGGGTGCGCAAGCTGCCTCTAGGGGGTGCGCAAGATGAAAAATGTAATGGCGGTCTGATAATTTTTTTTGTTTTCACACAATAAAAGATGTGTAAATAAACATTTCCTTTGTAAAATTTTAAATCAAAAACTGTAATTTTAATGAATAAATAAATGCAGGCTACTCAAAATGCACGTCATCTTAAAGTGAAGCGTAGAAGAAGGAGTTATATTCTTCTACCACTGCATTTGCACCTAGCTTGTGGCCTCTACTTTAATTATTCTCGCAAATATGCTCAATTGGCTGAAATCAGGGAAAATATCTTTATTGGAACTTTATTGGAATATAATTAAATTACTGGCGTTCAAATTTTATTTCCATAACCTGTGTTATGATGACGGGTTGTGTTAGTTCCACGGTCATTTAAACATCCATCAACATTTAAATTTTTGTTCAATGTTCAAAATATTCGAACATTTTCCTCAACTTATCTGCTTTCTGCCACTGAGTCTGAGCATGTCATCCATCCTCTTTGCTCTTAAAAGTGGAAGCCTGCGCATAACTTTGTTTCATTATATTGGAACTGTGTTACAGTGTTTCAGTTTAATTTAAATGCGAGAGCGCATTGTTGTGATTGTGATTATTATGTTATATGTGTGTTCTGGTCATTTTAGCATGAATAAACATGGCGACTTTAATATGGCTATAATAAAGCTTGTTGCTTTTTTTAAGGGGTGGGGGATCGGGGGTGCGTCAACCCGGTTGACATAGAAGGGGTGCGCGCTAAAAAGTTTGGGAAAATTCTCTAAATAATATTAGCAAATAACACAATAGAGGATTCATTATTCAGTCCTCCATTGCTACTAGGGATGCACATGGTTAACCGTTAACTGATAACAGTAACTAACCGATTAATGCTAACGGTCAATTTTTTTTTTAAGCTATGTAATTCAATCAACTCATGGGGGGGGGGGGACAGGTGCAACAGGCCTCTGATTGGTCAATTCTACATCCGCATAGAAAAGAGCGTGTCATCGGAAAAATGAGGAAGTACCCACATCTGTACGATTCTGGTTCCCCACACTACAAAGACAGCACATATTCTAGTAATTCATGGAGGGAGATAGCGATGAATGTGGGTCTGGATACGGCCGAGACGGTGAGGAAGTGGAAAAACGCAAGAGATACGTTTAGTAAGTTTAGCTAGTTCGTGATTGTTGCTCTTGCGTTGTATGTGGAATAACATAGCGGAGACTGTGTGAGTATAAATCAAAAGTGACGGCGGCATCTCTGCGACAAGCTGACGGCGACACATTGCCGCGAGAGTATACACGGGGAAGTGTCCGCATACGTCCAGGACAACGCGCGCGATATCGCTGCAGCCAACCCTCCCGGACTTATCGGTTAACGGTTATTAATCGTTAAAGGGCGTCGGTTAATGGTTAAAAATCCAAAATGTGCATCCCTAGTCGCTACACAACAAGGTAAACAAGTAACTTGAAGCCGGCCGGGACTGCCGGTCCGACAGCAAACATCGTAATATAAAAAAAATAAATGTTACGCAACAACGATGTTAATCCATGAAAAAAGTCTCAAAACAAAGACAGTAAGATAGTTTCGTAACATTTATATCTTTCAGAGCTACGAAGATACTTATGTTTGTAGCTAGCTTTTTTTGTCGCCATCCTTTTCGAAGATGTCTTGGCTAAATTACCCAATGCCTTCTGGGTAGCCCTTACTTTCAAGGGTTTGTGCTGGAGAATCTCAGTTTTGAGGGTGATACAGCCCTCAAACTCGTCCCTCAACCTGACTTTCTAAGAATCGGGACAGCACTTGCACTTAGCGGGAGCGCGCATTTTTGAGATTGAGGGTTTGAGGGTTAAAGGAGGAATTGGAATTCACCCAAAGTCCTCTGGCTACGTTCGGATGGTTGTTGTGACTCCCAAACCGAAAACTTTGACGTTACACAACCGTGTTTGAGGCCGTCCAGGCCCGAGCTGTTGAGGTTTGCAGGCCCCTGTGACATCACAGACCCAGATCAGACTAGAATTATCCCCGTCTTCATCTCCGCCCTGCTTCACGTTTTTACTGTGTTTTTTTTTTTCTTTGGCTGGGGCGCCAATTTAAAAAAAAAAAAAAAGATGCACCTGCCGCAGGGAAGTTGGTGTAGTGCAGCGGCTGGCTCCACCCCTTGAAGGAAGCTGTCGTACACTCTCTCTGCGGTCACAAACATTGCTTAATGATCCAACCTTCTCTTTTTGTGTGTGTCTGTTTTTGCCTTATACACTTTCTCCCTCCAGGCTGCTGGGTTGTTTCTCAGACACGAAGAAGCTCAGCCCCACGGGAGTGTTCCCCTCCAACGCTCAGCCTTTCCAGAGGCTGCTGGAGGACGAGGCTGCCCCCGGAGGCTGCGCGGGAGACAGCGTCTGCCCCACGCTCAAACACTGCAGCAAGCTCTTCATCTACCTGTACAAGATGGCCACGGACTCCTTCGACAGGTCAGCGAGCTGCACGAAGCTCTTACGTTGCTACAGTTGATTTGTGTCGTGTTCACACGACGGGACCTGCTGTCCTGCCATATCCGGCGCGACGTGGCCGTGAAACGATGCCTCCTGATGTCAGAGGCCCTTAACGCCGACTCCTCAGGGAGTCCTGAAAGTTTCTAGATCAGCCATTCCCAAACTTCAGAATATCATGGACCCAATTTGAAATGTGAGAAATCTCCGCGGCCCACCCAAACCTTTAATCACAACTAGACTAGAAGCTACGTTCCAATATTAATGTAAGAGGTTGACAAATAAGGCGATGCTAAGTTGAAATGACAGTAAAAATATTTTTTTTAAATCATGCCATACATATTCTACAGTAATTAAAAACATATTTTAAGAAAAATGAGGATTTAAGACATATTTGTTTATTTTTAATGACTTCTCACGGCCCACCTGCAGTACCACAACAGCCCACCAGGGGGGCCGCGGTCCACACTTTGGGAATCACTGCTCTAGATGACATCATCGCCGTCGTCACAGCAAATCCCTAATTCAGCAGTAAAACATGACTATCCTGTTTCGTCTCTCCTTGCAAAAAGCGAGGAGACTGTTGTAAAAAAAGTAGCATAACCGTACATTTATTTATTTATTCAAAATAAAATTAAATAGTGATAATGAGACCTGCTGCTGTCGTTTTTACAGTAAAAGTCCTGTAAACGTAAAGATTCCTCGTATGATGGAAACATGGTGCAGTTGCTGTTGAGAAATGTGTTTATTATTTGATTGCATCAGGCCGCGGTTCGTGAGGTTACAGGTACACGACGCTCCCCTTGGCGGCGTTTATGCTCGCTAGTTAGCTTGCGAGCAGACAAGCTGGAGTTCACGGAGGCAGTCCGAATCAATGATTCAAGTGACTTCGAGCGGAGTTGTTGGTACCAGGAGGGTGTTTTAGGGACTTCTTGATCTGTTCGGAATTTTCACTGAAAATGGTCTGAAAAAAATCAGTTTGACATAATAGAGACAGAAGAAACTCGGGTAGCCACAAAAAAAAAAAAAAAAAAGAAAAAGAAAACAAGCACAACCAATCCAGGAGACGGATGTTTTTAAGACTCAGATCAGTCCAATGAGTCTTTGGGACATTTAAAGCCAGAGCTCTTACAGTGATCCCTTATTTTTCGCGGTTTATGGGGACCGGCGCCCCCCCAGCGAAAATCAAAATCCGCGACCTGGAGCCAGAGCTCCCCCGAGCCTAAATAATAGTTTAAAATATGTTTAAAAACCCCAAAAAAGTAGCGAGTCACTGCAGCGAAACAAGACAAAGGCTCAACTGTGGTCTTTCTGTTACCTTCACAGCCTCTGCTCTCTGAACCGTAGTAGAGAAACCACTGGTATTGTGCTATTTTTGGCTCGTAATTAGCGGCTAACACGCTAACAACAACAAAAGGAAAAGTCTGGTTTTCTCTGCATGGAACGAGCACTTTATTCTGTCACTGCAGGAACTTGTAACATCACACAGGTTGTATTGTTGGGCTCCTGTCGGTTAACAGAGAATGTAAATCTATATACGCTGGGCTGCTGTTGATGCTCACTACACTTTTCATCTAACCCCGTTTTCGTTCTGCCGTCCCACGACACACACACTACATTACCCATAAGGCCACCTTCTTAAAGGGGCCAGGCTGGCTTACAACATTCCTTCACTGTGAGAGAACGCGCACAACATCCTGTGATGTCTGGAAAGGGCTCAGGTAGATCACCAACTACAAGCCTAAAGCCCCCCCCACTCCACCAATGATCGACACCTAGCCAACGACCTGAATGAGTTCTACTGTCGTTTTGAGAGACAAAGGGACAGTCCTGCAACCATCCCCCACAGCTCCAGTCATCTCCACCAACACCCGCCTTAATGCCCCCCCCCCAGTGACGACTCTTTGCATTAATGAGAGGGACGTCAACAAACTCTTTAGGAGACAGAACCCCCGCAAAGCAGCTGGACCGGATTCTATCTCCTCATCCTCCCCGAAGCACTTTGCTGATCAGCTGTCTCCAGTGTTCACAGACATTTTTTAAATTATATTATATATTTCTGAAAAATCTGACAAACGTGAGCGGGGCATTGAAGTGAAGTGTGAGATGATGACGATGCCTTTCTCTCCTGTTGAATTCAGTTTAACCTCTTTTTTCTCCTGGATGTGATCTCTCCCGCCGCTCTGGTCTGGTTTTCCTCTTATCAAACCTGCACTAACTAACATCTTCTTTCCTTCTCTTCTCTCTCTGTCTTCAACTTCCTCTAACATCTGGCGCCGTCTGGCTCGTCGTCTTCGGCATGGCAACGTCTGCACGGCTGCGTGTGCGTGTGAATGCGACCCGCGTGCCGCCGTGCAGCCGTGCGGAGCACGTGCCCCCCTGCCTGACCCACGAGACCTCGCTGCCCTCCCCCTGGGGGACGCCTGCACTCGCCAGGAAGAGGTAGCTACAGCGCTCTGCTCCTCCTCATCCTCATCCCCCTCCAGCATCCTCACCTTCAAGCACCTGTTTTAACGCTTTCGCACTTTTTAGCGACGCCGGCAGGTTTAAGGCTGCTCCTGAAAACAGAGGTAGAAACGAGACGAAATGAGCTCATTTTTAATGGTTAATGTACCTTTAATGGAAAATTATTAAATTATCCAATAAAAAAATCATTAATTTTGGGAACTCCTCTTCATTCCTTGTCTTTATTCATGTGACACTGGCGAGAAGCATCACGTGCACCTACCTGGAGGGAGCTGGTTTTCTGGTTTATTGGCCATAACATCATAACATCTGCCCTTCATCTGAGGAACAATAACGGTCACAAGGATCTTCAGCTGGTGACCCGCAGACAGTCGTAATCTCTGGTGTCTTTATTGGTAAACATTCTCAGTGCTGGAGGGAAAAGCAAGTGAGAACCTGCAAGAACCTCCTTTTGGCATTGGTTACTTCGGTGAGCTCCGATGCCGAGCTCCTTCGTTGAGCTCCGACACCGAGCTCCTTCGTTGAGCTCCTACGTCGAGCTCCTTCGTTGAGCTCCTACGTCGAGCTCCTTCGTTGAGCTCCGACGCCGAGCTCCTTCGTTGAGCTCTGACGCCGAGCTTCGTCGTTGAGCTCCTATGTCGAGCTCCTTCGTTGAGCTCCTACGTCGAGCTCCTTCGTTGAGCTCCTACGTCGAGCTCCTACGTCGAGCTCCTTCATTAAGCTCCTACGCCGAGCTCCTTTGTTGAGCTCCTATGCCGAGCTCCTTCGCCGAGCTCCTTTGGTGAGATCCTTCGTGGAGCTCCTTCGGTGAGCTGCTTCAGTGAGCTCCTTCGCCGAGCTCCTTTTGTGAGTTCCTTCGTTGAGCTCCTATGCCGAGTTCCTTCGCCGAGCTCCTTCGTTGAGCTTCTACGCCAAGCCCCTTTGGTGAGTTCCTACACCGAGCTCCTTCGTTGAGCTCCTATGCCGAGTTCCTTCGCCGAGCTCCTTCGTTGAGCTTCTACGCCAAGGTCCTTCGGTGAGCTCCTTCAGTGAGCTCCTTTAGTAAGCTCCTACACCGAGCTCCTTCGTTGAGCTCCTATGCCGAGGTTCTACACCGAGCTCCTTCGGTGAGCTCCTACGCCAAGGTCCTTCGGTGAGCTCCTTCAGTGAGCTCCTTTAGTAAGCTCCTTCGCCGAGCTCCTTCGTTGAGCTTCTACGCCAAGCCCCTTTGGTGAGTTCCTACACCGAGCTCCTTCGTTGAGCTCCTATGCCGAGGTTCTACACCGAGCTCCTTCGGTGAGCTCCTACGCCAAGGTCCTTCGGTGAGCTCCTTCAGTGAGCTCCTTTAGTAAGCTCCTTCGCCGAGCTCCTTCGTTGAGCTTCTACGCCAAGCCCCTTTGGTGAGTTCCTACACCGAGCTCCTTCGTTGAGCTCCTATGCCGAGTTCCTTCGCCGAGCTCCTTCGTTGAGCTTCTACGCCAAGCCCCTTTGGTGAGTTCCTACACCGAGCTCCTTCGTTGAGCTCCTATGCCGAGGTTCTACACCGAGCTCCTTTGGTGAGCTCCTACGCCAAGGTCCTTCGGTGAGCTCCTTCAGTGAGCTCCTTTAGTAAGCTCCTACACCGAGCTCCTTTGGTGAGCTCCTTCAGTGAGTTCCTTCGCCGAGCTCCTTTGCCGAGGTCCTACACCGAGCTCCTTTAGTGAGCGCCTACGCCAAGCTCCTTCGGTCGGTGAGCTCTTTTAGTGAGCTCCTTCAGTGAGCTCCTTCGGTCGGTGAGCTCTTTTAGTGAGCTCCCACGCTGAGCTCCTTCAGTGAGCTCCTTTAGGGAGCTCCTATGCCGAGCTCCTTCAGTGAGCTCCTTCAGTGAGCTCCGTCGCCGAGCTCCTTCAGAAAGGTCCTTCAGTGAGCTCCTTCGCTGAGGTCTTTTGCCGAGCTCCTTCGGTGAGCTCCTTCGGTGAGCTCCTTCGGTGATCTCCTTCGGTGATCTCCTTTAGTGAGCTCCTTCACCGAGCTCCGTCGATGAGCTCCTTCGGTGATCTCCTTCGTTGATCTCCTTTAGTGAGCTCCTTCACCGAGCTCCTTCGGTGACCCACTTCACCAAGCTCCTTTGGCAAGATCCTTTTGTGAGCCCCTTCGCCGAATTCCTTCGCTGAGCTCCTTCGTTGAGTTCCTTTGGTGAGCTCCTTTGGTGAGCTCCTTCGGTGATCTCCTTCGGTGATCTCCTTTAGTGAGCTCCTTCACCGAGCTCCTTCGGTGTCTCTGGGTCAGAACTGTACGAAGCTCAGAAGGAATCTGTGACAGCTCCTGTCTGCAGAGGCGCTTCAGTCCTGACTCGTGTTTGGGGTCATCAGCTTCTACCGCTCTTCAGCTGACGGACAGCCGACGCTGAAAAAGACACGGATGATTTGCTCCGGTTCATAAAATTCTTTTCTGATGTGATTGTTGAAGACTGGCGCCCATCATCCTTTTTCAAAATGAATGTGGATAAACTGGATCCAGGACCCTGAGGTGACAGAGCAAACTCGAATCATGACGCTCCCTCCTACGTGCTGGTGAAGCTCTTGTTTTATCGGCCTCCGGAGCTTTTTCTCCATGGAAACCCTTAACCCAGTCGTTTCCAGTTCCGGTTATCCCTTTTAAACCTTCACCTGTCGCTCGTGGGTTCTTCTTCACCTCCCCGAAGATCCGTTTCATTTGGGAGCCACCTTGGCTGGACGTCCATGACGAGGAGCAGCTGGACTCTCTCCAGGTCTGGACGATCCGTCTACCTGTGGACCGACAGCCACCCCAACAGTTTGTTCTTCTTCCCAGACTCGCGTCGTTATTTGCCCATTTAGCCGAATGTTTAACAGGGTTTGTTTTGTGGAGACGTTATATTTGGCTGAAGTGTTTGTCTGTCAGATGAAGGTCAGAAAACAGAAAACCAGCTCTCTCCGGCCGGCTCCTCGTGTCCACCGCCGACAAACGTCCGTCCCTACCAGCCTTTCAGCAGACGCACTCAGGCGGAGTGAAACAGTCGGTCTGACGCGTTTGTTTCCTCCTCCAGCTCCCCCCGTCCTTTTTTCTTGCTCTTTCTCTTTTTTTTCCTCTGTCTCTCAGCTGAGAAGTTGCCCCCTATCCCTCAGTCTGAATGTTGTTTGCAAAAGGGAAAATGGTGGCGTTTCTCTCTTTTCTTTTTTCTTCTTCTTTTTTAAATGCATCAGTGAGCAGCAGCAGCGGAGGTGAAACTACCCGCTCAGATCGGATCCGGGGATGAATATTCATGAGGCAAACGGCTCTAATTTGACATTTACAGTGGAGGCGACGGGGTCGTTCGTCTCTGCTGGCGCACCTTCCTAACGAGCTCTTTTTTTAAAACAGATTTAACAGAAGTAAAGCTGCTTCTTCTGTTGGTGATATTCATGTCGGTAGACGGCTGGGTTCTTCGGTTGTTTATTTGAAAGATGATTAGCTTCTGCCTCTTTACTTCGCTCCGTGGACATCGAGTTTTGGAGGAACGTTTCAGAGTCGGGTCGAGTATCGAGTGCACTTTTGACCGAGAATGAAATCCGCTCTCTTTTAGGGAGCGTCGTTCCAGCCGAAGTGTCTTGACCGTCCCCGTCACGTATCAGCATCGATGAAACCCTCCCTCTACGGGGCTGAGCGCGACAGGCGTTTCTCTGTGCCGTTTGAAGCGATGGCGGGGATGAAGCAAAGTCCCTGGAGGAGGTCGGGACCGCAGTCCAGAGAGGCTTCGGCTGGTTTTTGCTCCTAAAACTGAGCAAACGTTCCTGGAAGTGAAGCTGAAACTGATATTTTTACGTGAAAAATGCAGATGTGTCACGCTTTAAGTGGAAAGACCGATAATAACGATTTATCTTCACGTAACTCGATACCATCAGATGCTGTTTTTACCAGAGATTATGGGCCTGATCTTCCGCCAAATCTCCTAAAGCTGCTATTAAAGGATAGCGGGGAGTGGGAGGGGCATTCCCCCACAAAGAACGCAATCTTCCACCTCCCTAAACCCGCTATCCCACCTGTGCTACCCGCTACATAATACATAGGAGTGGTTAGGGCGTTCCACCTGTTAAACCAAACAGTGCACGCCCATTGCCACGCCTACAATGTGAGGAAGGAGTCGGCATAGCGGGTAATGGCTTTAGGGTAAACCCGCGATCGCAAGATACTGAGTTTGCAGAAAGCGCAAAAGACACGCCCATTGCCACACCTGCAATGTGAGTAAGGGAGTCGGCATAACGGGTAGTGGCTAAACCCGCAATCGCAAGATACCGAGTTTGCGGAAAGCGCAAAAGACACGCCCATTGCCACACCTACAATGTGAGTAAGGGAGTCGGCATAGCGGGTAGCGGCTAAACCCATGATCGCAAGATACCCAGTTTGCGGAAAGCGCAAAAGACACGCCCATTGCCACGCCTACAATGTGAGTAAGGGAGTCAGCATAGCGTGTCGCAGCTTTAGGGTACCTGCTTCCCGCAATTTGTGGGTAGCGGCTAGCGGGAGGTGTACGATCGGGGCCTATATATATTTTACAGTGACAGTTTACGCTCATCTACTATCAGACCGAGGGTTGACGTAAGCTGCGACTCCGACTCGGGTCTAACTGTGTCGGTGAGATCACAGATCTTATTCGCTTGGTTGAACGCCCACAGAAGTAAAATCTCAGGTTTATTCCTGAAGCAGCGTTTTTAGGAAACACCCACCTGGTGTGTGAGGCTGCTTCGTTCTCTGCTCATCAGCACCGTGGAAACTGCTAACGGAGAGGAAGAAGTGAACTCTGGGAAACGACTGATCAGTGTTTCCTGCTTCACGTCCAACAGCTCCAGCTCTTCATGCTGACTTGCTTCTTCTTTCTTCTTCTTCTTCTTTTTTTTTCATCTCCCCCTGAGCAGAGGATTCGCTGCTCTGTAATCTGTTATTCTAGTTACTTTAATCTCAGACTGAGGAGTTTTTTTTTTGTTTTTTTTTAGATGTGTTGAACTTTTCTCCTGCTTCATTCTCACCGTGTCCTCCCCCCACAGACATGGCTACAACGGTACGTCGGGCCCCCCCGCCCCGGTCAGAGCCCTGACCGACCTCAAGCTCCACCTGGTCAACCCCGCCTTCCCGTCTCCCCCGTCGTCGTCGTCGGACACGGTGGTCATCCACCCGGGGGCCGTGCTCGCCATGCTGGACCTGCTGCCCTCCGTCTCCTCGGACAGCCAGCCGGAGGTGAGCAGACGCCAGGAGGAAGTCACGGGGTCACGGGGGTTCAGCCTGTCGCTGTCAGTCAGCTGGTTTTTGGAGAAGATGCTGCAGCGGCACATTTCACAATCTGTGAAATTTCTTCATTTTGATTGTTCTAGTGGACGCCTGCTGCTTTAGCTCTAGTCTCACTGGGTCTTTCTGTTAAGGTTTTCTTTTTTTATTCAATAATATGAAGATTAGAGCTAAAAGATTAAAAAAAAAAAAAAAACAACAACTTTGCTTTCTCCACCCAAACTCTGGATCTAATCTTGCATTTAATGTTTTGCTGCCATGAATCTTATTTTATTGGAAAACTCCACTTGATTCATGTCATTCCAAGTCCCCGTCACGAATCCAAACCATTTCTTTACCATAACAACCTCTAACAGGAAGTCATACTGAATAGTGAATTATCTCCAGCCCACACTCAATGTGAGAGCTGAAAACGACCTCATTCAACTTAGATTTCTCCTCTAAGCTGGAACGTACAGAGAAAGGCCAGACTTTGTCCCTCTAGTGGGACAGACTGGCGTGATGTCCGTCTGCATGAGGCGGCAGGGCGTTTTCAACCTCCAGGTTGAGTCAAAGTCAAAGTCAACTTTATTGTCAATTTCTCCAAATGTACTAGACGTACAGAAGAGTCGAAAAAAATGTTTCTCACTGTCCCACGGTGACAAGTATCAAATCAAACTTAAAATGTACAACAGTTAAGAAAAGAAAAACAGTTAAAAACAAGAACATTTCTGACACCAGTGTAACCAGTCAAGTGCAAAAAGGATTCATGCAAGTATGTCGGATAGTAGTGTTTTTGTGTATAATATGTGTCACATATCAGTTTTAATAAAATCTATCACAATAACATCTATCACAGTTTAAAAACAAAGTTCTATGAGGCAGTAATGTGCCACAGTAGTGCAAAAGAATTTGTTATAGCAGCTTAATATCCTAATGTTGGCCAATCATGGTTAAAGGTTAAAGGTTAAAAGACGCTAGTTCACATGTTGCGATTACACTGAATTATTATTCTTTATATTTGAATGTTCTTATTTATTTCTACTTTTTCTGTGCTCTCCTCTCTCTGTCCTACATCCTCTTTCTGTCCTCCATCTTCTCTCTGTCCTACATCCTCTCTCTGTCCTGTCTCCCCTCTTTTCTTTCTCTACCCGGCTGGCCTTCGGCAGGAAGGTCCCCCCATATGATCCAGGTCCTGCTCAAGGTTTCTTCCTCTTAAAGTGGAGTTTTTCCTTGCCACTGTTTGGTATAAAGGTTTTTTTTTCTCCCTACGTGGGAGTTTTTTACCTGCCATTATCATTGATTGGATTTAACTGTATAATCTTAGTTGATGATATTTGCTCGGGGGTCATGCTCTGGGTCTCTGTAAAGCGCCTAGAGACAATTGTCATTGTAACAGACGCTATATAAATAAAATTGAATTGAATTGAATTGAATTGAATTATTTGATGGGGACATCCACGGCACTTCGCTGACCTCAACAGGGAGACCTGACTTTGTCTATGTTATATTTTAAATATAAGAGGAAATTGTAATAGATAATCAATGTTCTGCATAGGAGTGTGAAAAAAAATCGATTTGGCGATATATCGCGATTTTTGGTCGCCCTATATAGTATCGATTTTTCAGCTCCTAATATCGATTTTTTTTTTTTTGGTCATTCAGTCACTTAAATGTGCAAAAACTAGGGCTGGGCAACAATTAAAATTTTTAATCGCGATTAATCGCATTATTTCCCTGATTAATCACGATTAATCGCATTGTATACGCAAAATCAAATAATGAATTCTAACACAAATCTAACACAAAAAAACGGGGGAAAAAAGCCTGTTTTTTTTATATTTCAATTTCAGACTTGTATCAAAAATACGAAATGAAAAAATGTGCCACGGGACTGAATTTGTTTTATAATGGAGGACTGGACTTTCTGTTGTCATTACACATCTGTGCCACTAGATGGAGCCGCACTGGAGCAGATCTGATGTAACATGGAGGAATGACGCGAACGTTTTGTTGCAGTCCAGATTTTTATTTTTATTTTCAAAAAAGAATTGTTAATATTGCTACCGGAGTTGCTACCCGAACTGTAAAGTACACTAATTTTTACCGTTCTCCCTGTCTATTTTTAGCTTACCTGCCAATTATCTTCCGGTTCCGCAGCAGCCAGTAACAGACTTTTCAAAACAAAAGCATGTGAGCAACATGCGTTAACGCGTGATAATATATTTGTCGGCGCTGATAAATTAATCCGTTTACGCGATAATAACGCATTAACTTGCCCAGCCCTTGCAAAGACACTAATAAACAATAAATAGGTTGTTTTGAAGCAAATAGTTTTGACTCAGTTTGTCCTCTAAAGGATCAATATAATCTGATGAACATATACAGCAACTTGATTTTTCATCTCTACTTTTAATTTTGATATTAACTGGGTAGAATATCGCAATATATCGTGATATTGTGATAATATAACATATCACAGTTCTGTGATATGTATTACATTCTGCTGCTACTTTATGCTACTGTACATAACATTGGATTCTAGAATGCGCCGCAAGGTGGCTGCATACTGTAGTTGCTCTGACTTTTCATTTAATATCGTATCATGGCCCAAGTATCACGATACGTATCGTATTGCGATGTCCTTACCAATACTCACCCCTGGTAGGAGCTCCACACTAATTCTAAGAAAGTCAGGAGTTTGTTTAAATGAGATAAACTGCATCCTGAGTTGAGTCCAGATGTGACCGAGTCTTTTTTCCTGGTGTTTCTGCTCAGCACGCCCTGGACCTCCAGCTGGCCGTCGCCAACATCCTGCAGCTGCTGGTGAACAGCGAGAGGAACCAGCAGGTGCTGTGCGAGGCCTCCCTCCACCAGCGGCTGCTGCAGCGCTGCAGCCACGCCCTCGCCGACGAAGACCACCCGCTCCACCCGCCACTGCAGAGGATGTTCGAGAGGCTGGCCTCGCAGGCCCTGCAGCCGATGGCGCTCAGGTTAAATAAAACCCTCGCTACGGATAAATTGAATTATTAAAATGTGCTCTGGCAGGTGTCAGCGTGTGAATGAGGGCTGAGCGACTCTCATTTCCCGCTTGACTCGTTAGGTGATCCGTGTAGTTGGGGTTAGTTGGGTGGGTGGGGGCTGCTTGTTCATATATGTAAATGCTACCTGTCTAGACCTGCCTTTAACCGTGCGGCGGTTAAATACGTCCGAGTTTGTCAGTCTGGCTGTCAGTTCTGCCTCATCACTTCTTCCTGCTGCTGTTGTTTTAGTTCTCACGTCGTCTCCCTGACTGACTGGTTTCTGCCGTTGCTCCGACAGCTGACACCGTCTGTCAGCGAGCCGCTACGCACCGCGCGCCGCGCACGTGCGCTTACAACCCCCAAACAGTTGGGAAGCTGTGCAGGAGGCAAATAAGACTGGAACTGCCAAGATTTGGAAAATTTGATGCCAGCGACACGTCTCAAAAGAGTTGGGACGCAACAAAAAGCTGAGAAGCACCTGGTGGAACAACTGATTAGCTTAACTGTCAACGGATCTGAGACGTGATTGGATGTAAAGAGAGCATCTTAAAGAGGCAGAGTCAGAGGCCAAGTGGTCAAAGGTTTTTTCACAGTAATGTTGTCGTCATCTAGAGTACGTAACGTTACCAAAAGATTCGGAGAATCTGAAGGAATCTCTGTGCGTGTGAGACAAGTAAAAAAAAAAAAAACAGAGCGGACATGTGCGGCGGTGGTGAAATTCCTACGGAGACACGTAGCTGCCATCAAAGTCAAAATTACCTGTTTTTTTTTCTCTTAAGGTGGTTAATTTCCTCATTTTTAACTGTGAGTAAAATACCAGTTTGTGAGATTTCCTTTCATGTTTCTTTTTTTTTTTTTTTTTCCAGTGTCCCATCTCTTTTGGAGTTTAGGAAAACGCTGAGTCACCTCTGGACGATTGTGTTTGTTTATTTGTTTGTGTCCGTTGTTTGCATGTTTCTGTTACCGTAAACCTGATCGTTTCGTCCCTCAGGGAGTTCTTGCGTCTTGGAAACCCTCTGAACTGCGGCGCCTGGGACAAGAAGCTCCTGAAGCAGTACCGCGTCCACAAACCCAGCTCCCTCAGCTACGACGCCGAGATGAGAAGTAAGCCGACATCCTCAGATTGATCCTGAATTTTCTTTTAAGCCACATATTGATTATATTACAACACAAACACACAACGAAGAACATTCGCATGGCTTCAGATTAGGGATGGAACGTTTAGCGGTATTACGGTAAAGCGCGGTAAAATTTTACGCGATAACGATTATCGTTTATGTTTGACTTCATCTCATTATCGCGGTCGATTACCAGGATATGTAATATCAGCCTCATTCAAGTCTGTGAGCGACTCGCGACTGTGTCTCTCGTGAATATGTAGCTTGTAACATCAGTATAGTAACGTTAGCATGGCGGGAAGTGGTGATAGCACGCAGGACAGTTACCAACCCACTAAAATGATGAAATCCAAGGTCTGGGCATTTTTTTTTTTTTAAAGAATGTAGAGGGACAACTGGTGGAGGACAGTTATTCTGTCTGCAGAGCACCTGTTTACATTTTATTGTAATTTGTAGAAGCAACTTGAAGGAGCTAAGGCTAGCAGTTAGCGCCAGCAGTTAGCGCCACAGCGGTCAAAAACCTTTTGCCCTTCCGGGTCAAACACCTAACCAATAACAGGCAGCTACCTTTATACCTGACCCTCAGGTAACAACACAGCGACACCCACAGACACACAGAGTGAACTACAATTCAGAACAACATATTTGGCTCCTAAACAACTGTTTATTTATTTGCACATTTATACTTATTTAAGGTTCAGCTTAAAGTCATAAGTTTATTTCATTTGAACTTGCACTATAATTTTTGTTCCTAATAATTGTTTGCATATTTTGACCTACTATGGTTGTTAAAGTGTTTATTTAAATTTGCAGCAGACAAATAAGCTTTGTTCCTGTTATTTATTTTATTCATTTAAAATAAAACCCCTTTAATGTGAAAGTTTCATTTTGATAAAATTTTGGCTTTTGATGTTTTAGTGACAAGAAAAAAAAGATTTTGTGAAATTATTTGAATGTATGTTTTTTGGACATTTGTACAGCAATGAAGAATACCGTGATAATATCGTAAACCGTGATAATTTGGTCACTATAATCGAGATATCAAATTTTCTATATTGTTACATCCCTACTTCAGTTAGCTTTAGGTTCTGTCAGGACTTCCTCCAGTCCCTGGATGTACGTAAAGACGTGGAGCTTCTTCTCAGCAGACCTTTTCCCAGTATTCCTCTTAAAAGCACTGGGAAAACTCAGTCAGTATCTAATAGTATTTACTTTGTAGCTCTTACGAACAGATTAGATTTCACGTCTGTTGCTCCGAAAGTCCAGTCTGGAAGTTGCGCAGCCCCGTCTTGCAACTTCCTGTTTTGAGTTACTTCAGAGAGGAAAATACGATCAGGATGCTCGTTATGAAAGGCTGTGGTTTCCAGAGATGGCGTGAATGTTGCTTTGAAGCAGTTCTTCTCAAATAGTGGGGCGCGACCCCTTGGGGGGGCTGTGTGTGACTTCCCGGGGAACAACTTTTTTTTTTGCCATACTGGAATAAAGTGTAATTGCACATATATTCCAGTAGGGGGCAGTAGCGCTGTCATTATAACAGTGTGCAGGGAATATTAGCGATATGGTGTCGGGTTTTTTGCACAGACATGCGCGCAAAGCAGGAGTTAATGTTTTCTTCTTCCTAGGGGGGTGCGCAGCAGAAAATAATTGAGAAGCACTGCTTTAAAGAGCCACCAGGTGAAAAAAGCCGGAGTTAATCGGTTGAAAGATCGGACAGAAACGACAGGTGAAGATGTCTCAGACCATCAGCTCCTGTAATTCACTGAAAATCAATCATTAAACTGTAACATCTTCAGCTGGAGGACACGTTTAGATCACGATACGATTCCAATATCGATGTGAACGATATGAAAACCAGAAAAACTTTCAAGAGTCCATAAAACCTTTTTCTATATAAAACTACATCACATTTTAGAGATAAAAATGGTAAAGAAAAAAACAATGTTCACCTTTTTTTTAGATTCATATCCAAGAAATATGACATGACCATCAAACATTGGCATTGTCCTAAGTATCATAATAATGATAATAGTGTACGAGGATGAATATTTACAGTGATTTTTCATGTCAATATATATAAAAGTCAAAATAAAAACAGCTTTTTAAAATTTCATTTTTCACTCAGCGAAAAGAAATGTATTTGGCAATATTTCGCGATTTCATCCGCCCAATATAATATCAATTTTTCAGCTCCTAATATCGATTTTTTAGTAAAATTCATGTATTGTGAATACTTAAATGTGCAAAAACACTAATAATAAACAATAAATAGGTTGTTTTGAAGCAAATAGTTTTGACTCAATTTGTCCTCTGAAATATCATCTGTTGAACATATACAGCAACTTGATTTTTCATCTCTACTTTGAATTTTGATATTAACTGGGTAGAATATCGCAATATATCGCAATATCATGATAATATCGTATCATGACCCACGTATCACGATACATATCACAAATTTCTGTCGTGAAAAGGTTAATTTCTTAATAACGTGGCTTTTTGTTGCACAAAAGTCTTTTTTTTTTATGGTCGTAAAATCTCAAATTTGAAAAAAAAAAAAATCCCGACTTTTTCACGAATAAACAAAAAACAACTTTATTTTATAACATTTTATAAAATCTGCCTTTTTTTGTTCTGAAAACCAAGATTTTTGTGGTAAAATCACCAAATTTTACCAAACTGTCACTTGTTAAACTTACAATTACAATTTTTTTGGACAAAATTATTGATTTTGCATAACTGCTGTTCTTGTTGTGAAATCATGAATTTTTGGCTATAAAAAAAAAATAGTTAATTTTAATAATAATAATAATAATAATAATACATTTTATTTCTAAAGCGCTTTTCAAAAAACTCAAAGACGCTTTACAGAGTTTAAAAACAAACAAAGACAAATAAAACAAGCAAATGAAACAAAGACATCATATAAAAGCGTGACATTAGTTACACATTAAAAGCAGTTATAAAAAGATGGGTTTTGATGAGTGACTTGAAGGTTGATAGGTTGGTGCAGGCTCTGATGTGTTTGGGGAGTGAGTTCCAGAGGGAGGGAGCGGCTATGGAGAAGGCTCTGTCGCCCCAGGTTTGGTGCTTGGTTCTGAGTGGTATGGACAAGAGGTTGGCGTCAGAAGAACGGAGGGAACGGGAGGGAGTGTAGTGGTGGAGCAGGTCAGTGAGGTAGGACGGGGCCTGGTTGTGGAGGGCTTTATGAGTGAGGAGAAGGATTTTAAAGTGGATGCGTTGTGGGACAGGGAGCCAGTGGAGGTTCTGGAGGACGGGGGTGATGTGGTCACGGGAGCGGGTGTGAGTGAGCAGACGGGCGGCAGAGTTCTGGATGTACTGTAGTTTATTGAGGGTTGTGGATGGTAAACCGTAAAGAAGGCTATTGCAGTAATCAAGTCTGGAAGTGATAAAAGAATGGATCAGGATTTCAGCAGTGGCGAAGGACAGTGAAGGGCGGAGGCGTGCAATGTTTTTGAGATGGAAGAAGGCTGTCCTGGTGATGTTATTGATGTGGTGTTCGAAAGTGAGGTGACTATCGAAGATGACACCGAGGTTACGGATGTGAGGGGAGGGGGAGAGGGTGGAGTTATCAATGTTGATGGTGAAGTTATGGGTGGTGTTGGTGAGGGATTTGGGACCGATGATGATGACGTCTGATTTGTCGCAGTTGAGGTTGAGAAAGTTTATTTGCATCCAAGATTTAATTTCACTGAGGCAGTTGGTAAGGGTGGACAGTGTAGCAGGGGTGATTGAGGTTGTGGAGATGTACAGTTGAATGTCATCAGCGTAACAGTGAAAATGGAGTCCATGGCGGCGTATGATGTTGCCGAGGGGAAGCAGGTAAAGGATGAAGAGGAGGGGACCAAGCACCGAGCCCTGGGGGACGCCTTGGGACAGAGGGGCAGGAGGGGAAGTGCAGTTGTTGATGTAGATGAACTGTTGTCGGTTAGTGAGGTAGGACCTGAACCAGGAGAGGGGAGTGCCGGTGATGTTGATGATGGATTCGAGGCGGGAGAGGAGGATAGAGTGGTTGACGGTGTCGAAGGCTGCAGTGAGGTCAAGAAGGATGAGGATGTTGAGGTGGCCGGAGTCTGAGGAGAGGAGGAGGTCGTTGGTGACTTTCAGTAGAGCTGTTTCAGTGCTGTGTCGTGAGCGGAAGCCGGATTGAAAAGGTTCATACAGGTTATTGGAGGTGAGGTGGGTTTTTAGTTGAGAGGCGACTGCACGTTCCAGTATTTTTGACAGTAGTGAAAGATTGGAAATTGGCCGGAAATTTGACATGTCGTCAGGGTTTACAAAGTAGTAACTTTTTGGCAAAAATTTACTTTTTGATAAAAAGTTGCTGCTTTGTAAAATTAACTATTTTTTTTTTAGTCAAAATTTCATGATTTTACAACAAAAACAGCAATTATACAAAATTAATGGTTTTGTCAAGAAGGAAAAAAATTTTAATTTTGAGTTAAAAAGTGACAATTTGGTGAAATTTGGTGATTTTACCACAAACAGTTTTAGTTTTCAGACCAAAAAGTCAGGATCTTTTATTTTGTCAAAAATAGGGGTGTGAAAAAAAAAAAAAAATTTGGCAATATATCGCGATTTTCAGCCGCCCAATATAATATAGATTTTTCAGCTCCTAATATCGATTTTTTATTTGTTACTAATGGTTAATTAAATGTGCAAAAACACTAATAATAAACAATAAATAGGTTATTTTGAAGCAAATAGTTGTCCTCTGAATGATCAATATCACCTGATGAACATATACAGCAACTTTTTCATCTCTACTTTTAATTTTGATATTAACTGGGTAGAATATCGCAGTACATCGCGATATTGTGATAATATCGTATCGGGACCCAAGTGTCATGATACATATTGTATTGCGAGGTCCTTGCCAATACTCACCGCTACTCAGCGTTTCCGTCATTCGGTATCGATCAACAGCCAATGAAGTCCAGGCATCTGCATCGACGTAGTAAAGATACCAGAACATCTCCACCTTCCAGTAGATCGGACCAGATAAACCCGGACTGGCTGCTGATGAAGCCAGTCTAACCATTTAAGCAAAGATCTGCCTCCTAAATGGTGTTTTCTCTCAGCAGCTGGTAATGTTTGTAATTTTCGTCTCCTCCAGCAGGTCTTAATTGCCCGTTGTGTTTTCCTACTAATTACTCCTCTGTGCCGGCGGTTCATTAGCTGCTGTTCTTCTCGTTATCTCGTTTGTCCCCGTCACGACTGCAGTCTAACCCGCTCTCCTCCGACCCCGCAGACAGCATGACCATGTCCACGGAGGGCTTCGGCCCCGACAGCGTCTTCGCCACGCCGGCGGAGGACAACGGCCAGTACCGCATCAGCCGCAGCCTGGTGCGCTCCGCCGAGGGCAGCACCGTGCCCCTCACCCGAGTCAAGTGCCTGGTGTCCATGACGACGCCCCACGACATCCGCCTGCACGGATCGGCCGACGTTCCTGCGTTCGTGGAGTTCGACACGTCGCTGGAGGGCTTCGGGTCAGTCCGCTTGATCTTTGATTATGTCTGTGATTATGTGGCCTTTTAGGATTTCTTTGTTCAGTCAAGTCACCTTCAGCTCACAAAGATGATCTTTTAATCCCTTTTGTTGATGAAATACCCCGATCAGAGCGTTATTTCCACCTGTCGAAGAAATTTATTATTTGATTTTGCGTATACAATGCGATTAATCGTGATTAATCAGGGAAATCATGCGATTAATCGCGATTAAAAATTTTAATCGTTGCCCAGCCCTAGTTAAGATTCAAATCAGGAACAGCTCAGCTGAAGACGGTCAGCTCGAGAAGAGACAAGAGGTTCGGACAAGGAAAGAAGAGACGATATAGGAGGTAGGTGTAGGTTTTAAGAGTCTAAGAAAGAGCTTGAAAGGAATTAAAAGTCCATCGAACTGACTAATGGCTAAAATAAATCAAAACATCAGCAATAGAAGATCCCTACCAGAACATAAAAATATTTCAGCTCATTCGCCCGTTAACTACTAAATGTAAATCTCTCTACCAGATCACTTTCACTGGGTTTTGAAGGTTTTTTTTTCTTTTCCCGCCTCTTCATGGAGTCTCCCAGCGGTCTCAGCAGGAGGTCGTCATTCGGCCCCAGATGTGGAGCCGCGCATTACAGATGGAGCTTATTTTCCGCCTCATCGTGTCGTTGGCTGCTCCTGTGCGCCGCCGCCGTCAGACCCACCCAGCGGGTTTAAGCCAGAGTCAGAGCAGAAGACACGCAGGGACGTGACCTTGGTGGTCACCTCTGCAGACGTACCTGACACACACCTACCTGACACACACCTACCTGACACACACCTATCTGCTGCACCATCAAACAGCGATTTTGAAGCGCTCCCTCCTCAAGTTCAGGAACAAAATCCCGAATGTCTTCAACCAGCGGCTTCTTCATTCAGTCGCCACTGAATAAAACCCGGCTCGTCTTTTCAAAGAGGGCATGAATGAGGACGCTCGGATCGATTTGATCAGAACTAATGTAAAGTGACGGCAGTTATCATCGCTGCTTAACACGAGCTCAGCCGTGATCGAACTTCCCTTTCACAACACGCCTCATGTGAGGAAGAAGCTTTGGGTGGCCTGGCATTAGCTTGTCCGGTTCTTCTCATACATTCCTCCAAGGTGGCGGTTCCTCACATGACCACCCATATTAAAGGCGACATGGGCTCCGAACCAACCGGCTGCACGACCTCGATTTAAACATTAGCGGCTCTCTGGTCTCATAAATCTGTTTTTTTTTTTCTTTCTCCTTTTTTCAATAGTGAAGGGCAATGAAATATCTCTATATAAATCTCTTTCTAATTTGGGGAAAAAGGAGAACAAACAGTTTTATTAGCATCATTTTTTTTCTTACTTAGAAGTTACAACCTTACAAACTCAACAGCGAGGTCAAAAGAGGCCCAAAGCCTGGATAACGTGTTAACTGTTGTAATATGTAACTGTGCAAATACACAAGAATGTGGTAACATTTTACTAACAGATTTTTCCTAATAGAAATTAAAAAATCTTGTTTTTAAAAGGATATATGAGCTCACTAAGCACTCAAAAATACTAATAAAGATAAATACTATCAAATACAATGGAACGGTGCATAGTACAAATCTGCAAATACTATGAAGAATTAATAATTCTTTTACAGAAAAATTAGCATGTCTGCTTTTTCAGGAAGGATACGTGATCTTTCTGGCCTTATAGTGCACAGCTGGATCTCCTGATCCACTCTCTGGGCCAGGGAAAGAAGGGGCTGTGATCCGAAGTCCGAAGCGCGTCAAAAACACGTTTAACATTATCACGTGTTGTATGCGCAAATGTTTCTGCGTGTTAGCCGTGTTCCCTCCCGACGCTGTTATCTCCACTTTACAATGACTGCTAGTTGCCTTGTTGCCATCTTTCTTTGGTGAAGTGAAGCCAAACTTTGGAGCGTTTGAACCTGGTGGGCGCCATTGTTGTTTACAACTCCAATGCGCGTGCTAAACCGACGTAGCTTAATCACGTAAGTGCTTTCTGGAACTGACTGTGCGTAACTTGCGTAAATTACGTGAGATTCGTGCTGGTTGGAATCGATAAGAGAATCGCTAGATAAACTGCCAAACGATTCCATGGAACTGAAACACACGGAACCGGTTCTCTACAGGAACCGGTTCTCTACAGGAACCGGTTCTCTACAGGAACAGGTTCTCTACAGGAACAGGTTCTATACAGGTTCTCTACAGGAACAGGTTCTCTACAGGAACAGGTTCTATACAGGAACCAGTTCTCGATTCCCAACCCTAGTCATTATGTGTGAACAGCCCAAAGACGTTGCAGATGGCAGACGGATAGAAAGTCATCGGGGGGGAATCCCTGTTTGAGCTCCGGGCTGCAAGGATGAGACGTGTCAACTTGAAGAAGGGCGCCAGCTCAAGGTCATCCGTCTGATTTGATCCAGACACACTTGTTGCACAAGCGTGTAACACATACAGGCTGCTGCCGTTAAAACAGCACCAGCGCATCTTCAGATCATCCAGATCAAACAAGTTCAGTCTATTTTTGTTCCCCTGCTGATCTCAGAGGCTCCTCAGCGATCGCGCGTCCGCCATTTCTGAGCAGCGCTGGAAATGGGAAAATCTCCTGAAAAACAAGAGGCAGTGGCCCACTTTCCAAGCAGCACAAACACGGGAGGAAACACACACGTCTGCCTGCGCGCACACACGTGTGGCTGCGCACACGCCCTCCACGTCCTCCCCCATCTGTCCACATGAAATATTGATGCCTCCGCTGCTGTTGGGAATCTCGTGCGCGCTGCTCTGCTCACATGCTCGTGCAGGCCAACACACATGGATGCGCCCTCATCCAGCCGGCCGACTCACCGGGGGGGGTGGCGTCGGTCTGGGAGGGGGGGAGCACCTTTCTGGTGTCGTCCCATCAAGGCGATGGGCGAGGTGGAGAGAGAAGACACCTGCCGGTTCAGCGGGGCGGCTGTTTGTGTCCTTGGGAAGTGTCCTGGACCGTTGAATCCCCGCCAGCCTTCGGGTCGCTGTCCTGTTGGCCAACCCTGGCCTCTGAACTTCCTGTCCAGGTGGAAAAAAAACCCTGACAAAAACAAAACTGGGTCACGTTGGGCTCTCTTTGGACATTTTTGTCCCAACCAGGGTGCTTCTACATCAGCTTCACAGCCGTCATACCTCCAAGTAGTTAAACTACAGTGATCCCTCGCCAATTAGCGCTTTAAGTTCAGCGATTTTAGTTATTCGCGGATTTTTCAAAAATATATAATAAAAAAAAAATCAAGAAAAAAATCACGGAAACATCACAGGATGTTGTGCGCGTTCTCTCACAGCGAAGAAATGTTGTGAGCCGGCCTGGCCCCTTTAAGAAGGTGGCCTTATGGGTAATGGTGTGGCCTTATGGGTAATGTAGTGTGTGTGTCGTGGGACGGCAGAACTAAAACGAGGTTAGATAAAAAGTGTAGTGAGCATCAACAGCAGCCCAGCGTGTATAGATTTATATTCTCTGTTAACCGACAGGAGCCCAACAATACAACCTGTGTGACGTTACAAGTTCCTGCAGAGAAAACCGGACTTTTTCTTTTGTTGTTGTTAGCGTGTTAGCCGCTAATTACGAGGCAAAAATAGCACAATAGGAGCGGTTTGTTTACTATGGTTCAGAGACCAGAGGCTGTGAAGGTAACAGAAAGACCACAGTTGAGCCTTTGTCTTGTTTCGCTGCAGTGACTCGATACTTTTTTGGGGTTTTTAAACATATTTTAAACACATTATTTAGGCTCGGGGGGCTCCGGCTCCTGTTTGCGTAATTTTGATTTTCGCGGGGGGGCGCCGGTCCCCATTAACCGCGAAAAATAAGGGATCACTGTACTTCAGAATGATTAAAAAAAACAATTAAAAAGCACTGCGCTATAAATAAAAAACTATAAATAAAAGGATTTTTCTCCATTTTAAGCAACTTAAAGGCAGGGTAAGCGATTTCTTGATGATGTCACATCTGTTGATATGATCTGAGGACCTCCAAGCCTCTCCTCCTCTACTTCATGTGCACAACTACAAGCCCCTCCCCTCTTGTTGGTGACTGGCTGGACCAATGTTTGTTACAATGGGGGGGCGGGTCTCCAGTACTGTTTCCAGGTCATGCAGCCAAGGAAACTGTTGATTTTTTAATTTATTTTTTGACTGCATACTCACAGTATGAGCAGCGAGTAAATGATGGGATATTCCCTAAACATGACAAAAAAAAAAAGATGTAGAACTGCTTACCCTACCTTTAAAGACCGCCATTGAGTTTAATTTATAGTTCCTCTTCCTTTAATATTTGAATTACTGCAAATTAACTTCTTTTCTAGGAACCAAAAGTTTTGAGTTTTCGGCACAGGAGGTCTTACAGCTTCGTCAATCTTATTGATTTAGTGAATCAAGTAGCTAATTCGTAAATATTTCTGTTTTTTGGTTTTTCGAGAGGAGTTTTGGCTCTTAAACCCGGAGGAACATCCGTAACAGGAGTCGTCACTTCTTCTGATTTGTGCTGAGTCGTGCGTTCGCCCTTTAATGGAGCGTTGCAAGTGTATAAATCTCTTCCTCTGTGTTTGTGCCTTAAAAGTTCGGACCGGTTCTGTTACAGTGAATTGATTTGTGCTGATTTAATAAGGGAGGGAACACGTTAAAGGGGACGGGCGCCGCATCTGGAGACGTTTTGTAGTATATAAAAAAAAAAAAAAAAGCTAATTTGTTTGCCTTTCCCCCGTGACGGTTTTGCTCGAGGATGGACGTGTCGCAGATATAGATAAATACATTTAAAATGGCCAGGTTTATTTCCTCCAGCGCTGGTTCTGGATGATTAAAGAGGAGAAATGGCTCCTTCGCTGAGCGGCGGTGAGTCAGCAGAAGATGCTGCAGAGGTCCTCGGGAAAACTAGATGGCAGAGCACCCACGCTTGACTCCCCCCCTCCCCCCTCCCCCACAAGCTTGCAGTTGTCGTCCCTTTCCTTTTAATTAATTGGGGTTTTTATCTGCACTGACCTCAGTTCCTGCACAAGAAGATGTAACTGACTGAGCGCGTGCAGATCCGTCCTGAAAAGCGAGCCTCGTGCATAATTAATCCTCCGATATTAGGCGGCTGAAATTAGCATATCGTAGCGCAGAAGTGCATAAATTAAGTTGTTTTGAAAGTTTTGGTGAGCTTCTGGGGGGGTTTGAGGGGAATGTAGCTGCGACTGTCATTGACCTGTCCTCCGTTGTCCCGCCCAGGTGTCTGTTCCTGCCCAGCCTGGCGCCCCACAACGCCCCCACCAACAACACCAACGCCTCCGGGGTCAGCGACGGCGCCGTGCTGAGCGGGATGGGAACAGGTGAGAATCCATAACAGAGCGGCCTCCTGCTGGGAAAAGTGGCGTTGGTTCTCCGGAAATGGTCTCCGGTTGAGCAGCAAACATTCGGTTGCCGCTCAGATGTTTTCCATTCGTGGAGGTCCAGGCCCGTTTACAGCTGCTTGGTTTCGCTTCCCTCCGTGACCAGGAACCGTCCGCAGTGGGGATTTTCAGGAGCCCCTGCAGGTCCGAGACCAGTCCCAGGTTCCTGTTGACGGGGGTCGAGGTTGAAGCTTGGGGCTTGGGGTTGAAGCGAGGTAACATCTCTCAGCTGTTAACGGAGGCAAAACGTACGAGCGTGAAAGGAAACTAAAATACCGTAATTTCTGGACTATAAAGCGCACCTGAATATAAGCCGCACCCATTAAAATTTAAACGAAATATATATTTTGTCACATATAAGCAACAAACAAAATGAATGTAGAGTAGCATAGCCAACATAGGCTACTGAACAAAAACAGAATAGCCTTTAACTACTTGGTTTTGTTTTTTGGTTTTTGCACTTCCTGCTAGAGCGCCCCCTGAGGGCTGAAGAAAAATTCATAGAAAAGCCGCATCTCTGTATAAACCTCATGGTTTAAAGCGTGGGACAAAAGTAGCGGCTTATAGTCCGGAAAATACGGTAGGTTCGGTGCCTCCCCGAAAGACCCCTGCGTGGGTCGAAGAGTGGACGTCCGGGTTTGCTGCGGGACGTCTGAGTCGTGGCGGTACGTGGCGGACATGACGGACGAGATGGAGAGGCCTGCTGGGAAGCATCCAGACAACATGGAGGAAGCGGAGGATGTTTCTCTGGAGGAGGAAGAGGAGGATGCTGGGAAAGGAGGTGAAGTGGGTCAGAGTGAGCAGCCAGAACCCTCGGGAAGCAGAAATGAGGCCCTGCAGGGTCTTTCTTCTTTTTTTTTTCTTTCCTACAGATGTTGACACGTGAACGGACGTGTTCACTCAGCGAACGAAGGATCTGATGCAGACAGGTGTTGCTGCGCGAATCCGTTTATCTCTGTACCTGCAGGGATCGTTAGCGACGGAGAACAACACAGCACACACACACACACACACACACACACACACACACACACACACTGAAAAGAAGAAACGCCTCCTCTTTGAAAAACTCGACATTTTCTTGTATGTCATTAATTTTTCACCGCGCTCGTCCCGCTCACGTCGTTGCGTAATTCTGCTTCGTCTGTTTTGCATTTATGCGACGCTTTTTTTCTATTTTCCTGCCTTTTGTTTTTGTTTTTTTTTTACTTTCTTTCATCTTCTTTGTTTAAACCTCTCAATAATTCTCCACTTCACCCATTTAAAAACAAGAAAAGCTCTTCTTCTTTTGTTTTGTTTCTTTTCTTCCGACCCAGAAGCGTCATCGGTCTCCTCCGTGACCAGAGATGCTTCAGATCCTCTAACTTACAGATGAGTGGTGTCGAGAACAAATCTCTTGGAAAAGGCACCATAAAAAGGAAAAAAAAAAAAGATTTTATGAGACAGCATTAAAGAAAAAGCTTCTTCCCTTTTTTTTATTTATTTTTTTTATTGTGTGCCAGATAGGAGATGAATCTGGGACGTTACGGTTAAATTTCTAAGATGTAGGATGATTTAATATTTATGAAGCTCAGCTAGATGCCTCTCCTCTCCTCCCCTCTGCTTCTCTCCTCTCTTCCTTCCCTCCCTTCCTCTCCTCCTTCATCCTTTCTATCAGTTATCACGGGGCCCAGCTCTTTTTCCTCCCTTCACTGTTTCCACCCTTCCTTTGCCCTAAAACTGTCTCCTCTCTTTGTCACCTTCCCTCCCTTCCTCTTACCTCATTCATCTTCATCCCTTAACCTCCTTCCCTCCTCCTCCTACCCCACTGCGATCCCCCCGTATGTGGGGATGACATCATCTAGGAGCACCTCAACCCCCCCCATGATAAACATGGAATAAGTAGTGATGCACGATAACTGTTTTTTAAAACCGATACTGATAACAGATAACACACACATATACCTAAGATCATTACATCAATACTATGAACAAAATCAAAAACAGTTTTGACTTTTTAAATGAACAGATATTTATTTTTTCCATTAAAAAACTATTGTCAAGCCTCTCAAATATTTTCATAAAGCTATCAAACAAACCTATTTGATATCTCACATCAACTTAAATAAGGTTCATTACTGACTGATATAAAAAATAAAGGCTCCTTGAACTGATGGAAATGCATGCATCAGAATTACTAACTGAAAAAGATTAACATTTAAAGGATTTTGACTTGTGGTTCAATTTAAATTAATACCTTTAATTAAAGTAAACGAGGTTCAGTAGTTTTTGTTCTTTATTTTTTAATCTCATGGAAGCTTTAGATGAGAGAGATGAGGGAGAGTAGAGGGGAGACTGCTGCTAGCTTGTGCACGTTAGCATTAGCTTCCGTTAGCTCGCGTTAGCATGATTTCAAAACTCCATGGAAGTGATTGTTATGTTGTAGGTGGCCGATCAGGTTTTACGTATTAAAGCTTCTGCTTCCCTCCTCGTAGAATTCACTCGGAGGATTTGTCACAAATAACCACCAAACTATCTTCTTCTGAAACTTTAATGAAATTCCACGCCGCCATGTTTGTTGTGATCAGCGCTGTGCTGCAGGCTGCATTCAAGGTGTAACGTAAATTCCCACATTCCCTCGTTTGCTAGTCGTTCTTTCAGCCTTTTCTATTTTTTAAGTCAGCAACTACTAAAATTATGACTGACTTAACAAGTATTCTTGATTTTCCTTATTAAATAATCATTTTTTTGATTATGCCGACGTTACTTGAACATAACATTCACTGCCGGTCATTCAAGACTCAGAGGGAGCGAGGCACTGCTGTGTTGACAGAAATAAATGTTATCAGGGCTATTCGTCGTGATATCGGAGTTATCGGAATGACATCATTATTTTCGTTAGTTATCGTGCATCCCTATGAATAAGTATTATCTTCCTTCCAGCTGGAGTTCATTATCATCTCTTTTTGGTTCAGGAAACCTGTTGAACATTTCACTGAGACGCTTGCAGCCATTCCTGTTGTCGTCGTCTTTTTTTTTTTTTTTTTTTTGATGCTGCTGCAGGATTTCGGGCTCATTTTGACAGAGATGCTGCTCGGTCCGTTGGGGTATACAGGCAAAAATAATAAAAGTGCTGAATGAATCGATTGATATTTGTCACATTAAATGAATAGTGGTGACATCGAAGTAGAAAGAGATAATTTCTCCTCTCCTGTCCCCCCCCCCCCCCAGGCGAGCGCCTGTTCCCGCCTCCGTCGGGCCTGAGCTACTCCACCTGGTTCTGCGTGGAGCGCTTCAGCTCCGCCCCTCAGGCCCACCCGGTGCGGCTGCTGACCGTGGTGCGGCGCGCCACCTCCTCGGAGCAGCACTACGTCTGCCTGGCGGTGGTGCTGTCGGCCAAGGACCGCTCGCTCACCGTCTCCACCAAGGAGGAGCTGCTGCAGACCTACTGTGAGAGCTCGCCTTTTACCTGTTACCTGCTTCTGGTGTTTACGGTGTAACAACTGTGACTCTCTCTGCCCCCCCCCCCCCTTCTTCAAGCAGCGGACGAGTCCAGTGAGGAAGCCTCCTTCTATGAGATCCTGCCCTGCTGCGCCCGTTTCCGCTGCGGGGAGCTGATTCGTGGAGGGCCAGTGGCACCACCTGGTGCTCGTCATGAGCAAAGGCATGCTGAAGAACAGCATGGCCACGCTGTACATCGACGGCCAGCTCATCAGCACCGTCAAGGTAAGGTCGACCGGAAACCTCGTCCTCTCTGGAGGAGGAGGAGGAGGAGGAGGAGCGCGGGAGACGGGTCTGTAAACGGGGCAGACCGCCGTGTGGTTTGCGGTGAGGTGGCTTCACCCTCCCCCTGAGATTGGACGTCCGCCCACAAGTCTCAGCGGCAGCTGATAACAGGGGCTTCATTTCCTGCTGAGGTCCGCGCTCGCCTCTGAAACTGTAGCCGTGGTGGGGTTGTTTGTTTGTTTGTTTGTTTGTTTGTTTGTTCTCAGCTTGGCTGCATCTAAACACTGCTGCTCTTAACACCCCCCCTCCCCTTTTTAGTATGTTTGCACAACATTGCATTGTTTTTAATGTTTGTTTGTTACTTTTAGTGTTTTTAACATGAGCCTGTCAAAGACGAATTTCTGTCACTCGTGACAGACAATAAAGTTATATCTATCTATCTATCTATCTAAACTAGGGTTTCTCAATGGGGGCGATACCGCCCCCCAGGGGCTGTTCTGAACCTTTAGGGGGGGCGCTGGAAACGTCAGGGCTGACAGGGGGGCGCTCAGGCACAAATGAGGGGCGCCACACCTTGAGAAACCATGGAAGTTTAAAATATAGTTCTCAAGGCGTGGCGCCCCTCATTTGTGCCTGCCTATAGCGCCCCTCTGTCAGTCCTGACAGGGGGGCGCTCAGGCACAAATGAGGGGCGCCCAGGGGGGGGCGTTTGTTCAAAAAAGGTTGAGAACCACTGATCTAAACCAAAAACGTCCGGAGAGTCCGGATGTGTGACTTATAACTGATAAAGGGATAGTGACGACGTCTTCTCCTCTCCTGCAGCTTCACTACATCCACAGCGCCCCCGGCGGCTCCGGCTCCACCAACCCCCCCGTGGTGAGCACCGTCTACGGGTACGTGGGCACGCCGCCCGCCCAGCGCCAGGTCTCCAACCTGGTGTGGCGCCTGGGGCCCAGCAACTTCCTGGAGGAGGTCCTGCCCGCCAGCAGCGTGGCCGCCGTCTACGAGCTGGGGCCCAGCTACGTGGGGCAAGCTTCCAGGCCGTCTACCTGCCCTGTAAGCCCCCCCCCCCGCATGTTAAAGGTCTGCCCTGCTTCTCCTTCTCACTTTCCTCCCCCCCTCCCTCTCTCTCTCTGCTCCCCCCAGGCAAGGACTCTAAGACAGAGGTGGCGCCGGCCACGCCGGTGGGCCTGGTGCCCGAGGAGAAGGTGTCCTTCAGCCTCCACGCCCTCTCCGTCTCCACCCTGACGGTGGCCAAGATCAGGAAGGTCTACAACAAGCTGGACAGCAAAGCCATCGCCAAGCAGGTGAGGCTTCGCGGCCGAACGGGAGTTACCGGTTGCTCCTGGAGAAACCGCAGTGGGGTCGCCGCCACCGGCCTAGTGGCGGTTATGAAAATATGCCACCATTTGGATTTTTCATTTATTTCAAAGGAGCTAAAAACGGCAGAGACTGCTGCTTTTGGAGTTTTCAATTTTTATTTGGGCTGGGCAACGATTAAATTTTTTAATTGCGATTAATCGCATGATTTCCCTGATTAATCACGATTAATCGCATTGTATACGGAAAATCAAAAAATTGAATTCAAAAGTAGTGTAAAGTGCGCTTTTTTATTTGAATGTTCTGCTGCCATATGAAGTGCCATAACGTTTGTTGTTCAAACACTTTTATTATCAGCACTTGAGTTGCTACCCGAACTGTAAAGTTCACGGATTTTTACCATTCTCCATGTCCGTTTTAGCTTTTCCGTATGTTTACCTGCTAATTGTTTTCCGGTTCCGCAGCAGCCCGTTACAGATTTTTTTAAAACGAAAGCATGTGAGCAACATGCGTTAACGCGCGATAGAATAAATGTCGGCGTTAATAAATTGAATGCGTTAACGCGATAATAATGCGTTAACTTGCCCAGCCCTTTTTTTTGTAAATTTTTTTAATTTAATTTAGAGCCTGGTAATTATAAAAATTTTGCTCCCCTGCAGCATGCAGCTCCTCCAACCCCCTGCCTTCTGCCCCGATGGACTCATATTTCTGTCTAATTAGCTCCGGCTAAACTGAAAACTGAAACGGCGGGTAGAAGCAGTGAGAACCAGGGTAGTTGAGGGGGGAAATAGGGGAGTGATTAAAAGACACTAACTGAAACGTATTCGCTCCTCTTCCCTCAGCTCGCCGTGTCCTCCCATGAAAACGCCACCCCGGTCAAGCTGATTCACAACGCCGCCGGTCACCTCAACGGGCCGGCGCGAAGCGTCGGAGCTGCTGTCGTCGGATATCTGGGTAAAAAACAAAACCTCTTCGCTGAAATGTTTCTGCAGTTTAAAGGTGAGGGCTGAACTCAACACCTCTGACTCCGCCCTCCACTCCCTCAGGTGTCCGCGCCTTCGTGCCCAAACCCGTGGCCACCAACCTGCAGTACGTGGGCGGGGCTGCGGCCATCCTGGGCCTGGTTGCCATGGCGTCAGACGTGGAGGGGCTCTACGCGGCCGTCAAGGCTCTGGTGTGCGTTGTGAAGAGCAACCCGCTGGCGAGCAAGGAGATGGAGCGCATCAAGGGCTACCAGGTCAGACTCGTGACACGTGAAACGCTTTTCTGGGCGCAGTACCACTCCTGACCACACGGTGGCGACAGGGGACTTCACGTGGTGAAAGATGCTAATGAGCCCCCTCTAGTGGGACAAAGTGGTATTACGAGACCCCACCACATTAGCCCAGCATTGTCAGTGGGTCCATGCTGAGGTGTGATTTAAAAAGCTGCAATTCATATGGTCATATAGTCGTTTTAACTGCCTGTAAGACAATCATATAACTAAAACGCTCAACTAAAACTAAACTTTTGGACAAAAAGTTGCTACTTTTTGACAAAATAAAAGGTCCTGACTTTTTGTTCTGAAAACTAAAACTGGTAAAATTACCAAATTTCATCAAATTGTCACTTTCTAACTTAAAATTACATTTTTTTTTTCTTTTTGACAAAATCATTAATTTTGTATAATTGCTGTTTTTGTTGTAAAATCATGAAATTTTGGCTGTAAAAAGAAATAAGTAATTTTACAATGTAGCAACTTTTTATCAATAAAGTTTTGTCAAAAAGAAGTTAATTTTTTTGTCAAAAAGTTACTACTTTGTAAATTAACTATTTTTTTTATAGCCAAAATTTTATGATTTCACAACAAGAACAGCAGTTATGCAAAATTAATAATTTTGTCAAAAAAAATTAATATTAAGTTTAAAAGGTGACAATTTGGTAAAATTTGGTGATTTTACCACAAAAATCTTGGTTTTCAGAACAGAAAAAGTCGGATTTTATAAAATTGTTGTTTTTTGTTTTTTCGTGAAAAAGTCAGGAATTTTTTTTTTTTTCAAATTTGGAGATTTTGCAAGAAAAGTTGTGATTTCTGAAATTCTAAATTTTATGACTAAAAAAAGACTTGTTTGATAAAAAGCAACGATATTAAGAAAAAAAGCCTTTTTCACGACAGAAATTTGTGATTTAAGGACAAAAAGCTTCATATTTGACAGCGTGCCCTAGTAGAACGATAACGCTTTGACGACGAGCTAAGTTCAGAAAAGCAACACCACTACTGACCACATGGGGGCGCATGGACCTACTGACAATGCTGCACTAATGTGGTGGGGGTCTCGTAATACCACTTTGTCTCACTAGAGGGGAGCTCATTAGCGTCTTACACCACGTCTTACCCTGTCGCCCCCGAGTAGTCAGTCGTGGTATTGCTGCATTCCAGTGGCTTTAAATTTTTTGATTTTATTTGTAGCGGTCGGTCGCTTTTCAATGAAGTGCCGCTGCCCAGATTTTTCCTTACTTGTGCCAGTTTCTCCCATTCGGTGGAACTTTTTAATTCCAAACGAACGCTAACTCCGATACGTTTGCTGCGTAGCTGCTAGCGATGCTGCTGAAGAAGAAGCGCTCGCTGCTCAACAGCCACATCCTTCACCTCACCTTCTCCCTGGTGGGGACGGTCGACAGCGGCCACGAGACCTCCATCATCCCCAACTCCACGGCCTTCCAGGACCTGCTGTGCGACTTTGAGGTGAGGGTTCAGGGATAGCGGACTAAACCGAAGCACGTCGGGCCACTGGGCTTTAACAGTGTCTCCTCTGCCCCGCAGGTCTGGCTTCACGCTCCCTACGAGCTCCACCTGTCCCTGTTCGAGCATTTCATCGAGCTGCTGACGGAGTCCAGGCAAGTTTCTTGACACCGATCGAAACACAGAAAGCTCTTCTTTCAAACTCCCAACACAGGCCAAACTCTCCTCTTGGTGTGTTGAACAGCGAGGCTGCGAAGAACGGCAAGCTGCTGAGGGAGTTCCAGCTCATCCCGAAGCTGCTGCTGACGCTGCGGGACACGTCGCTGTCGCAGCCCACCGTCGCCGCCATCTGCAACGTGCTCAGCCTGCTGCTGCAGGGCTTCCCCAACCCGTACGACCTACTGCGGTGAGACGCGCCGTTCGAAGCGTCGCTCGTTTAAATACTCCGCCACGCACTGATCCTGAAATCTTTTGTTGTTTTTTATCCTACCTCACAGGTTCGGCCAGTTCATCTCCTCCACTCTTCCCACCTTCGCCGTTTGCGAGAAGTTCGTTGTGATGGAAATCAACAATGAGGAGAAGATCGACGGAGGTGACGCCGCTCTTCTTCCAGGGAAACTTTACTTGTGGCCGTTCTTCTGGTCTGGACCTCCCTCTGAAAGCTTTCTTTCGTTACCGCAGGTAACGACGATGACTTCGGCGGCCTCCTGTCAGCCAGCCTGATCCTGCTGAGGAACCGACTGCTGGACAACCTGCTCCGGCTGCTCTTCACCACCAAAGAGAAGTGCACAGTCAATGCCCAGTAAGGCTCCAAAATACCACCAGGTGACCTAAAATAGCCACTTTCCCTCCATCAAGCCGAAGCCCTGCGTGTTGAGGCGTGTTGAGGCCGAGGACCAGATCTCCTTCAGCTGAAACACGACTGAACAGTTCCTGATTCAGCTCCTAAAAACCTTGAGGTCATAGAAGTTTTCCGATGGATACTGAAGGTGAAAGCTGGGTTTTAATCATTTTCAAACCGGCGTTCAGCGTATGGAGCACTGATCCCGATGCTGCTCCACCAGTCTTCACTTCCCTGCGTTCTGGACCATCCAGACTATCTGATCTTGTGACGCGAAAGTTTGTTCAAACCACGGGGAACTGGAAGGTTCGTGTTTGCATGTGGAAAGTCCCGTCCTCCAGCTAGCCTCGGCCCGGCCCGAGCCCGGCCCGGCCCGGCCCGGCTTGATACTGGGAAAATGGCTACTGAGACCACTCTGAAGGTGTGATTATAAAAAGCTGTCATATGGTCGTTTTATCTGCCTGTAAGATTATCATATAACTAAAACACTTCAGGAAGTTCTGGAGGGCTGCAGCGTTCTTTAAAGGTCCACTAACCCTAATAAAAACAAGAAATTTAAAAAAAATTCATATTCCACTACAAAAAGTTACTACTTTTTGACAAAAAGTTGCTACTTTTTGACTAGTGGTGAGTTTTGGCAAGGACCTCGCAATACAAGATGTATCATGATACTTGGGTCACGATACGATATTATCACGATATCACGATATATTGTGATATTCTACCCAGTTAATATCAAAATTAAAAGTAGAGATAAAAAAGTTGCTGTATATGTTCATCAGGTGATATTGATCATTCAGAGGACAAATTGAATCAAAACTATTTGCTTCAAAACAACCTATTTATTATTGTTTATTATTAGTGTTTTTGTACATTTAATTAACCATTAGTAACAAGTAAAAAAATCGATATTAGGAGCTGAAAAATCTTTCTTATATTGGGCGGCTGAAAATTGCGATATATTGCCAAATAAATTTTTTTTAAAAACCCCTTTTTTTGACAAAATAAAAGATCCTGACTTTTTGTTTTGAAAGCTAAGACTGTTTGTGGTAAAATCACCAAATTTCACCAAATTGTCACTTTTTAACTCAAAATTTAAAAAAAATTTCTTCTTGACATAACCATTAATTTTGTATAATTGCTGGTTTTGTTTAAAATCATGAAATTTTGACTATAAAAATTAGTTAATTTTATAAAGTAGCAACTTTTTATCAAAAAAGTTTTGTCAAAAAGAAGTAAATTTTTGCCAAAAGGTTACCACTTTGTAAAATGAACTATTTTTTATAGCCAAAATTTCATGATTTGACAACAAGAACAGCAGTTATGCAAAATTAATAATTTTGTCCAAAAAAAATTGTTTAAAAAGTGACAATTTGGTAAAACCACAAAACTCTTGGTTTTCAGAACAAAAAAAGTCAGATTTTATAAAAGGATTTTATAAAATTGTTGTTTTTTGTTTTTTTGTGAATTTTATTATTTTTTTTTTTTTTCAAATTTGGGATTTTACAAGAAAAGTTGTGATTTCTGAAATTTGAGATTTTATGACCAAAATAAAAAGACTTTTGTGTGACAAAAAGCCACGTTATTAAGAAATAAGCCTTTTCACAACAGAAATTTGTGATTTAAGGACAAAAGGCTTCATATTTGATTACCACTACTGACCACATTGGGGCGCATGGACATACTGACAATGCTGCACTAATGTGGTTGGGGTCTCATAATACCACTTTGTCCAACTAGAGAGGGGCTCATTAGCGTCTAACATAAAGTCCCCTGTCGCCCCCATGTGGTCAGTAGTGGTATTGGATACCCAGCGTACCCAAGTGGAACGGTAGCGCTCTGACGACGAGCTCAGTTCAGAAAATACACCGTTGTGAACAGAAACAGGCGGGAAATCCAACCCCGGCTTCTGTCTGTCCCCGCAGGGCCTGCGAGGAGCTGGTGAGGACGCTGGGCTTCGACTGGCTGCTGATGTTCATGGAGGAGCACCTCCACTCCAGCACGGTGACGGTGGCGCTGTGGATCCTGGTGGTGCTGCTGTCCAACCAGCCCATCCTCAACCGCTTCAAGGAGGGCCTGAGTGGGGGGGGCTGGCTGGACCACACCGACGCCGTCCTGACCAACAAGATCGGCACGGTGCTGGGTGAGCTGAGGAGCTGCGTGGCTCAACTTCAGAGTTTACAGTTTAATTTCTTTTTCAGACATGATAAATATTTTAAGGACTCATTATCCCAGCAGCCCCTGCAGCAGTAGCCAGATTTTGCAGTGGTAACGTCCAGTTTTAATGCTTGTATGTTGTAACAAGGCTCAGCAGACGCCTCTCCTCACTCTGGCAACGCTTTCCGTCGGAGCTGGCCGTCGTTCAGTAAACAGAAAGCCACGCAGTTTGTGCGTCGAACGGCCAAGGGTTCGTCCTCTCCTTTCTTTCTGCCGCCCTGCTTCCCCTCCCGCTGCCATCGTAGTCCCTCCCGAGTCCCGGTGGTTTTCAACCTCCTCCCTTTTTTCTTTTTTTTTTCTGCAACTTCAAACAATCAAAGTCGATCTGAAACACTCTGACACTCACTTTTCTCCTGCTCGCCTCGTAACCCCGACTCATAGGTTGAGAACCATCGCTGTTGCCGTCAGAACCGCCCTGATTAGTGACACGGCCTAACAGATTTTGAAGCCCCGCCCCCCCCAGTGCTGTTCAGATCTGGAGTCGTAGCCCGGCAAACCCGTTTAGCTACGTAGCTAAGTTTGATTTTTATAGCTGGTGTGTTGCTGCAGCCGCCCCCCAGACCAGATGCAGCGGCTGCAGTCGTGAAAAAGAAAGTTTATATGAAGAATATAAAATCATCTGGACCTCAACAGAGCTAAGCAACCTCAGATAAACAACACGTGGCGTATTTACACGGTGTAGTTTGTAAAAAAAAAAGTAAAAAAGATCGAGTACACTGGCTCTAAAGGACTTAAGGAGGAAAGTAGCCGATTCGGCTGCACCTGATCAGGAACCGCGGGTTCAGGTGTGCGCCAACCCAATGCCAGCTGAGGGAAGACATCAGCGGGGATCTCAGAGGAGAAACTGTCGCTGCCTATCAATCTGGGAAGTCTGTCGCTCCGCCAGTGACGAAGATCATCCACAAACGGGGAAGCGTTCTGGACCGCTGTCGGGTCGTTACGGGGGCGGACGTCCCAGCATCATGAGTCATGAGTCTGGACCTCAACCTGATTGAGATGCTGAGACTGGATCTTAAAGGAGCCGCGCATGACTGGACGTCCAAACCCCTCAATGATCTCATTTATTACATTTATTTACTATAGTTTTTGTGTAATAAATGTGATTCAGTCTAATATGTCGTGGTTTTGTTCATCTGAGGTTGTTTTTAACTTAATTTTAAGACCTGTTGAGGATCAAATTAATTGTTTAAAATTCCCTCCTGATAAGTAAAACTTTCTTTTTCACGCGGCGCTGACAGTGAAGGTGCCTCAGTCAGTGTTTGCAGTAATTCCACCTGTTTCACTCCTCTATTCGCTCTCTGAATATCCTCTTCAGGCTTCAACGTGGGCCGCAGCGCTGGCGGGCGCTCAACCGTGCGAGAGATCAACAGGGACGCCTGCCACTTCCCAGGGTTCCCTGTTCTGCAGACGCTGCTGCCCAAACACACCAACGTGCCCGAGCTCTACTTCCTGCTCATGGCCCTCTTCCTGCAGCAGCCCGTCACCGAGCTGCCAGACAGCCTCCAGGTACATGTTAGTATACCCGACTTTCTTTCCTCTTTCACTAACATCTAACATTTCTCGGTTTCACTTAAAGTCCCCGCGAGATTAGGCCCAAGGCTTTAGTGTCCAGTATGACCCACGTACACCAGTACGCTACCCAACAAAGTAAAATAACTGTTGGTTTGTTCCAGGCACCTGCTCAAATAGACTCTGCCGGGCAACCGTTGACCGTTGAGCTAACAAAAAGCTGCAATTTTTCAGCAAAAAAATTTGTGATTTTTACAGCAAAAACATGCAATTCTGCAAAAGTTATGATTTTATGACGGAAAGTTGTGAAGTTTTGTCAGAAATTTCCGGGCTCAAGAAATTTATTGAAATAACAAAATATGATTTAATGTCAAAAAGTCGTGATTTTTGTGAAATTTTCTTTTTTTTGACAAAAGATTGACAAACATAAATTTGTGATATTGGAACATAAAGTCGTGTTTTTGTGTCAAAAAATGGGAAAGTTTTGCAAAAGTCGTGACTTTATGACAAAAACTTTGTAATATGAAGTAAAAAGTAGCGATTTTGTGAAATCTGAGCTTTTATGGCAAAAATCAGCCTTCAATAAGAAAATGTTGTCAAATTTAAAATTCTGCAGCAGAAATTCTTGATTATCAGAAGGAAAACTGCAATTATACAAACTTCACAATGTTATGATAAAGGCGCATTTTTATTTCAAAAAGTCGCAAATTCGTGAATGTTGATATTTTGAAACAAAAAGTTGTAATACTGACTCAAAAGGTTGCCAAACTTGTGATTTTACAACACATTTTTTTAATGACTAAATGTAGCTTTTAGGGACAACTTTTTACAATTTTGCAATATTTGGAATTTTACAGCAAAACTTCTTGATTATACAACAGAAAGGTGCAGTTATACAAAATTGAAAAAAATTCACAATGTCATTAAAAAAAATCTTACTTTTATTTCAGAGGTCATAATTTTCCAGAACTCATGATTTTACAACAAAATGTCCCGATCATGGGATGTAAAGTTGCAGTTATAGAATTTGAATATGTTTTGCGAGGTTGTTATTTTACGTAAACAATCAGATTTTACAAAATTCCCAAAAACCTTTATTTTATGATTTTATGACAAAAATTTGCTTTAACATATTTAAAAATTCTTGATTTTTAATACAGAAAGATGCAATTAAACAAAATTAACAATTGTACCATGTTACATCATAATTTTATGTCAAAAAGTTGCAATTTTGCAAAAGTTGATGTTCTACGACTCAAAGCTGCAACATTAAGTAAAAAAGTCACAAATTTGCAAAATTCGTGACTTTGTGGCGAAGTTTCGTAAATATATGACAAAAATCACACAGTTTTGCAAAATTAGCAACTTTACGACAAAATGTTGCTTTCTGATGTAAGAAAAGCGTCGTCGTTTGGTTTTAGAAATAAAAGCCTGGGCAGCATCCAGACATGCGCCACTCATTGTAGGCTAACCGCGTGTGCATGTGACTATATTACCCCAGTTTTTCTGTTTTTGCTCCCAGTTTGACCTGGACTCCATCTGGACGTTCATCTTCAGCGTGCCGGCCTCCAGCGGGACGTTGGTGGGCGCCATCCACAGCGTGTGCACCGAGGCCGCCTTCCTGCTGCTGGCCATGCTGCGCAGCATGCTCAATCTGGTGAGAGACGTAACCCGCCGCCGCCGCGAGGATCCACGCGTCTTAATTAATAATGGAGGATGGCGGTTGTTGAGTCTCGGGACGAGGAGAAAAGGAAACGTGGGACTAATATGAGAAAAAAAATTATGTTTTCCTTGTTGTTTTTGATGGTTTGATGGTGTTCGCTGACAGACGCCATAGACAGCGTGTCACACCCGAGGCCTGCGGGCCGAATGAGACCCGTTTAGCAGTTAGCAGTTTAGCGAGCCGGATGTAGCCCCTTTGACAGCTGTTCAATAACTTCACCTCTCTGTCAGTGCGTTTACATGGGAATAGGGATGCACATTTAGAGTTTTTTTTATGACCGTTAACCAACGCCCTTTAACGATTAATAACCGTTAACCGATAAGTCGGGAGGGTTGGCTGCCGCGATGTTGCACGCCGTGTCGTGGACGCATGCGGACACTTCCCCGTGTATACTCTTGCAGCAATGTGTCGCCGTCAGCTTGTCGCAGAGATGGCGCCGTCACTTTTGATTATACTAGCGCGGTCTCCGCTATGTTATTCCACGCCACAACGCAAGAGCGACAATCACGAACTAGCTAAACTTATCTCTTGCGTTTTTCCACTTCCTCACCGTCTCGGCCGTATCCAGACCCACATTCATCGCTATCTCCCTCCATGAATTACTAGAATATGTGCTGTCTTTGTAGCGTGGAGAACCAGAATCGTACAGATGTGGGTACTTCCTCATTGTTTTGATGACGCGCTCTTTTCTACGCGGATGTAGAATTGACCAATCAGAGGCCTGTTGTACCTGTCGACACGCCCAGATGAGTTGATTGAATTACGTAGCTTAAAAACAAAATTGACCGTTCGTATTAATCGGTTAGAGTTACTGTTATCAGTTAACGGTTAAACGGTTAACCATGTGCATCCCTAATGCTAATAATGTAGTCCTCCATGTTGTTGCTAATCAAGTACGTTTGTTTTCTTCCGGTAGACATAAATACGTAAACACGTCTGACCCCCCCATCCAATCAGAACCCTTCCCAACCCCCAGACCTTAAGCTGAATTGGATAAAGCCGATCAAACGTGTTTTCCATGTAAACCTCAATTCGGAATTACTATTTCCATGTAAACTCGAGGTAAATAGTTTAATTCGGAATTATTTAATTCGGAATAATTAATTCCGAATTAAAAAACATCATGTAACCGTGGCCATTGTCCCTCCCGCGTTGCGCGCAGCAGTTCAGTAGCGCATAATTGCGTATTTAAAGCCAACAGCTGTTTACCGTGGTGGACTTTACCTCCGATATTAGATCAGACTGGATCTCAGTGAGCATCTGTGCACGTTTATGTTGAAGTTTGAGACTCCGAAGCTTTTTTTTTTTTAAGAGGCCACTTGTGAGTCGGCGTCAGCGCTCTTAACGCGGTTTGTAGATGAGGGGAAATCGCCTCAGCTCATTAGATTACCACCTTTTTTTGTCCATCAATGAGGGTCTTGATCCCCGAATCCTGAGGAACATCCTTGTGTTAGAGGTTCCTCTTGTTCCGTCCTCAAAGAATCACTTTAAAGGGCTTTAAAATGAGTCTCTGAAGGTGTCGTTTTAAACCCTAATAATCCGACAAGGACAACTCAGCAAATCGCACACTTCTCTTTTTTTTTCTTTCTTCTTCATGCATTTAAACCCTGCAGTTTGTTCACAGCTGGCTCCTCAGAAGCTTTCCCAGGTATGATCGCTGCGACGGCCGTTATGAGTCCGGCGCTGCTGATGTTTAAGAGGAAACCGGGTTTCAGTGCTTGACGTGTCCCGTGTGCTCGTTGCAGCCCTGGCAGTCGGAGGAGGAGGGCTCCTGGCTCCGAGAGTACCCGGTCACCCTCATGCAGTTCTTCCGGTACCTCTACCACAACGTCTCCGACCTCACCCCCATGTGGCACAGCCCCGAGTTCCTCTGCGCCCTGGCGGCCACCGTCTTCCCCTTCAACATCAGGCCCTACTCCGAGATGGTACGCCGCCGTCTTTTTCTGTATCCGTTTCATCCTAAACCTGCTCTAAATCCACATTAGAGGGGATTTGACCCATGCTGGTGACCTGGAGGGATGTTCCCAAATCCCTTTAATCCCTTTAATTTACATCTTATGTGGAGTTTTAGATCCAAGACTGGGCCTCTGAAATTTGGTTAAAAAGAAAAGAAAAATGTCAGCTCCTGCAGCAAGTAAACAGAGGTATTGATCAGTGGCCTCATCAGCCCCTGGCAGGTATATGGGAGGAGTCCCGTTTGGGGGACCTTTTCAGTCGGTCAGCCAAGCAAGATAACTGCTAATGTGGACAGGAAAAAATCCTGAAACAAAAACATGAAGGGAATGCGTCTTGTTTGCTGTTTTCTCTGAAGTGATAGATTTACTCTGCCCCCCCCATCACTGCCAGGTGACCGATTTGGACGACGAAGCAGGCTCTCCCACCGAAGAGTTCAAGGCCTTCGCCGGCGACTCCGGCATGAACCGCAGCCAGTCCGAGTACTGCAACGTGGGCTCCAAGACGTCCCTGACCAACCACCCAGCCAAGAAGTACGTCTTCGACTTCATGAGGGTGCTGATCATGGAGAACATGTGCATGACGCCGGCCAGCAAGCAGACGCCCATCATCGACATGCTGCTGGAGGTGAGCAGATAACGTCATTTTAGAGTTCATTTGTAACACGGTAATTAATAAATCGATAATTATACTGTAGTTCTAGGAAAAAAAACAAGCCTGTGTTGTTGGCCCGTCTGATAGGACTTCCATAACAATGGCCGTCGCTACATTAAAGCCACTGTATGTAGTAATACCACACGAGGGCACAGAGATCAAAATTTGTCCAAACGTCCTCATTTCAAGTGTCTCTACCAAAAAGGGTTGGACTCGTCGCATCTTAGCAAGCTGACTGGTGCCAGTTCGTTGCAAGCCGATAGACTGTCGGTCCTATAATGATCCGCCGAATGCTTGCGTCGGGACCTCCCGCCCCAAATGTGTCGGTGGCAACATCAGAAAGCTGACGCTCAGTTGGCACAAGCATCCTCGGATTCATGCCCGGGAGTTTGAAATGTTGCTGGTTGACTGTTATATGTTGTTATATACTGCCCCCGTGTGGTCAGAAGCAGTGTTGCTACATCAGGTGGCTTTAAGGTGTCAACAGTTCTGGACCAGCTTAAATGAAAGGTGATGAAACTAAAAATAGACCCAGTTCGTCTCTTTTTATCTTTTATGCCTTTTATTTAACGAGGTCTCATCTTTGCTTATGCATCATCATCATTATTCTTTTTTTATTTTTGTTTCCGCAGGCTTCGCCAGAGCGCTCCACCAGAACCCAACAGAAGGAGTTTCAGTCCAGCATCCTGGACAGCGTCATGGAGCATCTTCTGGCTGCTGACGTTCTTCTAGGTAAGAGACATGAGATCTGCAACACCTCACATGTTACATGATCCTGCCAAATTAGCAGAAATAAGCAGAAATGACCAGAAGTTGCAGTTCCTCAGTCACCCAGCGGGGGGCGACTCCTTATAATAGAGCGTCTTTATTGTTTTGGTAAAGAGATTATGGCTTGTTGCGCTGTTAACGGGACCAGGAGACGACTGTGGCTGGTTTCTTGGCCTGTAAAGCATATAGTTGTCCACGGCTAACCAATCTCGGCAAACTAATCCCGAATGCGCTACGAGCTATGATCTCTGGCTCCGGCCGCGGCGTCTCAGCAGGTGTCCAGGATGGTAACGCTTGTCTTTCTTGCCGGTCCTCCAGGCGAAGACGCCTCCCTGCCTCTCAGCAGCGGAGGCAGCTACCAGATTCTGGTCAACAACGTCTTCTACTTCACCCAGCGGGTGGTGGACAAGCTGTGGCAGGGCATGTTCAACAAGGACTCCAAGCTGGTGGTGGACTTCATCGTGCAGCTCATCGGACAGGTACGAGCCGAACCTCCTGAGTCATCAATGATCCTGTAGTCGCGTAACGCTGAAGGAGCTGAATGAATCAGTTGACTCTCTTAGACTCTCGCGCCTCATATGGACTTTGCTTCCTACTTTTAATGAAATGGGTTTTCTACACACTCTTCTACAAGCGTTACCCAAAACAAAACGTTACCCAAGCTGCCATAATATGCCTTTGTTTACCGAAAATATCCTGTCCTGGCAATTGAGCCTACCTACTTGATGCAAACGTAAACGCAGTTGGGTCCAGAAGGGTCACCACCATCAGCTCTCAACTTTAATTTAAGAAGCTTCGAAGAAATGTGGCATTTAGCATTTAGGAATTACAGCCGCTTTGAGGAAAGCACCTCCAGCGTCAGTATTTGGACGGCTGGTCGCTCAGGGGAAGTCCATCCTCTTGTTACTAGAGTTGGTTTCAGGTTCTGAGTTGGTGTTTGGAGGCTGAAGCGACCAATATGAAGGTCCAAGGAGGTCTCGTTTGGAGCTGAGCGATTCTGTGATATATATATCGATATTTTATCGAGTATCGATTTTTCAGCCGTGGGTATCGATATTCTAAACTTCTTTCAAAACCCCCGTGTCCCACCTTTAAAAGCTCGAAAGCAACAATTTGCACTGTTTAAACAAATGAAACTATTTTTCTCAACACATCTTTCATTCATTTAGTCCAGCATTTGCAAGCTGCCTGTGTTAGGTTCAAACCCCTAACATTCTGCAACAACCTGCACAAAAGACACAAGAGACTTGAGTTTTCAATCACTTGCAAGGAGAACGGACAGAGAGTGCTCAGTTACAGTCTCCAACCCGCTCTGAGTTGACTCCTGCCGAACTCCTTCTTTTATTGTCTTAGGACGTCCCTGCTTTACATGGGATATGCAGCTCTAAGGGGTTTGGGGAGTGACTAACTGCATATCTTAATCTGACCTATCTAAGTACACTGATCAGTACATAGCTGTACAATGTCCAGTGTTCTCTCATGCAGTCCCAGTTCCCGGCTCTTCTCCTTCTGTTCATATGATAACTCTCACACTCTTATACAGCATGTTATCCAGCAATCACACAAGCCATTTTAAAGGTGACACATACTTAACTTCTTTCAGTAGTTCTTCACTAGGTAGGGTACAGTTTAATAGCAAATGTGTGATAACTATGTATAATGGATCCAACATTTCCCTCCTGTTTATCATATATTTGCTCAAATTCTCATCTCATTTTAAAACAACCACTTCAGTTAGATTTTTTTTTTGCTGTAAGATCATTTACACTCAGGGTAATTTCCAAGTCAGTGTTGGAAAGTAATTCCAGGATGAATGAAGTTTCTATTGGAGATGGGCATGTGTTACACTGATACAGCATTTGATATCATTTTCCTGAGGCATGATATGACACATAATTTAAATAAGAAGTACAGGTGTAAGAAACTTTAAAAATAACTGCTACCACAGTCCACTTGTAAACCATGTGGTCAAGTTTAATCCTGGCATCTTCCTGGGTCTTCATATAGTTATCCAGTGTGTGACTTAGATGGGCTCCACCATCAGGAGGGGTCAGTGTCATGAAGACCCCTCGGACATCAGAGGTCAAAGGTGTATGGCCTTCTACTGGTCACTTTGCAAATCCGTTGGGCGTAGACCATTGGTTGACCGACAGGTTGCTGGCTGGCACTACGAATGGTTGAAGATATGAAAGGTGACATCTCCCACACCAGTATCTTGGGAGGTACTGGTAAGCCCTAGGCCCGAAGTGCCATACCATGTTGGGTGGTGTAGAATAGCCTTCTTCGCCTGGCAACTCCAGACTTAACTCTCCTGTGTGGTTCAGAGCTGCAGTGGTGAGGTTCCCCGCAGCCACATCATGTCCTGTGGGAGTGAACTGTTGCAAGTTTTTAAATCTTCTTGCTGGGTCAAACGGGTATGGTTGTCTTACATGTGGAGTATCCCAGGTAGACACTGGATATATTCATCCCAGTGCATTTCCTCTCAAAACAGAAGGGTGTTGGTTGTGGATTCCAATCCACGGCTGTTTCACACATATCAGTCTGTCATCCATCTGTGTGATTTATTAACGCTCTTTGTGAGCATATTGGTCTTCCTTCGACCACACATCCGTTGTCTCTTCCAAGGTGATTGATGGTCGAACAAGTAAGGGTGACAAATCCCAAAATGGTCCTGCACGTGGCTCCCCGCATCTTCTCCTGAGTGCCCCTAAATTGGTAAGGTTCAGTTGGTTTCTTCACCGGGTTGAGACGGTCCTGCCCTGTTGGCTAAGACCCCCTTTGTATCCGGCCTTCCACCTTACCGTCGCCGGGCCTTCTACTCAGGTTGCAGTTTGCAGTAGCTGAGATATCTCCAGCTGGACCTTTCTGCAATCTTCACTGCTGTAGGGGTCGTCAGGAGCACACGATATGGACCCTCCCAACGAGGGCTCGACCATGACTTCCTTTTGATCACCTTGACATACACCAGGTCTCCGACCTTCACCAGGGGTTACTGTAGGACAAAGGGAGACATTTCTGGGAGAAGATTTGCTCGCACAGATTATTTTGCTTTTAGAACCTTCCACAAGTAATCACATATTCATGTTGTTCATCAGATTGTTCAATTTCTTCAGGAAACATCAGTAACCTGAAAGGTTGGATAAATTCATTAGATCCTACTGCTCTGGCCATGGATTCTTATAGTCTTATAGTGTTTATTCATGAGATCGACCATCCCTCCTGTTGAGACATGGCATGGCCCATGGCTCAAAATCGCCACTGTTTTATGCAAAGCTTTTGGCTGGACTGGTAGTCCGTTTATGGAGTAAATATCATTCTCTACACGCGCTCCTTCAGAGAGCCAGAGCTTCTTTCCAGCTGCTGGTGCAGCCATTTGCATGTCTCTGAGAACTGAATGGTCAGTAATGTCCGGAGTGGACATTTTGGCGTGGAGGTTGTGCAGCTGCCTGCAGCTACTCTCTTAGCAGCTTGGTCAGTGAAATGGTTGCCTTTTGACATGTCATCCTCTGCACGGGTGTGTGCAGCACATTTGCAGACTGGACAGGCAGCATGGGGGCTTGCAAAAGTTCCTTAAGCAGCCTAGCATGAGTCACTGGTTTTCCAGTTGACATCATGCCTCTGTGTTCCTACTGTTTTGCAAAATAAAACAGTGTGGACTAGCATATTGACTATCTGTGTAGGCCGTCAGCGATTTCTTTCTGGTTAAACTACATGCTTGGGTCAAAGCAATGAGTTCTGCCGCTTGTGCTGACATGTGCACTGGAAGGTTACAAGCTTCTATAACATCTGATGCAGAAACCACAGCATACCCTGTCTGGCATATGCCCTGTGGAGTCTTAGATGAGGATCCATCTACCAACCAACCCTTACCTTTACTTAGTGGGACATCAGTAAGGTCTGGGTGTGGCAGATGGACTCCTTGAGCTGTAGACTGTAGGACTGTAGATCCTTAGGTCGCTGGTTCGAATCCGGCTCGAAGGACCATTTAATGTTAGGTTCAAACCCCTAACATTCTGCAACAACCTGCACAAAAGACACAAGAGACTTGAGTTTTCAATCACTTGCAAGGAGAACGGACAGAGAGTGCTCAGTTACAGTCTCCAACCCGCTCTGAGTTGACTCCTGCCGAACTCCTTCTTTTATTGTCTTAGGACGTCCCTGCTTTACATGGGATATGCAGCTCTAAGGGGTTTGGGGAGTGACTAACTGCATATCTTAATCTGACCTATCTAAGTACACTGATCAGTACATAGCTGTACAATGTCCAGTGTTCTCTCATGCAGTCCCAGTTCCCGGCTCTTCTCCTTCTGTTCATATGATAACTCTCACACTCTTATACAGCATGTTATCCAGCAATCACACAAGCCATTTTAAAGGTGACACATACTTAACTTCTTTCAGTAGTTCTTCACTAGGTAGGGTACAGTTTAATAGCAAATGTGTGATAACTATGTATAATGGATCCAACAGCCTGTCAGCCATATAATGTGTAATTGATGCTTTCAGTTCAATTAATTCAAACAAAGTCATTGGAACACTCACATATGGAGCCCTGTTTGGGTCATAATTCAATGAATAAATGAGTCTATTATTATGAAATGCATGTTTAATATTATGAAATATATACCATTGTTATGATAATGGTTTAGTTTTTCATAAGAATGAGCTTTTACATAATAATGTCTTTGTTTTTCATAAGAATGATTTGTGTGTCAATCACAGCAGAGAGGGCGGAGCCATTCATGTGATTGGCTGCTCTTTCATTCAGACATAAGCAACAGAACAGTGAATATCGATAGTAGGTGAGAGGTGCAATGTATATACTCCAGGCCAGTAGGTGGCAGAATGCACCTCAGTTTACGATTAAAAGTTGACATAGACTAAAAAACGTAGCACGAAATGTAGGGAAAACTTGATTTTGACGGCATGGCGACAGGAGAAAGATCCTTTTCTGACTTACTCCGAGAGGTAGCCAACAGGCTCGATGCGAGTCCCCCACCAGCTAGTGTCGATGTCAGAGCGTAGAATGGAGAAGGATCAGCCAATGAGCGTGCAGGTCAACCACTGGTCCCGCCCACTGGCAAAATGTCATTATTATGTAAAAACTCATTCTTTTGAAAAACTAAGCCATTATGTAAAAGCTCATTCTTAGATTAAAAAAAAGCTATTCTGAAATAAACTATTATGCATTAAACTAAGATTAAATAATAATGAAAATATATTTAATAATAATTACATTTTTTTCATAATAATGGGAAATATTTCATAATAATGGATACATATTTCATAATAATAAACGCCTGTATTTCATAATAATAGACTCATTTATTCATTGAATTATGACCCAAACGGGGCTCCATACCTGTCAGCCATATAATGTGTAATTGATGCTTTCAGTTCAGTTAATTCAAACAAAGTCATTGGAACACTCACAAGATGTCACCAAAATCACTTTGTCCCTTTAAAATCTTTCAGAAAATGATGTTAAGATGAATTTTGATATATATCGTATCGTGAGCCGAATATCGTGTATCGTATCGTATTGTGAGATTAGTGTATCGCTACAGCCCTAGAGACAACTCCAGGCGCCTGATCTCAACCCGACAGAACGGCTTTTTCAGCGACTGAACCACAGAAAGACCCTCGAACCAGCAGCAGCCAAAGGTTCTGGTGAATTCTGGTCCAGACTCCAGACTTGAGGCGGTCACTGGCTGGGAAAAGATTTTAAAAAATTACCATAGAGATTATATTCATTCCACTTCATCCAAATGCCTTTTCAGCCCCTGGAAATGGAGGCACTTTGCTTAAAAAGTCTGTTAATTCCTACAATAAATGTCACATTTTCTGTGAAACGCAGGCATCAGTTGTAGTCGGGGTTTGTGGCCTGGATATCAGTGTTTTTATTGCAAAAATAACACAACCAGAACAACAAATCTGCTTCCCCCACGTGCTCATGACTCATCAATCTGCCTTCTGCTGAGGCGTTCCCGCCTCTAATGGCGTCCCGGATCTCTCACCTCTCCCGTGTTCGCTCCTGTCCCCCCCCCCCCCAGTCCAAGCGGCGCTCCCAGGGAATCTCCCTGGACACCATCTACCACTGCCTGAACCGGACCGTGCTCTACCAACTCTGCCGACCCCACAAGACGGTGGCTCAGCAGGTGGCGCTGCTGGACGCCCTGCGGGTCCTGACCGTCAACCGCAACCTGGTGCTGGGGCCGGGGAACCACGACCAGGAGTTCGTGGCCTGCCTGGCTCACTGCTTCATCTGCCTCCACAGCGGGAGGTAAGTGCAGCGACGGCCGAGATCCGTTAGTGTGTTGTGCTTCTTCTTTTTTATCCTTTGTTTTGAGGCGCCGCAAGGAGCAGGCGGAGCCAGTCAGGCTCCTCCCCTTCAGGTCTCCGCAGGACACCGGCGGTGAAAACGTTGTTGTGTGTTTGTCTCCGCAGCAGCGTGGAGGGCTTCGGGCTGGAGGCGGAGGCCAGGATGACCACGTGGCACGTCATGATGCCCACGGAGAGCGAGACGGACGCGACGCACAGCCACGACGTCAGCGAGGGTGAGGCACCGAGTCACATTCTTTATTCGATTCTCTTATCGATTCTAATTTGGGCAAAAAGGAGAACAAACAGTTTTGTTAGCATCATTTTTTTTTTTTACTTAGAAGTCATGAGCTTACAAACTCAACAGCGAGGTCAAAAGAGGCCCAAAGCCTGGATAACGTGTTAACTGTTGTAATATGTAACTGTGCAAATACACAAGAATGTGTAACATTTTACTAACAGATTTTTCCTAATAGAAATTAAAAAAAATCTCCCTTTTAAAAGGATATATGAGCTCACTAAGCACTCAAAAATAATAATAAAGTAAGATAAATACTATCAGATACAACAGAACAGTGCATAGTACAAATCCCTCGTCACGGTCATCTTCTAAATTTTAATGCAGAAGGCATTCGTTTAATAGCATAGCGTTAATGTTATAGCCTTTTTTGGCTTGATACTGAACATATGAGGTAGCTACTAGCCATTCTAGCCATCAGGTTAAGTAAAAATGAACCATGGCAGCTAGCGGTGCACGATGACTATCGGGCCGATAACAGGAAATTATGACGTCATTCCGATAAGTCAGATATCACAACAAATAGCCCCGATAACATATATATTTTTGTCAACACAGCAGTGCCTCGCTCCCTCTGAGCCTTAAATGACCGGCAGTGAATGTTATGTTCAAGTGACGTCGGCATAATCAGAAAAACGATTACTCAATAAGGAAAATCAAGAATACCCCCTCATGCCAGAAAATAACTTAAGTCGGTCATAATTTTAGTAGTTACTAACTTGAATCGATATTTCGCAGTATTTCCCCTCATGTTACACATAAAAAAGAAAAAAAATAGAAAAGGCTGAAAGAACGACGAGCAAACGAGGGAACGTGGGAATTTACGTTACACCTTGAATGCAGCCATGCAGCACAGCGCTGATCACAACAAACATGGCGGCGATGGCATGGAACTTCGTTAAAGTTTCAGAAGAAGATAGTTTGGTGGTTATTTGTGACAAAAACAACGTCATAACGGAGTTTTGAAATCACGCTAACGTGAGCTAATGCTAACGTGCGTGAGCCAGCAGCAAGTCTCCCCTTTCCCTCATCTCTTTCATCTAAAGCCTTTAGTTTTTTATATCAGTCAGTAATTAACCTTATTTAAGTTGATGTGAGATATCAAATAGGTTTGTTTGATAGCTTTACGGAAATGTTTGAGAGGCTTGACAATAGTTTTTCAATGGAAAAATAAATATCTGTTCATTTAAAGAGTCCAAACTATTTTTGGTTTTGTTCATAATATTGATGTAATGATCTTAGGTATATGTGTGTGTTATCGGTTATCGTATCGGCCTTTAGGAGCTGAAAGTTATCGGTATCGGTAAAGTGCAGGAAGAGCACCCCTGCGGGACATGGGGGTTTGAAAAGGATCTTAGAATATCGATACCCGCAGCTGAAAAATCAATACTCTCTGCGGAAATAAAATATCGATATATATCGCAGAATCGATAAAATTGCTCAGCTCTAGTTGCGATGCCAGTGGAAGGTCACGACCTCTGCTGGTTCTCTGCAGGTCGGCAGCTGCTGCTGAAGGCGGTGAACCGCGTCTGGACGGAGCTGATGCACAGCAAGCGTCAGATGCTGGAGGACATCTTCAAGGTGTCCCTGCCCTGCAACGACAGAGGACACGTGGACATCGCCACGGCCCGACCCGCTCTGGAGGAGCCGGCCCTGAAGAGCTGGCAGAACCACCTGGGTAAGCGACCCGTGAACGCCATCTGGTTACCAGGCTCCTCCCCTCAGCCACAGCTATCATTCGGTTTTGTGTTGCATCTTCATCCCTCACGGTGAGCGTTGTCTGGCGTATGTTATCGCCGTTAGACCTAAATGCCGTTTGAGAGCGCCAGATGTTGTCAGTTTCACACATTTTTGCTGAGTCGCTGTCTTTCGCTTGCTGCTTCACGCTCTCTTGAATAAGTGTTTCATTCATAGCCGATGTGAGCAGATTACCACCAGCCACCTTCCAGAGGTTTTAGTCTGTCTGCTGATCCAGACGCTCTGGCAGAGAACCAGCTGTTCGCATAAAGGTTGCAAATGTAAATTAGAAACCGCTAAGTCTTGTCCTCTGTTCTTCTCTCTGGTGTTCAGCCCACGAGAAGAAGTGCGTCAGTCGAGGTGAGGCCGTCGTGCCGGCGACCCAGTCCAAGCTGTCCAGAGTCAGCAGTGGCTTCGGCCTCTCCAAGCTGACGGGCGTCCGCCGCAACAAGAAGGAGAACAGCCTGAACAAGAACAGCCCATCTGCACAGGTGTGAAGAAAACTGGCGAGAGGAGGTTCTCAAAGACGTCCTGAAAGCACCAAAAAATAGCTTTTTATCAGTTTTTAGCTGAGCGGGTCTCTCTCTCCCCCCAGTAGGCCATAGATGCACCAATCTGACATTAGAGTTGGAAAGTAACCCAGATGTTGACAAAAACCCACAAAATGTGTATTTTCTGGACTATATTCTGGACTATCCCACTATTAGTTGCATCTGTCAAAAATTACGTCATGAAGAGGAAGCAATTATATCCAAGTCTCATCGGGCAATTAGAGCAGGTGAGAATAGCACCGTTAACAAGCCCCTTCCAGCAGCAGCTGTTCAATGTCCTCCACCTGTGGACCCGTTCCTCCGTCTGTGGACGCACTCCTCCAACTGTGGACTCCTTCCTCCGTCTGTGGACTCGATCCTCCAACTGTGGACTCGTTCCTCCGTCTCTGGACTCGTTCCTTCATCTGTGGACTTGTTCCTCTGTCTGTGGACTTGTTTTCTCCATCTGTGGACTTGTTCCTCCATCTGTGGTCTCGTTCCTCTTTCTGTGGACTCGATCCTCCAACTGTGGACTCCTTCCTCCATCTGTGGACTCCTTCCTCCGTCTGTGGACTCCTTCCTCCGTCTGTGGACTCGTTCCTTCATCTTTGGACTCGTTCCTCCATCTGTGGACTTGTTCCTCCATCTGGATACTCCTTCCTCCGTCTGTGGACTCCTTCCTTCATCTGTGGACTCGTTCCTCCGTCTGTGGACTCGTTCCTCCTTCTGTGGTCTCGTTCCTCCATCTGTGGACTCGATCCTCCATCTGTGGACTCGTTCCTCCTTCTGTGGACTCGTTCCTCCATCTGTGGACTCGTTCCTCCATCTGTGGACTCGATCCTCCATCTGTGGACTCGTTCCTCCATCTGTGGTCTCGTTCCTCCTTCTGTGGACTCGTTCCTCCTTCTGTGGACTCGTTCCTCCATCTGTGGACTCGTTCCTCCTTCTGTGGACTCATTCCTCCATCTGTGGACTCATTCCTCCTTCTGTGGACTCGTTCCTCCATCTGTGGTCTCGTTCCTCCTTCTGTGGACTCGTTCCTCCTTCTGTGGACTCGTTCCTCCTTCTGTATACTCCTTCCTCCGTCTGTGGACTCGTTCCTCCATCTGTGGACTCATTCCTCCTTCTGTGGACTCATTCCTCCATCTGTGGACTCATTCCTCCTTCTGTGGACTCGTTCCTCCATCTGTGGTCTCGTTCCTCCTTCTGTGGACTCGTTCCTCCATCTGTGGTCTCGTTCCTCCTTCTGTAGACTCGTTCCTCCTTCTGTGGACTCGTTCCTCCTTCTGTATACTCCTTCCTCCGTCTGTAGACTCGTTCCTCCGTCTGTGGACTCGTTCCTCCATCTGTGGACTCGTTCCTCCTTCTGTGGACTCGTCTCCTCCATCTGTGGACTCGTTCCTCCATCTGTGGACTCGTTCCTCCTTCTGTGGACTCGTTCCTTCCTCCATCTGTGGACTCATTCCTCCATCTCTGTGGACTCGTTCCTCCTTCTGTGGACTCATTCCTCCATCTGTGACTCGTTCCTCCATCTGTGGACTCTCCTTCTGTGGACTCGTTCCTCCATCTGTGGACTGTGGACTCGTTCCTCCATCTGTGGACTCGTTCCTCCGTCTGTGGACTCGTTCCTCCTTCTGTGGACTCGTTCCTCCGTCTGTGGTCTCGTTCCTCCGTCTGTGGACTCGTTCCTCCGTCTGTGGGTCTCGTTCTCTTTTCCTCCGTCTGTGGGACTCGTTCCTCCATCATCTGTGGACTCGTTCCTCCATCTGTGGACTCGTCCGTCCTCCATCTGTGGACTCGTTCCTCCATCTGTGGACTCGTTTCCTCCTCCCTCCATCTGTGGACTCGTTCCTCCTTCCTTCCTCCATCTGTGGACTCGTTCCTCCTTCTGTGGACTCGTTCCTCCTTCTGTGGACTCGTTTCCTCTGTGGTCCTCCTCTCCGTCTGTGGACTCGTTCCCCCTCATCTGTGGACTCGTTCCTCCTCATCATCTGTGGACTCGTTCCTCCATCTGTGGACTCGTTCCTCCTCACCTCCGTCTGTGGACTCGTCCTCCTCCGTTCCTCCGTCTGTGGACTCGTTTCGTTCCTCCATCTGTGGACTCGTTTCCTCCATCTGTGGACTCGTTTCCTCCATCTGTGGACTCGTTTCCACCATCTGTGGACTCGTTCCTCCATCTGTGGACTCGTTTCTCCATCTGTGGACTTGTTCCTCCGTCGGTGGACTCGTCATTTTTTTCAGTATCAGTGTTTAGTTGTTGTGAGTGCAGACGCTCCTGTTGTTGTCATGGATGACAGGGAGGATATATTTTGAGATATAAGACGCTTTGAAATATAGCATCTTAACCAGGCAAACTACTAAAACAATTTATAGTCCAGAACATACGGTAAATCCAATCCTGGTTGTATAATTTTGAAATGGAACATGTTTTGGAAGTCTGCTTCAAATACATGTTGCCTGACTTTTATTTCGACCCGCAGGAGACCTTCCAGTGGATGTTCACGCACATCGCTGTGGTCCGAGACTTGGTGGCCATGCAGTACAAGGAGTATCAGGAGGTACCGGGTTTTACTGTTATATACAGACAATTCAAACCCCACAACCGCAGTCGTGACGGCGTTTATAATTTATATCAGCGTTATTTAACGTGCTCTCACCGCCTCCCTCTGCAGCGGCAGCAGAACGCCCTGAAGTACGTGACGGAGGAGTGGGCGTCCATCGAGTACGAGCTGCTGCGTGAGCGGGGCCTCTGGGGCCCGCCCATCGGCTCCCACCTGGACAAGTTCGTGCTGGAGATGACGGAGGGGCCCTGCCGGATGAGGAAGAAGATGGTCCGCAATGACATGTTCTACATCCACTACCCGTACATCCCCGAGACGGAGACCAACACCAACTCGGCGCAGGTAACTCAGCTGAAGTGCCAGACACACCTAAACGTTCCTGAAGAGCGGGAAAAAAGCTCCTTTCAAAATAAAGCACCTCCCTTCAAAATAAAACACCTCCCTTTTAAAATACTTCAAAAGTCCAACCAGAGAGAAGATCCAGGAGAACGGAGCTCCTGGATGAGGTCACTGTTGTCACATGATGACGTGACACCAGCAGCTGGTGGCGCGATTAGAGACGGACGCCCGTCAGAGATCGAACCCCACGCTGAGACGCGCTTGAAGTTTTCACGAATCGCTTAATGAAAGAGGCTCTTCAGATCTCTTCTCGTGAGGATTTACCAGCTCACGGTCGCTTCGTGATGCCATAATTAAGCTCAAAGTCTCCCGGTCTCCCTGATTCATAATTCAGTCACGCTCTGGTAGCCGTCGCTGAATGCCATTACCATCCATTTGCTCTTGATCTGAAAGCGTTCTGGGCCATTAGCTTCGCCTCTCCTCCCTCCCGCTGGAGGCCACAGCAGATGTCCCCCTGTGATATCTGATCCAGAGTTTCCAGTCAAACCCTCCAGCTGTAATCCACCCACCTGTGGTGCACTTCCCTCCTCTGGCCCCAACGACAGGGTCGTTGATGCCGGGGTTTTTTAGCCGCTGCGGGCGGACAATCTGCAGCAAACGGAGGCGTTTTGAAGCGCAGTATGCAAGGTGACGTCTGTCTGAAGAAACTCTGTGGGAGTGGTACCACCTCTGGCCACCAGGGGGGGCGGCATCTCACAAGAAAGCTCGTGCGTGACACAGCGAGATGCGCCTCTATCGGTGTTACAATTACAGTATCTCTGTCAACACCCCCCATGTGGTCAGAGGTGGCATTACTCAGGGCTTAAAGTAATCTGGCACAATTTGGACTATGATTCAGGAAAAAAACACACACAAACACGTTATCTCTGAGTGGTCTTGAACGCAGCATCTGAGGTGAGCCGATGGTTGTTTCAACAAGTGTCTCTGGTCATGGATGGAGGACAAGGGTGGAGACGGTTAGCCGTTTGGGTGCCAGAAGCTAAAGGAGCCTGGTACCTGTTTTTTTTGTGTGTTGCACTCCAAGAAGCTAGTCTATGCAACTAGCGGTAAAAAAGCTCTTCAGTGTCACAAAGGAGACGGCGGCCATAAAGCAGCCGTCGTAAGCCGTTAACCGCTAGCAACAGCCACAGCGGATGTAGCGACACCGATGACCATCTGTTTGTGACTTGAAAATACATTTATTGCTCGTTTATTGCAGAACATTATCATTTACGATCGCTCAACCGCTCGTACATCTGTGTAAAAAAAAAAAAAAGTAGCAGTTGATAAAAACGCTTTAAAAAACTGCCCGTTTCCAATCAGCATGTTAGTTATATGAACACACATGACGTAGCACCAGAGTTCTAGAAACGTCCATGTTTTATGTAAAGCACCTTGAATTGTCTTGTACACGAAATGTTCTCTACAACTAAACTTGTATGGATGGATGTTTTCTCTGAATGTTGATGAAGCAACCACCCAAAACATGGAAAAAATACTGAATGTAACGGTTCACTTTTTTGAGGATGATGCGTCCAGAGTTATAACATCTAATAAAATAACTGCCTCTGCAAATATGTTAAAGAGGAGACGAGTCAAGACCAAATGGGATTTATTTCCTATAACTTAATTTACCATTGTTTTGAACAAAAATTGTTTTTTTTGTACAAATTGCCCTTGACTGCATTAAATGGTTGTTAAGTGAATCATATTAATTGGCTTGAGTTTCACATGTTTTCACTTATTTGATAAAATACTTATTTGATAAATTTAATAACCATACCTTTCTAAAATTCACATTTAAATTGAAGGTCATCTTGTACATTACCAAGCACAGCGGCAAAAAGTTGATTGACTAAAATGTGTATGTGTTGGATCCACTGCATCTCTGGAAAACAGTTCAGGCTCTAGGCATTTGCCGATTGTGCCTAGTAAAAGTGGCATATTATGCTAGTGGCAGTGCTCGTTTTTTGCCCAAATTATGCTCAAAATATGCTCGCTTTTCAAAATTATGCTACTTTTAAAAAAAATGATTCTGTGCACAAACTTCACAACTCACAAAACAAGTTTGAAAATGTATTTTATTAACCCTGGCCTGACGTTCTGGGCCCGGTTGTTCAAAACCTGGGTAACTTTATCCGGTGGTTAGGCCTATACGGCGGATAAATCTGCTATCCAGCAAATAGTTATCCAGCGAACAGAAATAGGTTGCACAAAGCCTGGATAGTGTGGTGGATAACTATCCGCGAATAGCTTGCTAACCATCGCGTGTAGCAGAGCCTGACACAGTTTGCGCAAGGTTTTGCACTCAAATGGCCTCCAGTTACCATGGTAAAGTATGCAAATTTCGAGTAAACACTGAACTGTGCGCGCTAGCGGTGCACGCTGGGTTTCAAAACAAATAAAAACAAATACAGTGAAAACTAAACCATGCAGTTTCTGACAAAGCCCTGGATAACGAATTTAACATTGAATAATCTCGCTTGTTTCTGAACCACGCAGTCCGACTTGACTTCTCTAATTCGTTCTCTAACAGTTAATTAGCACTTGTTATATTGAAGCATCACACTTGCTTACAAGTAATGGAACCAACTGTTAATAGTAATCTATCGTTTTTAGTAGCTGAGATCTTCGTTTTTCTTGAATTATTCTAAAATTGTGCTATTAAGACAAGAAAATATACGGATTATGCTAGCAGTGCTACTTTTGGAAAAAGGGCAAAAATTATGCTCAATTCCACAGATTATGCCAATAATTATGCTAGCACAATCAACAAGAGCCTATCAGTCTCAGGATTTTTTTTTTTTTTTTACTTTAAGCCCTGCGTTACTACATACAGTGACTTTAACACAGTTTCATTAAAATCCACGCTGCCTCGTCTTGTCGAGTCAGCAGTCTCATCCACCCTTTTCTCTACATCCTCCAGCCCTCCTCCCCCCCTCTGGTGCCCCTCGTCCCCCCCACTGATCCTGCCCAGGTACCTTCCTGCTGTAATGACATCAGTTCCCTGTTTTGCCTGGTGTAGCTGCATGAACATGACATCAAAAAGACAAAAACCGTAGCATTGCATGGAACAGAAAAGTGATGAGGCGGCGCTTCGTTCGGCGTGTCGCACCAGAGGAGCTCGGACCGCCCAATCGAGCGATTTCAGCTCATTTCTGCTCTGCAGTTGTGCAAAAGTTAGTTTTGATCTCGATCACGGTGGATCCCGATAAAATAAAACATACGGGCAATACAAAGTACCCCCGTCCTGCTTCCAAAGGATTTAAAAGATCAGATTGAAGCCAGATGTTGCTCATCTGCTTATTTGCCCGTATGGATGCAGTCAGGCGAGTGTTAACACAGTGCCAAGAGGGAAAGACGTGAGCAGTGGTGTTAGAGACGCAGTTAAAAAAAACTGTTCTACTGTGGAAAAAAAAAGATTATTCAGAAAGTGATTCCCAAAGTGTGGACCGCGGCCCCCTGGTGGGCCGTCGCGGTACTGCAGGTGGGCCGTGAGAGCTCATTAAAACTAAACAAATATTAATATTTAATATTTAAATTTTTAATTACTGTAAAATGTTAACGACATGATTTTAAAAAAATTAAGACGTAACAAAACAAACCAGTTAATTGTTATTCTACTGTCATCTTAACTTAGTGTGACAAGTGTCACCTTATTTGTTGACCCCTTTAATATTGGAACGTAGCTTCTAGTCCTGTATGTTGATCACAGTTGTGATTAAAGGTTTCGGTGGGCTGCGGAGATTTTTCACATTTCGAATTATTATTATATTATTAATATATTATTATTAGTAGTATTCTGAAATTTGGGAATGGCTGATTCAGAAGAAGGGAAACACTCAGGACAGTGTCTGAGACTCGCTGGGTCCTCACTCACCATGTTACCCAGTGTCAAGCACGGTGGCGGAGGCGTGATGATTTGGGGTTGTTTCGCAGCTACGGGTCCTGAACACCTCGCCATCATTAAGCGGACGATAAAGGAGAAAGAAAAGCGTAGGATCAAAAGAGGAGTCGCTGACTTTTGTGCGACTGGATGTGACGCAGCTTTGACTTCAGCTGTTGACTTGTAAAACTCAGTTTGAGCCGGCAGATGTTTGTCCGTTTCTCCCGACGCATGCATGTCCCTCTGACTTCGTTGTTGCCGCGCCTGTCGATATTGAATAGATATCAGATATCAGTCCCGTCAGACGTTGGAATATGCAGACTCAGAGATTAGAAAACTGTAACAAAACTAACCACAGCTGCAGTGTTTTTATTTGTTTGTCACCTCTCAAGCATGTGAGTAAAAAAGTCATTTTTCTGCAGTGTTTGCATCGTTTGCAGCTTTGTGTTGTGGGTCTTTCCTGAACTAATAACTCATCTGGTGTCTAAGGTTATTATCGTTAACGAAAACGAACGAAATAACGAAAACTAGAATTGAAAAAACATTTTCGTTAACTGAAATAAAATAAAAACGAGAGTTTTTTAAAAAACGATAACTAACTGAAACTGTATTATGTGTTTATAAAACGAACTAAAATTAACTATAATAATGTCAAGAACGTCCTTCGTTTTCATGTTCGTAATTTTTTTTCCTCATAAATGTTTGAAATCTATTAACTGTGCTCCATCGTACAACAACCACAAAAAAAAAAAAAAGTGACCAGCAGTGATGGCTGTGTTAACGATAAAAGTTAGTGCCTTGTTGTAGAAGCAGGTGGTACAATGTGTGGAATACTTCTGAAGGAGAAAAAAACCCACAAATCTGAAAGTCCATTTGAAAAGCTCACACAAGAAGGCTAACCAAGACTAGCTGGATAAGCTAGCCTAAGCTAGCCCCCTGGAAAGAGAAGCTAACCAAGACTAGCTGGATAAGCTAGCCTAAGCTAGCCCCCTGGAAAGAGAAGCTAACCAAGACTACCTGGATAAGCTAGCCTAAGCTAGCCCCCTGGAAAGAGAAGCTACAGCTGCAGGCCAGTCAGCGTTGGGAAGGAACGGGAGAAAACAGCAACTATAATGGACTGTTTCCATGGAGACCAGATAGCTGCTGGTCAGTAAATACGCAGGAACACCACAAGAGGGAAGATGCATTGATAAATATGTTTATTGAGACCAGAATGTAAACACGACTATGTGATTCGATAGCCTTCAAAAAGTTCAGTGCTTCACTCCAACCAAAATTACAACCCTAATTTACAAAATAAAACTAAAACTAACACTGAAACTAATAAAAACTAAACTAAAACTAAGTATTTCAAAACAAAAATGAATAAAAACTAGCAAAACTGCTCTAAAAATGAATTCAAACTAACTGAATTTGGAAAAACTAAACTAAAAACTAAAACTAATGGAAAATCCAGAACTATTATAACCCTGCTGGCGTCTCGTTTCCTACCCAGAAGCCTCTGCGTTACCGCCGGGCCATCAGCTACGACAGTAAGGAGTACTACATGCGCCTGCTGTCCGGAAACCCCGGCATGTACCAGCACTCTGTGGAGCACAGCACGGAGGGGGAGGCGGCGCCGCACGAGCCGGAGCACGGGGAGGACACCATCGCTCGGGTCAAAGGTGAGGCGGCGCTGGACGTTTTCAGTTTGATTAAAGTTATCACAGACTCACCCGTCCCAGTTTCACTTATTTCCTTCTAATAATGGCGTAGAATAGCTTACCCTGCCTTTAGCAGCTCTGCCATCTCCACCTCTGCCCCCCAGGCCTGGTGAAGGCTCCTCTGAAGAGGTCCCGGTCCACGGCGGACGGCGCTGACGAGGACAGTCAGGAGCAGCTTCAGGAGCAGCTGCTGGAGTCGGGAGGTCCCGAAGAGGAGCAGAAGACCGACAACACGTCGCTGCTGCGCCTCCTGGAGGAGGGGGAGAAGGTGAGGGAGGGGTGCACCTGAAGCCTTTGCTCCGCTGCAGTCGAAGTTGATATTTTATTCAGGTGTATTTCCATCCTGTAAGGTAGCGGGAAAGCACATGCAGAGACGTCTTTATGGTCTTTTCCAGAACGATGTGCAGCAACAGTTGCTTCTCTAAGACGCATGCTTATGTCTTTCCCTCCTGGTGTTGTGTTAGCACACACCTGGATGCTCCAGACCTGCAGATGCTCCTGGCTGCAGCTGGTCTCCTCAGTCCTGTTGAAGCAGTAATGGGGGTCCTTAGAGATGCCCACATGTTTAATTTTTATTTCGTTTTGGCTTCATGAAGCTAAATAAGCCTTAGAAACGTGTAGCTTTATTTGTGGGTAAATGTGGGTTATTAATAGGCTCTAACGGTGCAGGTCTGTCTGGGTTTGTCTGTCTGGTTTTTATTTTCTTTGATAAGCATTTTTAAAAATGCCAGTTCTGCTTATAACTCGCAACTCTGGGAATATTTTTCTCCGAAGACGCTCAAAATAACTGCTTGTCATATTTTTGGGCTTTTTTTTTTTTTTTTTTTTTTAATAAATAAGACCTTTTTCTTTCCAAATGTGGCTCGTTTACCTAAATTAACTGCCACCGTCAGCGCAGTGTCGCACTAATCAGGTCAGGAAGTTTGTCGTGACTCAGTCCTGCGATAACGTCTCTGCTGACGCAGCTGTTTTTTTTCTTTGTAACAGTTATTGTCTTTCTGTAAAAGTATTTTACAGCAGCATTTCATCATTCAGATTGAATATTTTTATTTTCATATTTTCATTTATTCTTAGAGGCCAATCTTGGATATTTTTATACATTTATTTATTTTATTTTGTTTTATTTTATTTTTGGAGGCCAATCTGGGAGAATTTTTATTTCATTTACATTTATTTTAATTTATGTTATTTTATTTTTGGTGGCCAATCTGAGATCTTTTTTATTCAATTTTTTTTTTTTTATTTTGATTTTATTTTATTTTATTTTTAAAGGTCAATCTGGAATATTCTTCATGCATTTTATTAATTAATTTTCTTTGTTTTATTTAATTTTTGGTGGCCAATCTGAGATCTTTTTTATTCCATTAAGTTTATTTTATTTTTTAAGGCCAATCTGGTATTTTTTTATTTTATTTTATTTTATTTTATTTTATTTTTTGGGGAACAAGCTGGGATTTTCATTTTATGTTATTTCATTTTATTATTTATTTATTTATTTTTTTGGTGGCCAACCTGAGATCCTTTTTATTCCATTTATTTTATTTTAGTTGATTTTTGAAGGCCAATCTGGAATATTCTTTATGCATTTTATTAATTTATTTACTTTGTTTTATTTTATTTTTTTAAGGCCAATCTGAGATCTTTTTTATTTCATTAAGTTTATTTTATTTTTTAAGGCCAATCTGGTATTTCTATTTTATTTTATTTATTTTTATTTATTATTTTATTTTATTTTATTTTTGGAGGACAATCTGAGATTTTTATTTCATTTATTTATTTTTTTTTTTTTATTTTTTTTATTTTTGGTGGCCAATCTGAGATCTGTTTTATTTCTATTTATTTTCATTTATTTTATTTTATTTTATTTTATTTTTTGAAGGCCAATCTGGAATATTCTTTTATGCATTTTATTAATTTATTTACTTTGTTTTATTTTATTTTTTAAGGCCAATCTGGTATTTTTATTTTATTTTATTTTATTTATTTTTATTTATTATTTTATTTTATTTTATTTTTGGGGGGCAATCTAGGATTTTTATTTAATTTAATTTAATTTATTTATTTTTGTTTGGTTGCCAATCTGAGATCCTTTTTATTCCATTTATTTTATTTTATTTTTGGAGGACCAAACTTGGATTTTTATTTTATTTCATTTTATTATTTTTGGAGGCTAATCTAGGATATTTTTATGCCATTTACATTTATTAAACCCTGACTTATTGTCAAAGTTTTCCTCCCAATGGCTGTTTGCAGTCACCACAGAAAGCATGTTTTTTTTTCTCTTTCTTTCTTTAATAATTGGTAAACATTACGCTTTTCAATGCAAGCTTGAGGGGCGGAGCTTAACTCAACTGAACTGGTATTTTCTGAACAGTAGAACCGTGTAAATGTACGGGCCTGGACCCTCTTCAGTATGTGAGATATGTTATTGTTGATATGGTCATATTGGGTTTGTTTGTGCAGTTATTGTTTTTGTGAGACTAACGTCCTCCGCAGCAGCTTCCACGTCATAAACATACAAATGTTTGCAGAAAATGAGCTCATTAGCGCTGAAGCAGCCTCGTCTAAACGCCGTCTGGCCTCTGCCCCCCCAGATCCAGCACATGTACCGCTGCGCCAGAGTCCAGGGCCTGGACACCAGCGAGGGCCTGCTGCTGTTCGGGAAGGAGCACTTCTACGTCATCGACGGCTACACCATGACGGTGTCCAGGGAGATCAGGGACATCGACACGCTGCCGCCCAAGTACGTCCACGCCGCCGCGCCACCGCCGGGCCGGGACGCCACGGTGGCGCTGCTCCCCTCAGAGGATGACATCATCCCTCTGGACGCTGCAGTGGGGGTTTCTGGGCTGCCGGGGGTGATGTAATGCTGCTCACGGAGCATGCGTTGAGAAAGTCAGCAGAGCTTTTTACATATTTATATTTTTAGGGAGCTCGCCTCCCTCGGCGCCACTGGAAAACAGCCAAAAAATTAAAAAAAGAAAAAAAATTAAAAGGAAAGACAGAACAGTTGTCAGCAGATGGTTGCTGGAGTTTGTCGCGCTCCCTGCGGGTGTTTCCATGTTTTACGCTCCCTGCAGCTTCCAGACAGCCCTGAACAGATGCATTTCATCTTTAGTGGCTGAATTAATTAGCTCATTACTTAACGACAAATTGATGGAACCGGATGTCTTGAAGTGATGGCGGCCGCGGGGACGGTTAAAGCAAAACAGAAGTTGTGTTGTTCCTAAGGGTGAGTATTGGCAAGGACCTCGCAATACGATATGTATCATGATACTTGGGTCACGATGCGATATTATCATGATATATTGCGATATTCTACCCAGTTAAAAGTAAAGATGAAAAATCAAGTTGCTGAATATGTTCATCAGATGATACTGATCATTCAGAGGACAAAACAAAACCTTTTTTATTGTTTCTTATTAGTGTTTTTGAAAAAAATCGATATTAGGAGCTGAAAAAAATCGCTATTAAATTGGGCGGCCAAAAATCACGATATATTGCCAAATCGATTTTTTTTCCACACCCCTAATTGTTCCCATGTAAATTAGCGAGGAAGAATCAGCTCGCTGTGGTCGCTGTGAAGTCGGACGTGCAGCAGAGAGGAAATGGCGTGGTTAAAATCTGAAGATGTCGCAGTGACGACGGGGTGTCGGCTATGGAGCCCCATTTGGGGGCCGTGGCGTCATCAAGGTGCGCTCCTAGTCCGATTGTAGCTATGGCAGCTTGGACTGAGCTACGGGAAACATTATCAGTCATTATTTTAGTAGTTGCTGACTTTAATTGATATTCGCAGTATTTACGGAATTTACGTTACACCTTGAATGCACAGCGTACTGATCACAACAAACATGGCGGCGTGGAACTTGGTTAAAGTTTCAGAAGAAGATAGTTTGGTGGTTATTTGTGACGAATCCTCCGAGTGAATTCTACGAGGAGGGAAGCACAAGCTTTAATACGTAAAACCTGATCAGCCACCTACAACATAACAATCACTTCCATGGAGTTTTGAAATCACGCTAATGTGAGCTAACAGAAGCTAATGTTAACGTGTGCAAGCCAGCAGCAGTCTCTCCTCTCCCTCATTCCTCTCATCTAAAGCTTCCATTAGATAAAAAAAAAACAAAAAACTATTGAACCTCATTTACTTTAATTAAAAGTATTAATTTAAATGGAACCACAAGTCAAAATCCTTTAAATGTTAATCTTTTTCAGTTAGTAATTCTGATGCATGTATTTCCATCAGTTCAAGGAGCCTTTATTTTTTATATCAGTCAGTAATGAACCTTATTTAAGTTAATGTGAGATATCAAATAGGTTTATTTGATAGCTTTATGAAAATGTTTGAGAGGCTTGATAATAGTTTTTCATTAGAAAAATTAAATATCTGTTCATTTACTATTTTTGATTTTGTTTATAGTATTGATGTAATGATCTTAGGTATATATGTGTTATCGGTTATCGGTATCGGCCTTTAGGAGCTGAAAGTTAGCGGTTATCGGTATCGGTTGTTGTGCGTTAACCTGCTGTGTGTCGTCCCTCCAGTCTCCACGAGGCCATCATCCCCAGAGGAGCGAGACAAGGCCAGAGCCAGCTGAAGAGAACCTGCAGCATCTTCGCCTACGAAGACATCAAGGAGGTTCACAAGCGGCGCTACCTGCTGCAGGTGGGCCGCCGTTCACCTCCTCTGTTGTTCAGAAACATTATTTTGTCCTTTTCTCTGCGTCACTGCAGCAGCTCCCGCCTGCTCCTGCATGACGTAATCTGTTTCAGCTCCTCTCCCAACCCTCCCAGAAAGCTCTGGTCAGCAGATCGGCCAGAAATAATGGATTAGGGGGAAGGAATTATTTATTATTTATTTTTGTACATTAGGACATGCCTGTTCGCCATGACTCAGACAATTATGCAAATGTGTTGGATGTAAAACGAAGGCGTTTCAGGCAGACCTGGAGAAATATGTCCTGTGGGGGAACATAACAAATTTTATTTTAATTTTTAAAAATATTTCTGTTGTTTGTGTTCTCTTCTTTCAGCCGATGGCCGTGGAGGTCTTCTCAGCGGACGGCAGGAACTACTTGTTAGCCTTCCAGAAGGGAGTTCGAAACAAAGTTTACCAAAGGTGAAGGACACAAATGCGGAGCAGCAATGTTGACATTTAATTTCTTCACATAAAGTGTATTTATTTATAATGAGAGTCGTCGTATGAGTGTGTGAATGAGGAAAAGCTCATCGTAGAACCTTTATAAGGTTTATAAGGTATTTAATGTTGAATTCCCTGCAGGTTCTTGGCGGTGGTGCCGTCACTGGCCGACAGCTCAGAGTCAGTTTCAGGACAGAGACCCAACACCAGCGTCGAGCAAGGGTAAACCCTCCGCCATGTTAGACAGTTCACCTGGTACCCAAGATTTCACTGAGCCTGGCCAGCCATACTGATTTCTTTACACTTCATCTGGATTTAACTTTGATTTACATAAGAAAACTGCCTCTGGACATCACCGAACAGACGTACAACCAATCAGAGAAACGAAGGATGTGACGCAGGCAGATAGATGACTGGTGTCAATGAAAGACTTCCAAAATGTGATGCAGTGCAGTAGAAACGCCAGTGAATGACTGCTGTTGCTTTTGCTATAAATTGTTGATCTAAAGTATTATTAGGAATTCATTTCTTATTCATTCTGTGTTCATTTTCGATTCCATTCTGCATTCATTCTGTATTCATTCTGCATTCATTCCACATTCATTCTGCATTCATTCCACATTCATTCTGTGTTCATTCTGCAATCATTCAGCATTAATTCTGCATTAATTCCACATTAATTCGATATTCATTCCGCATTTATTCCACAATCATTCTGCATTCATACCACATTCATTCCACAATCTTTCTGCATTCATTCTGTATTCATTTTGAATTCATCCCACATTCATTCTGTATTCATTCCGCAATCATTCCACATTTATTCTTCATTCATTCATTCTGCATTCATTCCACATTCATTCCACAATCATTCTACATCATTCCACTTTCATTCTGTTTATTCTCCTTTCATTTTTGATTTGATTCTGTATTCATTCCGCGATCATTCTACATCCTTTTTGCATTCATCCCACATTCATTCCCCACTCATTCTGTGTATTCTGCATTTATTTACGATTTCATTCCACATTCATTCTGCATCTATTCTGCATTCATTCCAAATTCATTCTAACATTTATTCTGCATCCATTCTGTCTTCATTCAGCAATCATTCCATTCATTCCACATTCATTCTGTATTCAGTCTGCAATCATTCCCATTCATTCCACATTCATTCTATTCATTCTACATTGATTCTATATTCATTCTGCATTCATTCCCCATCCATTCATTTTATTCTGCATCCATGTATCGATTTCATTCTGCATCCAATCCTGTATTCATTGTGCTCATTACATAATTATTCTGGATTTATTCCACATTCCTTCTGCAGTCATTGCATGAAGCCCGCCTCGTTACGATTGGTGCGGTACATTACGTACCAGTGAAAATGGGTTAATGGGAGGGGAACATGAGAGAGAATAGGTGAGAAGGTGTGGCTGACCAGGCTAGATTTGTTGTTCTCAGTTGTGTTAGATAATCTGCAGATATTGAAAATGTTTTGCTGTCTTTTACTTTAGTATTTAAGGCATTTCATACATAGTAATCATGAATTTCTACTGTAATTAATCAAGGTATTGACCAAAGAAAATATAAACATGCCAGTCAGCGTTTACCAGATTAGTCCTGCCGATGATAAAGGATTACTTTATCTCATTATCTCCTCTGTCCCGTCTGTCAGATCTGGACTTCTCAGCACTCTGGTCGGTGAGAAGTCAGTGACTCAAAGATGGGAGGTAAGGAGCAAAATTATACTTTAATTCAGCTCGATTGGATCAAAGCCTCACTGTTGAATCTGTGATTGGTCTTCCAGCGAGGAGAAATCAGTAACTTCCAGTACCTGATGCATCTGAACACGCTGGCCGGGCGCTCGTACAACGACCTGATGCAGTATCCCGTCTTTCCCTGGATCCTGGCCGACTATGACTCTGAGGTAGCCGAGCGTATTTCTCTGCGGTTTAACAATTAAAAAATTTGATACCGATACCACGTGTCCTGGACTCACAAATCCTGCTGTGCTGGTGTTTGGACTGTGTTTGCAAATCAGGAGCTGGACCTGAACAACCCCAAGACCTTCCGTAACCTCGCCAAGCCGATGGGCGCCCAGACCGACGACCGGCTGACGCAGTACAAGAAGAGGTACAAGGACTGGGAAGACCCCAACGGTGAGACCATGGCGAGAACTCAAGCCACCACATTCACCAAGACAGGCTGCCGGGGAGGCTTGTTGTTTTACGTACCAGTATGGTGTTAGGTGTCACGGTGAATGTTGGTACGTTCCTCGTTCCAGGTGAAACCCCAGCGTACCACTACGGCACTCACTACTCATCAGCCATGATCGTGGCCTCCTATCTGGTCCGGATGGAGCCCTTCACACAGATCTTCCTCAGACTCCAGGTTTGATCCTCACTTCAACGACCTGCTGACCGCCGGGCGGTCGGTTTGCTGCAAGTTACTACCGAACTGTATTCATTTTGAATTCATCCCGCATTCATTCTGTATTCATTCTGCAATCATTCCACATTTATTCTTCATTCATTCTGCATTCATTCCACATTTATTCTTCATTCATTCTGCATTCATTCTTCATTCATTCCACATTCATTCTGTATTCATTCCCTATTCATTCTGTTTATTCTGCCTTTATTTTCAACTTCATTCTGCATTCATCCAATCATCCAATCATTCCACAATCATTCTGCATCATTTCACATTCATTCTGTTTATTCTGCTTTCATTTTTGATTTGATTCTGTATTCATTCCACAATCATTCTACATTCTTTTTTGCATTCATCCCACACTCATTCCCCACTCATTCTGTGTATTCTGCATTTACGATTTCATTCCACAATCATTCCGCATTTATTCTGCATTCATCCCACATTCATTCCCCACTCATTCTGTGTATTCTGCATTTACGATTTCATTCCACATTCATTCTGCATTCATTCCACAATCATTCCGCATTTATTCTGCATTCATTCCATGTTCATTCCACATTCATTCTTTATTCATTCCACATCTATTCCACAATCATTCCGCATTCTTTCTGTATTCATTTTGAATTCATCCCACATTCATTCTGTATTCATTCCGCAATCATTCCACATTTATTCTTCATTCATTCTGCATTCATTCCACATTTATTCTTCATTCATTCTGCATTCATTCCACATTCATTCCACATTCATCCCACATTCATTCTGTATTCATTCCGCACTCATTCCACATTTATTCTTCATTCATTCTTCATTCATTCCACATTTATTCTTCATTCATTCTGCATTCATTCCGCATTCATTCCACATTCATTCCTTATTCATTCTCTTTATTCTGCCTTTATTTTCAACTTCATTCTGCATTCTTTCCGCATTCATCCCACAATCATTCTGCATCATTCCACATTTCATTCTGTTTATTCTGCTTTCATTTTTGATTTGATTCTGCATTCATTCCTCATTAATTCTGTATTCATTCCGCAATCATTCTACATTCTTTTTGCATTCATCCCACATTCATTCCCCCACTCATTCTGTGTATTCTGCATTTATTTGCCACGCAGAGTCTCACAGAGAATAATAAAGAAAATTGGAAAGGCCACTTGAGACGCCAACCTTGTCTTTTCGAAGCGTTTTATAGCCTTTCCCAGATGCGTCTTGCATTAAACGAGCTGTCTGTAACGAGATCCAGCGAGTGGCAGCCAAGCCTCGTGCGCACATTTAGAGTTTTGTTTACGAGAGGATGGTGACTCATGATTAAAGATGAAGGATTGTAGGTCACCCAGACAGCTGAAAAACGGGAGATTGCTTCCAGATTACCGCGTAGGAGAGTTTCCAGGACTGCAGTGTTTGTGAGACGGCCTCAGCTCTCTGGTCCGGAGGGTAACGACGTTTTTCCTGGTTGTCGGTGTGATTCCAGGGCGGCCACTTTGACCTGGCGGACAGGATGTTCCACAGCGTCCGTGAAGCCTGGCTCTCCGCCTCCAAACACAACATGGCCGACGTCAAGGAGCTCATCCCGGAGTTCTTCTACCTGCCGGAGTTCCTGCTCAACTCCAACAACTTCGACCTGGGTCGGTACCGAGATAAGAGAAAAGCTTTAAAGTCAGAACTCATCTGCGGGGATTTAGCGTCTGATGTTAGTTTTACTGCTCGATCCCGACAGGCGCCAAGCAGAATGGTACCAAGCTGAGCGACGTGATCCTCCCGCCCTGGGCCAAGGGCGACCCCAGGGAGTTCATCAGAGTCCACAGAGAGGTGGGAAACCGGCCGTCGTGGGACAGCAACAGGCTGGGGTCCGAACAGACGTCGACCTTCATGCTGTGCTTCTTCTGTCGGTGTTGCAGGCGCTGGAGTGCGACTACGTGTCCGCCCACCTCCACGAGTGGATCGACCTGATCTTTCGGCTACAAGCAGCAGGGCCCCCCAGCCGTGGAGGCGGTCAACGTCTTCCACCACCTGTTCTACGAGGGCCAGGTGGACATCTACAACATCAACGACCCGCTCAAAGAGACGGCCACCATCGGCTTCATCAACAACTTCGGGCAAATCCCCAAACAGGTGAGACGCTGGACTTTCCAAACACCGTTAGCACCTGCGTCTGTGCTTTAACTTCTACTTTACCCCCCTTTGGTTTTTAATAGATGCCGAAGATTCACTGTTGTTGACGTGTGTTTCAGCTGTTTAAGAAGCCCCACCCTCCTAAACGGGTACGCAGCAAAGCCAACGGCGAAGTCGCAGGCGTTCCCCCAAACTCCAGCAGTGACAAGATCTTCTTCCATCACCTGGACAATCTCAGACCTTCTCTGGTCCCCGTCAAAGGTAAAAACACTGAGGCGCATTTCAACCAACAGCACCTGGAGCGTAAACAGCCCGAAGATTCCTTCACCCCCAGACCTTTAGCTTTACCTTTAGATCTGGCAAACTAAGTCCACCTGAGAATGCAAATATCAACTCTTAGAGGATCTTGTTAGTCCGTCAAACCATCCGCGACACAATCAGACAGTGACGGATCATAAAGACAGAACTAGTGATTAACTGGAAGCGCGCCATTACATTAAAACACCAGTTAAAAAGTTGGGCATTTAAACAATAAAACTTGGCCGCTAAAAACATGTTTTACGTTTGTTCACTTTGGGCTGCCTTTAATTTATGTCATTTAGGATGCAGGTTAGCCCCAGGCGGTTAGCCCCAGTAGCTTTTTGTTGCAGGTCCTCGACTGGCCACTAGGTGCTGACTGCAGAACAGAGCAAAAAAAAAAAACGAGTTACACCTGGTATTACGGCTGTAGCGATACTAATCTCGCAATATGATGCGATACACGATATGCGATATTCGGCTCACGATACGATATATATCAATATTTATCTTACAATATATTTACATCATTTTCAGAAAGATTTTAAAGGGACAAAGTGATTTTGGTGACATCTTGTGAGTGTTCCAATGACTTTGTTTGAATTAATTGAACTGAAAGCATCAATTACATATTATATGGCTGACAGGCAGCTTGCAAATGCTGGACAAAATGAATAAAAGATTTGTTGAGAAAAATAGTTTCATTTATTTAAACAGTGCAAATTGTTGCTTTCAAGCTTTTAAAGGTGGGACACGGGGGTTTTGAAAGAAGCTTAGAATATCAATACCCACGACTGAAAAATCGATACTGAATAAAATATCGATATATATCTCAGAATCGATAAAATCACTAAGTTCTAGTTGGTATTAACATGCAGTGCCTAGCTAGGTGCTCGTCAGACTCATAAAAGGAAATATTATGTATCGTCTTAGTGTTTGCATATTGAAGAGTTGATTTCACTGCTGTGAGCATTTCATTCAGGACCAGCAGAATTAGTAAACGTATTATTATCAGTAAATGTAGTGGTGGATGCATTAACTCTTCATATGGGTTTTCATTTATGCAGATTAATCGTCTGTACGGTGAACAGATCACATGTTAATACCATGTTTAAATGAGGTCTTGGATCCTAACTCATCTTTCTTCCGCCCTCTCCAGAACTGAAGGAGCCCGTGGGACAGATCGTTTGCACCGATAAGGGCATCCTCGCCGTGGAGCAAAACAAAGTCCTGGTCCCGCCCACCTGGAGCAAGACCTTCGCCTGGGGCTACGCCGACCTCAGCTGTCGTCTGGGCAACTACGAATCCGACAAGGTCGGTACGGGAACAGCCGGTTCCTCTCAGACTTCCACACGTTTGCAATCTTAATGATTATTTTACGTGTCCTCACATTTTGTGTGTCGGGCAGTCGGCTCTCTGGATCGTGTTTTTGTGCTCCGGGTGCAAAGAGTAAAGACAGCTGAAGCACAGATCACTGCAGGTTCCTCTTCATGTCACCTTGAAACTGTCAGGAGAGTGTAAAAATAGGAGCGGCAACACTGCCCCCTGCTGGTGGTCAAATAAAACTGCACTGTTAGTTGAGCTGCATCAGGAATCTGAGCCTCAGGCGTTACTGGTTTGAGCTCCGTATGTCAGACGGCAGACATCGTCCCTTTCAGCGCCGCCGTGTCTTCGACCTTGACCCTCCGTCTCGTTTCAGGCGCTGGTGGCGTACGAGTGCCTGTCAGAGTGGGGTCAGATCCTCTGTGCCATCTGTCCAAACCCGAAGCTCGTCATCACCGGCGGCACCAGCACCTCCATCTGCGTCTGGGAGACGGGAACGTCCAAGGAGAGGGCCAAGTCACTCACGCTCAAGCAGGTAAAACATGTAGCAGCTTTAAAGGTAGGGTAAGCAGTTCTACGTGCTTTCTGACCTTTATCACCTTGCCTGCCCATCCTGTTCAGTACAGATGCATTTATTTTTACAACTCAGAATTTTGTGACTTCATAAACTTCCAGATTTGTAAGAAAAAAAATAAAATCTGACTTTATAAACTCACAAATCTGCAAGAAAACATCAAAAAATTGTGAATTTATAAACTTGGAAATTTGGAAAGAAAGAAATAGAAGAAAACTGACTTGATAAACACACATTTCCTTTATAAAATCCAAAATTGTGGATTTTTAAACTCAGAAAACTAAATTTAATTTTTCATAATATTGTGAGAGAAAAATCTGGAAAACTCTTGATTTAACCTGATTTATTTTATTCATTTGCAAAAGAGAACTAAGAATTTATAACTTAATTATAAACCTCTAAATATGCAAGAAGAATATCAGAAATTTTGAAATGCTAAACTTTCAAATTTGTCCATACAGTGATCCCTCGCCAGTTCGCAGTTTAAGTTCCGCGGTTTGTTATTCACGGTTTTTTCAGAAATATATAATATAATTTTAAAAAACTTTTAAAAATCACGGAAACATCCCAGGATGTTGTGCACGTTCTCTCACAGCGAAGAAATACTGTGAGCCAGCCCTGGTTGCTTTAAGAAGGTGGCCTTATGGGTAATGGTGTGGCCTTATGGGTAATGTAGTGTGTGTGTCGTGGGACGGCAGAATGAAAACGGGGTTAGATGAAAAGTGTAGTGAGCATCAACAGCAGCCCAGCGTGTATAGATTTACATTCTCTGTTAACCGACAGGAGCCCAACAATACAACCTGTTGTTGTTAGCGTGTTAGCCGCTAATTACGAGCACAAAAATAGCACAATACCACCAGTTTCTTTACTACGGTTCAGAGACCAGAGGCTGTGAAGGTAACAGAAAGACCACAGTTGAGCCTTTGTCTCGTTTCGCTGCAGTGACTCGCTACTTTTTTCCGTTTTTTTAAACATATTCTAAACACATTATTGAATGGCTTAAAGCTTCTCTGGTTCCCTTCAAGGTGAATGAAGGGGGGTCAGAAGACGCCCCAGGTGAAGTCGATTAAACTTCTCTATTACGTTTGTCTCCCGTGTCCCAGGCATTGCTCGGCCACACGGACGGCGTCACGTGCCTGACGGCGTCGTCGGCGTACCACATAGTTGTCAGCGGCTCCCGGGATCGAACCTGCATCATCTGGGACCTCAACAAGCTTTCCTTCATCACGCAGCTCAGGGGACACCGGGCGCCCATCTCCGCCCTGTGCATCAACGAACTGACGGTGGGTTGGAGACCGGCAGGTCGGAGGCTCGTTGTCCACACGTGCACGTGTTCACGGGGCGGTGTGTGTGTGTGTGTGTGTCGGCAGGGGGACGTCGTGTCGTGCGCGGGCACCTACATCCACGTGTGGAGCATCAACGGCAGCCCCATCGCCAGCGCCAACACCTTCACGGGCCGCAGCCAGCAGATCCTGTGCTGCTGCGTGTCGGAGATGAACGAGTGGGACACGCAGAACGTCATCGTCACCGGCCACTCGGATGGCGTCGTCAGGGTAACCAGCCCCGCCCCCCCCCTTTTAGTCCAGACAGATCGGCTCTTCTCCGATCCTGTTGAGACAGCCGAGACATTTTTAGTAGGGATGCACGATAACTGTTTTTTAAGACCGATACCAATAACCGATAACACACACATATACCTAAGATCATTACATTCAATAATATGAATAAATCAAAAAAAGTTTTGACTTTCTAAATGAACTGATATTTATTTTTTGAAAAACTATTGACAAGCCTCTCAAACATTTTCATAAAGCTATCAAACAAACCTATTTGATATCTCACATTAACTTAAATAAGGTTCATTACTGACTGATATAAAAAAAATAAAGGCTCCTTGAACTGATGGAAATACATGCATCAGAATTACTAACTGAAAAAGATTAACATTTAAAGGATTTTGACTTTTAAATTAATACCTTTAATTAAAGTAAATGAGGTTCAGTAGTTTTTGTTTTTTTATCTCATGGAAGCTTTAGATGAGAGGAATGAGGGGAGGAGAGACTGCTGCTGGCTTGCGCACGTTAGCATTAGCTTCCGTTAGCTCACGGTAGCGTGATTTCAAAACTCCATGGAAGCGATTGTTATGTTGTAGGTGGCTGATCAGGTTTTACGTATTAAAGCTTGTGCTTCCCTCCTCGTAGAATTCACTCGGAGGATTCGTCACAAATAACCACCAAACTATCTTCTTCTGAAACTTTAACAAAGCTCCATGCCATCGCTGCCATGTTTGTTGTGATCAGCGCTGTGCTGCAGGCTGCATTCAAGATGTAACGTAAATTCCCGCGTTCCCTTGTTTGCTAGTCGTTCTTTCAGCCTTTTCTATTTTTTTTCTTTTTTTATGTGTAACATGTGGGAAAATACTGCAAATATCGATTCAAGTCAGCAACTACTAAAATTATGACCGAGTTAACGAGTTGTTTTCTGGCATGAGGGGGTATTCTTGACTTTCCTTAATGAGATATCGTTTTTCTGATTATGTCGACGTTACTTGAACATAACATTCACTGCCGGTCATTCAAGGCTCAGAGGGAGAGAGACACTGCTGTGTTGACAGAAATATAAATGTTATCGGGGCTATTCGTCGTGATATCGGACTTATCGGGATGATGTCATAATTTCCTGTTATCGGCCTGATAGTTATCGTGCACCCCTAATTTTTGAGGCTTGTTGCTTTCACGCTTTGTAATCGTGGTTCAAAATGAAAATTGCTCTGTAGTTTTGGAGAATGGAGTTCCTTCAAGTCCCAGAAACCCCTGCTCCAGAAGCCGGTGGAGCCCGACGTGTCCGACTGCTGCGGGGACGAGAAGATCGGTGAGTCCCGTCGGAAACGGCGGAAGAGTTTGTCTAACCATCTACCGAGTTGAAACCAATGAAAGAGGCTGAATGTACGAATGTTTTCTCGGCCTCTCAGAGGGCGGCGAGAGTCACAACGGCGATGACGACAGCAGCGAGTCCGAGGGAGACGAGCCCAGCCTGAGTCAGGAGCCCAGGGCGCCGCGCAACCCGTCGACCGGCGGAGGCAGCCAGCCGGGCAGCGCCGTGCACCGGCCCAGAGGTAGCCACTCATCTGCGTTCTCCTCATGTGCCGACCCAGAGCTCCTGTCCGTGCCGCCGTTTTCATTCTCCGCTAACGATCACCCTCAAGGTCCGTCGGCCCGGACGGGGGCGTCGTGGTCGATGGACAGCGGCTCCGACGACTCCCACCGCTGGTCCGACACGCTCAGCATCGACGAGAAGGACGGCTTCGTGTTTGTGAACTACTCCGAGGGGCAGACCAGAGGTCCGCACTCTCACCCGGCCCATCCGGGCCAGAGCTCGGCGCCTCAGCACCTCCACCCCGCCGCCATGGAGGCGCGGACGTACAACCAGCTCAGGGCAGGTGAGCGTGCGGTGAATCCATCTTTTTTTTTTTTTTTTTTTTTTTATAGTCCAGATTGGTCTCTGGCGTGATGCGAGCGCATGTCTTCGTGTCCCATCAGGCCACAGATGGGAGCGCCAGCTGGTCTTCCGGAGCAAACTCACCATGCACACGGCGTTCGATCGCAAGGACAACGCTCACCCGGCTGAGATCACGTCCCTCGCCATCTCCAAGTAAGAAAAAGCGGCGTCCACCGTGTACATTTGTACGTTCCTTGACGCTTTCCACTTACCAAAGCAGAAGACGTGCTGCAGTTGCGACGCTGCAGATGATCTTTAGTTGACGCAAATTAGCTTGAATGACACTGTTGCGCAATAAGGCGTATAATGTGCTCATTTAGTCATAGAAGGGTTATTACCGACTGTCTTGAGGGACAGCTGCTAATAACCAGAAGGGTATTAACAAAGTTAATAAAATGAAACGGCGCACCACCTGATAAATCAGGAAAAAGGGACTAAACGGCACAATCTGTCTCAAAATGGCTGTTGTTCCAGCCTGTGACCAGGTGTGGCGCTACAGAGCAACAGAGAAGATGTGAGTCCGAGCACAGACCTCTGCAACGAGCAAATGTTACAAAACTGTGTAAAATAACCACAAACAACTTCTCTCATTAGAATATATCAGAATTTATTAACAAAAGTATTAAAATGAACAAACACTTGAATCACGATCCTGATGTCTACTAACTAAAAGACGACTAAACTAACGTAAGCAAATAAAACATTCAATGGAAACCAGTGTAAACTTATAAACATGTGTGCTGGAAACTATAGGCATGTGTGTGTGTGTGCGTAGGGGTGAGTATTGACAAGGACCTCGCAATACGATATGTATCATGATACTTGTGTCATGCTACAATATTATCACAATATCGCGATATCACGATATATTGCGATATTCTACCCAGTTGATATCAAAATTAAAATGAAAAGCAACTTGAAGGAGCTAAGGCTAATGCTTCAAGCTATTGAGATGTTTGACCAAGAGGAACCTGGTCGACGCTCTTCGCTAACTCGCATTTTGTAAACGTTACCATTGCCTGATCTAAAAATGACCGGAACGATGTTCTTCTGGTGCAGTTAAAATATTAATTTATTCCATTAACTGATCCGACAACCATAACGCCGGCAGTTAGCGCCACAGCGGTCAAAAACCTTTTGCCATTCCAGGTCAAACAGCTAACCAATAACTAGGGGTGAGTATTGGCAAGGACCTCGCAATACGATATGTATCATGATACTTGGGTCACAATACAATATTATCACAATATATTGTGATATTCTACCCAGTTAATATCAAAATTAAAAGTAGAGATGAAAAATCAAGTTGCTGTGTATGTTCATCAGAGGATATTGATCATTCAAAGGTTAAATTGAGTCAAAACTATTTGCTTCAAAACAACCTATTTATTGTTTATTATTAGTGTTTTTGCACATTTAAGTAACCATTAGTAACCAATAAAAAAAATCGATATTATATTGGGCGGCTGAAAATCACGATATATTGCCAAATCGATTTTTTTTCACACCATTAGTGTGTGGTAGATAAACTAAGCTTGCTTTTAGCGTGAGGAGGATTTCAAGATGGCAGACAGGGTCACGCGGTGACTTCGTCCCTCACCAAGATGGCGACTGAGATCACGGAAGGTTGTTAGTACAAAAAAAAGAGGAAAGAAAAGACAGAGTAGAATCAACAAAGCGAATGTGATTCCTAACCACCGATGCCGTGACGTCCACACTCTCGTCTTGATCGTTTGGAAAATCGGGGGCTTGATCAACCAGTGGTGAGGAAACACGGTGATCACTCACGTGGGTAAATACGGCGGATTACCGGTGGGCTCAATCGTAAACAGTGTCACAGTAAACACAGAAATATTAACTAAGCAAAGTAACTCTGCCCAGACACCAAAGCCTCTTACGTGGATCACTCTGGAAGCGATCTGTGGCGTTGTGAAGTCCGTGGAACTGGACTGATTGATCTTGGTACGGCAGAACCGCTGTTGGGTTACGCCCCGCTGGTCCAGGAGCGGCTCTCCTCTTCTTCCTCTCTTCGTGGTCAACGGAGATGCGGCATTGCGCCAGGTTGTCTTCCTTCCTGTTTTGTCTGAGGCCGGTCACGCGTCCGCGGCACGCGGGTGATTCCTACGCGTCGTTTCTTCCGTACGTCGCAGCTCACTCCGTGTGGCGCGTCACGATCGGGCAAGGCATGTGACTGTCTTCGGACAACCAGACAGGAAGCAGACGTCGGATCTTTTCATTGTTCCGATCGGATGACACCTGAAGTGATGCTGATTGGTTGAACTTCCTGTCAATCCTGTTGATTCCACAGTGGTGTCAACTGCTGGAAAACGTCAGGCCGTTCCTGAGATGTGGCCTTGCACCAACACCGCGGCGTATCTGTTGCATGCCGAGTCTGTATACGTAATTTCACACTTTTGTTAATTTTTAAATTCAAATTCAAAAATTCAAATTCAAAAATACTTAATTAATCCCCCAAGGGGGAAATTCAAGTTTCAGTACACCAGTTCTTCTGGTGTACTAGAGTAGCTGCTAGCGTCCAGCGCTCCTTTTCATGCCCGGTCCTGTGGTCCGAGTGCTAACTCCAGTTAACATCCGTTAAAACAGTTAACAGCCTTTAACATCCGTTAAAGCAGTTAACAGCCGTTAAAACAGTTAACAGACATTAACAGCCGTTAAAACAGTTAACAGCCATTAAAACAGTTAACAGCCGTTAACATCCGTTAAAACAGTTAACAGCCATTAAAACAGTTAAAAACCATTAGAACCAGTACATCTCCTATAATGATGGCCAACTTTGATCTGATACCAGATCTATTCAGGTGCGCCTTACAGGTGCTGAGATGTGCTCGTCTTAAACGTTTCCTGTCGTTTCAAGCAAGAATCTTCAAAGACAGACTTCAACATGCAGGGATACTAAAACTAAGCTGCCAAACCGAAGTGTGGCAGCGAGAAAGACACAACCTGACCACATTAATGTCCTTCCTCTACCTCTCCCTCTGTCTCTCTGTGCTTCTCCGCAGGGACCACAGCAAGATCCTGGTGGGCGACGGGCGCGGCCGGGTGTTCAGCTGGTCGGTGAGCGACCAGCCCGGCCGTTCGGCGGCCGACCACTGGGTGAAGGACGAGGTGGTGGACAGCTGCTCCGGCTGCAGCGTCCGCTTCTCGCTCACGGAGCGACGCCACCACTGCAGGAACTGCGGGCAGCTCTTCTGTCAGAAGTGAGATCATCGCAAACCTTCAGCGATCATTTAAAGACGCTGCGCGGCGTGCTCCGGCTTTCTGTTTAGTAGTTCTGAGTAGTTTTTTTTTTTTTTTTTTCTTCAATCTCATGGAAGCTTTAGATGAGAGAGATGATGGCGAGGGGAGCGAAGGGTTGCTCCTGGCTTACTCACGTTAGCTCGTGTTAGCTCACGTTAGCGTGATTTCAAAACTCCATGGAAGCGATGGTTATGTTTCAGGTGGTTGATCTGGTTTGTCGTATTAAAGCTTGTGCTATTTTTCCCTCCTTCGCTTGGAGCATTTATCACAGATAACCAGCGAACTATAGTTCTACACCATCGCCGCCATGTTTGTTTGTTTTTTTCAGCACACTGTTCCGCAATGCTGCATTCAAGGTGTAACGTAAATTCCTCCGTTCCCTCGTTTGCTAGTCGTTCTTTCGGCCATTTTTCTATCTTGTATGTGTAACATGTGGGAAAATACTACGAATATTAATTAAAGTCAGCAACTACCAAAATGATGACCGAGGTTAATGAGTTGTTTTCTGGCATGAGGGGGTATTCTTGATTTTCCTTACTGAGAATTTGTTTTTCTGATTATGCCGAAGTTAACTTGAACATACCATTCACTGTCGTGTTAACAAAAATATATGTTATCGGGCTATTCGTCATAATATCGGACTTATCGGGATGACGTCATAATTTCCTGTTATCGGCCCGATAATTATCGGCCCGATAATTATCAGGCATCCCTAGTTTGCTGCATCTTTATCGGTTCGTAAAAAAGCGAACGACAGCGCGCACGCTGTGGAATGGTGAGGATTAGGGCTGTAGCGATACACAAATCTCACAATACGATACACGATATTCGGCTCACGTACGATATATATCGATATTCATCTTGACTTGACAACCCGAAAACCCAATGTTCCGACCCGAATCGGGTCTCGGCTCTCTGACAGGCTGGGTCCGCGTTTACTCCAGAGAGGTAAAGATATTAGCGGTGGCAGCTAATGTCAGGACTCGGGGCAGTTTAATTAATTATTCATTAATGTGGGGTATTTGTCATGAAACAATTGTGTTACCGTAGCGTGTTATTAGCGTGTTATTAGCGGTTTGTCCGGCAGCTGTAAAGCACAACGGATCACCAACATGACAACGCTGGATGAGAGAATATTTTTATGACACGTCCTGACCGGTGTAGGCTATTAGCGTTAGCAGTTGCTACCAATAGCATCTGTATCCACAAAGAAAATAACGACGTGGATTTATTGTTGTTTACATCACGTAGCCTATGTAGCAACTGAACCGGTAGAAGAACTTAACTTCTTGTTCTTCTCTGCTTTTCTTTTTTCCAGGTGCAGTCGCTTCCAGTCGGAGATCAAGAGACTAAAGATCTCGTCGCCCGTGCGAGTTTGTCAGAACTGTTACTGCAACCTTCAGCAGGAGCGCAGCGCCGACGACGGCTGCAGAAACTGAGCTCCTGCCTCCACCCGCCGCCGCCAGGAGCGTTTCATCCCTCCATCCATCCGCCTTGTTTTTCCCCCCGTCAGCCCCCCCCCCACTTCCTTTATCTTCTCAAACGCCCGGGATCCAGACGTACTTTAACACCCTGATGAAACGTTGAGGCCTCGGTGATGGACAGAATAACAGACGACAGGAAATGAAAGGAGAAAAAAAAAATCACCACTTTAACCACCTGCACTCATCACGCAGACGGGGGAGGGGGGTGATACGTCGCAGCACACCTGAATCAATCACTCAGCAGTTCTGCTTGGAGATCAGGAGCAGCGAAGCTTCTTCTGTCACCGAGACTGAAAAAAAAAAACAAAAAAAGAAAACTTGTATATAGTGTAAATATTTGCCATGGCCTTTTTAACTCTACAAACACAACAAAAATGAAGGTCATTAAGGAAAAAAAAACAGAAAAACAAAAACAACTTGCCTGTAACTCAACGTTGTGACTAACCAACCACTCCTGGCTTTAAGAAGAAAAAAAACCACATGTATGTATTCTGTGTCACAGCGAGTCCAGAGGAGAAACGGCGGGAAGGAGGGACATGAATGTCGGCAGGTATCGTCTGTAGGTCCACTTATGCAAAATCACCTTTTTTTTTTAAGAAAAAGAAAAGAAAATCATTTCAAGATCAGTTTGCTGTTTACAGAAGTGAGATTCTCCGTGTCGCCCAGCCGTCACCGTCAGACTCTCTTTTCCTGTTTTTGCCAAATTGTTTTAATTATTAGTCTTTTTTTTTTTTTTTTTTTTAAATATCTTCTCTGCCCTTAACGCCAGTTCCCATCTGGAAATATTTACTGTCGCTTCTGCTTTCTGAAGACTGGACGTCATCATCTCACATTTATTTGCAAACATATCGCTTTCTTTTACTTGTTTTTTTTTCTTTTTTTAATTTCAGTGCGTCATCCGTGTGGAACAAAAATAATATAAATTAGGTTAAAAATGTACTTTTGATTTCCCACCTTGTCTTTTCCACGTTGCCGTCGAGCAGTTTATCGAATGAAAAAAAAAAAGGGACGTCTTTGTTTGTGTCGTTGGCTCGAACCTACGGAGCCCCGTTTGGATCAAAATTCAATGAATAAATGAGTCTATTATTATGAAATACAGGCGTTTATTATTATTATGAAATATTTCCCATTATTATGAAATGCATGTTTATTATTATGAAATATTACCCATTATTATGATAATGCTTTAATTTTTTTATAAGAATGATTTGTGTGTCAATCACAGCAGAGAGGGTGGAGCCATTTATGTGATTGGCTGCTCTTTCATTCAGGCATAAGCAACAGAACAGTGAATATTAATAGTGAGCGACAGGTGCAATGTATATCCTCCAGGACAGCAGGTGGCAGAATGCACCTCAGTTTACAGTTAAAAGTTGACATCGACTAAGAAACGTCAAGGTTTCCCGTAGCTCAGTCCAAGCTGCTCAGTCCAAGGTGCGGACTAGGAGCGCACCTTGATGACGCCGCGGCCCGCTGCTAACGGGACCTCACGGCCAAAACTAGTCGATATCAGAGCGTAGAATGGAGAAGGATCAGCCAATGAGCATGCAGGTCAACCACTGGTCCCGCCCACTGGCAAAATGTCATTGTTATGTAAAAACTCATTCTTAGATTTAAAAAAAAAAAGCCATTCTGAAATAAACTATTATGCATTAAGCTAAGATTAAATAATAATAAAAATATATTTCATAATAATTACATTTTTTTATAATAATGGGAAATATTTCATAATAATGGATACGTATTTCATAATAATAAACGCTTGTATTTCATAATAATAAGACTCATTTATTCAGTGAATTATGACACCAACAGGGCTCCATACGAACCCGCGGCGTCACTGCGGCTGGTCGGCAGACGCCGTGCACTCCATTCACTTTATCCTCAGTTCCTTTAGCCGCGGCCGCTAACGGGGAGTTCCCGGGTCTGGAGGAGATGTAAATAATGGCTCGGACCACAGAACCGTGAGATCCAAATACGTCTGTATGTTTCTGAGGCGGGAACGGGCAGAGGTGGACCGCGTTGTTTTTAAATTTATGCTGCTTATCAAAAAAAATGTTGTTTTTTTTATTTTGTTTTTTTTTTGTTTTTCTCTGCTTGCGGGGGACCCCTACGGGCCAGGCGTGGTCCGGCACCGTCGTATATACGAGCCGCAGGGTTACTCACAGCTCTTAACGGCATCCTAAAAAAAATAAAAGGGAACAAAAATAAACGAACAAGCTAACGGGCTAACGCGTGAAGGCACAGAGACACTTTAGTGAAGAACAACCAGTCAGCTTTCTGACACCAGTCCAGGACAAAAGAGACCAAGGAAACATTACTGGGACTGATTCTGGCCCAGATACAGTATTACTGGCACCAGAACCAGAACTGTCAGGAGATTAGTTTTTACTCCTTTTACCAGGGAAGGAAGGAGGAGCCTTGGTACGGTGCGCCAGAGTGGACAAAAGTGAGAGAACATAAAGGGATATAACGAGTGAGTGGGTCAGACTCTTCCAGGAATCGGACCCACTCACTCGGTCCCGTTAGAGTCTGACCCACTCACTCGGTGGGACAGGACCGAGTGAGTGGGTCAGACTCTTACAGGACCGAGTGAGTGGGTCCGACTCTTCCAGGACCGAGTGAGTGGGTCCGACTCTTACAGGACCGAGTGAGTGGGTCAGACTCCTCCAGGACCGAGTGAGTGGGTCAGACTCTTCCGGGACCGAGTGAGTGGGTCAGACTCTTCCAGGACCGAGTGAGTGGGTCAGACTCTTACAGGACCGAGTGAGTGGGTCCGACTCTTACAGGACCGAGTGAGTGGGTCAGACTCTTCCAGGACCGATTGAGTGGGTCAGACTCTTCCAGGACCGATTGAGTGGGTCAGACTCTTACGGGACCGAGTGAGTGGGTCAGACTCTTACAGGACCGAGTGAGTGGGTCAGACTCTTACAGGACCGAGTGAGTGGGTCCAGACTCTTGGGGACCGAGTGAGTGGGTCAGACTCTTCCAGGACCGAGTGAGTGGGTCAGACTCTTCCAGGACCGAGTGAGTGGGTCAGACTCTAACGGGACCGAGTGAGTGGGTCAGACTCTTCCGGGACCGAGTGAGTGGGTCAGACTCTTCCGGGACCGAGTGAGTGGGTCAGACTCTTCCAGGACCGATTGAGTGGGTCACACTCTTTCGGGACCGAGTGAGTGGGTCAGACTCTTCCGGGACCGAGTGAGTGGGTCAGACTCCTACAGGACCGAGTAAGTGGGTCAGACTCTTCCGGGACCGAGTGAGTGGGTCAGCACCCGTCTGTGCTTGAATGCATTTCTTCACGTTGACCACTAGGGGGCAGAGTTTTTTTTAAGATTTACAAAACGAAACACATGGAGACGAGGCCGCACTGAAACTTTTTAGGTGCATTTGATTTTCCTGTTTTCACCCAACAAACTTACTTAATGCTGTTCTCCGGTTATATTTTATTTATTTAAAAAAAAAGTTTAATTTGCTTCTGCTAATAATTTATCATGTTAAACGTATTTGGATTAAAATATTCCCCCGTGTTATACACTGACAAAAATCCAAAGGATGAGGATAATCCAGTTGAATTTTTTTTTTTATTAATTAAAGTACAGTTAACATTCTAAATGGGAATCTCAAGAAAATGTTAAAATTTGTAATAAATGTGGCATCTTTTTAAGTGTTCGACTGTTAATTGTTGTGTAGAAATGTAACGTCCCACCGAGGTTTGAGGTGAACTGCGTCGTTCACGGGTTCGACCTGAGCGAGAAAACGTGTCAAAGGTTTAGATGTTATTAGATTTTAACGCGGCCACCTGTCCGATGTTCTGAGGAATTTTCTTCTTTCGAGCCTCACTATCGCAGTACCACTTCGGACCACACGGGGGCGCATCGATCTGCCTCTGAGGATGGTGTGCCAACGACGGGGGGCGGAGTCTCGGGCATCTTACGACGCCGCTAGAGGTAGCACTTTAGGTATTTGCTGATTGTGCTAGTAAAAGTGGCATATTATGCTAGTGGCAGTGCTCGTTTTTTGCCCAAATTATGCTCGCTTTTCAAAATTATGCTACTTTTTTAAAAAATTATTTTGTGCACAAACTTCACAACTCATAAGACAAGTTTGAAAATGTATTTTATTAACCCTGGTCTGACGTTTTGGGCCCGGTTGTTCAAAACCTGGGTAACTTTATCCGGTGGTTAGGCCTATACGGCGGATAAATCTGCTATCCAGCGGATAGTTATCCAGCGAACAAAAATAGGTTGCACAAAGCCTGGATAGTGTGGTGGATAACTATCCACGGATAGCTTGCTAACCATCGCGTGTAGAAGAGCGTGACACAGTTTGCGCAAGGTTTTGCACTCAAATGGCCTCCAGTTACCATGGTGAAGTATGCAAATTTTAAGTAAACAACAAACTGTGCGCGCGCTAGTAGTGCGCGCTGGGTTTCAAAACAAATAAAAACAAATACAGTGAAAACTAAACCATGCAGTTTCTGACAAAGCCCTGGATAACAAATTTAACATTGAATAATCTCGCTCGTTTCTGAACCACGCAGTCCGGCTTGACTTCTCTAATTCGTTCTCTAACAGTTAATTAGCGCTTGTTATATTGAAGCATCATACTTGCTTGCAAGTAATGGAACCAACTGTTAATAGTAATCTATCGTTTTTTTTTTGTAGCTGAGATCTTCGTTTTATTGAATTATTCTAAAATTGTCCTATTAAGACAAGAAAATATACGGATTATGCTAGCAGTGCTACTTTTGGAAAAAGGGCAAAAATTATGCTCAATTCCTCAGATTATGCCAAAAATTATGCTAGCACAATCGGCAAGAGCCTATAGCACTTTGTTGTGCATCTGCGGCCGGGACACGTGAACTTCTGTCGTGATGTTCTGCCCCCGTGTGGTCAGAAGTGGTACATGATGCATAGAGTGGCTTTAAAGATTGCACTTTTTTACCTCCCGCCCCTCCTCTCTTTGTGTTTTTTTTTGTTTTTTTTTTTTGGTCCACAACCGTGCGCTCGAGTGTTGCTTTGTCTTTCCACTTCTGTTCGTTCCTACAGTCTCAAACACGTTAAAGAAAAAAACAACAACTTCACCATCGTCTCCCTCAGATCGTTGCTGTTGTGATGATGATACGCTCTCCCGCTACTGTTATATCTTTCATTTCTGTACTGTAACCGAGCGTGCAATCATGCCGTCGAGCTGAAAGGGGCCAAACGGGCTTCTATCAATCAAGAGTTCCTTTGGATCTTGTACAAAAAAAGAAAAAAAAAAAGCATTGAAAGGAATCATGAGTTTTTATTGAATGCAGGTTTACGTTATTTCAGCAGAGAGATGCATTTTACTGCAGATAAATGAACTGTACAAAGTATTTATGCAACTATAACTGGTTTTAGATTTTTTTTTTTATGATTATTGCGATTCCAGCAAGTTTTGTTACTTGTTGCATGTTTATTAACACAGCTGACTTTCTGTGTCAGTGCATTGTACATGTTCGCAGCATTAGATTATTATTTTTTTTTATTTTGTTTTGCGTTTTTTTTTTTTCTTTCCCGAGGAGACATCGCGAGACAAGTTGCTCCGAACGACCGACTGACGGGTTCGTGTACAGAGCCGCTAGATCACGACCCGAAACTCCAGGTGGACTTTTGTACTCTTTATGGAAAATATTAAGGATGGAGAAGAAAAAAGAAAAAGGAGAGAGAGAATCCTGGCTTATTTTGGTGGTCTTGTATTAGACTGCATTACTACAGTATCTGGTGTGCAATCTGTGATAGCTGAATGTTCCTTGTATATTTGTGTTCACTACATCCTGCAAGAGAAAAAAAAAACCAGTAGAGTAACACCCCTCCCCCCCTTACAGAAAAAATGTTACAATAATGCAATAGATCTGGTACTTAATTCTTTTTAATTTCATTTCAATAAATAATTGCTGTTTACCACGAAAGGCTCTTGTTCCTGACTTTGGGAGAGTTACGGGTTCGGTTCAGTTTTAGGGAAGCCGGTCAACGGCTGCTATCTGGTTGCTATCTGGCTGTTCCTGTGGGACACAGAGACGCTGACCTCAGTTTCCCCGCTGGTTTCAGCTGCCGGAGGTTTCAGCTGCCGGAGGATTCAGCTGCCGGAGGTTTCAGCTGCCGAAAGGTTCAGCTGCCGGAGGATTCAGCTGCCGAAAGGTTCAGCTGCCGGAGGATTCAGCTGCCGGAGGATTCAGCTGCCGGAGGATTCAGCTGCCGGAGGTTTCAGCTGCCGAAAGGTTCAGCTGCCGGAGGCTCCTGCAGGTTGCCTGCTACACCGACAGGGTTTGCCCAGTGGCTGGTGCCCAAAGTCTAGCAGCAAAGTTGTGCCCATTAGCCTCAACGCACTGCAGTTTCACTAAGCACTTGCCCTGTTACTACCCAACCCAAGGCAGAAGAGACTTGGGTCTCTGTTACGCGTCTGTTGCTAAGACACAACAGACCCGTTACTACTCTGTTACTCTGGCGGAACAGAACTTGGGTCCCCGTCACCCCACTGTTACTATGACAAGGCAGAACAGACTAAGGCCCCTGTTACACCACTGTTATTAAGGCAGAACAGACTTGGGCCCCTGTTCCGCCACTGTTACTACCTCCCAAGGCAGAACAGACTAAGACCCCTGTTACACCACTGTCAATAAGGCAGAACAGACTTGGGCCCCTGTTACACCACTGTTACTATCTCTCAAGGCAGAGCAGACTTGGGCCCCTGTTACGGCACAGTTACTAAGGCAGAACAGACTTGGGCCCCTGTTACACCACTGTTACTAAGGCAGAACAGACTTGGGCTCCTGTTACGGCACAGTTACTAAGGCAGAACAGACTTGGGCCCCTGTTACACCACTGTTATTAAGGCAGAGCAGACTAAGGCCTCTGTTACACCACTGTTACTAAGACAAAACAGACTTGGCCCTTGTTGCGCCACTGTTACTATCTCTCAAGGCAGAGCAGACTTGGGCCCCATTTACACCACTGTTATTATAGGAGAACAGACTTAGGCCCCTGTTACGCCACTGTTACTAAGGCAGAACAGACTTGGGCCCCTGTTACACCACTGTTACTAAGGCAGAGTAGACTTAGGCCCCTGTTACACCACTGTTATTAAGGCAGAACAGACTTGGGCTCCTGTTACGCCACTGTTACTATCTCTCAAGGCAGAGCAGACTTGGGCCACTGTTACACCACTGTTACTAAGGCAGAACAGACTAAGGCCCCTGTTACACCACTGTCAATAAGGCAGAACAGACTTGGGCCCTTGTTATGCCACTGTTACTACCTCCCAAGGCAGAACAGACTAAGGCCCCTGTTACACCACTGTTATTAAGGCAGAACAGACTTGGGCCCCTGTTACGCCACTGTTAGTACCTCCCAAGGCAGAACAGACTTGGGCCCCTGTTACGCCACTGTTACTATCTCTCAAGGCAGAGCAGACTTAGGCCTCTGTTACACCACTGTTAGTACCTCCCAAGGCAGAACAGACTTGGGCCCCTGTTACGCCACTGTTATTAAGGCAGAACAGACTTGGGCTCCTGTTACGCCACTGTTACTATCTCTCAAGGCAGAACAGACTTAGGCCCCTGTTACACCACTGTTATTAAGGCAGAATAGACTAAGGCCCCCGTTACACCACTATTATCAAGGCAGAACGGACTTTGGCCCCTGTTATACCACTGTTACTAAGGCAGAAAAGTCTTGGGCCCCTGTTACACCACTGTTACTACCCCCAGGGTGGAACAGCGGTGTAACAGTCACAGAACAGAATGTTCCACTGTTCCACTGTTGTGGCATTCACACAGCACAGCAGGGCAGAATGAAGGCACTGCAGCAGTGAAACAAACGCTCTGTGTGAATGGGCTCAGGGAAACCTCCAAAATAAGACATACGTATGCAGATTTCCAGACAGTTATCCAAAAAATCTACCCTTTCTCTGGAATTAGAAAATCAGCCCCCATACACAGAATCTTCGCCTGGTCCCCCAAACAGCTAGACACGGCCCTGCTATTACTTTAAATGGTTAATTGACCCAGTTGTGACCCAATGGCACCAGTGTCTCTCTACAATGCATTTAATTAATCACTCTAATGATAGCATATTTAAACACATTAATAAATTATTCCTCTCCTTTCAGGATTAAGGGCAGCTTTAAATTCAGAATTTGCACCGAGGTTAAAATGGAGAACTGCTCAGTCCTCCACAGGGGTTTCTAAATTCAGAATAGGATCAAGGGTTTAGATTAGGAAGATGGTTTGAGCTTATATCAGTGGGGGTCCTCATAAAAATAGAGTAAATGTGTGTGTCTAAGTTGGGACGCCAGTCCTCCCTGGTTGGTACTGCAGTGTGAAGCTGCTGAGCTGATCAGCCCAGTTTGGACTGAGCTGAGTCAAGTCAAACAAGTTAACGCAGACTCAGACAGGAAGTCATGTGAGCTAATATTTCAAAATAAACCTGTCAACGTTGCAGCAGTAGGTGCAGTAATTTAAAAAAGAAAATTATCTCAGTAATTATCATCTTATTTAATAATGATGTCATCTGAGAGACTCTGTGCAAACAGAGAGAAACTGGAAGGTGTGCGCTCGTGACTTGCAGGTGTAATGATCTCGCTGTCCTCCATCTACGTTAGGGGTCATTGGTTTGCAGACCTTATTGGTCTTGTCCAGTTTCCACCTGCTGCCTCCTTCACAACTGAGCTCAGCTGAGCTGTGAAATGAAGGAGTTTTTCAGTCAGCAACTCCATTCAGAAAATACCTACATGATACTTCTGCGTTATGCATAAAAAAATGCTGTTTGGTATTCACTGTTTATGAGAAAGAGCTTATCATTCTTATAGGAAAATTTCATATGCCTAGGTAATTAAAACCTTTTCATCTTTCTCCACTTTTCATGAAGAAATTAAATCTTATACTAAGACTATTTCAACTTCGGGTAACAAAAAAGCTATAAGAACACTGGACTTGTGCTCCAAATTTAAAATATTTTTCATTTTCACTACACTTGCTTCTTTGCAGTTGTTGATTTCTTTATTTTTATTTTTTTTGCTTTGTTTTGTATATATATATATATATATATATATATATATATATATATATATATATATATATATATATATATGTGTATATATATGTATATCTATATGTATGTATGTATATGTATACAAATATATGTGTGTGTGTATACGTATATGCACGTCATATATATATATATATATATACACATACATATACATATATATATATATATATATATATATATATATATATATATATAGATATATATATATATATTATATTGTATATATATATATATATATATATATATATATATATATATATATATATATATATATATATAATTGTGTGTATATATGTATATGTGTGTGTATATATGTATGTATATGTATAAATGTATATATATACAACTATATATACTATATATACATATATATATATAATATATATATATATATATATCATATATATATATATATATATATATATATATATATATATATATATGTATACGCATATATATATATATGTACATATATGTATATGTGTTTGTGTGTACACACTGTCTTCGACCAAAACTAAAAAAAAATTCAAGTTGTAAGCAAAGTCTTTATTTTGAAGGGAACACCGGAAGCGGCTCGTGGTTATTCCACTGATCCTCGTATCATCAGGAGGAAGAGGAGGAGGAGGAGGAGAAGGAGGAGGAGGAGAGCAGGACTGCGGTGGTAAACAAATACACGCAGTGGAGTCGTTAGTGTCCCGTGGATCGGTGCGGGGACACTGTGGCGGTCGTGGGTCGCTTCCAGCAGAACCGGCCTTCCTCCAATGACCGAGTTTGGGTCAGAGGCGAGATAGGAATCCGGGATTTCGTTCGTAAATAGAGACCCGAGGATTTTATCTGAGTCGGTTTATGTGACACACGTCCCAACGGCGAAACGAGCGAAACATGACGGAGCTGAGGAAGCGAGGCGGCGGCGGCGGAGGAGACCCCGACAGTCCCGACAACATCAGCGACAAGGTACAGTCCTCCCCGGCGGCCCTGAACGCATCACTGCCGCCGCGGGACCTCGCCCCGAAAACAAGTCGGACAGGTTGTTGTCAGTCTGGGGAGAGGGAGCCAGCCTTCAGGCTTCCGGGCTCCAGGCTCCGAGCCCGGGCTGGCAGGTTAGCGACGGGGCTAGTCGGCTAGCTACCGTCCGTTAATCTGCCGCGAGCGCGACGCGGTCACCGGGAACGCGCAGCGATAAGGACACGACGTCGGAGCTCACGGTGTCCGTGTTGAGGTTCACGGCCTCACCGGGGCTCGAAACGTCCCAGCCTGTCACCGTGTCAGGTATGGAGTCACGGAGATGACGAAAATAAAAAATTAAAAAAATAGAAATAAAAATTTAAAATAGGATTTAATCTGGAAGTACAAAAGTTAAAATTTTCGCTAAATATATTTTTTATGTACGTCTTTTTAAAAACATTTTTGAAAAATATTAATGTAAACCACTTGCTAATTTTTTTTTTACATTTTTTTTTTTTTAACTTTTCCCCATTTTTCTTATTTTACGGATGCTTTTATCCTGTTGAATTTTAATATATACAGTTGAAACCAGAAGTTTACATACACTGAATAAAAGGACGCATACATTTTTTTCTGACATTAAATCAAACTAAACTTCTCCTTTCAGGTCAGTTAGGATTTCCAAAATGATTTCTAATTGCTAAATGCTAGAGTAATGAGTAACGTAAATGAAATAAATTAACCAATTACAAGTCTATTAGTCCACTTATTAAAGCTTTTGGAGCATATTCTATTCCAGATGCTGATTCTTGAATGCCCGTACGGTGGATTTCTGGACTTGTAATTGTTAAAACCCGAAGTTCCCCACGTCCATGAAGCATCCAATCAGGAAACACCTCAGAACCTCCAGACATTTGACCAATCAGAAGGACAACCACATCTTTTTCTTTTTTTTTTTAGTTGGTCACCTGATGTCCGCTTTAGATGCAGATGATAGTAGAAAGGAGTTATTCATCACAGAGAAGATGAAATTCTTCACATGCTACGCAGGCTGTTTACGACTGGATGGAAATAATCGAAAAGCGTCCTAAATGTTGCAGCTGCAGTGAAGGAGTTTGTTTACTAAGCCGGAGCAGAACATAAAGGAAGCATTCAAGCGTCTGTCCTCGGCGTTTTACGAGTATAAATGTGGTCTGTCTTAGCCAAACTGGAACACATATTTGGTTTTTTTCCCTCAAACATTTATTTTGAGCGAAGACCACGGGGGCCGCGGAGCACGTTTTCCATCTTTTTAAACGCGGTCAGAAGCAGATTTCGGCAAACACTTGACCTGCTGGGACCTGATCTGAGATCTGTGTGCTTTTAGCTTTCAGTGAAGGCATCAGTAGTTACCGATGTTTCTTGTGACTTCCTCGTTGACATTAGAGCTGAGTGATTTTATCGATTCTACGATATATATCGATATTTTATTTCCCCAGAGAGTATCGATTTTTCAGCTGCGGGTATCGATATTCTAAGCTTCTTTCAAAACCCCCGTGTCCCACCTTTAAAAGCTTGTTAGCAACAATTTGCACTGTTTAAATAAATTAAACTATTTTTCTCAACGCATCTTTTATTCATTTTGTCCAGCATTTGCAAACTGCCTGTCAGCCATATAATGTGTAATTGATGCTTTCAGTTCAATTAATTCAAACAAAGTCATAGAAACACTCACAAGATGTCACCAAAATCCCTTTGTCCTTTTAGAATCTTTCAGAAAATGATGTAAATCTATTGTAAGATAATTATTGATATATATCGTATCGTGAGCCGAATATCGTGTATTGTATCGTTAGGGTTGGGCACCGAAAAACGATTCCAAGTAGGAATTCGGTTCCTAACGTCTGGTTCTGGAAATCGTTTAAAAGATTTTTGAATCTTTTTTTTTGGTTCCTAAATGTCTGCGCTAATTTTTTTTTTGTTTTGTTTTGATTTACTTCACTAGTTTGTTGATGTTACGTACTCAACTCCGCGCTTGCGGCGACGTCACGTCCGTCACCGACGGGACTTCACTCGCCACAACATGGATCCCAAGAGACGCCGCTCTGGAGTTTGGCTGCATTTCAGTCCGGGAAATGACGGCTAGCTGGCGCAGTGAAACACCTGCGGGAAGCGTGTTACTGCCAAAGGAGGGAGCACGACTAATATGACAAAACACCTTCACCTGCATGGTATCACAAAAATAAACGAGTGTACCGTATTTCATTCACTGCGTTGCTCCCGTCGCTTCTTCGACTGCAACAGAGTCCGTCTTCATCCAGAAACTCTTGCCTTCTCATCTACAGTGGAACCTCTACTTACGATCTTTTCTACATACGAAGTTTTCAGGTTACGGAACGCATCAACGGGAAAATATTGCCTCTAGTTACGAAAGAAATTTCAGGATACGAAAGGCAAAAATACAGTAGCGCTGCTACTCGCAGCTCCCAGAGTTTACCGAACGTTAACATACGTGTAGCTGCTCTGCCATTGGCTATCGGCTAGCATCTTCCTGGCATCCCATTGGCTAGGAGGGCCCCTTGTCTGTATGAGCGTAACCCAGCAACCCAGGTAAACAAACAATTTTTACCTCCACCAAGGAGGTTATGTTTTTGTCGGCGTTTATCTGTCTGTTTCTGAAAGAGCAGATTTGGTCATCTTCCTAAACAAAAACTGCTGATTTCGTTTTTTGTTGGGCAAAATGTATTTTGGAGGCCAACTGCCAACTGTAAGTTGTTTAACATTTAGGCTGTAAGTGAATTCTGTGTTGCATATGTGCATGCTAGCATGTGGAAGAATAAAAATGGCCTGTCGCCTGTGTAAATGTGTCACAGTTTTTTTTAATGAAAAAATTCTACTGTTAGATAAGTCGCGATCTGTTGACCTACACATCAAAAATCGGAATTCGAGAATCGTTTTGAACAGGAATCGAAACGGAGAATCGGAATCAGAATTGTTGAAATCTAAACGATGCCCAACCCTACGTATCGTATCGCGATATTAGTGTATCGCTACAGCCCTAGCGGACAGTTAAAGCTGCTCTATGTGGCAGCGCCACTCGTGCCTGCGTTTAGCTCTGTGTGTTAGCTAAAGAGCCAGCGAGCGGCGGGAGACAACCTCGGGAGAGACGTTAGCTCCAGACGTCCTACAAACGTGTCTGAGATGAAGCAGCTCTGGGAGGGGGGGGGGGGGTCCTCGGAGGAGCTGTTAATGTCGAGGGCTCGTTCCCTTTTCTCCCTCCGGCGACGTGAGCGTGAAAGACTCGAGAAGCTCCACACTGCAGTTTCCCCATGTGGGCGGAGAACCTCCAGGGCTGGAGCTCGGCCCCCTCGGGATCCGCCGAAGCTAAAAACAGAGTCCGCTCTGGGGAACGGGCCGCATGTACGCGCGCATGTACCCGAACATGCATGCGTGCATGCATGTTCGGTCCTGGCTACTGTTGCCAAGCAGAGTGTGTTTGCCGTCTGGCCGCCTCATTAATGGCCCGGCCTGTTTGTCATCGTCGCCGCCTTCAAACTGCATTCTTGGCGGGTTGTCGCATTCTGCCGTCCCACAGAGACCATCAGAACAAGAGACACCCGAGGACATGGCGGATTCACCAGTAAAACCAGTAAAACACTGAAGCTCGTCTACATGTGAAGGAGCGCGCCTGCGAACTGCAGTTTCCTGGTGTTTACTGGTTTGCATTAACGTCAGGAGTGATGTATGTCTTTGATAAATTAAAACGAGCTTCTCCTCTGACAGGCGGGCGCGTCTGTCGGCTCTGCAGCCCTGCAAATATCGCATCATTATCGAGTTACAGGATTTACAGTTGCTCGCAAATAAACTCTTGTTTGTACTGATCTGTTGACATTTTTATGAGGCACTCAAATTAAAGGCATGCTATGTAACCCTACCACTTCGGAGTAATGCAACCACCCATCCCCCTTTTAAACATGAGACCACCACCCGTGGTTTGTGTTCACAGAAAAACACATCACAACATCAACATGTGCAGTATCAATGTCGCAAAAAAACCCCAAAAAATATTGCAATATATGGCGGTCTATTATTTTCCAAGTGACATGCATGTATCATTTATAATTAGTATTTTATATATACCTTGCTGCAGGACTAGAAATCGCATTTTATTACTTTTGGTGCCTGTTCAGGATATTAATTTTAGCTGCGAAGCAGAAAGACTTTGACGCATCGGTTTGTATATCACAAGTTCTAATATTGCTGAGTCATTGTTCATGTTGTCCCAAATATTGTGCATTAAACGTGATATCACAGTTGAAATTGCGATGATGATAATGACCTGGGATATATAAACCGTCGTTCTTTGCAGCTAAAATTGACCCTCGACATTATTTAGACCACAAATATGGTTTTTTTAAAGATAAAATGCTAACGTGAAGACTGCAGCGAGACTCAAAATTCCAAATTCGTTGCTGTATATATTAGGGGTGAGTATTGGCAAGGACCTCGCAATACGATATGTATCATGATACTTGGGTCACGATTTGATATTATTATGATATCACGATATATTGCGATATTCTACCCAGTTTATATCAAAATTAAAAGTAGAGATGAAAAATCAAGTTGCTGTATGTGTTCATTAGATGATATTGATCATTCAGAGGACAAATTGAGTCAAACCAATTAGCTTCAAAACAACCTATTTATTGTTTATTATTACTGTTTTTGCACATTTAAATTTTAAACAATTTAAATATGAAAATTAAATAATTTTCCTAAAAAATCTACATTAGGAGCTGAAAAATCGATATTATATTGGGCGGCCGAAATTTGCAATATATTGCCAAATTGATTTTTTTCACACCCTTTTGTGTGTGTGTGTGTATATAAACATATATATATATATATATATATATATATATATATATATATATATATATATATACATATGTTTATATACACACACACACACAAAAGGGTGTAAAAAAAAAAAAAAAAAAAAAAAAAAAAAAAAAAAAAAAAAAAAAAAAAAAAAAATCAATTTGGCAATATATTGCAAATTTCGGCCGCCCAATATAATATCGATTTATATATATATATATATATATATATATATATATATATATATATATATATATATACTCCTCCATGAGTCCCACCTTATCGTGGTGAGGGGTTTGCGTGTCCCAGTGATCCTAGGAGCTATGTTTGTCGGGGGCTTTATGCCCCTGGAAGGGTCACCCATGGCAAACAGGTCTCTAGGTGAGGGACCAGACAAAGTGTGGCTCATAAAGACCTTTATGATGGAGAAGAACCGAGGCCCAAGATTTCCCTTGCCCGGACGCGGGTCACCGGGGCCCCCCTCTGGAGCCAGGCCTGGAGGTGGGGCTCGGAGACGAGCGCCTGGTGGCCGGGCCTTTGCCCATGGGGCCCGGTCGGGCTCAGCCCGAAAGGGAAACATGGGCCCCCACTCCAGTGGACTCACCACCTGCAGGAGGGGCCATAGAGGTCGGGTGCGCAGTGAGCTGGGCGGTTGCCGGATGCGGGGACCCTGGCGGTCCGATCCCCGGCTGCAGAAGCTAGCTCTAGGGACGTGGAATGTCACCTCTCTGGCGGGAAGGAGCCTGAGCTGGTGTGTGAGGTCGAGCGGTTCCAGCTAGATATAGTTTGGACTCACCTCAACACACGGCTTGGGCTCTGGAACCAGTATCCTTGAGAGGGGTTTGGACGCTTTTCCACTCTGGAGTTGCTCCGGGTGAGAGGCGCCGAGCTGGGGTGGGCATACTTATTGCCCCCCGACTTGGCGCCTGTACATTGGGGTTTACTCCGGTGGACGAGAGGGTAGCCTCTCTCCGCCTCCGGGTGGGGGGACGGGTCCTGACTGTTGTTTGTGCTTACGCACCAAATAGCAGTTCAGAGTACCCACCCTTTTTGGAGTCCTTGGATGGAGTATTGGAGAATGTCCATCTGGGGACTCCCTCGTTCTGCTGGGGACTTCAATGCTCACGTGGGCAACGACAGTGAGACCTGGAGGGGTGTGGTTGGGAGGCAGGGCCCCCCCGATCTGAACCAGAGTGGTGTTTTGTTGTTGGACTTCTGTGCTCGTCATGGATTGTCCATAACGAACACCATGTTCAAGCATAAGAGTGTCCACATGTGCACTTGGCACCAGGACACTCTAGGCCGCAGTTCGATGATCGACTTCATAATCGTATCGTCGGACTTGCGGCCGCATGTCTTGGACACTCGGGCGAAGAGAGGGGCGGAGCTGTCAACTGATCACCACCTGGTGGTGGGTTGGCTCAGATGGTGGGGGAGGATGCCGGTCAGACCTGGCAGGCCCAAACGTGTTGTGAGGGTCTGCTGGGAACGTCTGGCAGAGTCTCCTGTCAGAAGGAGCTTTAACTCACACCTCCGGCGGAACTTCGATCATGTTCCGAGGGAGGCGGGGGACATTGAGTCCGAGTGGGCTATGTTCCGGGCCTCCATTGTTGAGGCGGCCGACCGGAGCTGTGGCCGTAAGGTCGTTGGTGCCTGTCGTGGCGGCAATCCCAGAACTCGTTGGTGGACACCAGCAGTGAGGGATGCCGTCAAGCTGAAGAAGGAGTCCTATAAGGCCTTTTTGGCATGTGGGACTCTGGAGGCAGCTGACAGGTATCGGCAGGCTAAGCGGGACGCGGCTTTGGCGGTTGCTGAGGCAAAAACTCGGACATGGGAGGAGTTTGGAGAGGCCATGGAGAACGACTTCCGAACGGCTTCGAAGAGATTCTGGTCCACCATCCGGCGTCTCAGGAGGGGGAAGCAGTGCTCCATCAACACTGTATACAGTGGGGATGGGGAGCTGTTGACCTCGACTCGGGACGTTGTGGATCGGTGGAGGGAATACTTCGAAGACCTCCTCAATCCCGCCGACACGTCTTCCAATGAGGAAGCAGAGTCTGGGGACTCAGGGGTGGACTCTCCTATCTCTGGGGCTGAGGTTGCCGAGGTGGTTAAAAAGCTCCTCGGTGGCAGGGCCCCGGGTGTGGATGAGATCCGCCCGGAGTTCCTCAAGGCTCTGGATGCTGAGGGGCTGTCTTGGTTGACACGCCTCTGCAGCATCGCGTGGACGTCGGGGACAGTACCCCTGGATTGGCAGACTGGGGTGGTGGTCCCCCTCTTTAAAAAGGGGGACCGGAGGGTGTGTTCCAACTACAGGGGGATCACACTCCTCAGCCTCCCTGGGAAGGTCTATTCAGGGGTCCTGGAGAGGAGGGTCCGTCGGATAGTCGAATCTCGGATTGAGGAGGAGCAGTGTGGTTTTCGTCCCGGCCGTGGAACGGTGGACCAGCTCTACACCCTCTTCAGGGTCTTGGAGGGGGCATGGGAGTTCGCCCAACCAGTCTACATGTGTTTTGTGGATTTGGAGAAGGCGTTCGACCGTGTTCCCCGGGGATTCCTGTGGGGGGTGCTTCGGGAGTATGGGGTGCCGGACTCCCTTATACGGGCTGTCCGGTCCCTGTACGACCGGTGCCAGAGTTTGGTCCGCATTGCCGGCAGTAAGTCGGATTCGTTTCCAGTGAGGGTTGGACTCCGCCAAGGCTGCCCTTTGTCACCGATTCTGTTCATTACTTTTATGGACAGAATTTCTAGGCGCAGTCGAGGTGTCGAGGGGATCCGGTTCGGTGGCCTCAGGATTGGGTCTCTGCTATTTGCAGATGATGTGGTTCTGTTGGCTTCATCGAGCCGTGATCTACTACAGCTCTCGCTGGAGCGATTCGCAGCCGGTTGTGAAGCGGCTGGGATGAGAATCAGCACCTCCAAATCCGAGACCATGGTCCTCAGCCGGAAAAGGGTGGAGTGCCCTCTCCGGGTTGGGGATGAGGTCCTTCCCCAAGTGGAGGAGTTTAAGTATCTCGGGATCTTGTTCACGAGTGAGGGAAGGATGGAGCGGGAGATCGACAGACGGATCGGTGCGGCATCTGCAGTGATGCGGGTGCTGCACCGGTCTGTTGTGGTAAAGAAGGAGCTGAGTCGGAAGGCGAAGCTCTCTATTTACTGGTCGATCTACGTTCCTACCCTCACCTATGGCCATGAGCTTTGGGTAGTGACCGAAAGAACAAGATCGCGGATACAAGCGGCTGAAATGAGCTTCCTTCGCAGGGTGACCGGGCTCTCCCTTAGAGATAGGGTGAGAAGCTCGGTCATCCGGGAGGGGCTCAGAGTAGAACCGCTGCTCCTCCGCATCGAGAGGAGCCAGATGAGGGTGGCTCGGGCATCTGGTTAGGATGCCTCCTGGGCGCCTCCCTGGTGAGGTGTTCCGGGCACGGCCCACTGGGAGGAGACCCCGGGGAAGACCCAGGACACGCTGGAGGGACTATGTCTCTCGGCTGGCCTGGGAACGCCTTGGGATCCCCCCAGAGGAGCTGGAGGAAGTGGCCGGGGAGAGGGGGGTCTGGGCTTCCTTACTCCGGCTGATGCCCCCGCGACCCGACCTCGGATAAGCGGAAGAAGACGGTACGGTACGGTACGGTATATATATATATATATATATATATATATATATATATATATATATATAAAATCTGAATAAGTGTCTGAATTGCCATTAAAGCAGTAAAAGTTCCACCTGATTGGTCAAATATCAATATTTAAAGTATAAATGCACATTGTTTGAAATAACAGACTTTCGTTCATTGCGATATTTTTTACATTTTTGTGGATGTTGATATCGTGATATCGATACATTTTCAATATATCATGCAGCCCTGTTGCTAAAGCAGAAGAAGTGTCTCTAGTTTAGCATCCAGGACGCACCATTACGACTTTTTCAGTCCCGATACCGATGCCCGCGGTTTGCGTATCAGTTGATGCCGATATCAATCCGATGCCAACTCATGACCCTCCGCCATACGGATACCTGAATGAAACTCTTTATCGATACCAGTGGAATAAAACTTCCACACCGACTATCGGTTTTCTTCAAGCCTTCCACTAGTGACTGCACTGGAGCAACTGGTTTCCAGTGGGCTGTTTGAAACTGCTGCTGCTTGGTGGGACTGTGGTGCTTCACTGTAAAGCGGCGGTGGCGGTGGTGTCGCTACACAGTATCGAATAGCGGTGTAGCGATCCATCCATAGTTTGATTTAATGAAGATCGATCCAATAGTGTCAGCGCAAAGTGAGCTGTCTCCACTGGGGTTAAGCAACGGCATATTATCATGATATTCGCGATATCACGATATATTGCGGTATTCTACCCAGTTAATATCAAAATTAAAAGTAGAGATGAAAAATCAAGTTGCTGTATATGTTCATCAGATGATATTGATCATTCAGAGGACAAATTGAGTCAAAACTATTTGCTTCAAAACAACCTATTTATTGTTTATTATTAGTGTTTTTGCACATTTAAGTACCGTATTTTCCGGACTATAAGCCGCTACTTTTGTCCCACGCTTTAAACCATGAGGCTTATACTTTCTATGAATTTTTCTTCACCCCTCAGGGGGCGCTCTAGCAGGAAGTGCAAAAACCTAAAAAACAAACCAAGTAGTTAAAGGCTATTCTGTTTTTGTTAAGTAGCCTATGTTGGCTAGGCTACTCTACTTTAATTTTGTGAGCATCACTACCTGTAATTAATGGACAAACTGATTAATCCAGGTGTGTCTGACCATTGTAGCTACTCAGACACACCTGCAGCTTATATGTGACAAAATATATATTTCGTTTATATTGTAATGGCTGCGGCTTATATTCAGGTGCGCTTTATAGTCCAGAAAATACGGTATTCACAATGCATCTAATACATGAATTTTCCTAAAAAAAAATCGATTTTAAGAGCTGAAAAATTGAAATAATTTTGGGCGGCCGAAGATCTATTTTTTTTCACAGCCCTAATTACGTCTCACTGCTTAACTTTTGATTTGCGTAGCTCTGACTTCCCTGCTGTCATTTGCCGCTTTCATTCTTGCAGTGCTGCGAACATTTTCTGCTGGGATTCATAACTAAAGAGCTGAAGAAAACAAAGCTGTGCAAAAGCTCGGACCGAAGGTGCATCACTCCCCATCCGCCGGTGTTTTTCTGTTCATTTTTGGCTCTGCAGACTGTGAGAGTGTCACTTGGGGTCGAATTAAAGCGGAATTAAACTGCCGGCCTCCCGCCTTCGTCAGCTGGTTTGATGTATTTTTAAAAAGGAGCAGAGTCGGTGCAGAGTCGGCAGGGTTTTGAGCGGGGATGAGTCAGCCCTCTGCATCAGTTGTTCTGGAGGTTGTTGGATCGCTTTGCTGTGTCACACGCCTTGAAGAAACACCAAACACGACTGAGATGTGATTATTTATTTATTTATTTTTTTTATAGAAAAGGAAGAAAACATCCCATCCGGTTCTTTCTGACCGTAGCGTTTACATTCACGGGCCAGCCAGCCATGTTTTCATGGTTATAAGTGTGTCCTTGATTCAGCGCTTCAAGGCTGCTGCCTCTGTGCACGTTTCTGCTGACCTCTCACGGCCCTCCATGCTGTCGCCGGGACAGTTAGCGACCGCGACATGACAGCTGACCTTGGCGGGCTGTCTGCTGCCCAGCTGGCCTTCCCGAAATCTGCGGTAGCAGTAGCCGTCAGCAGCAGCTTCAACAGCAGCAGCAGCAGCTTCAGGAGCCGGCTCTGGCCATCAGGTTCAGCATGCGTAGCCCTTCACAGCAGCCGGCCACAGCAACAGCAGCAATGGCGCAGCAGCAGCAGCTTCAGCAGCAGCACCAGCCGGCAGCAGCACCAACAGCAACAGCAGCAGCAGCAGCAGCTGCAGCAGCCGGCCACAGCAGCAGCTTCAGCAACAGCAGCAGCAGCTTCAGCAGCAGCAGCAGCAGCAGCAGCAGCAGCAGCAGCAGCAGCAGCAGCAGCAGCAGCAGCAGCAGCAGCAGCAGCAGCAGCAGCTTCAGCAGCAGCAGCAGCAGCTTCAGCAGCAGCCGGCTCTGGCCGTCAGGTTCAGCATGCGTAGCCCTTCACAGCAGCCTGTGCTGCGTCACGCCGTGTGACTCAGCATCGTTTGTGCTGCGTGTTCAGCGTCTCTCTGCGACGTGAGCGTGGGCGCAAAGAAAAAAAGGGCTCTGAGGTTCTCTGATTTGGTGTCAAAGCAGCTCAGGCCGACCCAGTTGGAGTGACAGAGGTTAAAGACATGGAGGTTAAAGACATGGAGGTTAAAGACATGGAGGTTAAAGACATGGATTACTCTGCAGGTGTGAGTTCCAATGGCAGCCAGGCTGTTTATTTTTTAACAGTATTGATCTCTGTAATGAGCATTTTGCTCCCTTGTGAGCTGCAGAGAGCTAGAAAAAGGCAGAGATGGTGAGATGAGATGGTGCAAGCAAGCACCCCCCCCCCCCCCCACCACCCACCACCCTTTGACGGTATCCAGACAGTCATGCTGTCTGCTGGTCTGTACCTGACAGGTGTGGAGATGTGTTCAAGCATCGTTGTTTCCTGATTCTTGGAGCTCTGGTCACTGAAACCATCCTGGCAGGAGCCGACTCCTCCCAGTTAGTCCTGAGATCATCTCAGGTGGGCGGGACGAACACGCCCAGACGTCCCTGCTGAAACAACACCTGAAGTGAGCTCCCACCTTCGCGCCAACGTCTGATATGTGGTCCAGCAGGTCGGTTCTAGTTCAGGTTTTCATTCCTGCCAGACCGGTTTCGCCGCGATGACTCCTGACGGAAGTATGTGAAGACTTCTGTGACCAGAATTCATAGAAGATGAGAACACCTGAAATAAAATCTGACGATTGTTGGCTCTTTTTACCTCCTCTGTTGTCGGGACAGTCTGACGGAGGTTTTTCGCTATTTTTACCTCCTTTTTCAGTCACGCTTGTTTCCGTTTCCTCGTTAATATCTGAGCAGAAATCTACAGTCACACCTCCAGAGCTCCAGCACCTCTTCAAACCACAGCGCGCTTCCACTTTCAGCACTTCCTGAACTCATTACATCCAACTCTAATGACTCTAATGATGTCATGAACATTTCCCTCAATGACTAGCTAATTAATTTTTATTTTTCATTTCATGTAATTTTCTTGAATTTTTTTTCAATATTCTTTCTATAACTGTTAAAATAAGGCTGCAATAGAAGTCTGAGACTGTTCATTTATTTCTTAGTATGACAACTGCCAAAATCAGCGGGGGATCAAATACTTATTTCCTCCACTGTATATCATATCGTGAGCCGAATATCGTGTATTAGGGATGCACGATAAGTGTTTTTTAAAACTGATACCGATAACTTTCAGCTCCTAAAGGCCGATGCCGATAACTGATAACACACACATATACCTAAGATCATTACATCAATACTATGAACAAAATCAAAAATAGTTTTGACTTTTTAAATGAACAGTTATTTATTTTTTTCCATTGAATAACTATTGTCAAGCCTCTCAAACATTTTCATAAATCTATCAAACAAACCTATTTGATATCTCACATTAACTTAAATAAGGTTCATTACTGACTGATATAAAAAATAAAGGCTCCTTGAACTGATGGAAATACATGCATCAAAATTACAAACTGAAAAAGATTAACAGCTAAAGGATTTTGGCTTGTGGTACCATTTAAATTAATACCTTTAATTAAAGTAAATGAGGTTCAGTAGTTTTTGGTTTTTATTTTTTAATCTCATGGAAGCTTTAGATGAGAGGAATGAGGGAGAGGAGAGACTGCTGCTGGCTTGCGCATGTTAGCATTAGCTTCTGTTAGCTCACGTTAGCACGATTTCAAAACTCCATGGAAGCGATTGTTATGTTGTAGGTGGCTGATCAGGTTTTACGTATTAAAGCTTGTGCTTCCCTCCTCGTTGAATTCACTCGGAGGATTCGTCACAAATAACCACCAAACTATCTTCTTCTGAAACTTTAACGAAGTTCCACGCCGCCATGTTTGTTGTGATCAGCGCTGTGCTGCAGGCTGCATTCAAGGTGTAACGTAAATTCCGAGATTCCCTCATTTGCTAGTCGTTCTTTCAGCCTTTTCTATTTTCTTTTCTTTTTTATGTGTAACATGAGGGGAAATACTGCGAATATCGATTCAAGTCAACAACTAATAAAATTATGACCGAGTTAACGAGTTGTTTTCTGGCATGAGGGGGTATTCTTGATTTTCCTGATTGAGTAATCGTTTTTCTGATTATGCCGACGTCACTTGAACATAACATTCACTGCTGGTCATTCAAGGCTCAGAGGGAGCGAGACACTGCTGTGTTGACAAAAATATATGTTATCGGGGCTATTTGTCGTGATATCGGACTTATCGGAATGATTTCCTGTTATCGGCCCGATAGTTATTGTGTATCTTATTGTGAGATTAGTGTATCGCTACAACCCTAATTGCAGAGATGAAAGAAGGTGGTTCTGGAAGCCTGTTTTCTGTGTGATTTGAAGGAGAAGTCCTGTTTAAAATGAACTAAAAAGTAACGCCACCCAGCGTCACCGAACCACCAGACAGTTCAAGGGTTCAGGTCCAAAGCAACAGTCTCGGTCTCATCTGAGTTCATTAACAGGAAATCAGCCGTCAAACATGTCAGGGAGACGTGTTGTCTAGTTAGTTGACTGGTCTGGCTGTCATGGACGGGTGCAGGTGAGGGTCACCTGTACAGACATGAGAGCTCAGGTCTCTTCTCTGAACGTCTTGTGTGTTCTTGTGCCAGCAGGAGGCCGACGGCGATGACAGGCTGGGTCTGGGCCTGGGCCTGGGTCTGGCCGGCGACGCCGAGGGAGAGGGCGACGTTGACTCCAAAGCAGACACTCCAGATGTTCCTCTGTCCACGGCGGACACGGACAACACTCCTGAATGTCTGAACAAAGCTCTGGAGGGCCTGCCGCCCAGGTACGCAACCCCAGAAACCCCAGAAACATGTACGTCCGAGCGAAGTACCTTATAAGTGTTTGAGTCTCCTTTTGGTCTCAGAAAGCTTTTCCACAAGAAACTAAAGGAAATAAACTCTTTTTTTTTTTTTTTTTTTTTTAACTCCGAGAGCCAATTAAAAAAACTCAAGCAACTCGTACTTAATTTCACTGCGCACGGTTCGTATTGACGTTGGGTGCGGCGCAACGGTGCTGACGTCTTTCCTCCTTGGCGTTGCGTCGGCAGGTTGTTCAACGCCCTGCTTCTCCGCTACGTTGCGTACGGTCGGATTGAACAGATTAAATGGATCTTCGGGAGGTGTTGCAGGTTTCAGTTTCCAGGAGAAACTGAAGAGGCCTCATCCTGCGCCCGGTGGAGGGCGCGACCGGCGGGCGACGGCCGGCTCACCGGGCTTAAAGGCTCACGAGGAGGGAGGCGCAAATCCCTGCAGACAGAGGGGAGGGGCAAGGGCTGAGGAGATGAGGAGGTAGATTAATGGAGTGAGTAAAAAGGCGTAAAAAGGCTTGAAGGTGAACGGAGGAGGAGAGATTCACGCTGCGGTGCTGAGTGGAAGCAGCAGCAGCTTTTTTTTTTTTTTTTTTTTTTTCATGATGCAGCTGTTTTCCCTCCATTCATACGGCAGCAGGCTCGCTGCCCTGCTTGGCTCCTGTGCAGCTCTTTTGTTTTGATCTCTGGGCAGCGGGCGGCGGTGCAGCAGCGCCTCGCCACAGCAGACCCTCTGGGACAAAGCCTCCCTCCGCCGGCGTGGCCGTGCTGACATGACAGCAGAGGTGGCGGTGGTTTAAAAAAAAAAAAAAAGGAAAGAAAGAGTGCACCGGTGTGCTGGTTGCGATTATTTTGATTGAGTGAGCTGCAGAGGACTAAAGTTGATGAGCCACACAGTGAAGTTATGGGAGAAAGCAGTGGAGGCTAGATAGGCATTTGCCGATTGTGCTAGTAAAAGTGACATATTATGCTAGTGGCAGTGCTCGTTTTTTGCCCCAATTATGCTCGCTTTTCAAAATTAAGCTACTTTTTAAAAAAATTATTCTGTGCACAAACCTTACAACTCACAAGACAAGTTTGAAAATGTATTTTATTAACCCTGGCCTGACGTTCTGGGCCCGGTTGTTTAAAACCTGGGTAACTTTATCCGGTGGTTAGGCCTATACGGCGGATAAATCTGCTATCCAGCGGATAGTTATCCAGCGAACAAAAATAGGTTGCACAAAGCCTAGATAGTGTGGTGGATAACTATCCGCGGAAAGCTTGCTAACCATTGCGCGTAGCAGAGCGTGACACAGTTTGCGCAACGTTTTGCACTCAAATGGCCTCCAGTTACCATGGTGAAGTATGCAAATTTCGAGTAAACACTGGGAGAAAGACTAAGGAGTCTGGGACCGAGACACAGACTTCCGGTTTGTTTCATCGAATTCCCGCGGTATCTCAACACAACTAAAAAGCAATCGCAAAATAGCAGTGGAACCAACTGTCTGGGGCGCCGAAAAGGGGGGGTAAAGGATACGGATTATAGGGGCCCATGATTGAGGGGGGCCCAGAGAGACCCCTAATGATGATCAAAAATAGCATCAACAAATTTCGCCGCTGTGTTGGGGGCCCGGTAAAGATTCTTTTCATGGGGCCCAAAATCCCTAGCGGCGCCCCTGCCAACTGTTAATAGTAATCTATCGTTTTAGTAGCTGAGATCTTCGTTTTCTTGAATTATTCTAAAATTGTGCTATTAAGACAAGAAAATATACGGATTATGCTAGCAGTGCTACTTTTGGAAAAAGGGCAAAAATAATGCTCAATTCCTCAGATTATGCCAAAAATTATGCTAGCACAATCGGCAAGAGCCTAAGGCTCGACTGAGGACTGAAGTGAGCATCTGTTTGTTTTCATGCCAAAAAACAAAAAAAATTAGAGATGTAATATATTTTTATTAGGGTTGGGCAACGATTAAAATTTTTAATTGCGATTAATCGCATGATTTCCCTGATTAATCACGATTAATCGCGTTGTATACGCAAAATCAAATAATGAATTCAAAAGTAGTGTAAAGGTCACTTTTATTTAAATGTTCTGCTGCCATATGAACTAAAGTGCCATAACATTTGTTGTTCAAACACTTTTAACATCAGCACTTGTCAGTAACACATATTTAGTGTAAATCTCATCTTAAAAAATGTCAAATAAAATAAAGCTTACTGCCACTGCCAGGGCATTAACGTCATCCTGTTTTTTTATGAAAAATTAAAAAAAATCTACAAACAAAATCTTGAGCCACAATCAGAACATTAAAACAGGTAATTTCTGTGGAGAGAGCAGAGAGCAGGTGGAGGAACATCTAGAGAGGTGGAGGTATGGCCTGGAGAAGAGAGGGATGAAGGCCAGCCACTCAGATCTGCAAGGTTTTGTGACATCACAGACCCAGATCAGAGCGAGATTTATCCAGTCGGCCCGTCTTCGTCTCAATTCAGCCTCCCGTTACTGCTGCCCAGGAGGGTGGCGCAAAGCTGCAGCACTGATTTCCAAAAAGGCACAACATAGTGGGACGGAGTCGAATCGAGTGGCTAGCCCCGCCCCCTTAAAATGAATTAGCAAAGAAATGATTGACAGGACAGTTTTAGTCCGCGTGTCTGTGTTTCTGTTTAATTTAATTATGCATATGAGCGTGTAAAAAGTGGGTCATAATTAGAGCTGGGCAAGTTAACGCGTTATTATAGCGTTAACTCATTAATTTATTAACGCCGATATTTTATCGCGCGTTAACGCATGTTGCTCACGTGCTTTTATTTTGAAAAGTCTGCTACTGGCTGCTGCAGAACCAGAAGACAATTGGCAGGTGATATGCGGAAAAGCTAAAACAGACATGGAGAACAGTAAAATCTGTGAACTTTACAGTTCGGGTAGCAACTCAGGTAGCAATATTAACAATTCTGTCTGAAAAAAAACTTTAAAACCACTTTGTTCAAGACGATCATCAGATCTGCTCCATGTGTTCACTGTCCTGCTGTTCTCTAGCTGGTTACTGCAGTGCGGTTCCATCTAGTGGCACAGATGTGTAATGACAACAGAAAGCCTTGTCCTCAATTATAAAACGACCCTAATTTTTGAGAATATGACTTGTAGATTAAAATATTGTCCTATATGTCCTATATGTTCTGATTGTGGCTCAGGATTTTGTTGGTAGACTTTTTAAAATTTTTATAAAAACAGGATGACATTAATGCCCTGGCAGTGGCAATAAGCTTTATTTTATTTGACATTTTCTAAGATGAGATTTACACTAAATATGTGTTACTGACAAGTGCTGATGTTAAAAGTGTTTGAACAACAAATGTTATGACACTTTAGTTCATATGGCAGCAGAACATTTAAATAAAAGTGACCTTTACACTACTTTTGAACTCATTATTTGATTTTGCATATACAATGCGATTAATCGTGATTAATCAGGGAAATCATGCGATTAATCGCGATTAGAAATTTTAATTGTTGCCCAGCGCTAGTCATTATACAGTCATGGAAAAAATTATTAGACCACCATTTTTTCTTCAGTTTCTTGTTCATTTTAATAACCACTAAACGTCATCATGTGACTAAAACAGACAGAAAAGAAACACTGAATGCATAAAAGCAGTGTTTTTGGCAGTACACAACGCCCATAGCTATTGATGTAAAAACTTAAGTGATTTAGGTTATAATCAAGAAAACCATGGAAAAATGGTAAGATATATCAGCTCTTAAATAAAACTCTTATGAGCAATCTTTGTGGTTATCGTTATGTTTGTCCAAACAAATGTACCTTTAGTTGTACCAGGCATTAAAATGAACAAGAAACTGAAGAAAACAAGGGTGGTCTAATAATTTTTTCCATGACTGTATATGTCCCTCAAGAAATAATCATCAGCAATTTGATGTTTCCGACCCTCACAGATGGAAGAATTACTGGATACGAGGAGTTCTGTCTCTGGCCATGATTTCAGGCTTCTTCCTCATCATCTACATGGGACCAGTTACTCTGATACTGGTGGGTGAGTTGCTCTCTCCGCACGTCATCTGTTTTTAATCCAAGCTGTCACTTTAACTGCGTGTGTGGCCCCTCCGTTACACTTCTAACCGTGCGGATCATGTGATGCAGGTCATGGGTGTGCAGATCAAGTGCTTCCATGAAATCATCACCATCGGCTACAGAGTTTACCATTCCTACGAGCTGCCGTGGTTCAGGACGCTGAGCTGGTGAGGAAAATGGGTTTCACGGATGTATTCACGTGTCACCAACGGAGGTTTTTCTATCTTGACTTGATCTGTCTGCACATCACTGCGGCCGTAGATCTTTATTTTAGTTTTTTACACTTACCACTTAAATATAAGCCACACCCACTAAAATTTAAACAAAATACAGTGGTACCTCTACTTATGAAATTAATTTGTTCTGGAAGTAGTTTCGTAACCTGAAACTTTCGTAAGTAGAGAAGCGTTTTCCATTTAAATGCCCTAATCCGTTCCAAGCCCCCTAAAATTTAAACATAATTTTGTTATAAATTATAAATAAGACATGAAATGACATAAAAACCTGTAAGAAATACATGTTAGAACTAGAAAAACACTCAGAGAGCGCAGACCTCCACCAAGCGCAACAATTATCGAAAATTTGAAAGTGATCCAGAATCCAGGATTTCTTCCGGATCAGAACCAAAATGAAATCAGTTCTTCCTTTTCACATTTCTGACAACTCCTGAAAATTTAATCAAAATCCATCTATAACTTTTTGAGTTATCTTGAACACAGACAGATGGATAAACGCCAGCAAAAACATAATCTCCTTGGCGGAGGTAAAAATAGTTTGTTTACCTGGTTGCTGGGTTACGCTCATACAGACAAGGGGCCCTCCTAGCCAATGGGATGCCAGGAAGATGCTAAGCGATAGCCAATGGCAGAGCAGCTTGGACGCACCGCTTTTAAACCGAGATACAGAGCCGACAGCTATGTTTACGTTCGGTAAACTCTAGTGGTGTGAAAAATAATCGATTTGGCAATATATCACGATTTTCGGCCGCCCAATATAATATCGATTTTTTTTAGGAAAATTTTATTCTATTTATTTTATTTTATTTATTTATTAGGGATGTGAAAAAAAAAAGATTTGGCAATATGTGGCGATTTTCAGCCGCCCAATTTTTTTAGGAAAATTTTATTCTATTTATTTTATTTATTAAATGTGCAAAAACACTAATAATAACAATAAATAGGTTGTTTTGAAAGCAAATAGTTTTAACTCATTTGTCCTCTGAATGATCAATATCATCTGATGAACATATGCAGCAACTTGATTTTTCATCTCTACTTTTAATTTTTATATTAACTGGCTAGAATATCGCAATATATCGTGATATCGCGACATCATGATAATATTGCATCGTGACCCAAGTATCATGATATTGCGAGGTCCTTGCCAATACTCATCCCTAGTAAACGAGTAGCAGCGCTACTGTATTTTTGCCTTTCGTATCCTGAAATTTCTTTCGTAACAAGAGGCAATATTTTCCCGTCGATGAGTTTCGTAACCTGAAAATTTCGTATGTAGAGGCGTTCGTAAGTAGAGGTACCACTGTATTTATTTTGTCACATATAGCCACAATGGTCCGACACACCTGGATTAATCAGTTTGTCCAATAATAACAGGTATTGATGCTCACAAAATTAAAGTAGAGTAGCATAGCCAACATAGGCTACTTAACAAAAACAGAGTAGCCTTTAACTTAGTTTGTTTCTTGGTTTTTGCACTTCCTGCTAGAGCGCCCCCTGAGGGCTGAAGAAAAAATCATAGAAAAGCCGCATCTCTGTATAAGCCTCATGGTTTTAAGCGTGGGACAAAAGTAGCGGCTTATAGTCCGGAAAATACGGTACCTGCCCGTTCAGGAGCTCAGATGTTTTATCAGTGTTTGAGCTCAGCTCTTCTATCAGGGCTGCCCCCCCACCCCCCACCCCCCCACCCCCCCCCACCCCCCCAATTGAATTGCTCTACACAGGTTCAGGAGATAAAACGCATCAGAACAGCCAGTAGTTTGGTTGTTTCCTGTGACGGCCACACTTTATTCAACAACCTCAACTCCTGATTAGTTTTATATTTGGTTTTATTTTTATTTTTTATTGTTTGCGTTTATGCAACCCCCACCCCCCCACCCCGAGCTGACTTTGCTCCTCCTTGGCGCTTTGCATACACACCCACAGGATGTATGCGGTGTTCAAAGATCAATGGCAGTAAATGCAATCACATAGAAACGTCCCTTTCACACACATCACACACACACACACACACACACACACACACACACACACACACACACACACACACACAGGGTCAATGTACAGCAGGTAAGAAACACTGGAGGATTTATAACCCCAGAGGGCCTCACAGCACAGATCTGTTTCCCCTCCGACCAGTCAAAACAAAACAAACAATAAATAAAAAATAAATAAAAACCATACAGAGGGATCAACCCCATCTCTTCCTTTTGCCTCAGGTACTTCCTGATTTGTGTGAACTACTTCTTCTATGGTGAAACGGTTGCAGACTACTTCGGGGTCCTGGTGCAGAGGGAGGAGCCTCTGCAGTTCCTGGCTCGCTACCACCGCTTCATTTCCTTCGCTTTGTACCTGGCAGGTGAGTTTCGCCCCCAGGACGAGGCCACTTCCATGTCTTGGAGAGCACGCGTGCTCTTTGCCCCTCGCCCACCCCCCCCAGAGAACTTTGGAACCGTAAACTGAAACAAAAACTTTAGCAAAGCTCTCAGGGAAACTTGTAGTATAAAATAACTGCAACCTCACGAAACAGGGTTTACGGTAGCTTTAGCTCATATCCTCTTTTAAAAAAGGAGAAAATAAAACTAACCACCTTTCTAGGATGTTCCATTCCACCACCAACCACATTATTTCTATTTAAAAACAAAATCAGTTGATTTAGTTATAGTGAAGCTCTCTGCCCTCCCAGCTAACAAGGCAATAAAGAAATAAATGAAATTAAATAATATTAAAGGATTGTTATTTATTCTATCCCAGCAATATTGTTTATAAATACTAAAATAATTATTTTATTTTATTAAATAGAATTAAATGGTATTACTATTTCTATTATTATTATTATTATTATTATTATTGTTCATGATAATAATATTCCAGCCAGGGTGTTTTTCCTGTGGTTCTTCTTCATATTATTATTATTATTATTATTATTATTATTATTATTATTATTATTATTAATATATATAGTTATGATTAATAAAACATTATCAACAACAATAATAACAATAATAGTAACAATATATAGATAAATTACTATTATTATTACCATTAAAATATAATTTAATAAATAAAATTAATGTATTTATTATTATTATTATTAATAATAATAATAATAATAATAATATATAATAATATAATATATTAAAAGAATTAATAATTATTCTTATTCTTATCCTCCTTATTATTTTTCCTCCTCCTAATTCTCCTATCATCCTTTTCTATTCTTATTCTCTTATTATTATATCATTATATCCTCCCCCTTCTCCCCCCCCCCATCCCCCTATCGTCCTCTCCTTCTCTCCCTTCCTCTTCTTCTTACCCTTCCCCTATCCATCCTCCCCTATCCTGTATTATTATATATATATATATATATATATATATATATAGTCTATATCTACTATATCTTATAGATATATTCTTCTTTATATATATCCTATATATATATTATTCTATTATTATCTTATATATAATATATATATATATCTCTATCTCTATAATATATCTCTATATCCCCCCCCTCTCCATCGCATGTTCTCTTTATATCTTGCACTCCTAATTTTTAACCTATTTTGATTGTATCTAGATAGAGTAATTGAAACAATTACCCCCCCCCCAAAAAAAAAAAAAATAAATAAAATAAAATAAAATATCTGATTCAAATCACATCCAGATGTGCTTTTATATCAAGTAATTTTCAGTAAACTGTATCGTAGGTGAAGAGGCTTCCAGTCATGCTGTAAATGTAACAGCACTGAGGAGCTGGTAGGATGTTCAGAGTACAGCGTCCTGACTCTTTCCTCTATGATGTCACGCGTTGGTCCGGCCAGGCTGAGTTAATATAGATCTCAGAGCAGTTCGGCCACGTCGCCCGTATGTGATTCGTGTTTGTTCACCTACAGTTCACTGTGGTCGAAGAACTGACAGCATGTTGTTTACTCTTTCACAGGTTTCTGCATGTTTGTGCTGAGTTTAGTGAAGAAACATTACCGCCTGCAGTTTTATATGGTGTGTATCAGCCAAGTAACCATCTCTCCTGCACGCCTCTTAACCCCCGCTGCCCGAGCCTTTTCACCGCTCCCTCCTTCCCATGATGCACCACATTTTACAAACTGTTTACATGCTGCTGTTGCTGTTGCAGAAGTCTTTTTTTTTTTTTTTTTTTTTTTTGGCCCAAACTTGACCGTAACCAAACCCGGCCCACACCCCCGTCAGACCCAGTCCTTAGTTTTTGTCCGGCCCCCAGGAAGACCTCCTGTATCCCTGCGGCAAAACTGGACCATTAGCATTTAGCATTAGCATGCCAGAGAGTTTGGCCCAGTTCACTACCTCTGGGCCACATCTGGTCCCAGGCGACCCTCGTCGGGGCCGAGCCGTCGGGGCCAGCGGCGGCCCCGTCTGGGCCCAGATGTTGTCTGGATCAGGCTTCTGCAGCAGCTCCAGCTTCACATTGGTTTTTTTTTTTTGTCCCCCCGCCATCTCAGGGCCACGTTTCATCATCAGCCCAGACAGATTTTACTGACCGTTTTGCATTCAGACTAGCAGATATATCTGGTTTTTTTTTTATTTTTTATTCATGCGCAGAGCTCTGAATTGATCTGTGAATGACCTTTGAGCGAATCATCGTTTCCCTAAAAGCTTAAACTGAGGCTGAATCTGCTAAATGTGCCGTAGTATACCTGCTGTGAGCGGAGGCTCCTCCCACTGCTCTGACAGGTTATCGTCTTTAACACCTCCCAGCATGCATCTCCCCATCATTGGTGCCTGAAACTGAAACGTCTGGATTAGCCGCCCCCCCCGCTCTCTTTTTAAAGACCAGCATGGCTCCACTCGTCCATCTGTCCCTCCGTTCATTTGTTTAATCCCGCTGTTCTTCACGTAATTTGACTTTTGAGCAGGCGCAGCAACATTCCAGTGCAGTGACGCTGTGTTTTTGTGTTTTTTTGTTTTGTTTTGTTTCTGTTTTGTGTGTTTGCCATTTCAGTTTGCTTGGACCCATGTGACTCTGTTGATTGTGGTAACTCAGTCCCACCTTGTCATTCAGAACCTGTTTGAGGGGATGATCTGGTAAGCAGGACACAGACTGTGGTTGCGTACGTGTCTTCACCTGGCGTGTGCGTGCTCACTGTTGTGACGCCCTCTAACGCTAACGTAAATGACTGCACATTTGTTTTTGTAACTGGTTGAACTTTACTCCACATTGTGTTTGGTAGAAGTGACTTGAATGAATCTCAGCTCCGCACCGCCTTGCGCTGAAATTCTTGCCTTCCAGGTTCATCGTTCCCATCTCCATCGTGATCTGCAATGACATCATGGCTTACCTGTTTGGATTCTTCTTCGGGAGGACTCCGCTCATCAAGGTAAAACGAGGCTTTGATGGCCACACTGTTGTTGTGGTGTGTTGTTCAACCTCTTCATCACGAGGCCCTTTTCCCAAACCGCTCACAGCTTCAAGCTTCCGTACGTTACTGTGATCCTGACCTCAAAGGAGAGCTGAGGCGTGCAAGGTCCCTGCGAGGTTCCTGCAAGTTTACCTGCGGGCGCACCAGGTCACTGCTAGGTCCCTGCGGGTGTGCCAGGTCCCTGCAAGTCCCCTGTGGGCACGCCAGGTCCCTGCAAGTTCCCTGCGGGCGCGCCAAGTCCCTACAAGGTCCCTGCGGGCGCGCCAGGTCCCTACGAGGTCCCTGTGGGCGCGCCAGGTCCCTACGAGGTCCCTTTGGGCGCGCCAGGTCCCTACGAGGTCCCTGTGGGCGCGCCAGGTCCCTGTGAGGTCCCTGCAAGTTCCCTGCAACTTCCCTGCGGGTGCGCCAAGTCCCTACAAGGTCCCTGCGGGCGCGCCAGGTCCCTACGAGGTCCCTGTGGGCGCGCCAGGTCCCTACGAGGTCCCTGTGGGCGTGCCAGGTCCCTAGGTCCCAGGTTCCCTGGGGTGGGCGCGCCAGGTCCCTGTGAGGTCCCTGCAAGTTCCCTGCAACTTCCCTGCGGGTGCGCCAAGTCACTGCCAGGTCCCTGTGGGCACGCCAGGTCCTTGCGAGGTCCCTGTGGGTGCGCCAGATCCCTGCGAGGTCCCTACGAGGTCCCTGTGGGCGTGCCAGGTCCCTACGAGGTCCCTGCGGGTGCGCCAGGTCCCTGCAAGTTCCCTGCGGGCACGCCAGGTCCCTGCAAGTTCCCTGCGGCGCGCCAGGTCACTGCCAGGTCCCTGCGAGGTCCCTGCGGGTGCGCCAAGTCCCTACGAGGTCCCTGCGGGCGCGCCAGGTCCCTGCGAGGTCCCTGGGGCCTGCCAGGTCCCTGTGGGCGCGCCAGGTCCCTGCAGTTCTCTGCAACTTCCCTGCGGGCGCGCTAAGTCACTGCCAGGTCCCTGTGGGCGCGCCAGGTCCTTGCGAGGTCCCTGTGGGCGCGCCAGGTCCCTGCGAGGTCCCTGCAAGTTCCCTGTGGGCGCGCCAAGTCACTGCCAGGTCCCTGTGGGCACGCCAGGTCCTTGCGAGGTCCCTGTGGGCGCAGCAGATCCCTGCGAGGTCCCTACGAGGTCCCTGTGGGCGTGCCAGGTCCCTGCAAGTTCCCTGCGGGCGCGCCAGGTCACTGCCAGGTCCCTGCGAGGTCCCTGCGGGCGCGCGAGGTCCCTGCAAGTTCTCTGCAACTTCCCTGCGGGCGCGCTAAGTCACTGCCAGGTCCCTGTGGGCGCGCCAGATCCTTGCGAGGTCCCTGTGGGCGCGCCAGGTCCCTGCGAGGTCCCTGCAAGTTCCCTGTGGGCGCGCCAAGTCACTGCCAGGTCCCTGTGGGCACGCCAGGTCCCTACGAGGTCCCTACGAGGGCCCTGTGGGCGCGCCAGGTCCGTGCGAGGTCCCTGTGGGCGCGCCAGGTCCCTACGAGGTCCCTGCGGGCGCGCCAGGTCCCTGCGGGCGCACGAGTCGAGATGTGGAAATTTACCCGGAACTCGGGAGAAAACTTGCATTTCTGTCTCCGCCTAAAGACACATTACTTAGAGTCAGAACCTGCTTTGAATCAGAGGAGAAGACGGCCAGCAGATCTGGGGGTCGGTAGAGGGAGATCTCAGGGGTGACCATGCTAACGTGGACGCCGCAGATGTTTTAACACATCTGTGCTTTGACTTGTTTTGAAAGTATTCCGGCACCGTGCCGGATCTCCAGCGTTTGACTGTACTTTAGGAAAAAAAACACACACAGGCACGTTATCTCTTCGTGGTCTTGAACGCAGCATCCGAGGTGAGCCGGTGGTTGTTTCAACAAGTGTCTCTGGTCATGGACAGAGGACAAGGGTGGAGACGGTTAGCCGTTTGGGCGCCAGAAGCTAACGGACGCTGGTACCTTGTTTTTGTGTGTTGCGCTCCAAGAAGCTAGTCTATGCAACTAGCGGCAAAAGAAAGCTCTTCAACGTCACAAAGGAGACGCCGGCCATAAAGCAGCTGTCCACAGGCTATTTTTCTAAGATCAGTGTTGATGTCTTTCCCCATTGGCTTTGTGTTAACACAAAGTGACGAAACGTCTTTCAGTTTGTTTGGGTTTTTTTTTTCATATTTTTATGGTGCTGTTCATCAGACCAGATGATCTTTTTTTTTTCTTTTTCAAATATAACTTTATTGCCTCCTGATGCGTCGAACGTCAGAACCAGATGAGTTTAGAAATGACTCCATCCAGACAGGAGCTCGTGAATAACTCAGACCCGACTGCTGCGGAGGGAGAGGACGGTAGAGGACGGTAGAAGACTGTGGAGGACGGTAGAAGACTGTGGAGGACGGTAGAGGATGGTAGAAGACTGTAGAGTACGGTAGAAGACTGTAAGGCAAGGCAAGGCAAGTTTATTTGTATAGCACATTTCGTGTACAAGACAATTCAAGGTGCTGTACATAAGCATTACAAAGCATTACATTAAAACAGGAGGAAATAAAAAGATAAATAATAATAAAAATGCAAAAAGTTAATCAACAGTTATTTTTTGATTTAGGAATTAAAAATTGTAGATAAAATGCAAGAAATAAAAGTTAATTATTATGATAAAATGTGGCAAATAGAAAAGTTTTTAACCTTGATTTAAAACTGCTGAGAGTGTCAGCAGACCTGCAGGTTTCTGGGAGTTTGTTCCACATTTGAGGAGCATAAAAACTGAACGCTGCCTCTCTGTGTTTATTTCTGACTCTGGGAACAGAAAGTAGACTTGACCCTGATGACCTGAGGGATCTGGTGGGTTCATAACGAACCAGAAGATCCTGAATGTATTTTGGCCTTAAACCATTCAGTGCTTTGTAAACTAACAGCAGGATTTTTAAGTCAATTCTTTGACAAACAGGAAGCCAGTGTAAAGATCTGAGGACTGGAGTTATATGATCCACTTTCCTGGTGTTAGTGAGGACTGGAGCAGCAGTGTTCTGGACTAACTGCAGCTGTCTGATGGTCTTTTTAGGGAGACCTGTCAGGACAGCGTTACAGTAGTCTAGTCTACTGAAGATAAATGCATGGACAAGTTTTTCTAGATCCTGCAGAGACATCAGTCCTTTAATCCTGGATATGTTCTTTAAGTGATAATAAGCTGACTTCACAACTGTCTTGATGTGACTACTGAAGTTTAGGTCTGAGTCCATAACAACACCCAGATTTCTGGGTGTTGTTATGTAGAAGATTGTAGAGGACGGTAGAAGACTGTAGAGGACGGTAGAAGACGGTAGAGGACATTAGAGGACGGTAGAAGACTGTAGAGGACGGTAGAAGACGGTAGAGGACTGTAGAAGACTGTAGAGGACGGTAGAGGATGGTGGAAGATGGTAGAGGACTGTAGAAGACTGTAGAGGACGGTAGAAGACTGTAGAGGACGGTAGAAGACTGTAGAGGACGGTAGAAGACTGTAGAGGACGGTAGAAGACTGTAGAGGACAGTAGAAGACTGTAGAGGACGGTAGAAGATGGTAGAAGACTGTAGAGGATGGTAGAGGACGGCAGAAGACTGTAGAGGACGGCAGAAGACTGTAGAGGACGGTAGAGGACGGCAGAAGACTGTAGAGGACGGCAGAAGATTGTAGAGGACGGTAGAGGACGGCAGAAGACTGTAGAGGATGGTAGAAGACTGTAGAAGATGGTAGAAGACTGAAGAGGATGGTAGAGGACGGTAGAAGACTGTAGAGGGCGGTAGAGGACGGCAGAAGACTGTAGAGGACGGCAGAAGACTGTAGAGGATGGTAGAAGACTGTAGAAGATGGTAGAAGACTGAAGAGGATGGTAGAGGACGGTAGAAGACTGTAGAGGGCGGTAGAGGACGGCAGAAGACTGTAGAGGACGGTAGAGGACGGCAGAAGACTGTAGAGGATGGTAGAAGACTGTAGAAGATGGTAGAAGACTGAAGAGGATGGTAGAGGACGGTAGAAGACTGTAGAGGGCGGTAGAGGACGGCAGAAGACTGTAGAGGACGGCAGAAGACTGTAGAGGACGGTAGAGGACGAGGGTTAGAGGTAAAAGTGACGCCCGATTCTTGTCTGATTCTCCTGCAGCTCTCGCCGAAGAAGACGTGGGAGGGTTTCATCGGGGGCTTCTTCTCCACGGTGGTCTTCGGCTTCATCGTGAGTAAACCCGAGTGAATTCATCGGTCACGTGACCTTCGTTGGTTGTAGGCCACCACCTGCAGATGTTAACTGTGTAAACCCCGCCTCCCCAGCTGGCCTACCTGCTGGCCCGGTTCCAGTACTTCGTGTGTCCCGTGGAGTTCAACAGCGACACCAACAGGTTCACGGTGGAGTGCGAGCCCCCGGACATCTTTGTGATGCAGGAGTACACTCTTCCCGCCGTGCTGCAGAAGACGCTCAGATGGGTGAGTCTTTCTGGCTGCTTTTTTAATTTTTTAACCCTTTGAGGTGATGATCACGCCGTCTTTGGATGACAGAGCTTGAGGGAGGGGCTTCCCGTTGACAGAAACATCTCGGTTTCCGGTGCTCTTCACCTGCGTTTAAATACCTGTCCCACCTCTGGTTGTCTCTCTTTCAGAAAACGGTGAACCTGTACCCCTTCCAGATCCACAGCGTCTTCCTGTCGTCCTTCGCGTCTCTCATCGGGCCGTTTGGGGGCTTCTTTGCCAGCGGCTTCAAGCGAGCCTTTAAAATCAAAGTAAGGATCTCTGTTTTTGTTTTTATTTTTTTTCATTGGAGCAAACTAACGTTAGGGATGCACGATAACTGTTTTTTATAACCGATAACTTTCAGCTCCTAAAGGCCGATAACGGATAACACACACATATACCTAAGATCATTACATCAATACTATGAACAAAATCAAAAACAGTTTTGACTCTTTATTTATTTTTTCCAATGAAAAACTATTGTCAAGCCTCTCGAACATTTTCATAAAGTTATCAAACAAACCTATCTGATATCTCACATTAACTTAAATAAGGTTCATTACTGACTGATATAAAAAATAAAGGCTCCTTGAACTGATGGAAATACATGCATCAGAATTACAAACTGAAAAAAAAATTAACATTTAAAGGATTTTGGCTTGTGGTTCCATTTAAATTAATACCTTTAATTAAAGTAAATGAGGTTCAGTAGTTTTTTTTTTTTTTTTAATCTCATGGAAGCTTTAGATGAGAGAGATGAGGGGAGGGGAGACTGCTGCTGGCTTGCGGGCGTTAGCATTAGCTTCCGTTAGCTCACGTTAGCGTGATTTCAAAACTCCATGGAAGCGATTGTTATGTTGTAGGTGGCCGATCAGGTTTTACGTATTAAAGCTTGTGCTTCCCTCCTCGTAGAATTCACTCGGAGGATTCGTCACAAATAAACACCAAACTATCTTCTTCTGAAACTTTAACGAAGTTCTACACCATCGCTGCTGTTTTTTTTTTCAGCGCACTGTTCCGCAATGCTGCATTCAAAGTGTAACGTAAATTCCCACCTTCCCTCGTTTGCTAGTCGTTCTTTCAGCCTTCTCTATTTTTTTCTGTTTTTTATGTGTAACATGTGGGAAAATACTGCGAATATCAAATCAAGTCAGCAACTACTAAAAATATGACCGAGTTAACAAGTTGTTTTCTGGCATGAGGGGGTATTCTTGATTTTCCTGATTGAGAAATAGTTTTTCTGATTATGCCGACATAACTTGAACATAACATTCACTGCCGGTAAAATACGGATAACAAAAATATATATGTTATTAGGGCTATTCGTCGTGATATCGGACTTATTGGAATGACGTCATAATTTCCTGTTATCGGCCTGATAGTTATCGTGCACCCCTAACTAACGTGTTTGGGTGTAAGATGATGAAGTGCTAGTTTGCTCCACAGATGACAGCAGGTCTTGCCGCAGGAAAAGCTCTGTCGTTTGTTTTTGGAGTCTAGACGTGAAAACGAAGAAGAAGAAGACTTCAGTTGAGCTTCATGGCCGCCGCGTCATTGTTCTGCAGTCGTTTCACATACGGCACTCGCATTTAGCATCTCTGCTGCTCTCTCGCTCCTGGAAATCTGTTCCTGGAGGTTCCTCTGCATCAGAAGCTGATTGTTCTCCTAATCTGTAACGATATGGAAAATCTGACATCTCGATTATTATCACGGTTTACGATATTATAGCGGTATTCTTCATTACTGTAAAAATGTCCAAAAAACTCATACGTTTAATTAATTTCACAAAATCTTGTGATTTTCTTGTCAGTAAAACATCAGAAGCCAAAATTTTATCAAAATGAAATGTTTACATTAAAAGGGCAAACAACTGGTACAGAAAGAGTTTTTATTTTAAATGAACAAAATAAATAACAGGAACAAAGCTTATTTGTCTGGTACAAATTTAAATAAACACTTTAACAACCATAGTAGGTCAAAATATGCAAACAATTATCAGCAACAAAAATTATAGTGCAAGTTCAAATGAAATAAACTTTGGACTTGAAGCTGAACCTTAAATACGTATAAATGTGCAAATAAAGAAACATTTGTAAAGGAGCCAAATATGTTGTTCTGAATTGTAGTTCACTCTGTGTGTCTGTGGGTGTCGCTGTGTTGTTACCTGAGGGTCAGGTATAAAGGTAGCTGCCTGTTATTGGTACGGGTGTGAAAAAAAATCGATTTGGCAATATATCGCGATTTTCGGCTGCCCAATATAATATCGATTTTTCAGCTCCTTATATTGATTTTTTTATTTGTTACTAATGGTTACTTCAATGTGCAAAAACTAATAATAAACAGTAAATAGGTTGTTTTGAAGCAAATAGTTTTGACTCAATTTGTCCTCTGAATGATCAATATCATCTGATGAACATATACAGCAACTTGATTTTTCATCTCTACTTTTAATTTTGATATTACTCTGGGTAGAATATCGCAATATATTGTGATATCGTGATAATATTGTATTGTGACCCAAGTATCATGATATCATATTGCGAGGTCCTTGCCAATACTAACCCCTAGTTATTGGGTAGGTGTTTGACCCAGAAGGACAAAAGGTTTTTGACCGCTGTGGCGCTAACTGCTGGCGTTATGGTTTTCGGATCAGTTAATGGAATAAATTAATATTTTAACTGCGTCAGAAGAACATCGTTCAGGTCATTTTTAGATCAACACGCAACGGTAACATTTACGAAATGCAAGTTAGCGAAGCGCGTCGATCAGGTTACTCTTAGTCAAACATCTCACTAGCTTGAAGCATTAGCCTTAGCTCCTTCAAGTTGCTTTTCTACAAATTACAATAAAATGTAAACAAGTGCTCTGCAGACAAGATAACTGTCCTCCACCAGTTGTCCCTCTGCATTCTTAAAAAAAAAAAAATGCCCAGACCTCAGATTTTGTCCTTTTAGTGGGTTGGTAAATGTCCTGCGTGCTATCACCACTTTCCGCCATGCTAACTTTACGATACCGATGTTACAAGCTACATATTCACAAGAGACACAGTCACGAGTCGCTACAGACTTGAATGAGGCTGATATTACATATCCTGGTAATCGACCGCGATAATGAGATGAAGTCAAACATAAACGGTAATCGTTATCGCGTAAGAATTTTACCGCACTTTACCGTAATACCGGTAACCGTTCCATCCATAGCAGACTGAATTCTGTAAACAATTTTCATGAAACAGCCTAGCCGGAGTTGCATCTGCGCAGGACGTCGCGCCCGTTAGACGAGCTCAGGGCGCCGGAGTGGCGCCAAAAGTAGATGAATGATGGTAAAAAGAAGCCTTCAAAACCCATTTTTGAAACCAGTCACGGTGGCATTTCCGACGAGACGTTGTACTGTCTTTGTGAACGGCTCCTAAAAATGCCTTGCAGACGAGACGTGGAGGCTGTGGGGGGAGGGTTGGCGGTGGGGAACCGGGGGGAGGGTTTAGCGTGGGTACTTTAAGGTTTGCAGTGCCGTGACCACCCTGGTTCTCTCCTCGTCCACAGGACTTCGCCAGCACCATCCCCGGCCACGGAGGCATCATGGACCGCTTCGACTGTCAGTACCTGATGGCCACCTTTACCCACGTCTACATCGCCAGCTTCGTCAGGTAATTAACTGCAGAGTTTATTAGAAACGCTGAAGGGAGAGGGGATTAGTGGAACTGCACATAATAAAAGGAGACGCTAACAATTGCGTCATCAAACGTTTAAAACGATCATGAAGGAAGATGAGAGCTGCAGTTACCCAGAGCTGGAGGAGACCCCGACTCCCGGGGGGGGATTGAAATATTGAAATGGGGGGAAAAAACATTTGCTCCTTAAAGGTGGAGTAGGTGTTGTTTGAAAAACGGTTCCAACAATCCAACTCAAGTGAGATTTTGAAAATATACACTCCCTCCCTCCTCCCAAAGGCTCCGCCTCCTCCTCTTCAGCTCACCCCTCGAAACCACGCCTTCACATGATTCACGACTGCATGAACCATAGGGAGGGAGGGAGGGAGGGAGGGGTGATATTTGATGGACGTATTAGGCAGCCAATCAAAATAGTGATGATCACTTTTTTGATTGGTCAGAGTTTTTCTCTGATTATACCTTCTAGACTGGACCAAAATGTTTAGTTTTTTTGCAAACATTTTATTTCAGTGGGTGCAATGGAAATGTGAAAAGGTTTTCAGGCAATATTGTAAAAAGTGCTGCAAAAAAACAACACCCACCCCACCTTTAAGGACCTGTTTTTGTCTGATAATAAAGACCATTTGGCAGCAAGTTTTTCCTCATATTTTTAACATACTGGCCACGGTTACATGATGTTTTTTAATTCGGAATTAATAATTCCGAATTAAACTATTTTCCTCGAGTTTACATGGAAATAGTAATTCCGAATTGAGGTTTACATGGAAACCATGTTTGTTTGGCTTTATCTAATTCCGCTTTAGGTCTGGGGGTTGGGAAGGGTTCTGATTGGATGGGGGGGGCGGACATCTTTACATCTACTGGAAGAAAACAAACTTAGCAACAACTCGGTTAGCAACAACATTTCACTTATTTTTGACCTGGGTGGCGTCTCTATCTGCAAAACCTCCTTCATTTAGCCTAGCCGCTACAACTTTGAAAAGCTCACAATTTTTATGTTTCCTACCATCTATTCTTTTAATTATTTCCAGTTCCTCCAAGCTATTTATTAAATAAATCATCTCTGCTCTTGAACACCGTTTACTGCGTGCTGCCATCTTGAAACTTTGTTTTGAAAACAAGCCCAGCGCGGAATATAAGTGTCATCGCGACAGACGGGCAAGAGAACGAGCATGGGCAGAAAGACGGGAATAAACCAGCCACTTACTTCGGAATTAAGTTTAATTCGGAATGGACATTTTCATATGGAATTAGGTGTTTACATAGTAACTTTTATTCGGATTTAACTTTAATTCTGAATTAAAGAGGAATTAAACTTGTAAACGCAATGACTGTAGAGCAGTGATTCCAAACGTGTGGGCCGCGGCCCCCTGGTGGGCCGTCGTGGGACTGCATGTGGCCCGTGACAGGTCATTAAAATTAAACAAATGTGTTTTAAATTCCCAATCTTTTTTAAATATGTTTTTAATTACTGTAAAATATTCATGACATGATTAAAAAAATATTAAGAAGTAACAAAACAAACCAGTTAAGTTATTCTACTGTCGTCTTAAGAAGTTAACGTACTGTCATGTCTGAATCTGGTCTCCTGCAGAGGTCCGAACCCCAGCAAGGTGATGCAGCAGCTGCTGATGCTTCAGCCGGAGCAGCAGCTCAGCATCTTCCACACTCTGCACTCCCACCTGAGAGAGAGGGGCATGCTGGCCCCGGCCGCCGCCGAGTAAGCCCCTCCCCCCACCGCCGCCGCCGCCGGCTCGAGAGGATGACGACCGGAGAGATGGAGAAAGCGCTTGAGGTGGTTTGCGTTAGCTCTCGTGATCGTCGGAGCGTCCGTCATCATCTCGTCGGCTTCCTTTTTTTTTTTTTTTTTTTTTTTTTTGTATTTAAATCAACTTCCAGCCAGTTTAAAATCACAGCTTTGACCCTGAAGTGACTCTCGGGATGACGAGGAACAGAAAAAAAACACAAAACAAGGAAAGGACGGCTAAAGTAGGACACTGTTTTTTTTTTTTTTGTTTCTCCTCTTGGACCGTCGCCACGCTTAGACAGACTGAACAGAAGCAACTCAAAAGCACACAGCGGTCCGGTCCGGTCCGGTCCGGATCCTGGACGTGGCTGCAGACGGAGAACATTGCACTGACTTTTGCTCTGAGGAATAATTAAAAAAAACAAAACGGATGAAAGAAGCTTTCACCAGCATAAACCGGGCCCAGGGGGCGTCGGGGTCGCGGGTCGGACCGTGGAGGCCCGTCTGTCCGGGTCTGGGGTGACGACTCGGCTCCATCCAACGCTCACAGCTTAACTGGGCTCTCAGCATGTTTAAGCCCCGCCCCCAGGTCCGCGGCGTGGACGGACGTCCCGCCTTTAGGTTTCTAGCTGAGCTTCATCTGCACACTTGAAGTAGTATATTGTACATAAATATACTGAAAATATATATATAGCTGAACAAATACCTAATATATAACTTACTTACGTGAACTGCTGCCGGGAAAAAAAAAAAAACAACACTTAAGCTAAGAAAAATGATATGCAAATAAAAGATAAAAGTCATTTGTAGCCTTCAGCATGAACAAATTAGATTTTTAAGAAGTAGCGGAGTAGATTTGATCTGAAGATATTTTAAGGGCGGTTGGGGGTCAAATACAGATGTGAGAAGGATTTAAGATTATGCAGATGTGTGTGTGTGTGTTTTTTTTTTTTTTAATATTAATGAATAGTCATCTATTTAGAGTTCAGGAGATCAGCGCCACTCAGGTTTTGCTTCTGGATCGTCTCATGATGTCAGACGAAGCTCTGATCTGCATCTACACGTGAGCTTTAAAGGAGCAACTTCACGCTGAGTGGCATTCATCTTCTTGGTGGAACTGGCCCTTTAAGAAAGGGGCGGAGCCTCGTTTGTTCATATTAGTCGAGGTTGCACTGTAATAATGGGGGGGGTTGACTATTTTTGAGTGTTCATATGCATTTAATCACATCTATCTAGGTTTTGAATGTAGTTTGCAGTACGAGATGTGATCAATGACATGTTTGATTATTTATAGAGCTCATATACTCTGATGTGTTTGTGCAGTAAACACTACGGTAATGACGCATATCTAAGTTTATAGAAACTCTGGGAGGCGGTTTTAATAGGACTGTTTTTTTTTTTTATGAGTGAAATATTTGAATCTTTGGGTTACAGGCCTGTTAGGATGTTTGCGTCTGGATTCGCTGATTTGAATCCAGATGTCCCGGTGGGGCGAGAAGTTTACCAAAGCACTGTTCGATGGACGCTGATATCCTTCCGCGGAGCTCTGCGGCCCCTGGGGGTCCAGGTCCCTCCTGTCCCCACGTCTGCTGCTCAGGGACCGAGACTCTGGGACCTGCGCGAGCCCCCCGCGGCGATTATCGGATTTGTTTGCGCCCAGAAGTGACGTAATTTATTCGTTTCTCCGTAGAAGTGTGTTTTAGGGGCGTGTCCTCTGATTAGAGTGGGCGGGTCTTCGGGACCAGGTGAGTTTCATGATTTAAACCCGTCACGTGATTTCACGTGGAGTCTGGAGTGAGCTGCGGAGTAATTAACAGTGATGCCACTTAAACCAAAAAAGAAGAAGAAGGGATCATCTACTAATTAAGGATTAGATTTCTTTTTGTCTCCAATAATGAAAGAATTATGTTTAAAGTGCCTTGTTGAAAGATTTAAATTCTATGGTGAAACTATATATATATATATATATATATATATATATATATATGTGTATATGTGTGTGTGTATGTGTGTGTGTGTGTGTATATATATATATATATATATGTATATATATATATATAGTGAGGTATATTACATTATATTATATATACACTTATATACACACCATGTATATACATGTGTGTATATATACATATATATATATATATATATATGTATATATATATATATACACATATGTGTATATATATGTATGTATATATATATATATATATATACACACACATACATGTATATAATATATATATATGTATATATATATATACATGTATGTGTGTGTGTGTTATATATATACGTGTGTGTGTATATATATATATATAGGTGTGTGTGTGTGTTATATATATATATATATATATATATATATATATATATATATATATATATATATATATATATATATATATATATATATATAATGTATATGTGTGTGAAAAAACAACAGTCCAAACCCACAGGTGTTTATGCTCATACTTGAATCTGGCAAAGCTAAGGCTAATTTATTTACTTTCATACATACTATTCAACAAGGTGATTCATGCTGCTTCCCACAAAACACAGAATGTGTTGAATCCCGAGATGCATTAACAATAAGTGCAATAAAACGAAGGAAAAAGTTGTTTTTTGAGATGGTTTCGATGAAAACCGTCATCGGTTCTGGTTCTGAATGTGTTCATTCTTCCGTCGGCCCACTCCAGACTCTGGTTTCACCGTCAGAACCGACTCCAGCTGAGCTGTTGGAGACGATTTTACTTTAAACTTTAGCCAGAGAAACAAAGTCAAAGTAGGAAAGCGAGCAGAAGGTTTTAACGTAGCAGTCGTCGCTGCTCGTTGCTGGTCGCTCTAATTTATCATTTTGTCTGTTTTCATGTTGTTTGATTTGCTTTGGGTAAAAAACAAAACTGTTTTCTAAAGACAGGCTGTTGCTTTTGGAGTGAATAAGATAAAAGAAAAGACTGCTGCCGTTAAAGGAAGTCGTGCATAAACCAGACTGGTTGGGGGTGTTGTACGGAGGTGAATAAAGTTGTTTTCTTTAAAAGGTGTTCAGTTTCTTCACTGTTTCATGACATTAATAAAGACGAGACAAAGAGTCCAGTTTCACATTTACGGACTAAAGTACAGATTTATTCACAAAACAAGGCTTGTTTGACATTTAAAAAAATATTTTCTGCACATTGTTGAGGAGCAAATGCTGTTTGTACTCGTGCCACTACGCCAGAGGAATCACACGGTAACTATACATCTGTAGCTGTTAAATACGCTTGTTTTTGTTGAGTCATTACTTTGGCATTAGAGATGGGAAACTTCTCTGAAATGAAAGACGTGTTAACCTTCTAACTCGATAAAAAAATATCTTTACAGACAAATACAATCAAAACAAAACCACGTTTAAGGCCGAAATGCAACAGAAAAGGAAAAACAATGTTCAGTAGCAGCCGTTTGATTCCTCATCTTAACAAACAAAACCAACAAAAACAAACAACAAAAAACCAAAAGTAAAAAAAAAAAATCTGGCAGGTTTAAATTAAAGTGCATCTAAATAAAACTGGTTAATTATAGCATCAATGGCTTCCAGTGTTTTTACCATGAAGACTCAGACTTTCTATTCAAAACTAAAAAAAAATCTTTCAATTGAAATGTCAGTGAGACAAAACTCGGCCCCTAAACTGTGTAGAACATAAAGGAAACACAATAATTCATTTAAACTTATAAAATGATTTATGATCTAATAAAAACATTTTAAAGACTGCTACGTTTGGATTTGATGCCTCCAATGCTTCATGTGGCATTGCCACTTCTGGCCACATGGTGGCAGCGTACCACAAGAAAAGTTAATGCGCAAAGTGCACCTATGACCTCGCACGTAAAGGCGTGCCATCAGAGACGGTTCTGTTTATCCCCGAGTCCACGGTCAGCGATCGTCATCTTGTCGACGTAGCGGAAGATGAACGACGGTCCGTCTGTGCCGCCAACGGCGCCATGATGCTCTGATAAGACAGCTGTCTGTTTTATCAACGGCATTTAGAAGAAGTGATGAAATAGTGTCGGGAGATGTGCCGGACCGTCTCCACTCGTTGGAACTAGAGGTCTTCACAGGTCCACTTTCATGGACCCGAATCAGATTAAACCCGTAAAAATTCGACCCAAAACCGAACCAACCCGAGCTATTACCATAAGTCCGGGTTGCGAACCCGAATGGACCCAGAACCGACCCGACCTGAGTCTTTAGTTTCCAACCACGAACCGAACCGAGTTACCCGGATAGAACCGAGACAATCCAGCCCATAGTTGCTAATTTTAAAGTTGGCTAGCATTAAATAAAACTTGATTTTCTTACCTAAAGTTGTCTTCTTCTACCCGGTTCAGTTGCTACATAGGCTACGTGATAATATACAACAATAAATCCACGTCACTATTTTCTTTGTGGATACATATGCTATTGGTAGCAACTGCTAATGCTAATAGCCTACACCGGTCAGGACGTGTCGTGAACATATTCTCTCATCCAACGTTATCATTTTGGCGATTCGCTGTGCTTCACAGCTGCCGGGCAAACCGCATAAACACGCTACGGCAACACGATTGTTTTATGACAAATACGCCACGTTAATGAATAATCATTTAACTGCCCCGAGTCCTGACATTGGCTAAACCAAAGTACTGTTTGTTTGTTTACTTTTGCTTGACCTGTCACCTGACATTTCACAGCCTATTGGATGGAAGGGGGCGGAGCTGAGTGACAGCTACCACCGCCAATATCTTTACCACTTTCGGGTAAACATGGACCCAGTTTGTCAGAGAGCACCGACCGGACCCGAGACTAACTGTACCGATTCCGACCCGAACCCGGAGTCACTTCTTATGAATGGACCCGAGACCCTATTCGGGTCAGGTTGGAACCTCGGGTTTTCGGGTTATTTCAAAGACCTCTAGTTGGAACGCTGCTGTCGGTGGCTCTTTTGTCAAAGCAGATCTGTGCGCCCCCTTGTGGTCAGAAGTGGTATTGCGACATACAACGGCCTTGAGAAAAGTTGAGACAGGGCGACAAAACACTGGGAAAAAAATAGAAAAACCCAACTTAAAGCAGCACAGAAGAGCGTTTTCATATTCAAATATCAGTTTCAGTTTAATTTAAGGGAATGTTTTGTTTATTTTTAGGAAGCTTTGGTCCTAAAAAAAAAAAACCGGCAAAAACTGTTGTGGACGTTCACCACAGCGTAGAACATAAACACACAAAAAAAGATCTACAGACACCAGTTTCTCCTCCAGGTTCAGGTCCAGGTCCAGGTTCAGGTGAGGCAAAGCAGAGACATGTCCTGAAACCAATACGTAACTGAATCTGAAGGCACCGCTGACGATGATAAAAGCTCTAGACAGGTTTTTGAATAGCATAAACTGAAAAAAAGTACAAATAAACAAATAAAATTGGTCCTTTATGAAACAAACACTGATTTAACTAACATCAGGAAAACATGCGCCTCTGTCCCAACTTCCTGAATTTTGAAAGGTACCGTTCAAATTTAATTTTCACTGCTTTTTAACATTTTAAAATTTCAATTAATTGGTTTTCTCCTTATTACTTGCGTTTCACAGATTCAAAACTTTTTTTTTCTGGTAAATGGGGCGGAACGACATCGTGACGGACTCAAATGGGCGAAGGTGCAGCCTCGTGCATGTCACGCACATGTTGGACGGTAAAGAAGTGCAGCTAAGAATTTCATGGCCGTACCTGTTGTGTGGGTACAGGTGGGTACAGGTGGGTACAGGTGGGTACAGGTGGGTACGGGTCCTGATGTGGGTTTTAAAGCCCCCAAGACTCCAGACGTAGGGGGAATTCCAATTCCTCCCTTAGCCCTCAATCTCAAAAATGTGCTAGTGCTGTCCGGATTCTAAGAACGTCAAATTGAGGGACAAGTTTGAGGGCTGAATCGCCCTCAAAATTGAGATTCTCCGGCATCCCCCTTGGAAGTAAGGGACTACCCAGAAGGCACTGGGTAATTTAGCCAAGACATCTTTGAAAAGGATGGTGACAAAAAAAGCTAGCTACAAACGTAAGTATCTTTGTATTTCTTAAAGATATAAATGTTACGAAACCATCTTATTGTCCTTGTTTGAGACTTTTTTCATGGATTAACGTTGTTGCGTAACATTTTTTTTTTTAAGAATTACGAAGATACTTACATTTGTAGCTAGCTTTTTTTGTCGCCATCCTTTTCAAAGATGTCTTGGCTAAATTACCCAGTGCCTTCTGGATAATTTAGCCAAAACATCTTAGAAAAGGATGGCGACAAAAAAAGCTAGCTACAAACGTAAGTATCTTCGTAATTCTTAAAGATATAAATGTTACGAAACCATCTTATTGTCCTTGTTTGAGACTTTTTTCATGGATTAACATCGTTGTTGCGTAACATTTATTTTTTTACTTTACGATGTTTGTTGCCGGACCGGCGGTCCTGGCCGGCTTCACGTTACTTGTATACCTTGTTGTGTAGCGACGGAGGACTGAATAATGTATCCTCTATTGTGTTATTTGCTAATATTATTTAGAGAATATACAGCGCTCTTTTCAATGTTATCCCTGTGTCATTTCAGGAACTACAGAGACAACACGGCTCTGATACATTTCAGTCTGATTCAGGGTTAAGGGAGGAATTGGAATTCACAAACTTGTGCCTTTTTGCTCGTGCATCAACTCCGTTTTCTTGTCTTTTTTGTTTTTTTTTTGACTCGCCACCTTTTAGATGCGTCAGGATATAAGATGGGTAAGCTTTGGCCGGCTCCATCGGTGCCACGTCTGTCTACGCGCTTTTCCAACAGCGTTTTCTCGACCTCCGGGGGATCCGTATTTCACCTTCAGCATGGGTGACCGTGTTTAATCCCGTCTCAAGACTGAAACAAGTTTCACTGTTGACAAGAGAGCAAACCACTTCCCATTTCGCGGCCGTTTCAAACCGAACCGGGCAACTGTAACTCTTCCTGGGACCAACTTTCTCAGCAGCGATGCCCCCGCAGCTCCGAGCACTCTCTTGAACATCCGTCAACGCCTCGCGCCAGCTAGGTGACCACGGCGTTGAACGACACGCTCGTCTCGTCCCCTTCCTCCTCCACGATGGTTCTCAGGTCGCGCCGGTCGGGACAGAAGATCAGCCGGAGCAGCGCCAGCCCGACCCGCACCAGGAGCCTCAGCACGAGGAACGCAAAGGGCACCGTGATCTCCATCAGGTGGAAGATGGAGGCGCTGAATTTGCTCAAAATGCACGTCAGGAAAAACGTGCCCAGCGCAATGAGGGGGTACAGGGCGAGCTTGGCTAGCATTAGCACGTGCTCGCGGCCGCCGTACCACACGTGCGGGTGCAGGGTCTCCCTCTCGTTGTAGAGAGCGACCACCCAAATGGCGAGCTGAAAAATACCGGCGAAGAAGATGATGACGCAGCTGATCTGAATGGCCTCCAGCTCGTTCTGGGAGTTGCGCGGGAACTCGTGCGTCAGCTGGTAGGCTAGCGGCAAACCGCCCACAAACGCCAGGGAGAAGGTGTTCATCAGGCCCATGAAGCGCGTCACCTTGGTGACCTGGAGGAAGAGGGAGTGATGGACGAACCAGAGGAGGCCGACGGTGGCGAAAGAGCCAAAGTAGGCGAGATACTCGGGGCCGTAGTCCTGCAGCGCCGCCACCAGGCTGCCGCCGTACTGCCTCTCCACAACCGTTGGGTCGGGAACATTGTCCTCACTTGAAACAAAACAAACAAGGCTTTTTAAATACTTGTGTTACCTACAACATCCTACACTCAGCATTTTATTTTATTTAAGTTTTTCCACTGTTACAGAGTAGAGGTTAGGTACGCACCAATCGCAATCCTTTTTTGATCGGTTCGGATGCTTTCTAGGAATTGCGATCAATCACTTATGGTCACTGATCAAAGATAAAAACAACGGGAGCAACAGAACCACAGTCGTCCCCCATCATTGCAGTTTTGCTCCGACCTCAAGTCCCACCGGGAGCGTTTCAGCTCGGCTGGTTTCGTGAGGTTGCGAGTTTACCCGAAGGTTCTGAGATAAAGTGAGAATCGCACGGTAATTTGCTGGTTTACACTCATGTTTGTCACCGCTTCTCAGTTTCTAAACTGACCCTCTCCTCCTCCGTGGTTCAGATCTCTTCTAAGACCTGATATGTGGATGTACGGGTCAGAGCCCGCTCGCGGCGTTTTATTTTGAAACTTGACTGGACTCTTTGAACCATGGCTGGCGCCAAGCGATGCTAGTGACCAAGAGGTTACCGGTGCCACGTCACCATACCAGCTGCTGTCAATCACAACCACTCTAGTCAACGAGGGTTTACACAACCAATTTACACATAGCAGCTTGAGCTGGAAGATGATCGAGCACAGATATTCTTAGTTGGTGGATCTGAACCACACAGGAACGAGAACAGGTTCATTTTATGAGTGGAAAGCACATTTTATTTGACGCAGTTGCCTTGCTTCTTTAGAGAAGCAACAAGGCAACTGCGCGATTCTCGACGAAGCAACCTTGCTTCTTTAGAGAAGCAACCGCGCGCGTCGAGAATCGCACGGTTGCCTTGCTTGTCTAAAGAAGCAAGGCAACCGCGTGCGTCACACGCCTTGCTTCTCGACGCGATCTCGAAATTTTCGGGTAAACTCCTAATCTCCACTTCTGAAACGCTCCCAGTGAGACCCGGGTCTTTCAGTCTTTGGTTCCAGTTTGCTGTCCAAAACATTTTTGTTCCTCCGTGACTTGTTCTTGTCTCGCAGACTTCAAAAGTTGCCATCAAAGATGTGCTTCTTGGTGAAATATTTAAATTTCTGTTTTCATTCCATGCCGACCTGTTTACGGCCGCAAAAATGACCTGAAAATCACCCGTTTCTCATCACCAACCAATAAACTGGTGCACTTCTAAACTGAGTTCACTTTTAAAGGAACTTTGAGAATGTAAAGCGTTTTGGGGGGAGAAAGCCATCTTGTCTACTCAGAGAGGGAAATGAAGCGGAACCAACCATATGTCGAGGATGAGGAGCGTCGCTACGATGGCGTAAACCCCGTCACTGAAAGCCTCCACTCGCTCTTTGCTGAGGGGCTCGTTGGGCAGGTAGGTGTAAAACAGCATGGAGTCTGGGGTCTCCTCCACCTGGCCTGAAACGGACAAACATCCCGGAGTTGAATCAACCTCAGGTCCATTATTAGATGGTGAGGACTGTCAACTTCTGTTAAGAGATCAAAATAACCCGAACTGAAACGTTTTTGATTTGTGATGAAACAGGTGTTTGCAGCAGAATGCCGCTTGGGCCGATTGACCTGGACAGGAACTCCAGAACTGGATCAGGGCTCAAATATCAAACAAGAAACTAGGGATACACGATAACTATCGGACCAAAAACAGGAAATTATGACGTCACTCCGATATCATGACGAATAGCCCCGATAACATATATTTTTGTCAACACAGCAGTGTCTCGCTCCCTCTGAGTCTTGAATGACCGGCAGTGAATGTTATGTTCAAGTGACGTCGGCATAATCAGAAAAACGATTTCTCAATCAGGAAAATCAAGAATACCCCCTCATGCCAGAAAACAACTTGTTAACTCGGTCATAATTTTAGTAGTTGCTAACTTGAATCGATATTCGCAGTATTTTTTACCTCATGTTACACATAATAAAGAAAAAAAAATAGAAAAGGCTGCAAGAACAACTAGCAAACGAGGGAACGTCGGAATTTACATTACACCTTGAAAGCAGCCTGCAGCACAGCGCTGATCACAACAAACATGGCGGCGTGGAACTTGGTTAAAGTTTCAGAAGAAGATAGTTTGGTGGTTATTTGTGACGAATCCTCCGAGTGAATTCTACGAGGAGGGAAGCACAAGCTTTAATACGTAAAACCTGATCAGCCACCTACAACATAACAATCACTTCCATGGAGTTTTGAAATCACGCTAACGCTAAGCTAATGCTAATGTGCGCAAGCCAGCATTTGTTCTCGTCTCCATCTAAAAACACAGTGCTTTACTCGGGACCTGTCAGATCAGGAGAAGGTTGAGCCCTCGTCCTCACCGATGGCTTTGCTGCGACACCACTTCAAGCACTGCGAGATGTAAGGCAGGAAGATGACGATGGCCAGGAGCACGTAGGACTGGAAAAGACACAAATTCAACATTTTCGAACAACAAACTGAGGATTCGAGTGGTGGAAGGAGGGAAAGAAAAGAGCACTGACCAGCTGGAAGAAGATGAAGGAGAAGATGCTGGCGAAGAAGCACATGATGGGAACCCTCATGATGACCTTGAGGATGTGGTGCTTGTAGAAGGTCTGGTTCTCCGAGATCTGGATCTGTTCGTTCAGCAGGAAGGGCCGGCTGAAGGCGTACAGCACAATGACCGACTGGAAGAGCAAGACGGGACACAGGCGGTCACGCGGCGGGACCGACGGGAGGACCGGAGGACGCCCCGGCGTTTCTCACCTGGATCACTCCGATCACCATCACGCAACCGCAAAACAGCAAAATCCCCAGGATGTTCTCGGGGAAGGTGGCCATCAGAGAAAACTGCAGAGAGAAGACAAAGCGGACGGTTGGTTTGGCTGTTAGCTTGCTCAGATCGAGACTGTGGGCGGTACTCACCGTGTACGGCAGAAAGGTTATCAGCATCATGCAGGCCTGAAGAGGAACCGAAAGCAGAAGTTCACTTTAGAAAGGGGGAAACGTGAACAACCAGAGTAGACGGGCTGAACTCGCAGAAACCTTCATACGCACGTCATTGATGAAATTAAATACCCGAGACCCTCAAAGTTATCTAGCGCAGCCTTTCTCAACCGGGGTGTCATCAAAAAAATGACTTATTCTGACATTTCATATACAGTGGTAGCTCTACTTATGAACGTTGCTACATACGAAATTTTCAGGTTACGAAACGCCTCAAAGGGATAAAATTGCCTCTAGTTACGAAAGAAATTTCAGGATACAAAAGGCAAAAATCCAGTAGCGCTGCTACTCGCAGATCCCAGAGTTTACCGAACGTAAACATAGCTGTCGGCTCTGTGTCTCGGTTTGAAAGCGGTGCGTCCGAGCTGCTCTGCTATTGGCTATCGCTTAGCATCTACCTGGCATCCCATTGGCTATCGCTTAGCATCTTCCTGGCATCCCATTGGCTATCGCTTAGCATCTACCTGGCATCCCATTGGCTGTCGCTTAGCATCTTGTGAAAAAGAAGAACTGATTTCATTTTGGGTGCAATCTGGAAGAAATCCTGGATTCTGGATCACTTTCAAATTTTCGATAATTGTTGCGTTTAGTGGAGGTCTGCGCTCTCCGAGTGCTTTTCTAGTTCTAACGTGTATTTCTTACAGGTTTTCATGTCATTTTCATGTATTATTTATAATTTATAACAACATTAGGTTCGATTTTTGGGGGGCTTGGAACGGATTAGGGCATTTACATAGAAAACGCGCCTCTACTTACGAAAGTTTCAGGTTACGAAACTACTTTCAGAACCAATTCATTTCGTAAATAGAGGTACCACTGTACCCGAGACCCTCAAAGTTATCTAGCGCACAAACAAAACGCACAATTAAAAATGGCCGCCGGTGACACGGTGACTCTGTACTCACGAGGTTCAGCAGCGCGAGGCAGTCGTCGATGCGCACGATCACTTGAAACAACCTGTGGAAATGAAATTGAGAAGAACCACAAAAGCTCCTGAAGGCATGAGAAGGAGGGTTCCTGCTAGAGCTGAGCGATTTTATCGATTCTGCGATATATATCGATATTTTATTTCCTCAGAGAGTATCGATTTTTCAGCCGTGGGTATCGATATTCTAAGCTTCTTTCAAAACCCCCGTGTCCCACCTTTAAAAGCTTGCAAGCAACAATTTGCACTGTTTAAATAAATGAAACTAAAATAAACTAAAATATCGATATATATCATTTCGTGAGCCGAATATCGTGTATCGTATCGCGATATTAGTGTATCGCTACAGCGCTAGTTCCTACCGACCTGATGTGGGCGGCCCAGGCGACGGTCACGATGAGGAAGGTCATCAGGTAAACGGCGATCTTGGTCGTCAGCAGCAGCTGGACGCTCTGCCTCAGCTCCTGCAAACACAAACGTCTCACGTTGGAAGGTTCATCGACCGCGAAGCGGCGGCGAGACGGCGGCGACCGGCTTTACCTCGTTGTCTTCCACCTTGGTGTGAGCGACGGGCAAAATCTGCGGACAGACGAGACGGAAAACCGGTTCAGACGTGACGTCAAGACTCTGGAGCATTCAGATGTATGTATTAACACAAGAAGCCGAGAAGGAAAGACATCAGCTGTGGTTCTAGAGAAGCGACCGCTGCTGCTTATCGATCCTGGAAGGGTTATGAGGGGATTTCAGGACTAGCGATGTTCCCGATACCATTTTTTTTAGGGCTGTACGATAACTGTTTTTTAAAACCAATACCGATAACCGATAACTTTCAGCTCCTAAAGGCCGATACTGATAACACACACATATACCTAAGATCATTACATCAATACTATGAACAAAACCAAAAAACAGTTTTGACTTTTTAAATGAACAGATATTTATTTTTTCCATTGGAAAAACTATTGACAAGCCTCTCAAACATTTTCTTAAAGCTATCAAACAAACCTATTTGATATCTCACATCAACTTAAATAAGGTTCATTACTGACTGATATAAAAAATAAAGGCTCCTTGAACTGATGGAAATAGGTGCATCAGTATTACTAACTGAAAAAGATTAACATTTAAAGGATTTTTCCGTTCTTACTTCCTGCTCTCGGTGGAGGCAGTCGCATTTCTGTGAGCTCCCATCTATCTGTCCCTGCTGCTTCTCTTTTGTCTTGTCTGAGCTTTTTTTGGAGCCTCACTCGGCATAATATTCAAATCTCTAATTATGGATCTGATCAGCTGGTTTCTCAATGCAATTAATCAATTTTTCTCGGAGAGAAAACAGGACACAGGAGAGTCCTCCGGTCCCCATGGAACACTGGCTGGATACATCAAGGATCTTGGATGGAATCTGGGATGTCTGCCCCCCTTGTTCATTGTGGACACCAAAGTGTACCTATTGGGATTTATGATCACAGGATTTCTGCTGTTTGGAGTTGGCGGATACCTGCTGTATCGGAAAATTTACATGGCAGCTGCTATCCTGGACACCGCCAACCTGCCTGCCGTGTGTGTTGGAATGAGTCGCGCTGTGATCACTCAGACTGCTGCTCTTGGTGAGCTGAACCGGAAACTGGAAGTGATTCTAGTGACGGTTTTTGAACTCTGGCGAAATGGATTCGATCCTGGAGAAGTTCAAGCGCCGCTCAGGGAGAATTGACCTGTAATTCGGACAATTGGAGTCATTCCCACCGAGATGGACCAGCAAAAAACTTTGAAGGCAGACAGAATTTATGTCAGCCTGACCGAAAACATTCTTCTCTTATCTGAATCTGGCTCCCCTGAAACGAAGCTCGCCTCCAAGGCCGGCCTTCGACCTAATCTCTCCTGAATATTATGACTTTTCGACGCTCCTTCCCGACCCCTCCCCTTTCCAAACAACACCTGTGGCTCCAGACCAGGGGTCACTGGCTTACGCACACACATACACATGTACACACACACACTTCCCGCCCCATGCCCAACTGCCTCCGCTGGCTCCTGGATGTTTTTTACGCCCCACGCTTGACGGACTGGGCACTTCGCGCAGCGAGCGCACGGACTGTTTAGCTGGACACTCCCCCTCCCCCCACCTCTTTCCTGACCCATATGATGTCTTCGTAATAAGTTTGTTATACTTGTGCTGAGGTTTTTTTTGTGAATCCCACAACATGTGCCTCTGATCAAGGACATGTGGTGTGAGACACCTCTTTTTTATCCTCTCCCCCACCATCCCCTATGTGATCATATTTTCTTCTGCTAAAAGTGCCCTGGCCGGAGGGTGGTGTACTTGGGCATGTGCTTAAGTGTACTACTCTCTGACACGGTAGAAGCGCTCTTATAGCGCTGACCCAAGCACCGTTGACTCCTGTCCATATGTTGTTGTTGTTGTTTCTGTATGTTTCTCTTGGACGGTGTACTGGGAAGACAAATTTCACTGTGTTGGGACACTGGCTCAGTGACAATAATAAATCTGATTCTGATTCTGATTCTGATTTTGACTTGTGGTTCCATTTAAATTAATACCTTTAATTGAAGTAAATGAGGTTCAGTAGTTTTTGTTTTTTATTTTTTAATCTCATGGAAGCTTTAGATGAGAGAGATGAGGGAGAGGAGAGACTGCTGCTGGCTTGCGCACGTTAGCATCAGCTTCCGTTAGTACGATTTCAAAACTCCATGGAAGCGATTGTTATGTTGTAGGTGGCTGATCAGGTTTTACGTATTAAAGCTTGTGCTTCCCTCCTCGTAGAATTCACTTTTAGGATTCGTCACAAATAACCACCAAACCAAACATAAATTCCCACATTCCCTCGTTTGCTAGTTGTTCTTTCAGCCTTTTCTATTTTTTTCTTTTTTATGTGTAACATGGGAGGAAATACTGTGAATATTAATTCAAGTCAGCAACTACTAAAATTATGACCGAGTTAACGAGTTGTTTTCTGGCATGAGGGGGTATTCTTGATTTTCCTGATTGAGAAATCGTTTTTCTGATTATGCCGACGTCACTTGAACATAACATTCACTGCCGGTCTTTCAAGGCTCAGAGGGAGCGAGGCACTGCTGTGTTGACAAAAATATAAATGTTATCGGGGCTATTCGTCGTGATATCGGAGTTATCGGGATGACGTCATCATTTCCTGTTATCGGCCCGATAATTATCGTACACCCCTAGTTTTTTCCTCTCTAGTACCAATTCAGTTAAGATAACTGGTTTAGTACCAATCTGATGGTCACACCGGACGTCTAGACGTCCTTTATTCATTGCACCTGAGATTAAGCAAACTGAAATTGTACAGTGTGAGATTTTATACGATTTTCAGAAATCGTGCAGTGGAGACGGACCGTTAAAGGCTCCAAGCAAACTAGTAGTGCACTAGCAGGTTTATATTTACTACAAGAAACCTCTGCAAAAGTTTGGGCTCCTCAAAGTTGGCGGGGGGGCCACAAGGGCCCTAAAGAAGCTAGAAACGGCCCTGAGAACTGTACAAGCTGCAGCACTCAAATACATATAAGTACAGCAGGGTAGTTTTGCTGCTGGAAGACCTTCTAGCATCTTCCAGGACCAGAACAGGTGATGCAGATCCCTCCTCCCCATCTCCCGCATGAATCCCGCATCTGCCTCCAGACCCAGTCCCCTTCCCGTCGGCCCCGCAGTCCCCCTTACCATGACTGTGGCGATGATGGAGATGAGGGCATCGCTGTAGGCCAGCAGTCTGTGGGAGGACTGGGTCCCGCCGCCGCCCTCCCTGTCGGAGGGACTGGGGCTCCCCAGGAACGGGGAGGACGCGGCGTGGCCCCCGGGGCCCCTCTTCTCCATCTCCTCCTCGACGTGGTGCTCTATGATGTCGCTGTCGTCGTTTTCCCCCATCGCGGAGCGGCGGCGGACGTCTCTGTTTTGGAATCAGCCGAGTAACAGCTGACTGTGGGCGGGGAAACCGGAAGTAGCGGTCCGTCTGTTTTCCTGCTCCGCCGCTAGGATCGCTTATTGAGCGAAGAGCGGTCGCTCTGGTTCCACAAGCAGCTCAGATAGTTTAGCGCCTGTACTCCTACACTTACTTTTTATTTATTGTTTTACATTTTCGTCTGACTCAGAATCCGATAAAAAAAAATTAGCACCTGTTATTGCATCTAATCCATTGTGATCAATTTCAAAACGCAGTGAAATGTGATGCCTGTTTTCATCAGAGAACCGAAGATTATATATATTATATTATTAAGATTTATTATTAAGATATATTATTATTATATGTTATTAATAAATAACATAGACAACCTCCGTTATTATTATTATTTTAATTTAAATACGTCATAAAATATTTCTTCTAAAAGATGCTTACTTGCTTGTTTGATTCAAATGCAGTCACTGTGTTTAAACTAGAGTTTTCTATCGAACAGAAGTGAAAACTTTAATAAACTGTAATGGACAATTATGCGCAACTGGAATACTTTTAGTTTGTCTGCTGTCTATTTTTCTTTAAATTCACAGTATTTTCATTCACAATGACACCTACTCATTTACCAAAACAAGCTATCAAGCTTCTTGAGATGAGTTGATCATTTAAAGCAGTTTCTGGTGGAAAACAAAAACACACAGAGTGAGACCTCGATCTGCAGATATAATCTCTGTAACACTTCAGCAAGTGTAGTGTCGTGCGCCATGTGACGGTACAATGTTCTGTTTTCAATTTAATTAGTTACATTCCCTTATTAGGTGGAGCATTAGGTTTAATATCCCACTGCATCTTGTTATATTGACAGAAATTTACAAAACATGCGGAGCGAGAAAGAAACTGCCGGATCACTGCATGGTGATGTAACACTTTCAATCGGCCACAAGGGGGCGGTGGTGCCTTTTGTGTTTTTAGGAGGCGTCCTTGTCAAATCACAAACTTTTCTGGAACATCTGACTCTTTTTTAACTTTAGGCAGGCACATTATTGCAAATGGATTCTTCTGTCTGCTTCAGAAATGTAGTTATTTGTGAAATTTTTGTGAATTAGTCATTTGATCAGCTTTACGACCTCGATTATGCTGCAATGTTGGCAGTAAAAGGAAAGAAGCAGAGAATAGATAGATAGATAGATGTACTTTATTGATCCCAAACTGGGAAATTACAGTGTAGCACCAGTAAGACATGAAAAACACAATATTAAATAGCAATATAAAAAGACCCCAGAAAGTATTCCTATGTACAATATAATTATAAGACATATATGAAACACACAAGAGCAATAAAACAACTGTATGTACAACAAATAGTGCAATGAGCTGCAAGGTGCAAATATCTCCATATCTCAACTCTGTGACATATAAAGTCATTATTTTATATTATATTTTATATGTTACATTGCTGTCACTCATCAGTCCTGCTGGTGCTGGTTTATGTCGGCGTTTTCAGCTTGGAGATTTGGGATCTCTAAGAAAAATGATGGCTCATTAACATTTTTGGAGAAATGTTGGAAGGTTTTAACAGATCTCCTAATGAATTAAATAGAAATTTGCTTTACGTTTTAGATTAAATTAAATTTAGTTGTGGTAAGAAACTTGCTGATGTGCTGATCTGTTTAATCTTTTTACAATCTTTTTTGGAGTCAAAGTAGAACAAGTGCAAATGTGTAAAGTAAGCGGGAGGAGACAGGAAATGAGGCGATGAGGTGTTTTCTGGACAGGTGAGTCTTTAGGAGAAACCTGGGGCAGGTGCTCATTTATAACATAATATAATATTATATAACATAATACAAAGGCAGTAATACTTGTTTTAATTACACAGTCATTTACTTCTAAAACCACACAATCATAGAAAAACCTTTTTGGTGTAAAAAATCACAAATTTAGCAGAATTGCAATATCGCAACTTTTTGTGTTTAAAAAGCAATTTTTGTCATTCTGTAAAATTTTTACTTTTTTACTTTTTTGTGACTTTATGTCACAAACTTTAAGTTCTGCATAACTGCAACTTTATGCCCTTTAATCACAATCATTTAGTAAAATATTGACTTTTTGACATAAAATGATGGTTTTTCTGTCCTAAAATCTAAAACATTTTTTGTAAAATCACAAGTTTTGAAATAGCTTTTTTGTGGTAAAAAGCTAATTCTTGTCATTAAATCTCAGATTTTGCAAAATTGTTACTTTTTGACATAAAATTGTGACATTATGTCATAAAATTGCAGATTTTGTGTAACTGTAACGTTATGTCCTATAATTGATCTGATGATTTTTGTCATAAAATTACAAAAATTGTAGCTTTTTAATTTGATATTACTGTTTATATTACTTGTATATTACTTAGTTTTTTTGCCTAGTTTTAAATCTGCAATTTGATCTCGTTATTTTGTGAATACTTAGGTTGTTTATTCTATTTTCTATTCTATTTTATATTATTACTGGGCTTGCTCCGGGACCAGGGTAACTCGTTTAATTTCATTCTATGTTAACGTGTTGAAATGACAATAAATGATCCTTGAATCCTTGAAACTGCTTGTTGTAAAATATTGACTTTGGCAGCATCACAAATTTTTGACAAAAATTACGACTTTATCTCCTAAAATTGCAATTTTATTGTTGTAAAATCATGAATTTTTGATTTCTAAAAATGGTTTTGTCACGGAGGGCTTACTATTCCCCAGGAGGAACTAGAAGATCTGAAAAACTTGTTGTTTAGTCTCCAGCCCCCCCCCCCCCCTTTTCCCTTGTATAAATGTCACCGAGACAGGCTGAGATTGGAGCTGAAGCTGTACTGTCGTCTGTTAAAAATGAAAGGATGCAGTTGGGTATAATCTGCGTAATGATGACAGGGGTCCCAGAACCAAGCCCTGGGGCACACCAGTGATGACACAATGGGACGTGGACACCTTTAAGAAACGCCAAACATAAACGTGCTCCCTCATAAACATAATCCTAAAGGAACCTGTGTCTTTGCTTCAACTTTTCCTTTCAGTTTACTATAAAATCTTAAAAATATTTTCAGCATTATCAAAATAAAATCCCAGTTAAATGTCCTGGGGACGCTAACATCATGTGAACCATGTCACCGGTATTTCATATGTCCTTTGTGAGGTCGCTCCCCTCGCCGCGTTGCTTTCTTGCTTCATCGCATCTCTGATGACCCTCTGGGGGTCTCTGGGGTGACGGATTCAGGGCCAGGAGCCCGGGGCGAGTCTGGATCCAGCGTCTGCCTCGACCTCAGGCCGGGCCTCTGCCGTCAGCGCCCGAGGCAGCTGCTGGAGCCGTCGCTCCAGATGATGCCTCTCCAGTAAAGGGTCGTCCTTCTTGAACCCTGTCGGGACAAACTCCTGCCAAGATCCTTCAATTAATCAGAGAGTAAGATCTGAGCGGCTGCAAAGAGGTCGGTCGTTAGCTGCTTATGCTAACAGACACTCAGGCTGTACACCAAACTCTCTGCTGATGGATGTGGATGTCAATGAAGGAGAAGGTGGAGGTGAAAAGACAACGACTCAGACACCTCATAACCTGACGACCGCTGGAAATCATCTGTAAGGGGGCAGGACTCGCACTCATCCGGGGCTTTGCAGACCCGAGTCTTTCCCTCCTGTGGCGTTATTCCAGTAGAACAGTGCTTCTCAATTAGTCGTACACTAGGTTGCTCCTCAAGTGTAGAATCATCATCTTCATCTGAAACACAAGGAATAATTTATACTTTTATATCAGGGCTCTCGCTCATCTTCTCTCAAAACTCTAAAGATCAACATTCATCTAAGATACATTGATTAATGCACGCACTTGCTAGCTTAAACACACACACACACCGACATACCCTGTAGTAGTAGTAATAGTAGAAGCAGTAGGAGCAGCACCAGCAGTAGTAGTACCGTATTTTCCAGACTATAAGCCGCTACTTTTGTCCCACGCTTTAAACCAGAGATGCAGCTTTTCTATTAATTTTTCTTCAGCCCTCAGGGGGCGCTCTAACAGGAAGTGGAAAAACCAAAAAACAATCCAAGTAGTTAAAGGCTATTCTGTTTTTGTTCAGTAGCCTATGTTGGCTATGCTACTCTACATTCATTTTGTGAGCATCAATACCTGTTATTATTAGACAAACTGATTAATCCAGGTGTGTCTGACCATTGTAGCTACTCAGACACACCTGGATTTATCAGTTTCTCCAGTCAGTTTGTTGGTTCCCCAGTGGATTTCAGGGTTCTGAGTGGACCCGCCGCAGAGGTAAGGTTTTAATCGCAGATGCGGACCGGACGCAGTGTGGAGTTAGCAGGTCCGCGAACCGGCTCCAAATCAGATCTGGCACTGAGTGCAAGTGGACCCTGATACGGGTCCTTTCGCAGGTCGGTTCCGGATGTCTTTGCTGTGTGGGGGGGTTTCAGTACACAGGAGGAGGAAAAATCAGTTCAGGTATATGAATAAAAACTTATGGTACAAAATCTTTTGATGTAAACATCTTATTTCTCAGCCTGGATACCGGCGGCTTATAGTCTGGTGTGGCTTATGTGTGACAAAATATATATTTCGTTTTTATTTTAGTGGGTGCGGCTTATATTCAGGTGCGCTTTATAGTCCAGAAAATACGGTACTTGCAGCAACTAAAAACACTGGGCTTATATCAATAATAGTAGGCTAGTTGTAGTGGTGCTAGCACTACAACTAGCCTACTATTATTGATATTAGGCTAGTTGTAGTGGTGCTAGTACTAGATAGTAGTATTAATAGTAGTGGTAGTAACGTTTGAACATAAGAAAAAAGGTTAGCTAACCTGATATGTTGGAGTCGTTCATCTCCGATGTGTGGGATTCATTAAATCCCACCTCAATCCCATGGAGCTCGGCATTCGCCAACGCCTGTCCACCGAGGACCCTGTCCACCTCCTCATAAAATGGAAAATTTGAGAGGTCCGACCCGCTCTTTTTGTTGTGCGCCTTCGCTTTGTTGTACTCTTGCTTCAAGAGTCTCCACTTATTTTTGACCTGGGTGGCGTCTCTATCTGTGAAACCTCCTTCATTTGCCTAGCCGCTACAACTTTGAAAAGCTCACAATTTTTATGTTTCCTGCCATCTGTTCTTTTAATTATTTCCAGTTCCTCCAAGCTATTTATTAAATAAATCGTCTCTGCTCTTGACCACCATTTACTGCGTGCTGCCATCTTGAAACTTTGTTTTGAAAACCAGCCCAGCGCGGAATATTAGCGTCATCGCGACAGATGGGCAAGAGAACTAGCATGCGCAGAAAGACCGGAATTAATTTTAAGCGGAATGAGTGTATACATGACCGCTGAATTATTCTATTTGGAATTAAAATCAGAATAAACCAGTTACTTACTTCGGAATTAAGTTTAATTCAGAATGGACATTTTCAAACGGAATTACGTGTTTACATGGTAATTTTAGATCATTTTAAATCAGATTTAATTTTAATTCTGAATTAAAGAGGAATTGAACTTCCCACGTAAACGTGCTGATTGAAGCCAAGCGCTACATCAGCATCGTCATATTTCCTCGTCTTAACTTTCTGCTGACTTTCATTTGTCTCTTTATCTCCATCTTTCTTTTCATCCCTGTTACATATTTTTCCGTGGTGTCTATTCAGGGTTTGTTCACTTCATATCCGTGCGTGAAAACACGACAAAATATAGCCAAAACTCCCTGATACACTGTGAAAATGAGAGCACCACTGCCACTTACTGGAGTATATGTGCAATTATACTTCACTCCAGTACAGCAAAAAAAAAAAAAAACAACTTGTTCCTCAGGGTCACATGCACATTGATATTGACACATTGACACTCAAAAGCCCCAAACGCAGCAGCAACTACCGGTCTCGACCGGTGCTGCCACCTGGTGGATACCATTTTTGCGGCACCCGGGTCTCCCGTGTTCAGTTCATGTTTATTTGGGACAAATAATGTTAACCATCTTAATCTACTGTCTTAATCACTCCATTGTTGTAGTTCTGGTTTAAATTAAGTAAATGTTGCCTAAATCTTCAGCCAAGTTAAGTAGCTCGAATCCCAAAACGATCCATGTACACTTTGTATCACACACAGCTTTGAACCGAGGCGACTGACTGTCCTTGTATGCTTTTCATTCCAGCTTTTATCTTGTCCTTCGCCTGGATGATAGTAGCATGACTAACAATCAAACAGCAGCAGGCTACTGTCATAAAAACCCCCGCTGAGTGATCCCAGAGGACGAGTTTACTCCGTAGCATGCAAATGTGGCAGCCAACAGCCGGCAGCGACCCCACAGTGGTGCAGTTGTTGGAGAATTATAGGTGAGGCAGCGCCGCTTAATGAAACTTTAAATTAAAGTGATATTTTAAGCAGCCGTGAATGAAACGAGTGCCACATTCGTTGCTCCTAGAGAAACCTGCATATTTCACAACAACAGGGAGTCAAAACGTGGCCACATTACACCCTGAAGGGGAAAAGTAATGCCTTTTAAAAAAAAAAACTTGAGGTTTTTTCTTTCTTTCTACATTTCCAGAGGTCTCAATGCGTCATGTTTCGTTCAGAACGTTGCAGTGATCAAGTACAACAGCTCCCATCTGGATCACACTTTCACAGTTCTGTTCACAGCAGCCGGTTTGGGGGCGGAGCTGGACACGCAGCTCAACTCCACCTCCTCTTCTCTGTGGGCGGGGCCTCTTTTGAAACTGTTGCTTCAGGATGTTTGAGCTGCGCTCCTCTGAGGTGCAGTGAAGGAAGATCGGACGGTCCCTGAAAACTGAGCAGCGTTTGAGTCGCTACTGACGTCAGAAACTGGAGTAACTGAGGTGAGAGCAGCCAGGAGGCAGTTGGGATGCTTCAAAAAAAAAGTAAAAAATTTACAATAAAATTTGTAATTTTGCTGTAAATTTGATATTTTACTAAAAAAAAGGAACTTATGATTTGATGACAAAAAAGAATGTGGGAAAAAAGTTGTCTTGAATTTACAACAAAAAGTCTCCATCAAGCATCTCCTTATATTGAAAATGTTCTTTAAAAAAATTAATTAAAAAAAAAAGTAAATTTATTTTTTTACTTACATTTTTAAGTAAAAATAAATAAATTATAATTTAAAAAATATTTTAAAAATATATTTATAATTGTACAAGTAAAAATTTAGGATTAAAAAAAGTTTGAATTTGATAATAAGTTGGAGTTTTTTGGGAAATCTGAGATTTTGACAATTTTCACCCCATAATAAATAGTCATGACATTGAAAGAAATTCACCATTTTACATTAGAAAAATCAAGTCTCCATCAAGCATATCCTAATATATATTTTTTTCTTTAAAAAATTTATAAAAAAAAAAGTAAATTTAAAAAATTCAAATTGAAGTAAAAAAAATTTAATTTGAATAAAAAAATTTTATTAAAAAAAATTGATTTCTAATTTTACAAGTAAAAATTTAGGATTTAAAAAAGTTTCAATTTGATTGTAAGTTTTTTGGTAAATTTGAGATTTTGACAATTTTTTCCCCCCATAATAAACACAACATTAAAAGAAATTCACCATTTTACATTAGAAAAATCAAAGTCTCCATCAAGCATCTCCTAAAATATAACTTTTTCTTTTAAAAAAAATATTTTAAAAGGTAAATTAAAAAAAAAAATTGAAGTAAAAAAAATGGAATTAAAAAATTTTATTTAAAAAAAATTTTAAAATTTATTTCTAATTTTACAAGTAAAAATTTAGGATTAAAATGTTTTTTCCCCACAATGAATAGTCATGACATTGAAATAAACCACCATTTTACATATAAAAAATTCATGACTTAAGGTTGAAAGGTTTTCCAGTTGTTTTTACACCAAACAAAGCGCTAAGTAGCGTTAGCCATCACTGATGGTAACAATGGTGGTGATGTAGCTCAGGATGAAACAGCTCTACACTTAAATTGCATCTTGATTTTTTTTTTTTTCAAATCCACTGAGGTGGTCTAAAAAATACGTCTGGACCGAACTTTACATTTTAACCATCTGGACTTTTAAATTATGCAGACAACATCCAAAATGTGCAGTTTCTTTGTCTCCGTAGTTTCAGACTTTTTTATTTGTTTGCATTGATGGAAAAAAAGAGATTAACAGGTGCAATAAATGCAGTAAACATCCAACAGATTTGACCCTTTGAACTGATGCGGTATTTTATTATTATTTTTTTAAAGCTCAGATTTGCGTCTGAACCTCTTCCTGACCTGAGAGTCATGAATCGCGGCCCTGCACGCAAATATTTACAACAGATGCGCTGTTAGAAGAGCGAGCGAGAAAGACCTCGGTTACGTAACGCGGTCCACATTGTGGGTTTAACGGCTTAAACCGGAACTCCAGACAGCAGATTAATTCAAGCTCGTTTCGGCAACATGTGGCGGACTGACGTTCGTGCCGCCACACGTCAGTCCGTGTCACGTTTGAGATTATGGAAACGTGGCGTCCCAGCTTCTCGGACTCATTTGTTCAACCGTTCGTCACCGGAACAGCTGAGGATTATCGAGCCGCGAGCCAGCTGCTATAATGTCATCTACTTGATGAGATGTTGCCGCTGATTAGAGCTCTCACAGCGGTGACGCCTGCTCGTCGATCATCTTACCCAGGTGCACTGTCATGGGGTCATGGGCGGGTCGCGACGCAGCCGCCGGTTGGCGTTCGCTCTGCAGGGATGTCGGCAAATGGGCCCGAGAAGGATTACGGTGTTCATTCACCTTTACTGCCGTCGCTGTTCGTCTCATTCGCATTTGACCCGTTTGATGGGGGCAACCCGAGTACCGGGGAAAAAAAAACTAGAGTTTTTTAAAAAAAATGATAACTAACTGAAATTGTATTATGTGTTTATAAAACAAACTAAAATTAACTATAATAATGTCAAGAACATCCTTCGTTTTTCTGTTTGTAATTTTTTTTCCTCATAAATGTTTGAAATCTATTAACTTCGCTCTGCCGTACAACAACAACCGCAAAAAAAAAAATAAATAAAAAAAGTGATCTGCAGTGATGGCTGCAGCAAAAGTTGGGAGAAAGCGTCTCAGTCCTATTTGGGATTTCTTTGACTATGACTGTGTTAACGATAAAAATAAGTGCCTTGTTGTAGAAGCAGGTGATACAATGTGTGGAATACTTCTGAAGGAGAAAAAAACCCACGAATCTGAAAGTCTGTTTGAAAAGCTCACACAAGAAGGCTAACCAAGATTAGCTGGATAAGCTAGCCTAAGCTAGCCCCCTGGAAAGAAGGCTAACCAAGACTAGCTGGATAAGCTAGCCTAAGCTAGCCCCCTGGAAAGAGAAGCTACAGCTGCAGGCCAGTCAGCGTTGGGAAGGAACGGGAGAAAACAGCAACTATAATGGACTGTTACCATGGAGACCAGATAGCTGCTGGTCAGTTAATACGCAGGAACACCACAAGAGGGAAGACGCATTGATAAATATGTTTGTTGAGACCAGAATGTAAACAAAACTATGTGATTCGATAGCCTTCAAAAAGTTCAGTGCTTCACTTGAACTAAAATTACGACCCTAATTTACAAAATAAAACTAAAACTAACACTGAAACTAATAAAAACTAAACTAAAACTAAGTATTTCAAAACGAAAACTAATAAAAACTAGCAAAACTGCTCTAAAAATGAATAAAAGCTAAAACTAATGGAAAATCCAAAACTATTATAACCCTGGTCAGGGGGCAGGACTCGCTGATCCGGGGCTTTGTGGACCTCTACTGGATGGCCGGTTTCAACCTCTGCTGCCACCCAGTGGACACCGTTTTCCACGATTTCCCCTGTCCTGGTGATTCTTGTTGTTCGGAGCTGTAGAAAGGCACCAAAGAGAGTTTAGCCGGATGTTTCCAGATCACAGCTGGACCTGCTGATGTCATGGCCCCTGGGCGGGGCCTGTATGCTGCGTGATGAGCTTCGTGGGCTCGCTCCCAACCACCGGCTCCCTGGGAAACTTGTCATTCATTGTTATGAATGACAGCTTCATGACAATGACGTTGTCATGAAGCTCCGGGTAAAACACCCGGAGCTGATTTAACTGTTCTGACATATTGATTTTTTTTTTTACGTCCGTGTTTTCCAAACTCCAGAAAATCCCGTCCGTCCTAGAAGTATCCAACCACAGAAGCAGGGCAGATACATCATGGATTTCCTTTTCTTTCTTTTTTTCTGGCTTCACGTTAAAGCTGATCCACGGAGAGACACCACCCTCACCGGGGCCCATCTGCTTGTCATCGCTCCCCTCCTCTCATTTCATTTCCCCTCCTCTTCATCCCGTCCCCCTGACCCCTTTCCCCTCCGCTCCTCTCCACCTCATAGCGTCCCCATCCGAGCGTTGACATCCCATTACGGAGACGGTCCCCCGTTCTGCGACGCCCCCTCCCTCGAGCTAGCCTCCTCTTCCCCAGACGTGAGACTCGACGGCTTAATCGGTTGTGACAGGAGCAGCGACTGCCATCACAACCCCGCTGTCTGGATTTGCAGCACTTCACCTCCATGTAATAAACCCTGTCAGATGTTACGGGCTCTGCCGATGGCGGCACCTTCCTCCGAAGACCCCCCGACCCCCCCGTGCGACTGCCGTTTATAGAAAGAACTTTTTGGCTTCGTCTTTCTTAAATAAATAACGACATGGACGGGTTTCAGAGCAGAGAGGTTTCATCGCTAGTCAAGCTCTACCGTTGGTCCTAAAAGCGGAGTGAAACTCTGTTAGACCGAGCGAGGAGGCTAAATCTTCTGTTTTTCTCTGTGAGCACCATGTTTGGGGCTCCTGGCATCCCCAGTAGGGTTGGGCACCGAAAAACGATTCCAAGTAGGAATCGGTTCCTAACGTCCGGTTCTGGAATCGTTTAGAAGTTTTTTGAATTTCGATTCCTTTTTTCAATTCCTAAATGTCCACGCTATTTTTTTTTTCTTTGTTTGTTTTGTTTTGATTTACTACACTAGTTTGTTGATGTTACGTAGTCAACTCTGCACTAGTGGCGACGTCACGTCCGTCGCCGACGGGACTTCACTCGCCACAACATGGATACCGAGAGACGCCGCTCTCGAGTTTGGCTGCATTTCAGTCCGGGAAATGGCGGCTACCTGGCGCAGTGAAACAACTGCGGGAAGCGTGTTACCGCCAAAGGAGGGTAAACGACTAATATGGCAAAACACCTTCGCCATGGCAACACAAAAATAAATGAGTGTACCGTATTTAATTCACTGCGTTGCTCCCGTCGCTTCTTCGACTGAAACAGAGTCCGTCTTCATCCAGAAACTCTTGCCTTCTCATATACAGTGGAACCTCTACTTACGAACGTTTCTACATACGAAGTTTTCAGGTTACGAAACGCATCAACGGGAAAATATTACCTCTAGTTACAAAAGAAATTTCAGGATATGAAAGGCAAAAATACAGTAGCGCTGCTACTCGCAGCTCCCAGAGTTTACTGAACGTTAACATACTTGTAGCTGCTCTGCCACTGGCTATCGGCTAGCATCTTCCTGGCATCCCATTGGCTAGGAGGGCCCCTTGTCTGTATGAGCGTAACCCAGCAACCAGGTAAACAAACAATTTTACCTCCACCAAGGAGGTTATGTTTTTGTCAGCGTTTATCTGTTTCTGAAAGAGCAGATATGATCATCTTCCTAAACAAAAACTATTGATTTCGTTTTTTGTTGGGCAAAATGTATTTTGGAGGCCAACTGCCAACTGTAAGTTGTTTAACATTTAGGCTGTAAGTGAATTCTGTGTATGCAAATGTGCATGCAAGCATGTGTAAGAATAAAAATGGCCTGTTGCCTGTGTTTTTTTTTATGAAAAATATTTTACTGTTAGATAAGTCGCGATCTGTTGACCTACACATCAAAGAATCGGAATCGAGAATCGTTTTGAACAGGAATCGAAACAGAGAATCGGAATCAGAATCAGAATCGGAAAATCCAAACAATGCCCAACCCTAATCCCCACTCTTTCAAAACCTTCTTTTGCAGCCCAACTTTGACGGATCCGCTGGTTTCTGTAGAAGTGAACCCCGTCTCAACACGTGAAGTTCGGCTGAGGAGTAAAGGAGTAAAGGTTCAGTCGGCAGTTGACGAGATGAGAGCTGACGCGTGCTAACACTGATGTATCACTCTTGTCTCCTGCATCATTAGCATCATTAGTGACTGAGGAGACGACGCTACCTCAGAAGGCAACCCAATATTAGCTTTAGTGTCATTAGTGTCACATTTTAGCAACGTTTAAAAACGTGAAAACCCCGGGGAACATTCAACAACAGGAACGACAGATCAGACTTTACCAGAAAACGGTGTTTATTGATGACGTGGTGGCTGTGAATCCTAAAAGGCAAATTACATATTTTTGTTACTCTTAAATGAAAGCTGATGTCTTTTATTTCAAATCCACCGTGCTTGGCTGGGGCAGCCATTCCCTTTCACTTCGCAAAGACTTCCTCTGGTGAAATGGGTCCGGTATCCCTCCCATTCACAGCCAATTCCACCGGTAGAGAACGTACCGAACCAGTCGTAGTGGACCAGAGTGGGCTTCATGTTTTTTTATTTTTTAAATTACCTTTATTTAAACTCGGAAATACATTGAGATAGAGACCTCATTTACAATGCAGCTGAGTGAAACAACAAAAATAAAAATGAGGGCACTTAAAAAGAACAGAAAACAGAAAAAGCCAAAGAGAAACTTATAAAAGTGGCGACAAGAATTTAAGAATTTTTTTTTCAAAATGTTCTTCAGCTGTGTTCTCGCTGCTTTCTGGACAAACTGACATTGATTTCTGTTGCAAAATGGTGAATTTTGTAATATCGCAATGTTGGTGATCAAAAGTGAATTTCAGACATTAAAGATCAAATTTCCCAAACTTCTTAATGTAAAATTGAGATGTTTGTACGTAGTAAAATGATAAAATCCTGACTTTTTCGTAAAAAAAATTTTTTTCATTGTAGAATCATTCTTCACAAAATTGCAACTTTTGACATAAAATTCCAACTTTGCTATAAAATAGCTAATTTTGTACTTTGCAAATTTTTGTAATAAGATCATGAATTTTTGTTGTGAAAAAACAAATTTTACAAATTTGCAACTTTGTGACATAAATCAACAATGTTTACTTGTAAAATTGTGACTTTTGTTGAACTGCATGTTTTTTGTTGTAAAAAACTTGTTTTAAAAATCGTTTTAAAATTTTTGACAGGAAATTTCCATTTTGTCGTAAAATAGTTAATTTTCTATAACTGCAAATTTACAATATCGTGACTTTTTCAAAAATAAAATTACTAACATTTTGTTGTAAAATCAAAACCTTTTGAAAAGAGCAACTTTTTAACTTAATTTTGTTGTAAAATATTAAATTTTGAAACATCAGAATTTTTTGACAGAAAATTACGACATTCTTATGAAATAGCTAATTTTGTATAAATTTGACTTTTTGTCCTAATTTCACAATTTTTTGCTGTTCATAAAGCTATTTTATACAAAATCATGGCTTTAACCCTTTAAGCCTAATTTTGTTGTAAAATACCAACTTTTGAAAGATCGCAACTTTTTGACATAAAATTACAACTTTGTCGTAAAATAGCTAATTTTGTATAACTGTGACTTTTTGTCCTAATTTCACAGATTTTTGCGGTACAAAAAGTACATTTTACAAAACTATGACTTTAAAAAAAAAAAGGGAACTGTTTTGCAGTAAAACTGTGAAATGTCATAAAATCGTGGCTCTTTGACATAAACAGCTACTGTTCATCCTGAAATAGCGGCTCGTTAGTTTTTGACGTCAGTCCTGAATCAAACGGGCAGTTTCATCACCATCCCTTTAACATCTTTAGAGTTTTCCAGTTAGAAGTGTATAATTGTCTTTATACGCCCTCCTCCAGTATTAATAACAGTAATAAGACGTGCCAGCTTTCATCTCTCGCTCCTCTTCATTTGCTTTCATGAGTTGCGTGTGAAAGGAGAGTACAGTGATCCTTCGCCAATTCGCGGTTTAAGTTCCGCGGTTTTAGTTATTCACAGATTTTTCAAAAATATATAATATTTTAAAAAATCAAGCAAAAATTGCGGAAACGTCACAGGATGTTGTGCGCGTTCTCTCACAGTGAAGAAATGTTGTGAGCCAGCCTGGCCCCTTTTAAGAAGGTGGCCTTATGGGTAATGGTGTGGCCTTATGGGTAATGGAGTGTGTGTGTCGTGGGACAGCAGAATGAAAATGGGGTTAGATGAAAAGCCAGAATAAAGTGTCCGTTTAATGCAGAGAAAACCAGACTTTTTCTTTTGTTGCTGTTAGCGTGTTAGCTGCTAATTACAAGCCAAAAATAGCACAATACCAGCAGTTTCTTTACTACAGTTCAGAGACCAGAGGCAGTGAAGGTAACAGAAAGACCACAGTTGAGCCTTTGTCTTGTTTCGCTGCAGTGCCTCGCTACCTTTTTTGCAGTTTTTAAACATATTTTAAACACATTATTTAGGCTCCAGTTAGCGGATTTTGATTTTCGCGGGGGGGGACGGCGGTCCCCATTAACCGCGAAAAATAAGGGATCACTGTATAAGAGGAGACAAACCCACCGGCTCCTTGACTCACCTCGGTCCTAGTTGACTCACCTCGGTCCTAGTTGACCCGCCTCGGTCCTAGTTGACTCGCCTCGGTCCTAGTTGACTCACCTTGGTCCCAGTTGACTCGCTTCGGTCCTAGTTGACCCGCCTCGGTCCTAGTTGACTCGCCTCGGTCCTAGTTGACTCGCCTCGGTCCTAGTTGACTCACCTCGGTCCTAGTTGACTCACCTCGGTCCTATTTGACGTCCTCGCCTTGTCCTAGTTGACTCCCTCTCACCTCGGTCCTAGTTGACTCACCTTGGACTCACCTTGGTCCTAGTTGACCCGCCTTGGTCCTAGTTGCTTCTCTGCGCTTCTGTCCAGCCATTAATCTCCTCATTTATGTTCAGGTCGCCTGCTGCCGTCCGGTACTGACCCGACTGGGGCACAAACTTGAAATGTCAGAGCTGCCAAGGTGTCATTGCTCATTTCTGCCATTAATCAGATCCTCCATCAGCGCCGCCACTGAGGAATAATGACAGATTTGTTTCTCATAAATCTGAATGACTCTGTTCCTCTGAGACTATCAGACTACCAGTAACACTCAGGAGTCCATTACAGCCAATTAAACAAAACATCAGCAATAGAAAAGAAGAAATTGTACAGAGGAGTGTTGAAGCTCACTGCTGTCCAGCTTTTATTTACAGTCTGCTGATTTTACACCTGCCGCTGTGGACGGATATTATTGATGTGTCTACCTGTGAAGCGGTGGGGGCGGCGGCGGGGAGGGAGGGAGGTCAATCCCATTACACCCGGCTGGTGGTGTCAACATGCCTCGGCTCCAGGGCCGGCTACGAGTGATTGCCCGGAGCTGAGATGAGAACCGCCTGCTCTTTTTGATCAGAGCTCGCCGCGAGATTCAGCTCGTCACCTTTGACCCGCGCGCGTCTCCACGGACGAGAGGGCGTGGCTCGGACGCTGCTCCTCGTGGGACGCGCGAGAGCGCCGCCTGTCATCGCCGTGCTATTTAACGTCCACAAACTTCTTCCTGAGTGGAGGAATGATGGTCCATTGATTCACAGCGATGCTTCAGGTCATTGAGGTTCTTGTGCAGGTCTGGACCTTTAACTAGACCGGTCCAGAACTTTTATACTTTTTAAAATTTTTTAGCCATTCTGATGTTTGTTTCCTCTAAGGATCATATCTTGTCTTTTTTTAATAAGGACTCTTTTTTTTTCTTTTAAAATCCAGATATGAGGTATTTATTTCAATTTTCAAAATTTATTTCAAAATTTCAATACAGTGAGACTCTGTAAAAATTAATTTAAAACTGGTAAGTAAAGTGTTTTAATGTCTATTCTTCCTATTTATTTAAGTTTGTAACGCGAACAAGGTGTTGCCTGATGAAATCTGGACACACTCGACAAAAAAAATGGATTGTGTGCAGATATGATGGACAAGTTCGTGGCCCCTGGGTGAGATATGGGGCCCCTTGATGCTCCCTTTTCTTAGAAAACCTCCAGATCCACCTGCAACATCCATCTGCACCATCTGAGGCCGGAAACGCAACCTTTAAACTCGGAAATCTGGTGATTCCCAAATACCGTGTTTCTCCTAATAAATGCGCAATGCAAAAATGCAACCACAGGGGGGTTTTATGACCCCCAAAAGTAAATCATTTATATCATTTACACATCCTTGCAGAATAAAATCTCAAGTGGTTTTACCTTTTTTTTTTTTTTTTTTTTTAAACTGCTTCTTAAAATCGGCACGTTAAGTGCGTTTGTGGCTTGTTTTGTCCTTTCAGCACGACCGTTGACGTCACGCCGCAACGTAATCGTAATAAGTCAGTTGGAGATGCGCAGCAGTGGTAAAGATGTCGACCAAGAAGCGGTTGTACGCGGTATCTCTTAAACTGGAAAAAAAAAGAGATTTCTTAGGGTCAGGGTTCGTTTCATTTTGTCAAAGTTCTGGGAGCGGTACGGGAGGAAATACCTTAAATAAAGGCTCCAGTGATGGACAGTCCTGAATGAACTCAGGAACCCTTTAAAAAAATAAAAAACTCAGCGTTACAAGCAGTCCTCTTGAGCTAAGCATTGCGTATTACGTTGTATCTGCCGTGTTCGTCACCATCACCTAGAAGTTTCCCTGCTCGCCTTTTTGCGCCGCTTTACGCGGGACGTTCGCCGTCCCTCTGCAATCGACAGTACAGTAAACCCTCACATTCCGCGGTAAATGACGAAGTAAGTGGCGATGCTGCCATCTGGAGGATCGGAACAGTAACTATGATGTTCAAAACTCTGATATTTATTTTGACGCTCTACCTAGCGACACCAGTGACACATATTAGACCCAACTGACGTATATATACATCAACGGCAGTGAATGAGTTAACTTTAAAATGCCACTAAATCACTGAAATAAGAAACCAATATTTCGAACTGACGAACGGAAACACCAAGTGTATTAGCGTTAAACTCGGCTTTGTCTCACAAGAGCATGAGATGAGAGATGAGGGGACGCGTGTCAGCCAATCAGCTACAGACAACCAACGACACAGTAACGCCCGTCATAGCAGCCAATCACAGGCCTCGATTTTCATTCATGGGGCTCTTGTTGCTTCCCGAGACTCGTTCTTGATGTGATGTGTTTTGCTTCAGCCTCGCACACTTCGTTTGAATTTTTTTCGATTTAAAAAATTTTTTTTGAATATTTTTGAAACTTCCGCGATGTACTGAGACAGTGATTGCTGAGACCGCGAAGTGTGAGGGTTTACAGTAGTCACCCAGCGGGAACATTCAGGATTTTTCCTCTGTCTCACCAGCTGTTGCGGTCGCAACGACCACGGGGTTTAAAAGTCCAGACCCAGAATATAAGGTGGCCCAACTTTTTCACATGTGTTCACGGTTAAAAAAAAACAAACAAACCTAACACCATTACTTATGTCTTTCCCTCTTGGCATTATGTTAACACACACTTGAATCTGCTTTTATACTGGTCAGACCAGCTGATGATGAGCTCATCAAAAGCTGATATTGTTGTTTGTCGGAGGTTCTGTTTGCTGAATATAAGACAAAGATCCACTACAACCAGATGACTTTTATTGTGTGTGTTTTCTCTTAAATAAATAAATGGATTTTACGGCGTTTTTAGGAGTATAAACCCTCCTTAACATAAGAGGTGATCAGATTCATCCCTGAAAATTACACGTAAAGCATCACGTCGAAGAGCAAAAAGCTGCTCTATTTTTTTAATAAAACAGCGGGAAATAGTTCAGTCCGAGAGGACCGGACCGCCTGATCTCAGGGAAACTACTGAATGTAAATGAACCAGAAGGCCTGCAGGATTTTTATTTTTTATTTTTAGCTAATCGTGAGAAAAATAGAAGAGGTAATGAGCCTTCACTGCAAACGCTATTACCCAGAGGTCT